>JAJTUV010000490.1:1770000-2370000 GCA_021653895.1 Mastomys natalensis | reverse complement strand
GTATCTCTGACCTCTGGCTATTGATCCACCAGAGTCTGCTTTCAGAGAGCAGGTATGTGCCTGCCTCTAAAATAGTGAAGTGATCAGAGTCAGGGCTTGTCCTGGGCTGTGAGAGACCAAGTGAATATGACCAGGATGAAGGAAAAGAACAAGAGAGCTGGGAGTCTTGTCTTGAGTGTGTCCACTATTGTGAGCTTAGACTTGAATAATATTTTTAATTTTCTTAGAAACTCTGCTTATATCCAGGAACTTGATGAATTACAAAAGCATATAATGTCAATTTTAGAAAATAAACCAAAATTGTAGTCATTTTCAGTCATCCTAAATTATATTTATGGTTTTAGATTTAAGAGAACAAAGTCATAGCCATTCAAAGCATCTACTCTATGTAGACTCACTCAATTGTATATGCATATCTCTTTTCTGGTATAATTATCACTAAAATGATGAGTAGAACAAGTTATGCTATGTAAGTTTAACTCAGGAATTCCACTGAAAACCTGTTTGCCTCTCCTATGTGGCTAGCATGTCCGTGCAGCTATGACTAGTGACAGCCAAGAACTTGTGCTTCCCTGAGGCTAACAGTGAAGCAAGTCTGGGCTCCCCATTGGCTCATCATATTACAACACAATAAATTCTGCTGTAAATAAACTCAAACTAAAATAAATCTTTATTAATAGATTTTTTTTGCTCATTTGATGTTACTAAATTCAACGGTGGGCAACTAATGAATATAAAAAATAAAGATAGACTGTATAAAATTAGATTAAGTCCTCAATATAAAATCTAATGGGTTTCAGATAATAAAGGAAATAATATTTAAATAAGAAATGGTGAATCTGGCATTATTTTTCATATTTTAATAGTTCAATAATTAAATGCTGTTTACATAAAATAATGCTATTTTACCATAGTGATATTTAAATTCAAGTATAGTTCATAATCCTGAAGTTTTCTTCCAAGATATTTCTTTTTTTTTCTTTAATCTAACAATGATGAATTAAAGTGGCCAGCTGATCACTTCTCACATGGTACTGGATATTGAATGTAGTGGCTTACACATACATAATGTTTCCCTGCCATTTTCTTCAGTAAAACTGAGTTGAACATAGATCTTTAGGATCTTCAGGAGTTTATTTTGATCCATTCCCTTGTCTGATTCAAACCATCAATATTTACATAAGAATTACCTTGCTTGGCAGTTCTTGTTCCATTTCTATGGCTCTATATGTGATCTTGGGTCTGGGGCTCTGGGAGCTAGCCCCATGAAAGTTTCACTATGAAATGAACCCAGACTTGAGCAAAAGTAGATGTAGGTTTTGACCCCCCAACCCCTACTGCTGGCAAGTCTCTATCCCTGTATCCTAAAACTTTGACATTGATTCTCTTGACACCAGCCACCAGAACAGACTTGTATCCTACTTAGTTGATACACGAATGTGGAGAAATTAATAAAAGACAAGTCTACACACTGCTTAATTTGCAGTAGTCATGGTCACCCCAGGACTGAGCAGAGAAGCCTCAATGGGCAGCAGCCAGTGTTGGGTTCTCCTTGAGATCTGACTCTCATTATATAATTTTACCAGATCTAATAAGTTAAAGACTCAAGTTTAAAGTTCATGCTTTTATTTAGCCTGAACAGCAACAACCACCAAAACCACACAAATGCATTGGAACACTCAGTGTAGCAGGTAATTGTGTCTCCTTGGCAAAGAGAGCACAATAACTGTTTACATGACACCACACATCACAAAAGTAAACCAAGACTTTGCCTTTCACATGGCTAAACTGAGGCAGCAAGATGTCAAACCAGGGGTGGGAACGAAATACTACATGAGCACCAAGGAGGAAGACATTTATTCGGCCTAGCAGGGTCAGCAAAGGCCTCACAAAGAACTGGTTCTTGAAGGCCAGTCTTCTCTGGCAGTTGAGTCAAGGTTGAATTCTTGATCAGAAGCACAAGCAAAGGCCAGGATTGAGAAGCACACAAGGTATCGTGTTATAGCTTGCAATGTACTATGTATGTGGAGGAAAGATGCCCTTGAGTTGTGTCTAGAGACAGTTGGAGGTCAAAGGTGAACAGTTCTTAGCAGCCACACAAGTCTGTAGTCAGAGGCGAGTCCTTGAGTTTGAAGAGGGAAGGTTTGTAGTTTAGGAATGTAATATGTAGGTTACTGTTAACATTGGTGGATGTTTACAGAGAGAAGTAGGCAGGGAGACCCTTGGGGAAGCCAAGATCAGAGACAGCACTGAAAGGCCCTTGTTAACTAGTTGGGTTGCTAGGTGCTCAGTGAGGAAGAATGTGAAACAAGGGGCCCACAAAATTGTTTTCCAGCCTTTTACTCTAAGGTAGTGTCTGTCCTTGTCACTGAGGTGGGTTTCCTGTATGCAGCAAAATGTCGGATCCTGTTTGCGTATCCAGTCTGTTAGTCTATGTCTTTTTATTGGGGAATTGAGTCCATTGACATTAAGAGATATTAAGGAGAGGAGACTGTTGCTTCCTGTTATTTTTGCTAAAAGGGGAGGCATTGTTTGTGTGGCTATCTTCTTTTGGGTTTGTTGGAGGTGGATTACTTTCTTGCTCTTTCTAGGGTATGATTGCTCTCCTTGTAATGGGTCTTTCCTGCTATTATTCTTTGTAGTGCTGGGTTTGTGGAAAGATATTGTGTAAATTTGGCTTTGTCATGGAATATCTTGGTTTCTCCATCTATGGTAATAGAGAGTTTTGCTGGGTATAGTAGCCTGAGCTGGCATTTGTGTTCTCTTAGGGTCTGCATGACATCTGACCAGGATCTTCTGGCTTTCATAGTCTCTGGTGAGAAGTCTGGTGTAATTCTGATAGGTCTGCCTTTATATGTTACTTGGCCTTTTTCTCTTACTGCTTTTAAAATTCTTTCTTTGTTTTGTGCATTTTGTGTTGTGTTTTGTAAGGATTGTGGGCCCTAAGGAGATAGGAACTGCACAGGAAGATCAACAGAGTAAACGAACCTGAACCCTTGGAGCTCTCAGAGACTGAATCACCAACCGTGGAGCATACCTAGTCTACACAGACCTAGCTCCATGGGCTGGACCTAGGCCTCCCTGCACATATGTTGTAAATGTGCAGCTTGGTTTTCATGTAGGTCTCAAACATCTGGAGTGGGGGCTATCCCAAAACATGCAGCCTGTATATGGAGTATGGTCTTCTAAAAAAAAAAACAAACAGTTATTCAGTTATTCATAGAATATTATTTTTTTATATCTCTTGTATTCAGTTTGCAACTACTTCATTGAGAATTTTTGTATGTATACTCATGAGGGATACTGGACTATAATTTATATATTTTTGTTGGGTTTACACTTGATTTCACTATTTCAATATTATTTGCTTTGTGAAGGAGCTTATTGTGGTTCTGAATTTTTTTAAACATAACTCAAAAAGTATTGCTTGTTTGAAGGCTCTATAGAATTCTTGTATAAGTATATCTGACCCTTGGTATTTTGCTTGTTTGTTTCTTTTCATTTTATTCTGTTTGAATGCTTTTTAAATTTTTTTGATTTGCTGAAAAATAATTAAAAATAAAAATTAAAAAAAAAGTAAAATAAATAAAAAAAAAAAAAAAAAAAAAAAAGAAACAAGGGGCAGCTAACAAAAAGATTAGAATTCCCCATTGTAAAACTGACCAAGCAGCATAACCTGAAGAAACCGCCATCTTACATGGGTACATGGAAGAGAAAGCTAGATACAGGTGTTGTGGAACCCTTAAGAAATCAGTTTCTTACTAATTTCTTGTTTTCAGTAAAGACACTTAATATAGTTGGGAATACATTAGCTATTTAGAATATATCTGTCTTGAAATTAGAACTTTGTACTCTTTGACCAACATCTTCCAGTTTGTTTATGTAACTAGCTTCCAACAGTGAACTTTCCACCCTATATATCTGTTTGACTGTATTAGATTCCCTATATAATTAGACTTTTCTTTCTGTGTCTAGTTTTTTCACATAGCATAAAGTGACCTCTGGGTTTGCTATGTTGTAAATAGGGCTGTCTTCTTTTGTAAGGCTGAGCAGTATTCCTTCACATATATGTCAGCTGTCACTATCTGCTAATCTGTTAGCGAATGCTTCCTTCGTTTCCCTGTCTTGATTCACAAAGACAGATTCAGTGAACACAAGAGGACTGGCATATCTTTAGGACATGAATTTAATTTCAGTAAAGCTGGAAATAAAAAATGAAGTGTCAGAAACATCTAAGGATGAAACACTAGGAAATAACAGAAAAGAATGTTCTGAGAACTACTGTTGTAGGGATGGCTAGATGACTTGTCAGGTAAATGTACTTGCTACCAAGCTGATGACCTGAGTTCAATTCCCAGAGCCTGCATAGTAGAAAGAGACAACCAATTTTCACAACTTGTTTTTGGACCTCTACACGTGTGCTATATTGTGCACAACACACACATACACATACACACATACACACACACAACACACGACACACAACAGGGAGAGAGAGAGAGAGAGAGAGAGGAGAGAGAGAGAGGAGAGAGAGAGGGGAGGGAGGGAGAAAGGTACATGTAAATAAATTGTTAAAAAATTTAACCTTTAAAAAGCTACATACTACTTGGTTAAAATTATTTTGCTATGGTTCTGCTTTTTGGAAACTTCTGTAGTTATTCCAAGACTAAATTTTCCAGTTTTATGATGTCATGGTAACATTTTAAGACACGTTCTCATGTATTCAAGCTCCCCTTGTATTCTAGCATGGCCTAGAATGTGCTATGTAACCGAGGAAGATCTTGGACTCCCCACACTCCTGCTTCTACCTCTGAGTTCTGGGCTAGCAGGAGGGTTCCACCGTACCTGGTGTGATACATTGCTGGAGTCAAACTGAGGCTTCATGTATATCAGACAAGCACTTTACCATCTAAGTCCCAAAACTAGATTCTAGAATTTTAAAAAGAAATTGATTGATATGTTCTAGGTTTTAGCTGGAGATAGTTCATACATGTACCCATGTAACACTGTGTGTTGATTATATTCTTGCTCTTGTCTACGTAAGAAGAAAATCTGGGAAAACTAAAATTATTTCTGTGAAATTCAGTAATCACTCTTCTCTCTGCTGTTCCTTTTACACACCACAAAACAGCACGAAATATGCATGGTATTCAGTTATATTTCACAGGTCAAGCATATTTTTAACTCCTTTAATATGCCTTTAAAATTTTATTTATCTTTATTAATTAAGTTTCTTTGTATACAATATCATACTTTGTGCAATATCCACCTCTTTACTGTCCCTCTCCAACCCCACTTCTCCCCACAAATTTCTCGATATACCTCATTTTGATCCTAAGAGAGGTTACTTCATTACATGGCGTTCAATTCTAAATTATATAGCTCTTAGTTATATTCTATACTATATATGTAATTCTAAATTATATAACATTTTAGAATTATTTTCAGAGTCTGAGGAAACTCCTCAGTGCTTTCGGATCTCATATTCCATACAATTTCATGGGGTGGCAAAAGGATCTTACCATGTTATCTTACCTAGTTCTCAAGTGTAGTTGATGCTATAGGGGAGAGGATGAAAGAAATAGCCCTATGGTACTCAAATAATACTTCTAATTACTTTAGATGTATTCATCAGTTGTAAGTATATGGAAAGCATCATATAGACTCCATAATTTGTATTTTCAAAAGTTGGTTAGGTTGTCATATACTCTTCAGGAAATGCTGTGTAACCAGCGCCAGGCAAGACTGCCATTCTCTGGGATTTAGTGGGTCAGCCAGTTCCTGCTCCTTTTATTTCTTCTTGACTTTTGATAGAACACATCCATCCACAGTATTTGTACTTGTTCCTCCAGGATACCCTAAGTAGTCAATATCCTCTAATGTGTGAGTTTCTCATCTCTTCAGATTCTTAGTCTGTGACTCAAGAAAGGTGGAGAGTATTCTTTCTCCTCCCAGTATAAATTCTCTGAAAACCTGCAATGAGAAGCTAAATGAAATGAAAAAGTACCCAAAGTACCTGGAAGTCTCTGATACACTCTAATAGCTTCTGTTCTCAGGACAGTTCATCAATCCCCATTGTCCATCAGTAAACGGAGTTGGCAATGTTTACTGGGATTGGATCTAATGGGAAGCATTCTACATTGCTCAGAACCCACGTACTAGAACTTGTAATTTTAATACCATATACTACTACTTCTGATTATAATATTTTATTAACTGGGGGAATTTTTCAAAAACAAAAGTGAAGATACACGCACTCCAATTTTTTTTTTTTACAATAAATTCTAACATCTTATTTACACAATTTCAAATAATTTTATCTTTTCCATCAGTGTGTATGGTGCTGCTATATGATTGTTTGTTTGTTTTGTTTTGTCTCTCTGTTGTGTATTTAGTCCGTGCAGTAAATCCCAGGATCAGCAATGTCACTGCCGCAGCTGCTGAGACGTATGCCAATATCAGTTGGGAGTATGAGGGACCAGAGCATGTGAAGTTTTATGTTGAATATGGTGTAGCAGGCAGTAAGACACGATTTATTACCCTGCCTTCAATTTGGGGGATACATTTTAAGAGACTAAGAATAATGTTCAGGATTTACTGTGGACCGTGTTGACAAGTAATTTGATCCCACCAAGAGAATCTGAGTCATTTCAATAAAATCACAGTGAACCACCTTTAAGTACAAATAAGGCAACTTTTAATTTCCAGTTTGGAATTTATAGTAATATGAATATGTAGTATAATTTCACTTGGAAAAGCTAGCATTTGATGGGCCTAGGTAAATTTAATTATATTTTAATTAAATATATTGTTACAATATTCATTTTTGGCATGTCCACCTTCTATTCCCTTCTTAGACTATTCCCCAATTTCTCCTCATTATTGATCTATTGACTACTTAGTATTAATTCTTAAAGCTAAAATTAAATATCAGCCTAAATTTTTATTCTTACTTAAAACTTTTCCTTAATTGAATATTAAAATTTAAATTTTTCAAGATCTAGAAACTCAGTGCTTTGGATCTTTTTCTTTATTTTTTTTATGGTGGCAAAATTTCCATTTCTAACAGAATTGGAAAGAAGTGTAATGGTTCTCGGAGCGTTTGAAAGTAAATGGCCATGACAAAAACATAAAATTCGAGTTGGTGTGATGGGACTCTTTTAGTTCAGGAAGATGTTTTGACCCAGACCAGTGTATTTAAAGTTTGTTTGTGCTTCGTAGGAAAGCCTAACCAGCCGCAATAGCTGGGCTGTGGATTGCAGGGGCAGGCATGTCTACTTGTGTTCCTCTTGGTTTGGAAGTTCATTAATTCCTTCACTGTTTTTATTATATGACTTACAAATCGTAAGAGAATTCCTTTAATGATTAGTTTCTCACCATTTTTCCTGTTGATTTTAAGTACAGTTAATTAGATAATTCTTTCTTTCATTCCATATATAAAATTCTCTGAATTGCAATTGAAGCTAAATGAATTGCAAAAGTCTTTTAGGTTAGAACTTGAACATTAATGACTTCTTTATTCAGAACAGTATAACCCAACAGAAACCGAATTGTTGGCAATATACTAGTATGGATCTAATGAAAGACAATTCTATAAATCCTATATGTACTTTATTAAAAATTCGTAAGTTTAAATACATTTATTTTGATTTATAAGTTTATTAACTGGGGAATTTTTAAAGTGAAAGGAAGAACACGTCTAATTTTTTTTTTTTACAATAATAAATAATTTATAATTTCAATATTTTCAAGGAATTAATCTCTGTTGCTTGACTGAAAGAGGTTTTTTGTTTGTTTGATTCTCATCGATACTTCATCTTTGTCGTGCAGTAAATCTCATGCTTGACGAATGTCACTGCCGCTGTAGAAACGTAAAGTCAACATCAGTTGGGTAGTATGAGGAACAGATTGTTAAGTTTTATGTTTGAAAATGGCTTATCCAGGCTAGTTAAAGGAGAGATAAACCAAAGTTAATAATCAAAATTTGGATACATTTTAAGACACTGCTAAAATCGTTACGTTTTAGGGGAAAAAAACTTATTATTTTCCTCATTTAACATCATTTCAAATAAATCTAGAATCAACTTTAATATAAAATAAGAACTTTTAATTTAAGTTTAATTTAAGGGAGTTAGAAATCAAACTGACTCAAAATTCATTTTACCCAAATTAACCCAGCCAAAGCTTAGAGCAAGTGAAGAAAATTTTAAAAGTGCGGTAGCATCGATTGTGCCTTGGTGGTTTCATGTAAATTTCCCCAAATCAGCTCCTGCTCCATCATAGCCGTGTCTTCTGGAAGCTTCAGGGAGCTTGAGTTTTCAGTGACTCATGAAAACCCCTCCCACCCTCACTGCAATGCGCCCCACATATCACAGGCTGAATGACCAGTGAATGTTGGCACAAGTGTCGAGCACTGTCTAACTTTCCCTATTTGAGCCTTTATGAATCAAATTTCATATTATTGCAAACAATTATCCTTTTAGGAAAACTAACATTTGAAAAAATTAAACTTATAAGTTGGATACACTTAAAAGGGATTTTAAATTTACAAAAGATTCATCTTATGAATCTTAATAAACAATTCTTCTTGTAGTTCATTGAAGCTGTTTAATGTATAAATAATAGTATAAACATCTTGGAAGAAACTCAGCCATTTGATGGGCCAGGAGCACATAAAGTTATATTTGTATTAAAAAGAATAGTGTCCACAATGGGATATTTGCATTAGTGTGCATGCTAACTGTCCAGTAGGTTTCTTTTGTGGATATTCTCACTTAGCTCCTCATTTTAACTGACTTATTTGACATACTTAGATCTATAATAATCTAAAAGGCTACATTAAATCACCCTAAATTTTTTAGTTTTACTTAAAAATCTTTTCCTTTATTGAAGTATTAAATAAATTCTGGTCCCTTGAAATACTCAAGAAAATTTTTTGTGTGTTTTGTTTTGTTTATTTGTTTTTATTTTGCAAAATTTTCCATAGGCGAAGAAGAATGGAGGAAAGAAATTGTAAATGGTTCTCGGAGCTTCTTTGGGTTAAAGGGTCTAATGCCAGGAACAGCATACAAAGTTCGAGTTGGTGCTGAGGGGGACTCTGGTTTTGTGAGTTCAGAGGATGTGTTTGAGACAGGACCAGGTGAGGCACACATTATATCAGTTCTGGTTTGTGCTCAGAAGTAGAAACCACCAGACACTCAGTTATAGGCTGGGGCGGATGGAGCTTGCAGGACTATGGATGTCTAACTGTGGGGCCCTGTTGGGTTGGAAGTTTGCATTTTAATTATGTTTGGCTGATTTTATTATATGAGTTACAAAATTGGACAAATTCTCTTTGAACTACATTATTGTCCTCAAACCATTTTTTAAAACCTAAGTATAATTTTAAGTTACTTTATTTAGATAATTCAATTTTTGATCATTTCCATATTTAAAATTTCTCTGAATTAAATTGAAGTTAATGTTGATTGTGCCTTGTGAAATTCTTTTTAGGTTAGAATTACATTTAAGAGAATCAGAATTCTTTATATCAAAATCAGCTATAACCCAACAGAACCCTGCAATTTGGTTGGATGAGTGATACAGTATTATTAAATTTATTCAAAAGAAATTCTATAAATCCTATATTGTACTTTATTTTAAAAAATTGCCTTAGTATTATGTTTTAGTTTTGAAAATATTATTCAGAGTTCATTAGTGTAAAAGTAAAGTTTTGAAGGAAAGAGAAATGTTCATATAGAATGCAAATTAAAATGCAAATAATAATAATTAATAATTAATACTTGTTGCCAAGGGAATAATCTCTGCTTGCTTAGACTGAAAGAGGGGCCTTTTGGTGTGTGTGCATTCTAGGATTCATACATTCATCTTCTGCTCAGTCATATTCTACATTCTTGAGGAAGTATTACGTTCCCCTGTAGAAACTAAAGTCAACATGAAGTGTGTAGTTTCAATAACAAAACATGATTTTTAAAAACATTTCTTATTTTAAAAATACTTATCCAGGGCTAGTTTTAAAAGGAGAGAGAAACCAAAGTTAATAATGAAGAATTTACTGAATAAGGCCTTCTAAATATACACTTGCTAAAATCGGTACGTTTTAAGAAAAAAATCTTATTATTCTGTTCCTTCTATTTCACATCCATTTATACATATAATCTAGAAGATTAAATGTTAATTATAAAATTATAAAAAAAATTATAATTAAAAGATTAATTATAAAAGGGGAGTTCTAAACAACTCAGCTCTGTAAGACATTTGCTTTCTTACTGATAACTGTTAATTTCAAAATACTAAAAGCTCATGGAGATATACAATTAGAACAAGAATAATAATACAGCATTTAGTCTACTGTACAACAGGCAAGTGCTTTTCTCATTTCATACTTATAACATCCCTCTAAAGTGGGCACTGTTACTGTCTACTTCTGCCACATAACTGCAATATGAGCTGGAACTAGGGGTCTGGTCCTTCTTTACCAAAAGAGAGGTCCTTATCACAAAATCACAGAGATCCCAAGGGGAACAGGTTGCCTTGGAAGTGATGGATGTGATTAGCATTCATACTGCTATTGTGCATTTCTGGGCTCCTAAAGACTTCATGTTTCCTTAAATTGCAGATGGATTAGATTCACTCACAAAATTAGATTGCAGCATGTTTGTCCTTTTGCAAGATCAAAGATGTTTCCTTTAAACAAAAAAAAAAAGGAAAACCACTTTCTTCAGGGAAGTTACCATGCCAGGGGCAAGTGTCAATCTTATTCAAGAGGAGTGAATGGAAAGAGTGGGCCACTGCTGTGTGCCAGTGATGGAGAGAGGATGTTGCAAGACCCACGTATTGTCACCTTTTACATACTCATATGGCAACTAAGAAGATCAAGTGTTGATTAAGTTCTAGTAATTTTGCCCAAAGAGCAAAACTCCTCCTCCCAGGGGTCAGTGCTCTGTCCTTAGGATGGTCTGACTGTAGGATACATGATGTCAACCCTTGATCTGCTGCTCTGACTCCCTCCCAGCACAAGGTTTTGAGGTCTAGAACATCAGTACTCAATGGGGAGGCAAATTTTTAACTGTGTCCATGTGCTGCCTTCTCTCTATGCTTTGCTAACTTCAGGAACCTCGGTCTGCTCTTGGGTGGGTCCACTGTTTTTCTGTTGACTTTCTAGGCTTTCTTCAAGCTCACTCTTTCCATTTCTAACTATAGCTAACTGTTTTAACTGGTCAGGACATTTTCATGCTTTGTGAGTGCTTCAAAAATAGTAATCATATGTGTCACTCTGTGATTTGGAGTACCAAAGAACACACTGTTCTTGGAGTTCCCCCGCCATACAGCACAGGTTATCCATGTCACAGCAAGCAAAATTCCAGATGAGAAGAAAATTCACTTTCACTTTACAACTAACGACTATGTATGTTAGCTACTTTCCTCTTTGCTGTGACCTGACGTGACATAACTTAAAGGAGTGAGGATTTATTTTGGCTAGTGGTTTATGAGTCCCATTCATCATGATGGGGACAGGTTGGTGGTGGAAGTGGCAAGTGACTATTGCAGCAGAAGTCTGAGGTTGATTGTTCACATCTTGACAAACCAGGAAGTAGGTATATAGGATTGGAGGGACCAGGCAGTAAAACTCCATGACCCATCTCTATTCAACACGCTCCTTCAGCAAAGGTTCAGCTCCTAAAAATGTAGCAACCTCTCAAAAGAGCAACACCAGCTGGGTATTAAGTATCAAATACACAAGCTTATGGGGTTCACATTGCAGTCAAACTCTCTGAAGCTCAGATCCAAGAAGGAAAAAGCCCGTAAGTTTCATCAATGTCTGTCTGTCTCTGTCTATGTATGTGTGTGTGTGTGTATGTATGTATGTATGTATGTATGTATGTATATACCAGCTCACTTGTAATTAGCTAGTCTTAAATAGTAGACTGGAGAAATACTGCATACTTTTTTCTTTGATATAAAAGCAAAATCTCAATGTTAGCATGAACATCTTTGGTCAGCTATTCAGGGACCAGCCAGTTTTGCAGCTACCCAATGGTAATTGCTGGGAAGTAATTCGGTTGTGAAAGTCTCTACTTACGGAAGACAGTGTCAGCACCAACACTGGAGCATCTTAAATTTTAGCTCATCAGTCTCATTTGATTGGATGAAAAATATAAATGCTAAAACTACTTATAACCATGCTATAATTCATTAAGCAAACCAAAACTAAGGATTCCCATCATTAAAATATTTTTGCCACATTTTTGGGGACTTAGTTATGAAAAAAAGCATGCAAAGACTATATACATTGGCAAAACTCTGTTGCTAAGAAGAATGAAATAAAATTTTCAAACCCTTTACCCATCCTGGAAAGTCCCCATGGAAGTTTATCATATGCTCAGACATTTGTGGATTGGTTTTTGGACATGTTTTCAGTAATACATTATATAAGGGCAGTTAAATAGATTAGTTCACTAACCAAAGCCAGAGGGACAGAAAGACAGACAGATAGTCAGACAGACAGACAGACAGACAGAGGACCCTTCCAACCCTTGGTCAAGCTCTTGTTCTCATCATCTCTGACCTTGGAATTACTATAATGCCTACCTCAGAAAACTCTTGTCTTTAGTACATTTCCTAGCATAGAAGAGTATGTTGTTAGCTGCCATCATCATCATAGCCATCATCATCACCATCATCACCACCATCATCATCGTTACTATCATCAGTATCATCATCAGTACCAGCACCAGCACTATGGCGTGTGTTCGAAAGCTAGAGCAGTTTGGACACATGTTTTCCATATGTCTGATTACAGTACAGTGCCAAAGCCCTCTAGCTAATACACACTCTCCATGTGGCTGGTTACTATACAGCTCCAAAACTGTCTAACTACTGGGCCACAGGGGACTGTTTACAAAAGGTTAATGGCCTCCACTTTATATTCCAAAAATAAATATTTATACTTCCAATTTTATTTTTTTTAAACCTATCTCCAGGTGTTGTTTACATTCCCACATCACACTTGATGTTTAACCATTTCATCGTTTCCCTGGATTTTCTGTGGCGAAAAGGACACAATACAATGTTATTTCCCTGCATGTAGGCAATCTGGGATGCACATAGCCATGCTTATTTTTGAATTCAGAGATCATGCACATCTAACCCTATGATGTAATGCTTTCAGAAAAAACTAGATTAAAAGCACAATATAGACATATATATGAAAGCGAGAAGAAGAAAACATTTTATGTTGCTTATGGTTAAAAAAAAAGAAAGGCAAAGGCCCATCATAAAGGATTCCTGCAAACTTACTTAAACAAGCCCTTGTGGGCATGTCTAAATAGTCACTGATGCTGCACTTTGTCCAATGTGATTGACACTTCTTCACCTAAACTTTCCTCCGAGCTTTTTATATGATGAGTAGCTGAATACAGAGTTTCACTTCATTTACTCAAACAGAATAGATGGAGACATAAAGAACTGTATTAATATAAATGAGTATTTTCTCTTCAAACTGCTCATTTATTCCAAATAATAATTCTATTGATCAAACTATATTTTACGGTTCTTTGAATAATAGAGGCCAAACAATAACAAATGCTGGTCCTTTGACCGTAGACTTGATATCCTCAGGATTTCCATTCAGAATCCAGATGTTGTATAAAATAACAATGCTGGTATTCATCGGTGGCTAGGGTTTTTGCATGGGCCATTTTTTTTTTTAAACAGATTTCCAAAACACTGAAGAAATAATAGTTTCTTCTGAAGGGAAAATACTCCATTAGGTGTATACATTCTGTTGTGTTTAAAATTCAGTTTTATATTCTTATCATATTTGTATTCATTTTTATTTCCAAAATAATAGAATTTACTTGGTTTGGGAATGTATTTCTATTGAGAATGTGTAGTTGAAATAAATGTGATCTCAATGTTTATCAGGGTGTGGTAGCTAGCACTTAATCTCATAGCATCAAGATTTCTCTATTTGAATTTTTTGCACAATTTTCATAGTTGAGTATGTAATTTCTCATTGATGACTGGCAGATCCAATTTGCAGTCCTGTAAAAAAGTACTTAAAGGTTCATATACTGTGGCAATCGTCTTTTAATGAAGAGACCTACACAGGTCTCACCTTGATGTTAACCTATTCCCACTGAATCTACTGATTTGTTTTGTAGCAATGGCAAGCCGGCAGGTGGATATTGCGACGCAAGGGTGGTTCATAGGTCTAATGTGCGCTGTTGCCCTCCTCATCTTAATTTTGCTGATGTTTGCTTCATCAGAAGAAACAAGGGTGGTAAATATCCAGGTAAGAGGATTCTAGTGCTTTCTAGTACTGCAGAATTAGCTGCTAAACATAAAAAGAATAATGGACCCAGGAGAATGAACAGATCTTCCTAGAGGCACACTTTTAAATTTCCAGATCAAGCCATTTTGACTCCTCTTTATATCATATGGACTGTTATAGATTATAGGGTATGTGGAGAAATATGTCACTCAGTTCTCCAAGAAAGGCTGCTTCCTTAGACTCTGAAAGAGTTATGAGCACTGAAATAGCACCTATAACCAGTTTACAAGAGAAGCAGAGGGCAGAATGTACAATTTTCTGGAGGGAATACAAGAACCTGTGTATCATTACATACCTGTATGGCCCCTATATAGTTGATGAATTTGTATCCCTGTATAATTGATGAATTTGTATCTTCTTTACCTGACAATTTATCCTTTGATTAAAAACATCAAAAATGTTTTTAAAGACACTGCAAAAGAATACATTTACAAAAATGATTTGTTATCATCAATACACTAATACATAGATTGAAAAGCAAAAAAAAATTGAGGAACTTAATAATCATATAATGATCTGGGAAGATAATGAGGTAGCTCAATGTATTAATAAGTATTGATCTAATAAATATCAAAGCATATTCATAGCCACATTAGATACATGCTTGCCCAGCATCTACTTGTGTAAAGATTATCTGTGCTCTGCCATGTCTCAGCCCATCCCTGCAAACTTTCAACAAGGAAGTTCAGCATCAATGGATAATAATGTTGCTTCAAACTTTTCAGTTAAAGAAAAGGAAGATGCTCATGCAGACCCTGAAATCCAACCCATGAAGGAAGATGATGGAACATTTGGAGAATACAGGTGAGCCCTTGTTCCTTCCAGCCATGCCTTTCCTACCCCACTGAACACTACCCTCAGACACTCACTAGATTCCAAGGACAGATCGAGTGAACAGTGGGCCCTGCCTGGCAGTTATTACTTTAGAAACACACCCAGGTCAAAATGTATCCATCTTTCTTGATTAAAACATTCTCAGTAAAAATATTCCATCCAAAAATAAGAAACCTCATCAAAAAAAAATCCATTGTAGTCATAAGTTTGGAGTCAGAATCTCTCCCATTCTGTTATCTTTTCCAGAGACACAAGGTGTGATGTTCAACCTAGCAATTTCATTGTGTTGCAGTGAGGATTACAAGGGCCCTGCAGAGCCTACAGAGTGAGCAAAATGTATGCTTATAAAACCAGGGTTAGAAAGACTGCTCTCTCTATTTTGGTTTTATTTTTGCGATTGAATCTCATTATGTAGTTCAAGCTGGCCTGAGACTCAGTACATAGGCTAGGCTGACTACAAATTCATAATCTCCTACTTCACAGTCATGAGCCACCATGACTATTGAGGGGGACTGGTGCTGGGGACCAAACTCAGAACTTTGTAGAAACTAGGCACACACTCTACTACTGAACTACATGCTCAGCCAAGAGACTTTTTAATCTCAGATTTATAAAATGCTATTTCAATACCTGTTCCTCTGACTTTTAGTGAAAAATACGTTGTTTTAGAAGCTATTAATTATTAAGAACTTTCACAGTCACTTGTGTAGCATATTAACTCATAGAATGTCAATAATGCATTATTCATTTAACTTCATTTTAAGAAAAACATTTAGCATAATCTATATACTTTTTAAAAGTTCCTTTAAATGAAACTACTATATCCTGAATACTATAGATCTTTCAAAGAGAGGAATTAGTACTTTAGACATCATTAAAAAAATTATACGTTTAATCATGTATTTAGTGCCCTGTGATAACTCTATAAAATTCCTTTTATAACTTAGTAATCTTGGAAATATGCATGAAGCTCATGTTGGTGCTTTATTTATTTATTTATTTTTAAAAGAAAATACTTTTGGGTGGAATAAAAGACTCACTACTGTGATGTTCAGGTCCCTTTGTAGATAGATATTTGCATCAGTTACTACCTGCTTCTAGGTCATTTTTGGTATTTTCATGTCAGTTCCATGAGGGGACAACCAATACCCATATAAAAAATATAAAAAGGATTTAGAAAAACCATATATTTCAGTCCAAGTCTTCATAGCTGCATCCATGCAGATGTGAGCAGGTCTGGCTTCCAGTGTCTCCGCACCTAAGCTGATCCCCTCTCCAACAGAAAAAGATGTGCTTTCAAAAAGCTCTCATTACACCAGAACAATGTCTTTGTGAGGATTATCTTGATGTCAGACATTGGTTGTGGACCTGGAAGTATTTGACCACCTTAGGCAGCACCACCCACTGTGAGCAGTTTCCCAGAGCATAGGAAGGCAGCCCTGGGCAGCTGCATCTTATCCTGAAGGAATAGAAACCTTTGCTGGTATAACTCACTTTTCTACCTGTTTCTCCCACACACAGGTGAGCTGATACTAATTAAAGGACATCCTTGTAAAGTTCTTGTGGCAATGATCTCATACAGGATTATGCACCACTCCCTTGTTTATTGATATGAAGTCACATCTTCAATATAGCCTGGAAAATATAGATTTGCATGAGTTAGAAATAAGTCATTGCATTTCATACATTCTCCACATTGTGATGGGTTCATATTCTTATCATGCTTAAACATGTATGGCAATGTACTGCTCTCCTCAAGGCCCTCAAAATGTCAGTTTGCTATTATATCGATGTGAAGCTGAGACCCAGGATAATGTGACTTGGGGTAACTATTCGAACAGCACTAAACCTTGTTTCAATTTAAGGTTGGGTTTTATGAACTCTCTTGGAATCAAGAGGCTATTCATTTTTTTTTTTTTTAACTCAGCCATTAGCTCTGATTCCTTTATGGTGCTTAATTTATATAGGTCTCAATTTTCGTCAAGACAGTTTTTCAAGCATCAGAACATCTTTGGAGTTTTTTTTTTCTCTAGTTCTGTGCTCGCTGAGTGACCCAACAACTAGCAGTATGACTCTGTTTCAGAGCAGTACATAGCAAGTGCCTGACTCCTCTCTTCATACCCACTATTTGCTTTCCATCTGCTGGCTCACATTTCTTTGTCTCCATTAATTCATGTGTTTGCTGTGCCTGCGAAGCGTTTTCAGATGGCTGTCTTTGACTTTTGCCAGAGTTTCTCAGGATAGAGAGACTTTTCATTTGGGCCTATTGAATATAAGCCCAATTGGCACAAAGATAAAAATACTTGTCACACATGTAATGACATTGATCCTGGAGGGGCCAAAGGAAATAAGGTTCTGATGGGTGTCTTCAACTAACAGCACATCTCAGTGGTGTGATTTTCAGTGAAATTTAAAGTTGGTGAGGATAATCCTTCCTGTGAGATCACATCTGTCAAATTCTTGGACATTATTGTTGTTGATGTGACCTTATTTTTACGCTTGCAGACACTTCCTCAGGATTATTCACTTTGGTTCTTTCCCTTTAGGACTTTTTAATTTGAGAGTCATAATTATATGAAAACGGTTCCAACTATTTATGGAGATTTTTGTTGTTGTTATTTTAATGGTACATTTGAGTGTTATTCTCTTCCGTAAATCACCTGGGTCCTTTCTCTACTTTGCACCTTCTAGAAGCTTTGGACTCTGTATTAGAATCTGTAAGATTCTTAGTCTTCTGCATTCTGAAAATGAACTATAATTCTGGTCTCACACTGACACACAATTAGGACTATTGTGGAAATGTAAATTCATTCCATTTGTGATTTGCACATTCGCCAGCTGAGATGGAACAATTCTACCTCGTTGGCTCCAAGCCAGATACAATGACATAGTGCAAAGAGGGATGGAACTTCCAGAATGGCCAAACTTGATTTTTTTCATATGCTATATCCCTAAACCCTCACTCTAACACCCACCCCTAAGCAGCTACCCTCTCTCAGAAGCCTGCAGCTTTCTTTGTTTGTCTCTTTAATTATACAGACAGTAGGATCTGCCTCCTTACTAGCATATAGAAAAATCAAAGAAACAGTGCAGCAACTATGTAAGTATTTCCTTATTCTTTAGATGCATTCTCTTTAAAACAAGAGTGAGCCTAGGTTGTAAACCATATGACTGTGCTATGTGAACTGTGATTTACTACTGCTCATAGGGAGGAGTTTGCAATGGGAATCTTGTCATTCATGTGGCCACAGCCCTGTTGCCAGCTTGCTATCCCTCATTCAAAGCTTGACTAATACAAAGTTGTGTTGCAATTGTTACATGCTTCAGGCTTTATTGTACCCTCAGATATGAACTGGTTGTAATCAATGTAAATAATGATGAGTGTTTATAGTGTGCCAGCGTAAGGTCTGGGTGCATGGATGTCAATAACACTGTTGTGTGGTTTGATCCTGGTAGAATGGTTGTTGCAGGAAAAATCAGATGTTATTATTAAATTTATTTGATGTTGCTGATTTTTATTTTAGTAACCATTTTATGGTTTTGGACCAAGCACTGCTGAGAAAGAAATGAATGAACTCCTTAAAATGTATTCTCAATAGGAAAGAAAGAAAAATACAAGTCCAAGGCTTTGTCTATCATTTTAAAATTAAAAAAATGAAAAATTGTACTGTTAAAAATTTAAAACATTTCTGAACTATTTTTAGAATTTACCCAACATATGTTTATTGAGTGCCTACTGTATTCCAGACTTTAGGAATATTACCTACAATAGAATTTAGTCCCCCATTTGGAGTTTATAGTCTAGTGAAGAATACAAAGAAATAGCAGCAATTTGATGAATCTGTGAAAAGTATCATTTATTCTTCTCATCACATTGCTTAATATTCCTGGGCAGTTTTCATTAGTTGTGTCGAACATGCCAAGTATAGTAGCTCATGTCTATACTCCTAGCACTTGGGAAGCAAAGGCAGGAAAATGAGGAATTCAAGGTCACCCTCAACTACATAGAAAGTTTGTGAGTGTTAGGCAAGCCAGGGCTACATAAAACTGTATGCAACAGCAAGAAGAAGAGGAGAGGATGAGCAAAAGGAAGAGCGAGAAGAGGAAGAAGAGACAACAGTGACCCTTACCATTCTTTCTGATTCTAAACAGAACAGTTCCATCGAAGATTCTAGTCACTGTAGTTTCCATGTAGGCATCCTTAACTCAAGTAATGAAAACACTTCCCTGTTCTAGCAAATTAAAGTTTTCCTCACAAATGGTGTTGAATTTTATCATATGCTTTTTTCTAAGTCTATTATCATGATCATAGCGTTTTTTTCCTTTCTACAAACATACAAGTGGTAAATCGTATGAATTGTATTTTCATACTAAATCAAACTTGCATTCTTTGACTTGACCCAACTTGGGTATACTATATTATATCTTTAGTAGCTGGCTGCATTTGGCTTGCTATGGGTCCAGTCTCCTTGCCTATGTTCATGAGTTGTATCAGTCTACATTTTACCTTCTTGTGGCATTTTTTCTTTATTTTTCGTGTAATTTTTCATGTAAAAAAATCTTATAACAGTATTACAGAAGTGGTGTTTCTGACATTTACAAACTTTAACATGACCAAACCAAACCTCAGATCTTCATCAGAACATGCTCTTTTGATTGGTGTAAATGAGTAATGCCAAACATTTTATTTATAGCAGACATCCTGATCCCATTGTCTTCCATGTTGCTCCCTAACACCATAACCCTTTTCATCAGTTTTGTAAAATCCTTTTGGCTTCTTACTTTCATAAATATATGAACTAAATATCTGAGCGATTTTGATATAAACTTCTTCAACATTCCATCCTGTCCAAACCACAGCCACCTCTCTTTCCTGGATGGTGGAAGTAATCTTCTAACTTTAGTGTAGAGCATTGTACTTGTAAAGAGCCTCTGGAAAATGTTTTAGACTGTGCAGCCCGCAGTCTTAACCAGAACTCTGCAATTCTACTGTTGCAGCAGCAAAGGAGCCATAAGCAATAAATAAGTCATAAATAGGTGTGGCTCAAGTTTGTCAGGGTTTTACCAATCCCTCCTCTTGAGGGCAGGCTGCATCAATGCTTGATAGCAGAGCTGTGCTTTTAGGGTAATGTCGGTCAGGCCACAGTACTTACCTGTGGAAATACTGCCACAGTTTCTATCTCTTAAACAAAGGCTCTTCTGTAACCATGGATCCCCAGCCTACATTGCTACTCCAATTACTCTCTTTCTTATTCATTCCTTCAATTCCAGCCACAGCAAGACCTCGCTGTTTCTAGAACATTCCAAGCCTGCTCCTGTCTTGGAGCACTCGTATTGCTTGTTGCTTTTGCCATCATTGCTCTTGTTACTAGTCATCCTCATGCCTATTTTGCTTAGATCCTTGATCGGATGCTACTTTTAAGTACGTCCTTTCTGGATAGCTTATATCAACCCTCCACCCTCTCTTCTAGCTCCTTCTGTCCTCTTTACACAAGTACTGATCACCTGACATAACTAATTTTCTTTAGCATATTGATTATAAACTGCATTTTACCCTCCTGAATATGAGGTTGACATTTTAGTCTGTGTTGCTTGTTGTTATGTCCCCAGCACCTAGATTGACATCAACCTTAGAGCAGGCACTCACTAAACATTAGATGAGGGAAGACTGGGTAGATGACTAAATCAATTACATGACATGATGGATCCGTCCTATGATGTAATAGGTGGAACTCAGGTGGCAAAATTCTGGTTATCATTGACGTCTTCAGGAGCATATGCAGAGGTATTCAAGAAAAGTATGGAAGTTTACAGCTAGGTCTCAAAGATGTCGTGTAAGCTGCTTTTATCATAACCTGGGTTTTGTGGGTGTTATATTCTCTGAAATGTCCCCATCCCAAACAGGCCACCTTCAATGACCTGTGATTTCACAAAGTTCTGCTCAGATTGCAGTGTGTCCTTGTATTCTATCAGAACAGGTCATTATGATAGCACATGCAAGTTTTGACATTCCTCTTAGAAAGAAAAATAAGAAACCTCAGGTAGAAAGTATAAAGAAAGAGACAGATTTACTTTTCTTTTAATCTTTGTGGCTTGACTAGAAAAAAAAACTCCAATATTGTTAACAGTGATCTTAGTGTCAACTGCTATTAAATTAACCTTGCATCTTAGGGTGACCTCTTTGTCATATCAAGTACACCAATGCTTTGTGCTCAGTATTGTATATCATTCCTATCTCACCTGAGGTTGTTTCTGCTAAATATTTTTTCACTATTTCCCCCCCTTCCAATGTTACCTGTTAGGAGTCAGCCACTGTGCCTATACTTGTAGATGATATTAAATTCAATGACACCTCTGACCATATTAGAGGATATTCTTACATACAATGGATACTCTTTGGTTTCCATAAGTTGTGCTTACGGGTTCAACAGAAAAATAAGCAAAGTAATAATAGACTCCTATAATGCTCTGCTGAAGTACATGCTGTGGACCCCCTCAGTGTGGGTATAGCACAGAGAAGAAGTGAGAAACAGGAAATATTTACTTCAGTGAGTTTGGAAGCATCACACCCTATAGGGTTTGCAGACATGCCATTTATGGTTCAAATATAGTGCTTTGGAGTTGAAGTGTTTCTCTTTCTGAATAATAACTTTTTTTACTGATTGACCACAAATTCTTCAGGAAAAAAAAATAATACTAGCGTGACCTCTCAGTGTAAGGACTGTGCTTTTCTTCTTAGGCTGTTCTCATTTGTTTCCTCTGCCTCCTTTTAATGGATTTCTAGGTCTTTTGAAAGGTAAGGCAGAAGTTCACAAATCTGGCCTGCATTCAGTAACAAAATTATTCAAACTGCAAAATTATTCAATTTGCTTCTCCTACTGCCTCAGAAAAAACAATCCATATATCACATGTAACCAAAAACATGCTCCATTCACATCCAAGGAATCAGAGAAGTTCTACAGTTTAACACACTAACTCCCAACTGTCCTGAGCTCCGCTCTGCTCCTTTGATTGAAAAGCCCTGCCATGCCCCAATCATGCTTTTCATTTTTCCCAGAATGCCTTCCAATCAGGCATCAGACTCTTTGATCTAAATTAGCATGCGCAATCAGAAAGTCACCTGCTCTGCTGCAGACATGATCCAACCACTGCTGCACCTGACTTCCATCTCAGCACCACCCAAGTCGCTGGAGTCCACCTGGCGGTCAAACTTGGCTGCAGAATCTCAGGCTTCCATAGCTTTTTCATAATTTGCATGCATGATCTGCAAAAAAACAAGGCACTTTACCTAAATGCTGGGCTGACCAAACTTTTTATTTCCCCCGCAGTGATGCAGAAGATCACAAGCCTTTGAAAAAAGGGAGTCGAACACCTTCAGACAGGACTGTGAAAAAAGAAGATAGTGATGATAGCCTGGTTGACTATGGAGAGGGGTGAATGGCCAATTCAACGAGGATGGCTCCTTTATTGGACAATACAGTGGTAAGAAAGAGAAAGAGCCAGCAGAGGGAAATGAAAGCTCAGAGGCCCCTTCTCCTGTCAACGCAATGAACTCCTTTGTTTAAGTCTTTAAGCTCTGTGCCAATATCCCATCTCTCTGGAATGGTTTTCCTGAACACTTGTCATCCCTCTCATACTGTGGACATATGGCTAGAAAGAATGTTTTCTGCTGTATATGAGTATTATGAGAACAGAGCAAGAACGTAACTCAGTCAGATGATACGTTACTATGAACTGGGGTACAAAGTACATACTTTTTTGTTCAGAGTGGGTTTTCTCAATTTCCTCGGAACTGATTAAAAAGAAATACAACATCATCAATAGATTACATTATTCCCTGTGCGGGATACAGTTCAATAAGATGCATGAAATATGCTGCACAGAGGACACTACCTGTGTATGTGATTGCGACGTGGTTGGGTACTTTGTTGACACTATCCTCAGCTGAACCCTAAATATGAATTCCGTTGTCATTGTGGAGAGTGTTACTGTAGTGTTCTCTAGAGCTTCAGGGTCTCTGTGGACATTGTTGTGAAACTCGTGACTATGTCTAGCTGTTGTTAGTCTTTCTGAGAGACTGTTAGGAACAGTATTATAGTATATACTTGCTACATGAGTTACTTATGACAGTTGCATCCGCTAATGCTCACAGAGACGCAGTCACCTGTTCTTTGCTCCCAGTACTTCCTAGGCTTCTTAACCTTCCGGGTGTTACAGCAGCAGAATTTCACTTCCTACACTATCTGTGTTCAGTCCTTTGGGGGCATAAACATTGCGTATTGTAACACCTTTTGGCATTTGTGCCATACTCAAAGAATTGAAGTCAAAGCTCTCAAGTGAAATTTTAAATTTTAGTCCAGAAAATGCAGGGCAAGATACATGCAGTGCCTTTGGACAATAAGCATTCCCTGACTCCTGTACTCTATATCAGCCAGTGTGGGCAAGTCCATCTTATGCTACTGTTGTTGTTGGAAAGGAACTTTTCAAAGGCAGAGATAATGCGAACTGAAATGCTGAAAACTGTGAATGTAAAAACAAGTTTATTTGAAGGGGCTTCCCCCACAAATATCAAACCCAAAGCTCTGTCATTGGCTGGAGCACACGATGGTTTTGTGGTCTTTTGTGGTTTCTAGTCAAACAAGTCAAGTTGAAAAAGAAAAATGGTATAGTTGGAAATGGATAGAAAACCAAATGATTGCAGAAGTAAAAGCATACAACAGCATGCTAAAAGTACTAAATTATTCACTCTACCTAGACAAGCTTTCAAATTCGCAGCATTCAGCAGTGTGTATGCAAATTGCAACAGGCACACTCCAGAATCTGAGAAGTCTGACAAGCACTTAATTAGGCCAGCAGTCAAAGGGATTACACCAACAGTCTAAAGAACAAATGATATATATATCCTATCATAGCCATAAACAGTATGAAATGGCTTACCTCCAATATAGAAATCTATGACAACCTATGGTTGCAGGAATGCTCGATTTCATTTGCCAATAAATTGGTTTCTCATAACTTGCATCAAGTTTAATTTTAAGTAAAACCTTTTATATGTAGGTATTCTGTTGAATTTGTAAATATACTTAAAGCGTAGACGCTATATGCTCGTAGGTGTGCTGTGCAAATAAACACACAAGCAATGTTTATGTTCTCCCGTGTGAGAAGGAAGCTCCTTGATGATGAATGCAGTGTGTGGGACCAGAAAACATCCGAATGCCTTGCCTGGTGTTTTGGATTTTAGTTTTGTTTATGTTTTTGGTTTTTTCACTCTACTTTTGGCTGCGAAACTGAAATAGAGATTTTTTTTTTTACCCACTTCTTCAGCCTGTTGCTGGCTGAAATCCTCAGTGTTTGCAATAGAGTTCATTAGGTTTGTCACCTGACATCTTGGGTGTGTACAGGTAAAGCTTGTTTTAAAGTGATCCCCAACGTCTTCATATTGACTCTCCACAAACCAGCTTATCTATTGAAAATACAAACTAACAAAACAAGCTCTTCTCAATATCACAAAGCACAAAGACAAAAGTTACTTTCAGTTGGTCAATGTCTTCAGAGAAAAATAAATGTGAAATTTCTGTTCTTCCATAACTGTGGCTGCTAAATTTCTCTGTGCAAGAAGAAGTCACACCTATAGATAATGACAGATATTTCTATTAAAGATGAAAAATGAAGTGTGGGTTTTAAAGCCCCTCCCTCTTTGGTACTTAATCACGTTCCTGGAGGGGTGTGGGTGTGTGGTAGCTGTCACAGAGCAGGACAGTGTTTCTGGACTTCTGTCTGAAAAGTGACTGGTAAACAGCCCAGCTCTCATGCGTGGTAGTGTCTTCAAACCTGTACTTCCAAAGGTTGTGAAGAAATTCTGACTTTTTCGTTTCATGTTTGAAAGACTTAGGACTTAAATCACAAAAGTAAAAATAAGAATTAGTAAGATAGCAAAATCAGGAACTTTCAAGTGCAAGATTATGGTTAGTTAAGCAGGAAGAGATAGCACCAGTCTCTTGAAAACAGGTGAACAAATCCGGTTCTCTGTCATGTCTCAAAAAAGCCCGATTGGTGGTGTCCTGTCAGTGACACCAGTCCACTCCTCAGTTGTGGTCATTTGTATTTCTTAACAAGGCTGCTTGATCAGAGAGTTCGGACACTCATATGTGTTATAAATATGACATCCGCTTCCTTCTCTCCACCTTCATTTCTTCTGTCTCCAAGCTGTATAGCTGAGCAAACATCCAAGCCTAGCAATCATTCCCATTCCACCACCTGCCCCTTAGTCACAGGCCCCTGGTCCCAGCAGTGCATCCAGGAGACCTACCTACCTTGTGCTCTCAGAGTTATTTAGATACGATGCTGCGACAGTGAGTCGGAGATGTCATATAGAGCTCATTATTCCTCTCACAGAGGACATGTTGGCTGTTTTCTTGGACTCTCCCTTCTCTGTCTCACTGTGGACCAAATTAACAAACCTTAGCCTCACTCTACGTCATGACACGGCTCCGTGGCAACAGGGGCTTTGAAACTATAGCATGACCTCAGAAAAGATTTTGTAGTTATAACTCGGTATAAATCAACTTCTTCACTGGGTTTTAATGGCTTTCGAGATGAGGGGAGTCTAGGAACTCAGGGATTTTCCCCACAGAACGAATCTCTTCCCTTGAGATGTTTTAACTGATGACCACCAGAGGGCGCCTGTGCTTTATTCTACGCAGAAGAAACATGCTAGAGAAAGTGGGCTAAGGACACTGGCTGAATCGGTTTGGATAATTAAATGATGACCTGATGGTGCAGAAAATGATCGCCTGCTCCAACTAGGGAAATGAGATTGCAGCTCTCCCTAGTGAGTTCACAGCTCCAGAGTGGAAGCTGGAGTGTGTGAGTCTTTTGCATAGTTTTTTTTCTTTTGATTGGGCCAAGGTGAGTCAGGGGAAGAGTTGCCCCCAGTCCACTGGCCATGCTTGTGTGTGTGTGTGGTGGTTTTGTGTGTGTGTGTGTGTTGTTGCGGTGTGTGTGTGTGTACAATAAAGGAAGGGAGTCCTTAAAATTGCTTCACCTCCTTTCTTTAATGATACTATTTTTGTCTCCCATCAGTGGTTTGATGTTTTATTATTGAGTAGAACACACACAAAAGTAGTTTAAACACTACCTTCAGCTCTTATGATTCACCTAGGAGACAGGGAGAGAAAAGCAGAGAATATCAATGCAGTATTTGTACTGAATAGTGGCTCTTGTGGAAAGATCAGTCCCAGAGAGAAGTAAGTAAGGATTCAGATTCCAACCCCACCTTCCTAGCCAGCAGTGTGGCCTGCAGGAGCGCCGCCTCTTGCTAGTCACTCCACATCTGTCTGCTCAGTCAGACAATGATGAGGCAGATAGTATCAAATATGCCTTTCTAGTTTAATCCTGTGTGTTTTAGTAACGAAACAAAACAATCGAGCACTTGCTAAAGCCAGGAACAATCACAAGCAAAACCAGGTGTGGGATCCTGCTCCCATAGGGCCTGGAGCCTAGTGTTTGAAGACAGCTGTAATCAGATGATTTCTTGCATGGGTACAAGTCCTCACTTAGGTAAGAGCTCAGAAGGGAAAACATAAACAAACTGTAGAAGTAGTGCTGTCCAGCTTGGTATGGTGTTCAGGAAAATGGCTCCGAGAAGGAAGTATCCGCTGAAAGGAGAAAGGCAAGGAGAAGCTGTAGAAAATCAAGGGGACAAATCTGTCAAGCAAAGCCAACATGCTTGCCTAGATGCAGAGGCCAGGCTATGCTGGGTCTGAGGATCATGTGAAAGCATCTGCGTCTAGTCAAGAAGCAATGAAAGTTGAGGAGTTATCAAAAGGGTCAAGGGACTTCTATGATTAAGAGAACAAGATTAAGCCATGGGACTGAGAGGAAAATTGCCAAGAAGAACATGTGTTAGAGGGCTGAGGATGACACATGAGCCAGAAACTCTCAGTGCAGTGCCCAGGAGCAGGAGAACAGCCATCTCTAGAAGACCAGTTACCAGAAGCTGGCTGTCACTGCAAAGCAGGAGGCTGTGTTGGGGTAGAAGTGAGGGAAAGAGTTTACATGAACAAAAATTGGATGTTTCTGTCTGGCTCTGGACACCTTCCCCCTGACTCATTAGTCACTCTGTCTCTTCTTTCCTGGCCATTTACTGACTTTCAAAGAAGCTCAGGTGTCTCAGAGACAGACAAGTGTTTGCATCACTCTCTCAGTGCTTCAGTTATCACGGTTAAAATGGTTGAAATAATAGCAGAAGTATATGAGGATAACTGTAAAAGCCACCATTGGCCAGACAGTACATTCTTTGTTCCTTTCTATGGCCATAAAATTCCCCACTCCTGTTCAGTGTGTCCTATAGACCCAGTCTTTCTTCAGCTCTAAGTGTGTGGCTCGTTATCTCAGCAGGTGACTCAACAACGCAACAGAATTCTTTCCCATCAGACATTATCAGCTGGCTCGTTGAAATCACCTGACAGTATTAAAAGCTCAATGCCTGCTCACCCCGGCCCACAAAGTCTTTATTTTCATTATCTGAACTGTGGCTTGATCATCACTAGGAAAAAATCACAGAAGATACTAATGTGTAGCCAAAGTGGAAATTGGTGTGGACAAGATTATCCTGTGCTGCTGTGCAAATAGTCAGGGAACATTATTTTAAATAGGTTCCTCCACACAGCCCAAGGGTGGATTTCAAATTCTCTTCTATTCCCCACGTATAATAAATCTAGAGAGAACAGACATACATTCCCTCATACATTGCTGGTGGGAATAGAAAATGGTTCAGCCACCTTGGAAAAGGGTTTAACAATTTTTTTAAAAAAATATTGAATATAAATTTACTATATGACCACAATTCAACTCATAGATCTAGCTAGACCCAAGAGAAATGAAAACCTACATCTAGCCACAGGCTTGCATACACTAGTTCAGAAAGCATCAACCATAACATCTAGAAAACAACCGCAGTGGCTCTGAGCAGACCAGCGGCCGAACAGAGTGAATATATCATATGCATAGATATATAACTGCACACCAAGATGGAATACTGCTTGGCAAGTTATATAACGAATTGATGCATTGAACAGTGTGAGGACCTCCAACACTGTCAATTTTTAAAAGTTATCAGGACCCAGAGCCTGATATTCTAATTTACTTGAAATGTGCAAAAAAAGGCAGACCTTTTTTTTTTTTTGTGAAAACCTGAGGTAGATTGGTGTCTCCAGCTGAAGGAGATGGAGGCAAAGACTAACTTCAAATTGGTGTGAGGGTTCTTCCTGGAACTCATGAAAAAATTCTTGAGTTTTATAGCTAAAGCAACTGAATTATGGTATCAAGTTATACCTCAGTAAAGCTTATATTAGCCTGAAGAGTGAACAGAGTTATGTATAAATGAGGCTTGGGTTGAGTACATCCCTACATCATAGGCCCATCGCCTCTTGTCTCCTCAAGGATGCTGCAAGGCCATCAACTCAAAGTGTTCCCCAAACAGTACCGTCACTTGGTAGAGTCACATTCCTTGGCTGCTCCAATTGGTAGGAATAGGAGTGACTTAGCTTTGACATTAAAGGACGAAATCAGGTACTCTTCATAATAGAAAAACAACAACAACAAACTTCAACTAGTTCAAATGCCTATAATACATAAGTGGCTATACAACTTTTAAAACGTGTACCACTTTCAGACCATCGATCAGCAGTAAGTACCAACCCTGGGTACAAGTGTCTCATGGCACTGATGGGAGGAGCCATACACAGAGGTTTTGTTTGTATGAAACATTGGGGCAGGGAGAACTACCATACAAGGCCAGCGAGCAGATGTGACTGTGGGGGAGGAGTTTGCAGAGGGATTTACCTCTGAGACGTAGAAAGAACTTATACAGATGATGGAAAGAGTCTTATTTCAATTGTGAGCATAGTTCTAGGGGTATTTGTTCATCAGGACCCAAACCTATATGCTTCAAGTAAGTGTGCTTTGTTATATATGTTGAATCTCAATAAAGTTGATTTTTGAAAGGAAAATAAACTGGACAAAAGTGGCTCCTCCCCTTCTTCTCTTTCTTTCTTACGTCTGCTTACCCCAAGATGGAGGGTGTGGGGGCTCCTGGTTCTGCCTTGTCTTCATGTGAGGAACCATGTCTGTATTTTGAGAAGTCTGTGGTGGCCTTCTCTCCACTACCTGCTCAGTCATATGTGGTGTTGTAGGTCAGGCCAAAACTACAGAACATATATAGACTTTCCTGGTTGGGTAAATGAGGTCAAATTGAGAACCCAAATATGGATGGCAATTAAATCCAAAATTAACAAGCCCATCTTAGAAATGAAGTAATATTTGATTTTCATTCATGCCATTGTTGCATCTGTGTTCTCAAGTCACTCCCAACTTAGTCCTCAAGGTCCTGACAGGAGTTACTCCCGCTTTTATGCTTGAGGTGGGAGCAGGAAGCTTGTTGTAACGCAGAAGAACCTTCTCACTTCTGGCTCTGTGACAGGCCACCTTTGGAGCCTTTCCGGAGCTGGACTTTTTACCACTGTCCTTACTCCTTCCTGAAATCACTCTGACCCCTTCTAACTGAATCCTGTCTCCCAGTTTCCCATCTAAGTGAGAATTGATTGACGTCTCAAAAATCATCTCCATTTGTTTCTTCCTCTTCCTGGAGGCTGTTTAGGTCCCTGCCTGGTCCACTCCTCATTCTCCAGGCTACTCGAGGATGGTGTATTCCACATTGCCCTGTCTACAGATAGCATCTCCTCTCATCTTGTCTCCTCTCCTCCTCTCTCTTCCTTTCCCTCCCCTCCCCTCCTCTCTTCTCCTCTCAGCTTCTTTCCTCTCCCCACCCAACCCCACCTTCTTACCCTCTTCTACCCTCCTCTGTCTCTTTTTGTGTGCCTCTCTTTGGTTTGTCTCATATTCTCTCTCTCTCTCTCTCTCTCTCTCTCTCTCTCTCCTCTCTCTCTCTCTCTCTCTCCTCCCCCCCTCACCTCCTCTCCTTTCTATCTTCCTGTCTCTGTTCCTGTCCCTTTGTCATGTGAAGACATGGAGAGAATGAGACCATCTGCAAACCAAGAAGAGAGCCCTCACTGGGAACAACCAGCTAGCCTCCTAGATCTGATATTTGCAGTCCTTCAAAAGATAAATTGCATCCTGAGAAAATAGCTGTTTGTGCTTTAAGACATTTAGACTAGCGACTGGTGTTTTAATTATGGCAGACCAAGAACACCAAGAAATAATCTTTAGCAAATTACAATGTTCCACATTTGCTCACAATGCAAACAGCCTTGCAGTGTTTGCCTGCTTTATATTTTCAGCCTTTCATCCTTTTGATTTAGCATGAAATGGTGGGATGGAGAGAAAGAAGAGAACAGCGAACTTGCCTTCGGTTTCTTTAAACGTCAAGCGCCATGCTAGGCAAGATGTGCCCTATATCTATTTCATGCTCTCACCAGCCTGTGAGACAACACCACCTTTCTCCCAAAGATCGCATAGCTGTAGAAGAGTTCTATCACATGAGCTCAGCTGTGTTTGACTCCAAAGTGCAAATTCCTTCTCCCTTTAAGTTATTCATCACGAAATCTAAGCTACATAAAGTAAAAGCATAATGTTCAAAATAGAGAGTAGGCCTAGGTGTCTGTCTAGCTGTGAAAGGATAGTACTTCAAAAAGAATGCTTGCTGTGTCTAAAGGCCAATAACATCTTGGTCCAAAGGCTATCCAAGACAGGACAGGACCAGGTATGCATAAGTAGGTTTGGAGGATCCCTGTTTTGTAGTGACCTGTGTCAAGGACCAGGATTATGTGAGAGCAGAGCCTCCTATTTCTTGCATTAGATTACTGTGTAGCAAATAACACGAGTTTTCAAGATCCACCAGTTCTGATGGTCAGGAGGCTAGCAGATGTAACAGAAGCAGATTCAAAGCTTCCTTGCCCTCACTCGAGCTGCCAGTCTTTGTTGATATATACTAGAGGTTGTCATGAGTGTATCTGGATGATTACTTTCCATCTCGACGGAATGACACACGGGAATGTGGCTACCATGCCTCACCAGCTTTGCTTGGGGAGGATGCTCCTTGGCAGATAGGGACTTCAGATCTCAGTCCGCTCAGCAAACCACACAGCCTTATGACTGCCTTATAGAGACAGTGAAAGGCAGATAAGTGTGCACATCTGGAGTCTGGGGTCAGCTGCTCAGCATCTAACTACTCCATGAGAGAACAAGGACTTCCATGGAACAATTTTTACACCTCTGGGCCCATTGCTGATCCACTGCTATGAGAACAGAAAGAGCAGAAGCAGTGGTCTCTGAGCCTATTGCATCTTCACTCTGAAGAAACTAGTGAATCAGGTAGCGTCATGCCCAATAATTATGAGCCTAGGCCCAAGTGCTGCAGTAGTACCCAGATGATGAATTCAAAGACAGGTGCCGTTGTGAGCTTAAGTAGAGGAGTCCTAAGAGAGGTCTGTAAAATAAGTAATTAGAACTTGCAAAGGAAGAGGACATAAAAAAGCAGTGGCAGACAGGACAAAGCCCCATCCCGAAGGTCACATTGTGAGGGGTAAGGGATGTATGACTTCAGATTCTGAACTTGGAATGAGAGTCAAGGGAACAACTCAACACATTCTACATTGGTGAGTAGGAATTTAATCCTGGGTCTGATGGCTCCTCCTGTAGCTTTCATGATAATAGTGGCTATCTATCTACTATATCCTATAGTGATATAGGCCACAGAGAAAAGGTGGCTGCTTTCTGAGGGACTGGCATCTGTACCAGGACTATGGTAGGTAGAGGTTGTGTCAGGTTGCATGTGGTCTCTGGTCTGAAAACACATTTGCTGCATCATCCCAGTGAAGCAAATCAGCGTGTATGAAGAGGCTAGAGAGTCATGCCTGAAGACCAAGGAAGAGAGTCCACAGGTACAGAAAGGAGTTCACGCAGTAAGGGGACACTGGAACCATCCAGACAGGCTTAATGCTGACCCTGGGAGAGACTTGGTCACCAAAGTGTTTGCTGAGCAAGCTTGTGTATCTGAGGTCAGGCTCCAGGGGCCACCAAGGCTGGATGTGATGGCACACCATAATTCCAGTTCTGAGAGGTGAAGTCTGGGAGTTCTCTGGGGCTCACTGGCTGGCCAGTTTGCCTAATCAGCAAGCCCAAGCTAGAGGAAGACCTTGTCTCAAAAAACAAGGTGAATGGTGTTAAGAAAAAATGAAAGAATGACACCCAATATGTCTTGTGGTCTCCACACAGATGTGTACACACTGCACACATGTACAAACACATACAGACATGTGCACACGACAAAACAAACACAACACACAAAAGAGAGAGAGAGAGAGAGAGAGAGAGAGAGAGAGAGAGAGAGAGAGAGGAGAGTTCTAAAAATCTTGTTTATTACTCTTTTTTCTTCTCTCTGCTGTTTTCATCTCCTATCTCCATATTAATTACTGAACATGACCCATTGGCTTTTCTAACAGTGCCTTCTGGGAGTGAGCATTCAGCATCATCATAAACAACAGAATTGTGCTCTGGAAAGAATGTAGCTCAAACAGTGGTCAGCATGGAGTGAGGCCAAAGTTCTTCACTATGGCAAGAAGAACAAAGCAGAAAAACCGGAGAATTAGAGAAGATGGAAAGACAGACTAGAAGGGCCTGGAGCCCTCAGAGAAGTGGATCCATGTAACACAAAGTGAGGGGCATTTCTGGAAGCTGTGTGACCTGCCTGTTCCTGTCCAAGTTGAGGCACCAGTGGCAATGGCCAGGCTTCCCAAGACATAAAACCTGTGTTTCCCAGGGATGTCTGGACATTCACCTTCTTTCTGCATCAGTTCATCTCAGGGGAATAAATGATTGATATATATTGATCATGGGCCAGTTATTCAACCTCTTTTTGCCATAGTTTCTTCATCAATAAAAGGAGAACAATTTAGCACCTACCTCAGCATCTATGTAGGGATTATATTATTTCCTAAGCCTATTTCTTCTACTCAAATCTTCTAGAACTATCTATACCAAAGGAAACACAATTAAAATCTAACCAGCTACTATGAGTCATGAGAGTTGGGACAATGAAGGGTGGATGTAAACTGGTGTGTGGCTTTAGCTGTGTTATTTAACTCCTTCGATTTTACTTTCCTTGTGAGAGAATGATGTGTTAGAACTTCTCAGAAGTCTCTGCTGAGTCCTCTATTGTTTGACTATATGAACAGTTTTAGGACAGAAAACAGACAGCTTGGTCCAGGGAAAGAACTTAGTTGGTGGAACCCATCAAGCACAAAGCCCTGGGTTAGAACATTAGTACCACATGAACTGGGCGTGGTGGCACAGCTGTGATCCAGGTAGATTACACTCCGAAGTAGATAAAGGAGAAATTCAAGATCATTTGCTTACAGAGCTAGTTGGAGGACAGCTTGAAATTTGTGTTTTTGTGGAATAAGAAAAGTAACACAGAAGAGAGGGAGAAGAGGAGCACTGGAAAAAAGGAAAGAAGAAAAAAAAAGGAAATGGCACAGCTGGGGCTGGAGAGATGGCTTAGCGGTTAGGAGCACTGACTGCTCTTCCAGAGGTCCTGAGTTCAATTCCCAGCACCATATGGTGGCTCACAACCATAATGGATCAGGTGCCCTCTTCTGGCATGTCTGAAGACAGTGCAGAGTACTCATTTACATTAAGAAAATAAATAAACAAATAAATAAATGATTCTTTAAAAGAAAGAAATGGCACAGCTTTGCTAACATAAAACGTTAGTACATTTTAGCACAGAATATTGAGATTCATTTTTAAATGCTCATGAGAATTATAAAAACGAATGGGTGAACCTGATTTCCTACTTTCCCTTAAATGCTCTGAATCTCCATCTACTTCTGTCACCATAACTGGGGCACTCAGAGGCAGATTCCAAGGTGGTTGACAAAGCATAACCTCAGGCCTGGGTTGCATAAACCTTCTTGTCAAAGACCAGCTTTGACATCACAGGGTAAACTGAGGCAGAAAATAGAGTCTGGGAGTGACTGAGGCCAGTGAAATGCCCCGGAGGGGGTGGTGGTGGTGGTCAGCAAAAACTTACTTGGGGACCAACAAAAAATTCTTTGTAGCTGGTGGAAAAAAAAGAAAAAAGAATAGAAGGTGGGGAAATATCATACACACATGCACACACACACTGGGTGGATGAAGCAAGCTTCCATACACTCCAACTTCACATACATACACACACACACACACACAACACATTCACATTCACACATTGGGCAGATAGAGCAAAGCGTCAGCCACATTACATACATGCATTTGGTAGAAGATGCAAAGAACCAATGAGCAATCCTCAACAACTTTATTTTTTATTTTATTTTTTATTTTTTTAAATTTATTTAATTATTTAAATCACATCCTAATTTACTTATTCACACAGAAATCCCACAGTTTATATATTCTAGCAAAATCTTTCAAACAGAAATCACAATGTGATTACATCCTATTTTTCTTCTAGTGAATGATTACAATGAGTATACATAAGAAAAAACATGTTATCCAATATCTTCATATGAATAAACATTTTACATATTAGAAGTGAAAAAACTAAGTTATTCCCAAGAATTCACATACATTTATAACTAAGCAACTTGTTATAGATTAACAAAGTACAAGCAAGCAAGGTAATTTTCTCATCAGGTTCTCTTACTGACAGGCTAAATTTGTAGTTATAAAGAAAAATTGATTATTTATTATTTATCCTAAGAAGTAGTCTTATAAAAATCTTAAAAGAATCATAAGTCTAACCTTTTATATAAAAAACAATTTGTCAATTTTACTTTAAATCTCAGCATGCATATGTACTAATTAAAAATTTTTATTAGATCATATCAGGAAGCCAAGGGCAAAATGAGTACAAGAAATTAATCAGCACCTTGATCACCAGTCCAGCTGTAGCAAGAGAGGCACACTAGCAAGTGCCAATCAGATTGCCATTGTCCTTGTCCTCAACCTTAAAAAAAAAAAAAAATACAAAAATCCAAAAACCCATAACAGAAACTATTAAGATTGTGCCTTTCTGAACATCAAATTGCGCCCAAGATTTTCTACATCAGAGTCATTGACAAAAAGGTTTTAACTTAACTTTAAAACAATCTTCATCTCCAAATTTTTTTAAGGATGGTGGAGATGACCAACAATCTACATTTCTAAGCTCTTTCCAAAAGTCAGTATTAAATCATTAATCTGCTCCAGCCCCAACGCTTGCAAAAGATCAATCACTATTATTGTAAGTACTGCCCACTGAGGGGCTTAGAGTTTCTACACAACTCATAGATTATGAAGAATGTGATATGAGGACAACAAGCAGAGTGAAACTGTACAATGACATGAAGTCTTCAATACACTTAGTCCCTGGGGCTCTGCCTCTCTGAGGCCTGCCCATCATGATTGCGTTAACATCATGTGTGGGCTGCATTCCGTGAGTTCTAAAGCTGATTTGCTGTTCCTCTTGCATGACTCCCAACACCTTCTTATCCTCCTCTGCCACAGGGAAGAGTTGGGAAGTTGGATGCTAGAGACCCTCAACAGTTAATCCATGGCAGTTTTCCCCAGCAGTTGACATAGTTGTTGTCAGAGATGGCCGTCCACATCCTCACTGTGTGAGTGGACTATTCAGGCAGGCTCCACTCGTTGTCCTTCCAGGGCTTTGGCAGCCTGGGTAGACTCTACTGGGCTTTGGGACCTTAGCTTCATTCAGGCTCAGCAAATTCTGTAAAATGATTTGACTAGCTGTCTTAGGTCTTCCGAGCTGAGCAATCTTCCATACAACCTGTTAGGACTTATAAACTTCCTCATGCCCAGGGGAGTCTCCATAGCACCCATGAAATCACCTTGATTCTGGGCAGACCCCCTTAGCTATATTCGCCAGGACCTGAATTTAGGTGGGAAATATGAATAAGACCACAGCTGGCCCCTGGCTGTTCTGAAACGGAAGAAACACTTGCTCTATGAGGTAGAAGTGTGACATTGATATCACTTACTGACTCTTTAGTTCCACTGAAGGTCCTAAATGCCCAGTGAGGGGCTTAGAGTTTTTACACAACTCATAGATTATGAAGAATGTGATATGAGGACAACAAGCAGTTTAACATTCAAAATGTAGCAGTTAATGGGTGCAGATATCAACAAGAATCACTTTAGAACAGGTTGAGTAAAGTGAAACTCATAGAATTGATGTTTAGAGAAAGTTGGATTTATTCCCTGACATATGAATGCTGTATAAAATAAGCATCTCTCTTGGCTCAGTTTACAATTATTAACAATTCTTCCTCCAAAGTGTTCTCCACAATCTTCTCAAACTCCCAAATACGTCTTTCCTATAAGGTTACCTGCTGAAAGTATACCGATTTAGGTACTGTCATATCCTGAGAGGTGAGGAAAACTGGAGATTCTGCCTCTGCTGCAAACCTATCCCAAAGGCCTTGTTTGCAGGAATATCTGTTCCAAACCATAGCTCTCAGGCCTGTGGTTCCTGAGGTTACAGCTTAGCCACACTTGTGGGATCACAGGGTACTTAAGATCACAGGGTACTCACCTGAAACCAGTTTTGACTAGACAGATCCTTGAGAAAAGAAAATATTTTATCTGCCCTGGAAAGTAGATTGGGGTGGAGGTAAGCTCTCCACTTTCAGAAATAAGTCCTCTGATTTAGCATACTTCCTAACTGACAAGCATCAAATGGTTTAGAAGTTGCCCCAGAAATGAGAACAAAGAAAAGTAAAAGCAGAGAACAGAATTTCTTCCTTCTCCCCAGTAATTAGTGAAAACATTCTTCCTTCTCGTGTTTTTAGTGAAAACAAGCCCCTTTGTGAAAAAAATCCAGATTTATTTTCTTCTGTATACAAAATGAGTGTGCAAGTTATGTGTAAATCAGAACCGGGGGGCAGATCACCTTTTCTGGCAGGATTGAAAACAGTCCCCATCATTCTTTCCCTCCTTCAAGCCTTGAGGAGAATGGTCTCATTTAATGACTCTCACTCTAAGGCATGTCTTCCCATGCCCAGTATGCAGCTTGCATTTGCCACAAAGAACAAAAATTGGGCAATAATTCATACCCCAGGTAATAACATGAAATGGTATCCACAGGAAAATGGGTGCTTGGGACATAGTGAAATGCTGCCAGGACTTGTAGCCTTTGTGGGCTATGAGGGCAACTTTGCTGGATGCACAGACTGCCGTCAAGTGTAGCTGATACATGTTTATTGCTTTTGTAGACATACAACTTGTGACACCCTGGAAAATGTTTCCCTTTCTACTTCTACCTACATTTAATAAAATTTTGTTGATATGCTACATATGTTATTGGTAACACAAAGGTCCTTGCATCCACAGATCTCCAGGAAGTCCAGGAATGTCAATCACCTAGGATTGTTCTTTGAAAGGACATATATTCTGATTTTACAGAAAGCTGGAATTGGAGGGGATAAACAGTCCATGATCTAAGTTATTTGTTGGGCCAGGCCATATCTAGCATCTATGACCAGGATCAGAGATACCTAATAGTCTAAACGACCCATATATTATCTGTATAGCCAGAGGCTTCCCCAAGCTCCCACAAACAAGACTAGAGATGGCTAATAGCCCAAATTATCTCTATTTGTATGACTAAGACCAGGGCAGACTCTTCTTTAGGCCTTTAAGCTAGTACAGGTAGCCTTTCTCTAGAATACATTATGTTAGAAGAAAGGACATGTAGCCTGAGTTAAGTTTCAATGTATTCACCCTTCTTTGTGCACCAGAGATTGTATTACATGAGAAAAAAAAATTCTCATGTTACCCTGGGTTTATATTTTTTGGGACTAAACTGCATGATATCAGTTTAAAAGTCTTGGTCAAGATTAATGAGATCAACCTGAACTGATTTGCTTCCCTGCCTGATACCTACAAAAACAAACAAACAAACAAACAAACAAACAAACAAACAAAAACAAAAAAACACTCTCAATGCTATCTCGAAATGTAACCCCCACCTAACCCTAGGCACAATGTCCTTGTGAAGTGCTACAATAAAATTCTTATGTTCTGTTTTCTTAGAAAACAATCATGCTCTTGCAATACTTCACTGTAAGATGCCTTCGTATAAATATGTTTTTGCTCTTGTAAATATACTGCCATTTTCACTGTGTTTTTGAACAAACATGCTTTACCTAAGAACATACACATTGTTGTTTTAATGCAAGAGACTTCAGAGTTGTAGGAATGAAACCATGACTGTTGTCATAAATGGAATATAGTTTCACTATAGTAGAAATACAATGACTTTTGCAAACACTCCCCTGGGTGGTACTTTAGTCAATTGTACAGATATTTTCTAAATATGACAATGTGTATTATTAAACTACCTCATTTCTTGTTCAGCTCTTCCATTCTTTTCCTGTTCTTAGTCCTAAACCTAACCCTAAAACTGACAGAAACCCTAATCCCAACCTATCATTAAGCTTCCTGTTCAGTACTGTGATGTGGATAGCCCTGGTGTTTCTTGTATTTTGATGCTAATTCCACTTTCCTAGGAGGGACTATGGAAGAGAGGAGTGAATCCTACACCAGTGACTTCTTGTGAACCTTTTCCCCACCTTAACTTGTAAAATAAAGGCTAGAACTAGTTATTGGGCAGTGGAAGGGAAGGTGGAGCTGAAAAGCTTGGAGGAGAAGGAAGAGACAGGAAAGGAGAGAGAAGGGAGAAAGATGGAGGAAGAGAAAAACGATCCAGTTTCCTCATGGCTCTAAATAGCCACAGGTAGCTATAAATATCATAAAAGGATAGAATAATTGGGATAACTTGACTAATGTAGGTGGGCAGCTTGTATCATTATCAATTGGCTCTGAAACTATTGTGTGAATTATCTTGTGAATTGAGAATTTATTGATATATAAATCTGACTGATTAATTTTAAGCTTCTAAAGTTTTGATTTACTGGGTTAAGGGGATTTGTGACAAGTAGCCACAGGGGGTAGATGGCTGAGAATGAACAAGTGATTCTGAGACAGGTAAACCGGAGCTGGGAAGACCATGTACTGGGGCTAGCCATGGAGGTGGTGAAACCGATGGGGCAGTGAGTTGCTGGGTATAGCGGGATGACCATGGGTATGGCGCAGGATGGTGACATTTTTAAATGTTTCCCACAACAGTACTACAGTAGGAAACATTATGCTCTGCTTGCTTTGAAAACAATCATAACATCTATTATAGTACTTCCCTGGGGCATGGATTTGTATACCTATAATCTTTGCTCTTGTATTGGACTGCTATTTTTATGGTAACAACCTGCTTTACCTAGGAATGTATCTGCAGCTGTTTTGATAAAAGCCACTTCAGAGTACAGTAAAACTGTCCACTTCACTGAAAATGGGATTTAGTTTTCACTGCCATACAAATACAATAGTTTTTCCAAATATGCCACTGTGCCCTGTTTTAGTGACTTTGACAAGTGTTTTCTAAACGTGACACTGAGTATTGTGTGCAAAAGTTTTTAAACATGACACTGCATGCTGCTAAAGTTATAAAGTCGTTTAGTCTTCTCTCTTTTTTTTCTGTCATTGGTCTTAACTGTAGGAACCCTAATGTATTTGTGAATTCCTACAACAATAAATCAATGTGCTCTACTTTCTTGGAAAACAATCATCATTTTTCTCACAATACTTCACTGTCAAATGGTTGGTATAAAAATGGTTTTCCTATTGTAAAGATACTGTCTGGATTTTTTTTCGTATTTCTTTTTATTTAATTACACTTTACATCCCCCTCAGTGCCCACCTCTTGGTCAATCCATACCACAATCTGTTCCCTTCTCTTCTTAGGCCCCTTCTCCCCCAGTCTAGCCACATTAAATCAGCAAGGCTAGTCGCTTCCTCTCCCACTGAGGCCAGACAAGGGAGCCCCGTTGGAAGAACATACCCTACATACAGGCAACAGCTTTTTTGAGATAGCCCTGCTCCAGTTGTTCAGGAACTGCCTGAAGACCAAGCTACATATGAGTGGGGAAGCCTATATCCAGCCCTTGAATGTTCTTTGGTTGGTGATTCAGTCTCTGAGAGCCCCAAGGGTTCAGGTTAGTTGACTCTGTTGGTCTTCATATGGAGTTCCTATCCCCTTCAGAGCCACAATCCCTCCTCCTAGTCTTCCATGAAATTCCCCAAGCTCCATCCACTGTTTAGCTGTGAATGTCTGCATCTGTCTGAATCAGCTGCTGGATGAAGCCTCCTAGAGGACAGCCATGCTAGGCTCCTGTCTGCAAGCATAACAGAGTGTCATTAATAGTGTCAGGGATTGGTGCTTGCCGATAGGATGGGTCTCAAGATGTGCCAGTTATTGCTTGGTCATTCCCTCAGTTTTTGTCCCTTATCTAATCCTTGCATGTCTCGTAGACAGGATAATTTCAGGTTGAACGTTTTGTGAATGGGTTGGAGTCTCTATCACTCTACTCGGGTTCTTGTCTGGCTACAGGAGCTGGCCTCTTCAGTCTAGGTTCTTGTCTGGCTACAGAGGTGGCCTCTTCAGGTTCCATATCCCCAATGCTATGACTCACAGCTAAGGTCACCCCCTTTGATTCTTAAGCATCTCCCTTATCCCAGGTCTCTGTCTAGTCCTGTAGACCCCCCCATCTTCCCACACTTTTCAGTTACAGATTTTCATTCATTCTCCTGGCCATCTGGCCATCTTTCCTGTCCCCACACCTGATCTTGAATCCCCCATTCATCTCTCCACCTCCTCTCCCATCCCTCTATATGTCTCTTATGACTATTTTACTCTCCCTTCTAAGTGAGATTCAAGCATCCTTGCTTGTGACTTCCTTCTTGTTTAGCTTCTTTGGGTCTATGGAGTGTATCATGAGTATCCTGTATTTTTATGGCTAATATCCACTTATAAGTGAGTATATACCATGCATACCATACATGTCCTTTTGGGACTGAGTAACCTCACTCAAGATGATATTCTCAAGTTCCATCCTGCAAAATTCATGATTTCTTTGTTTTTAATAGCTGAATTCCATTGTATAGATGAACTACATTTTTAAATCCATTATTTAGTCACGGGACATCTAATTTGTTTCCAGTTTCTGATGATTATGAATAAAGCTGCTATGAACAGAGTTGAGCAAGTGTCTTTATGGCATGTTAGAGCATCTTTTGGGTATATGCCCAGGAATGGGTCTTGAGATAGAACTATTCACAGTTTTCTGAGAAAACACCAAATTGATTTCCAAAGTGGTTGTACAAATTGGCACTCCCACCAGTAATTAAAGAGTGTTCTTCTTGCTCCAAATCCTTGCCAGCATGTGATATATTTCTTGAGTTTTTTATCTTAGCCATTTTGATGGGTGTAAGATAGAAACTTCCTTTTGATTTGCATTTTCCTGATCACTAAGAACTTTTAGCATTTCTTTAAGTGCTTCTTAGCCATTTGAGATTCCTCTATTCTCTGTTTAGCTCTGTACCTCACATTTTAATTGGGTTATTTGGGTTCTTGGTGTCTAATATATGAAAATCCATCAATGTAATCCACAATAAAAACAAACTGAAAGAAAAAAAATTATATGATTGTCTCATTAGATGCTGAAAAAGCCTTTTACAAAATCTAAAACTCCTTCATATTAAAAGTATTAGAGAGATCAGGAATATAAAGCACATACCTAAACATAATAAAAACAATATTCAGCAAGCCAATAGCCAACATCAAACTAAATGGAGAAAAACTTAAAACAATTGTACTAAAATTAGGGACAAGATTAGGCTGCCCACTCTTTTCCTACCTATTCAATATAGTTCTTGAAGTTCTGGCAGAGCAATAAGACAACTAATAGATATCAAAGGGATACAAATCAGAAAGAAGTCAAAGTATTGCTACTTGCAGATGATATGATAGTATAAAAAGGGCCTCAAAAAATTCTACCAGAGAATTTCTACAGCTGATAAACCTCTAGCAAAGTGGCTGGATACAAAATTAACTCAAAGAAATCAGTAGCCCTTCTTTATAAAATGATAAATAGGCTGAGAAAGAAATTAAGAAAGCAATTTCCTTTACAATAGCAATGAATAATATAAAATATCTTGGTGCAACTTTAACCAAGCAAAGGAAAGATTTGTATGGCAGGGACTTCAAGTCCCTGAAAAAAGAAATTGACGAAAATATTAGAAGATAGAAAGATGTTATTAGCATTCTGTCAAACTCCACCTCCATAGTTACCTGGCAATAGCCAGGTATGCTCCTCCCCAAAGCTACTTGGCAACAGCCAGGTAGCCCTGCCCATTATTATAAAAGGGGCTGTCTGGCTCCTCCTCTCTCTCTTGCTTCTTGACCAGTGCGCCTGCAGGTTGTATCTGCCCCTCTCCCCTTTCCCCTCTCGCCATGTGGTCATGGCCGGCCTCTACTCCTCTACCTTTCTGCTCTCTCTGGCTCCTCTCGGTTCTCTTTCCTCCGCCTAAATAAATACTCCCTTCGTGGAACCCTCTGCCCTGGAGTCTTCTGTCCAAGTGGCCTGTGCTTAATAACAACAGATGTCTCATGCTTACCAAAAATATTTTTTAGATTCAATGCAATCTCCATCAAAATTCCAACACAATTTTTATAAACTTTGAAAGAACAATTCTCAACTTTATATGGAAAAACAAAAAACTCAAGATAGCCAAAACAAACCTAAACAATAAAAGAACTTTGTTGGAACCACCATCCCTGACCTCAAGCTCTATTTCAGAGCAATAGTGATAAAAAACAAATTGCATGGTATTGGTATAGAGACAAACATGTTGATCAATGGAATCAAATTGAAGACTAGAAATAAAATTACACACCTATGGAAACTTGATTTTTTTTTTTTTTAAAAGAAGCCAAAACCATACAATGAAATAAAGAAAGCATCTTCGACAAATGGTGCTGGTCTAACTGGATGTCTACATGTAGAAGAATAAAACTAGATCCATATTTATCACCCTGTATGAAACTTATGTCCAAGTGGATTAAGGACCTCAACATAAAACCAGATACACTGAATCTAATAGAAGAGACAGTAGGAAAGAACCTTGTACTCATTGGCTCAGGGGGAAGTTTCCTGAACAGAGCATCAGTGGTCCAGGCTCTAGTATCAACAGTGATAAATGGGACTTCATGAAACTGAAAAGCTTCTGTAAGGCAAAGGACAGTGTCAATAGGACAAAAGGGCAGCCTACAAATTGGCAAAGGCTTTTTATCAACTCCATCTGACAGAGGGCTAATATCCAATATTTATAAGGAACTCAAGAAGATACTGTCTCTTTTAAAACTCGATTTACCTAAGAACATATGCTTAGCTGTTTTTAAGGTAAGCAAGTTCAGAGATGTAAAACTCTCTACTCCATTATAAACAAGATTTACTTTTTACTGCAGTAGAAAAATGATGGGTTTTGTAAATACAACTCTACAACTCTACACACTGATATTTTTCACGTGTGTGGTTTGTTTTGTTTTTTTTTTTTTTTTTTGGTCCATTTGTCCTGACACAGTGTGCTCCTAAACTTACTGATATCTTTGCTCAGTCCTCTATTCCTTTCGTTTTCTTAACTCCAACCCTAATCCTAATCACAACCCCAATATTAATCACAACCCTAAACATAATCACAACCCTAAATATAATGTTCTTGGGCAGTGCTACAAGAATACACATGTGTACTCTGTTTTCTTGGATAATCTCTTTTACAGTATAACATGGTGAGATGCATTGGTATAAAAATACTTGTGTGTTTAAAAGGTGTACTTGTAAAAATAACTGCTTATTTCTCTATTTTTAATGCACTTGCTTTACATAGAAATGTATACACAGTTATTCGGATGCAAGCAACTTCAGAACTGTAGAAGTAAAACTGTCCACTTACTCGTAAACAGGATTTAGTTTTTATGCTTTAAAATAAAATGAATTCTACAAATATGCTAATGTGTGATGCTCTTGTCGCTTGTGCCTGACATTTTGCCTAGACTTTGCTGCCTGCTTCTGCGCCCATATATTTAGCCTACATTTTTCTCCTAGATTTTTTTCTCTGACCTTTTGCCCAGACTTTTTACCTAGATATTTTTTTTAACAAGGCTTTATTTATTTACCCCAATTTTTCTTTGTTTCCAGACTCTTCAAGTAGCCTTTGCTAACAGCGTTTGTACTTGTATGTTTCATCTGAGTTTTTCTTCTAGATTTTTGCCTCAGCCTTTGTCCTAGGGTGTTTCCCTGGCATTTTCACAAGGATTATTCCAGAGTGTTATTATATCCAGACATTTCTCCCATCCCATGACCCCTGATTTTGTGTCTATTTTTCACCTGAAGTTTCTCTTTGATTTTTTTTTTTTTACCCGTTCTTGTGGCCCAGTCTCTTCACCTGGCCTTTGTTCCTAGACTTTTTGCCTAGGCTTTGTTTCCAGCTTTTGTTACCAGATATTTTCCTAGATGTTTCCCCTGGATTTGTGGCTTGGCCCTTTAGAGCAGTCTTTCACCTGGCCTTTTACACAGCCCTTGCTACTAGCTTTGCCTCCAGGGTTCCCCCCCCCCCATTCTTTTTTTTTTTTAACCAAGATTTTGGCTCAGCCTTTATGCCTAGAGTTTTCACCAGTCATTTTTCATCTGATTTTTTTTTTTTTTTTTTTTGCTTTAAGTTGTAGTTTTAACAGTATTTTTTCACCATGTCTTCTTGCTGAACTATAGTCCTGGCTATTGTGTCCATATGTTTACCTTTAATTTTTCTGCTGAATATATGTTCATAAATACATTTATATACACCAAGTGAAAGGCCATGAGAAAAAGTCCAGGTAAAAGGGCTGGTGAAAAATCCTGTTGAAACCACAAGTTAATAATACTGCCCAGAAAGGTCAGGCCAAAAATACAGGAGAAAATCTGGGCCAAGAAAGTGGACACAACAGTAGTGATCAAAGTCAAGGTAAAGAGACCAGCACAAAGGCCATAGGAAAAAAATGCCAGTAAAGATGCTGGAAGGTGGGGGGTGGGGAATGCCAGAACAAAAATACAGCAGAAATGTTCAGGCAAAGTTATAGCACAAGAGTTTGAAACAAAATGTTTGCAAAACGTCTGGCAGAAAACCAAATTTAAAAAAATCTTAGCAAAAATTCTGGATGAAAAGGCAAGGAGAAAATATTAGAATAAAAATTTACGTAAAATATCTGTCCCACAAATACAGGCATGAAAGCCAGAGCAAAGGCTCTGTGAAGACTCTGGTCACAGAGGACTGGTGAACAATTGTGCTGAAAATGCAGAGCACACATGCTGGGCATGAACGCTGGGCCAGAAAGCCAAGAAAAAAATCTGGGCAAAATATATGGGAACAAAAATTTGGAGCAAATTCTACTCAAAAAATGGGCAGAAAGGCTGGGAGACAAATCCTGGTTTAAAAGCCAGCTTAAATATTGGACAAAAGCCAAGGCCAGAAATCCAGGAGAAAAATTCAGGCCAAAAATATGTGCACAAAAGCCGAGAGGAAATATTGGCAGACAGTAAGGGACTAAAACTGGTGGAAAATCCCACCATAAATTCTGAGTGAAAATGTTAAGGGAAAAATGTGAGCAAAGTTCAGAAGAAAAAATCTAGGTGAAAATTCTGAGGAAAAAAATGATTTGGAATGAAGGCTGGGAGAAAATCTGAGCAAAACGGACAGTTGAAAAAACCTGGTAAAAATGTCAGGTGAAAATACTGGGCAAAACGATCAGGTCAAAAACAAGAAGAAATTCGATGCAGAAGTCATGGGTCCAAATTCTGAGAGTAAAAGCTAGGTGAACATGCTATACACACACAAAAAAAGGGGTTATAAATCCCTGTAACCATGCTGGGTGAACAGGGTAGGCAAAAAATTCTGGCTAAAAATCTTGGCAAAAAATTCAGGCAACCAACATGGGCACAAAAGGCTAGGTGAAAGACAAGGCATATAGTACTTCCATGTAGCTGCTTGTATTCACATACTAATTATGCACTTAAGACACTAGGGACCCTGTCCCCAGTTAGTTCTGATTGGTAAATAAAGATGCCAACAGCCAATGGCCTGGGTAGGGCAGACAGAGGCAGGACTTTAAGGATTCCCTGGCTAGGGACAAAGAGGAAAAGAAAAATGGAGATTCACCATCCTGGGGAGGAGGAGGAGAGGAGGAGGAGGAGAAGAGGAGGAGGAGGAGGAGGAAAAGGAGGAGGAGAAAAGGGGAAGGAAGAGGAGGAAGAGGAGGAAGAGGAGGTGGAGAAAAGGGAAAGGAGAAGAGAAGGAGAAGAGGAAGAAAAGGAAAAGAAGAGAAGAAGAGAAGGAGGATTAAGGAGGAGGAGGAGGAGGAGGAGGAGGAGGAGGAGGAGGAGGAGGAGGAGAAAGATAAGGAGAGCCATTATGCCTGAGAAGAGTGGAGGTCAGGGAGGTGTAGCCGCCATGTGAAAGAGCCAGGAGAATGTGACCCAGCTGGGCATCACTCTTTGTCCAGAGCAGCCAAGATAGAATGTAGGATTTAGTAAGTACTAACTTGGGATTATTGATAGAGGTGGATTAACTACACAGAGGTCAGGAAGTAGCCCTGCCATTGATCTGATTAAGGTATATCAAAATATAAAGACTGTGTGTTCTTTTATTCGGGAACCCAGAACATCAGGACAGGTAGCAAGGAATGCATGCTGCTGGGATTTATTTAATTATTTTAATACCATACTTCTACAGCAGTGTAGGCAGCCCTGTTTAAGATAGCACCTGGGATGTTGCAAAGTCTTATGACTAGCACCTGATGATGTAGGCAGCTGGCTTCCAGCGTGGCCAGCTCAGCTAAACTGGTAAACAAGTCCTTTGTGCATGCCTCGTGCCCCTCCCGAGCGGCTTATGCTAATGAGGTATTGGCAGCTTAACCTATCCCGAGAGAACATGTCACCCAGCCTGCCTTGGGAAGATATATATAAGCAGCTCATTTCTGCTGCGGGGGTCCCGTCCTGGATCCCGTCCTGGTCCGTCGTCTCTGTCCATAAGTCAAGAGTCGTTCCTGCATAAAGCTGACTGAGAAGGATCCGACCATGTCGTGTCTTACTTGCTGGCCAAGGCGGATGCGACACAGCAGAGAAAACTAAGTCCTGTTTACAAGGAAGTTGCCTGTTTGATTCATATACACTCTAGTTACTTGCATCAAACAATATCAAGGTAAAGCTGGTCTGTTGGGAACACAGTGAAAACATAGTGTTCAGACAGCAGGAAGAACTGCATTATACTAGCAAGAGATGTACTACAACAGAAAGGGTGACATTTATGAGAATCCAAAGCACAGAGATGATTGAGTCACTGCACCGAGATGCTGAGGCAGTATACAGTGCATCTTGAATAACCCGTTCAAAAATGACTAAAACACCTCACAGTGGTGCAACGAAAAAAAAAAAATGATTGTCTACTGCAGTGAGAACTAAATCCCGCTAGAATGAACTTGTCCACTTTATACCTACAATTCTAAAGTTGCTTGCATCAGAGCAGCAGTGCAGATGCTCCTGAGTAAGTCAGGTGTGTAAAAACAACAACAACAAAACCAGTGAAAGTGCCAGGTGCTTTTACAAGAGGCAGGACCTTATTATACCAGTGTACCTCACAGCGAAGTCCTGTAAGAGAACTGCTCAGTGCTGTGCAAGAAAGCAGATTACAGGAGTTTGTTATTGTAATACTACAAAAGGACGTTAAATTTAGAGTTAGGGTTAGGATCAGGTTTAGGGTTAGGGTAAGAACAGAAAAGGAATAGAAGAGGCAAGCAAAAAAAATCTGTAAGTTTAGCAGCATTCAATGTCATCTTTAAAAAGCACACACAAATAAAAAAAGCATTGCACAGGTATGTGTTTGCAAAAACCATTGTACTTCTACTACAGTGATATCTAAACACCATTTATGGCAAAGTGGACTATTTTACTTTTACAGCTCTGAAGTTGCTTATATCAGAAAAGCTGTACATACATTCCTATGTAAAATGGGTTTGTTAAAAGCACACTGACAATGGCAGTACTTGTATAAAACAAAGAACTATGTAATATCATTACGTCTCATGTTGAAGTAATATGAGGGAAATAGCGGTTTTAAAAAAAAGGAAGCAGACCACATTTTTTCATTATTGTAATACTTGTTATGAAGAACATAAATGTTAGGGATTATAGGGTATGGTTAAGGCTAGAGACAGGGTTAAGAACAGAAAGGAAAATACATAATAACATAGACCTTTTTAATTTTAACAGCACTCAGTGTCATCTTCAGAAAACACTAGCACAAGTGACTAGAACACAATAAATTAGCATGTTTGCAGAAAACAGTGTACTTCTACTATAGTGAAATTTAAATCTTCCTTAAAAGGACATGGACAATATTGCTTCCGTAAGTCTGATGTTGCTTGCAAAAGAACAGCAGTACATATGTTCCTAGGTAAAGCAGATTTATTAAAAACACTGATAATCATTGTAAGTTACAAAATCAAGAACTTTGTTACACTTCTGTACTTCAGAGCTCAGTACAGTAAGAGAATTGGTGACTGCCTTCCATGGAAGTAAATCACATGAGTTCATTATTGTAGCAAAGCAAAAGATATCAGGGTTAGATTGAAAGACAGGGGAAGATTAGGGCTAGGGTTAAGAACAAGAAAAGAATGGAAGAATTGAGCATAAAAACCTGTAAGTTCAGGAACACTCAATATCATTTTTAGCAAATATGCCCACAAAGTGGAAAAAATACACTGTACAGATGTTTTTGTAAAAACCATTTTACTTCTCCTGTAGGGAAATCTAAATCCTCTTTACAGCAAAGTGGACAGTTTACTGATACAACTCTGAAGCTACTTTCATCAGAACAGCTGCTTATATGTCCTAGGTACATATATATTTTTTAAAAAGGCACAGTAAATATGCCAGTACTTTTACATGACACAGAACTTGGTTATACCAGTGCACCACATAAGTCCAAAGTACTACAAAGAGAGGTCCTGATTGTTTTCAGTTTATACAGCTTTACAAATACGTCTTCAAAGTTGCTTACCTCACAAAAATAGATCACATAATTTCAAGTAATGTGGATTTTTTTAAACAATGGAGTGAAAATGGCAGTACTTTTACAACAACAGGAATTTGCTATGAAATGCACCTAACAGAGGAGTAGGATAAGGGGACTAGTGGTAATTTTTAAGGAAGCAGATCACATGAGTGTGCTATTGTTGCACTTTATAAGGACATTATGATTCAGGGGAACTTAGCATTAGGGTTAGAAAAAAGATCATGGAAAAAGAGTATAAATATCTTAACTTTAGTAGCATTCAGTACCGTCCTGAGGAAACACAGGCCCAGGTGACTAAAATATCACAAAATGGATTATTTTAAAAAGCCAAAGTACTTCTGTAGCAAAAACTAAATCCTGTTTATAACCATTTGTAAAGAATTATTCATACATCTTTAAAGTTGCTTCCATCAGAAGAGTGGTGTATCCGTTCCTGATAAAGTGACTTTGCTTAGAATAGAGGGAAAACTGTAGTACTTTTTACAAGAGCAAGACTTGTTAAACCAATGCACCACTCTGAGAAATTCAGTAAAAGAAGGGGTTCGTGCTTTACTATAAAGCAGGGCAAATGAATTTATTATTGGAATACGGCTCAAGGACAAGTTAAAGTTATCATTAATGTTATAACAAGAAAAGAATAGGATAGCAGAGTATGAGTGTCTGCAACAATAACAACACACAGTATCATCTTTAGAGAATGCATCAAAGTGACCAAAATATCTCACAATGACATGTTTGCAAAAACCAAGTTACTTCTATTGTAGTAAATATTAGTTGAATCTTTGGCTATTGAAAAATTCTAACTCATAATGCAAAAGGGTGATTAGAGCTTTACTATCAAGATCAGTAACACTACCAACATCAAAATAATAGGAATTAACAATAACTGGTTATTAATATCTCTCAACATCAATTAACTCAATTCCTCAATAAAAATGAATGTATTAGAATTACAATTGAGATTATTCCTCTCACCTCTCAGTCCAACTTCATCTGGAATCATACAGATTAGATTCTCTTCCTGCGCTCATTCACCCTGACTGCTGAGTCCTCTGGGATACCCCCAGCTGCCCTGAGCCACCTGCTATCCCTGGTGGACCTCAGTTATTCTGTCATCTCTCAGTCCACTTTCATCAAACCTGCTTATCCAGAACCGTACAGACCAAGAATACTCATCAAATACCTGCCATATCAGGATAATTGAGGTTAGCCCCCCTCCCAATACCCACTATAACAGGAACTTCCAGGGACTAAAGTTGTCCAGATGTCTAAAGACCATCGAAAGAACAAAATAAACAAAGTCAGGGCACTATGACACCTTCAGAGCATAGCTACCATACTACAACAAGCCATGAATATCTTAACACAACCAAACTACAAGAAAATGATCTTAAATCCAATCTTATAATGATGATAATGGCCTTTAAAGGCTAAATAAATAAATGCCTTAAATAAATACAGGAAAATATAATTAAACAGATGAAGAAAATAATAAAATAAAACTGTTTAGTGCCTGAAAATAGAAATAGAAGCAATAAAGAAAACACAATCTAAGTGAATTATAAAGAAAGAAAACCTTGAGAAGAGAAAAATAGCAACAGATGCCAACTTCACCAACAGAATACAAGAAATGGAAGAGATGATCTCAAGCATAGAAGATACAATAGAAAAAATGATACATCAGTCAAAGAAAATATTAAATCTAAAAGAATTCCTGACACAAAACATCCAGGAAATAGAGGATACCATAGAAAGACTTAACCTAAGAATAATAGGAATTGAAGAAGGTGAAGAGTCCCAGCAACAAGAACCAGAAAATATTTTCAACAAAATAATAGAAGAAAACTTTCCTGTCCGGCACCCTTCCTGGCCAGCAGGAAATTAGACCAAGACAACAAGGTTCCTTCTCAAGGCAGTTTACTCAGGATTTAACTTTCTGGTGGTGGCGGCCCCACCTACCCCGGGGACCAGGCTTATATCTAAGCAAAGGCCAATGAGCATATGCCACGTATCATCTCTCCATACGTCCACGTATGACCATTCCCTGCCCCTGCACAGCTGCATAGCCAAATGAGGACTTGTTTACCACAAGGAGCACTCTCAGCCAGCACCATCCTCAGGTGCAGCGCATAGCGGCTCTCTACACTTTCCCAACATAAAGAAAGAGATGCCTCTAAACATGTAAGAACACCAATTAGGCTGGATTAGAAAAGAAAAATCCTTCTGACACATAATAATCAAAACATAAAATCTACAGAACTGAGAAAGAGTATTAAAGGTGGTAAGGGTGAAGGGCCAGGTAACATACAAAGGCAGACCTATCAGAATCATACCTGACTTCTCAACAGAGAGTCTGAAAGCTAGAAAGGCCTGGACAGATATCTTGCCACCTCCAAAAAACACAGGTCCCAACATAGACTACTATACCAAGCAAAACTCTCAATCACTATAGATAAACAATATATTTCAAGACAAACCAAGTTTAAACAGCATATATCCACTTTCCAGCCCTACAGAAAATACTAGAAGGAAAACTCCAACCATCTAAGAAAACACAGGAAATAAGTAATTCTGTACCAGTAAAACCTAGGGAAGCACATGTGAGTGTGTATACACACACACACACACACACACACACACAAACACACAGTAACAGTAACAGCATTAAAATAACAGGAATTAACAATAACTGGTCATTAATTTCTCTCAACATCAATGGACTCAATTCTCCAATAAAAAGACACAGGCTAACAGAATGGATGTGAAAACAGGACCCATCATTTCTGCTACGTACAAAAAACACACAGCAACAATAAAGATAACCATTACCTCAGAGTAAAGGGCTGGAAAAGAGCTTTCTGAGCAAAATGACCAAAGACACAAGCTGGAGAAGCCACTCAAATCTAATAAAATAGACTGTCACCCAAAATTAATCCAAAGAGACAAGAAAGGACACTTAATAAGGAAAGGACAGTAATAATTATGCTAACCTACATTATGAATTAAATTGACCTTACACATATCTACAGAATATTTCATACAAACAAAAACAGTATATACCTTCTTTTTTGTACCTTGTGGATGATTTTGTAGACAGATACCACTTACCAAGGTTAAATCAAGGTCAGGTGAACTATTTAAACAGTCTGATAACACCTAAGGAAATTGAAGTGTTAATTAAAAGTCTTCCAGCCGAAAAAAAAGCCCCTGGCTAGATGATTTTAGTGCAGAATTCTACCAGACTCTCAAAGAAGAGCTAATAACAATACTCCTCTAACTATTAAACAAAATAGAAACAGAAGGAACACTAGTGAACTCATTTTATGAAGCCACGGTCATCTGGATGCCTAAACCACACAAAGACTCAACAACAAAAGAGAATTTCAGACCAATTTCTTTTATGAACATTGATGCAAATATATTCAATGAAATACTCACAAACTAAATCAAGGAACGCATCAAAAATATCATCCACAATGATCAAGTAGGCTTCATCTCAGGAATGCAGGGATGATTTAAATTATAAAATCTATCAACGTAATCCACAATATAAACAAACTGAATGAAAAATCACATGACCATTTAATTATATGTTGAAAACAAAGCCTTTGACAAAATCCAATACATCTTCATGTTGTGTTGTCAAGTGCTAGAGAGATCAGGGCTACAAGGCACATATATAAACATAATAAAAGCAATATACAGCAAGGTAATAGCCATAATCACATTCAATGAAGAGACACTTGAAGCAATTCCACTAAAATCAGGGACAAGAGAGGGCTGCCCACTCTCTCTCTCTCTACCTATTCAGTATAGTACCTGAAGTTCTAGCCAGATCAATAAGAAAGCTAAAGGAGATCAAGAGGACAAAAATTGGAAAAGAAGTCAAAGCATCGCTATTTGTGAATGATATGATAGTATATATAAGTGACCCCAAAATTTTTATCATAGAACTCCTAAAGTTAGTAAACACCTCCAGCAAAGTGGATGGATACAAAATCAACTCTAAATAAATCAGAATTCCTCCTTTATACAAATGATAAATGGATTGAGAAAGAAACTAGAGAAACAACACCATATACAATAGCCATTAACAATATAAAATATCTTGGTGTAGCTACAACCAAACAAGTAAAAGACCTATAAGTAAAGAACTTCAAGTCACTAAATAAAGAAATTGAGGAACACATCAGAAGATGGAAAGATCTCCCATGCTTATGAGTCAATTGGATTAACATAATGAACAAGGCCATCTTACCAAAAGCAATGTACAGATTCAATACAATTATCATCAAAATTTCAGCACAATTCTTTACAGACCTTGACAGAGCAATTCTCAACTTGATAAAGAAAAACAAACCCCCAGGATACCTAAAAATATCCTGAACAATAAAAGAACCTCAAACAATAGTGATAGAAACTACATGGTATTGGTATAGAAACACACATTGGTCAATGGAAACGATTTGAAGACCCAGAAATAAACCCATCTACCTATGGACACTTGATTTTTGAGGGAGAAGGAAAAAAATCATACAATGAAAAAAATAAAGCATCTTTAACATCTGTGCTTGTTCAACTGGATGTCTTCATGTAGAAGAATAAAAATAGACCCATGTCTATCACCTTGACAAAATTCAAGTCCAAGTGGATCAAGGACCTCAACATAAAACTGGATACACTAAATCTCATAGAACAGAAAGTGGGAAAAACCCTTGAACACATTGGTACAGGAGACAATTTCCTGAACAGAATACCAATATCTCAGGCTCTAAGATCAACAATTGATAAATGGGATCTCTTGAAACTGAAAAGCTTCTATAAAGCAAAAGACACTGTCATTAGGACAAAATGGCAGCCTACACACTGGAAAAGGATCTTCACCAACCCTACATCTGACAGAGGGATAATATTCAAAATTTATAAAGAACTCAAGAAGTTAGAGTTCTAACACTAACAACTCAAATAATCCATTGAAAAATGGGGTAGAGAACTAAACAGAATCCTCAAGAGAGGAATCTCAAATGGCTGAGAGGCACTTAAAGAAATGTTCAACATCCTTAGTCATTAGGGAAATGAAAATTGAAACCACTCTGAGATTCTATCTTACACTGTGGAGATCTCTTGGTGTCACTTGGAGGATATCAGCAAGAATATTTGACTTTGGGCTAGAACAAGGACGTATGCTCAAAATAAATATAACTGAGGAATGTGTTCTTTGTATCTTGATCATCTTGAAAAGTCCCTCAATACAGTGAAAATGGGACTTTTGTTTATGCCTTGTTTGTTCCTTCACCTAGAATTGACTCTATTCTTTGAATGGTATAAAAGCAGCTGGGGAAAAAAATAACCTTGCTTCAATACTTGTTGGAGTCATGCTGTAGTGTTGTCAAATTGTCTTTTTTCTTTCATCCTCATTCTCTCCTTTGAGATCCTATTGATTAACTGAACAGGCTTGGTCATTACATCCATCAGAATGGCTAACATCAATACTCAAAAGACAGAAGATGCTGGCAAAGATGTGGAGCAAGAGGAACACTTCTCCATTGCTGGTGGGAGTGTCAACTTGTACAACAATTTTGGAAATCAATTTAGTGGTTTCTCAGAAAACTGGGTATAGTTCTATTTCAAGACCAACTATACTACTCCTGGGCATATACCCAAAAGATGGCCCACTATACCACAGGGACCCTTGCTCAACTGCATTCATAGTAGCTTTATTTGTAATAGTCAGAGACTGGAAACCTAGATGTCCCTCAATTGAAGAATAAAGAAAATGTGTTACATCTACACATGGAATACTATTCAGCTATGAAAAACAAAGTCATTATGAATTTTGCAGACGAATGGATGGAACTTGAGAATAACATCCTGAGTCAGTGAGGTAATTCAACCCCAAATGGACATGCATGGTATGTACTCACTTGTAAGTGAATATTAGACACAAAATACAGAATACTCATGCTATACTCCACAGACCCAAAGAAGCTAAATAAGAAGGAAGGTCCAAACAAGGATAATTGACTCTTAGAAAGGGGAATAAAATAGTCATAGGAGGCAGATGGAGTGAGGGATCTGGGTGGAAGAGGGGATGGAAAGGGGAATAGAGGTTTCATAACAGAAATGTGGGGATGTGGGGAGAGACTGAGGAGATGGTCAGATGGCCATGAGGAAATTTGAAGCTGACAGGGGTGGGAAGCATCTCTAGAATATGCCAGAGATCTGGGATATGTGAGGCTCCCAAGATTCAGTGGGGGTGACCTTAGCTGAGACTCACAGCAGTAGAGATGTGGAAGCTGATATGGCTACCTCCTGTAGCCAGATATGAACTCCAGCAGAGTAATAGGAACATCAACCCATCCACAAAGCTTTTGACTCAAAATTTATCCTATCTACAAGAAATGTAGACCAAAGAGCATACAAGGGCTAGACCTAAGCCTCTGCACATATGTAGCAGATATGCAGCTCCATTTTTATGTGGGTCCCAAAAACATGGAATGGGGGCTATCCCTAAAGGTGTTGCCTGTAAATGGGATATGTTCTTCTAGCTGGACTGCTTTGTCTGGCCTTAATGGGAGAGAATGTACCTAGCTCTACAGAGACTTGATGTGCCAGGGTGCAGGGGTGCCCACAGGTCCTCCACTCTCTTAGATAAGAAGGGGATGGGGAGTAGGGGTGGGGCTATGGGAAAAGGGACAGAAAGGTGGACAGTGATCAAGGTGTAAAATGAATGAATAATAAAAAAAAAAGAAAAAGAAATATAGTTTGATATTAGATTTAATGTTTATAATGCTACTCTAAAAATAGAAGTATTTTCTAATAGTTTTAAGAAAAATCAAGGTGTCAGATATTTTAGTTGTGGTAAGCAAGGTTATTTGGCAAGGGATTGCAGATAAAGCATTCCTAGAAACAGTATTTTCTCTAGAGATAATTCAAAAAGAAGGCCCCAGCCTTCTGGAGTATGAAAAAGGTGTGGTAAAGTCAGCATTGAACTAATGAATGCAGACCAACAAGGGACAGGTGGTAACCCATTCCCATTAGGAAATGCCCTAGGTGGTTTTCTGAAGACCATTATACCAAATCCGATTCAATTATTCCCTGCCAGCACTGGTGAAACTTATCCACAGAGCAATTAAAAGATTTAATTCCTGTTATTGAAAACAATACTGCTCTGGACAGAACAGCTTCAGTAGATAAAAGAAAACTTTTAGGAGAGACCAGAAAAGAAGTATTTTGGCAAACTGCTATAAATGATGAGAGAACAAAGCTAATAGTACAAACAAATGACATTGAAATAGAAGGATTAATAGATACAGGAGCAGATATAACAATAATTTCACCAAAATCTTGGCATCCAGATGTGCTTCTTCAGGAGACAAATTTTCAACTTCTAGGGATTTGAACTTTATCTCAGGAGAAACAAAGTATAAGATGGGCTGAATGTATAGGACCAGAAGGACAAATAGGAAAATTAAAGCCCTATGTGGCTAACTTGGGGGATGTGATTTGTTGCAGCAATGGAAAACACAGATTAACATTCCTTCAATATGAGAAACAAACTATAAAATAAAGAATGCTTCTGAGAGAAATATTAAAAGGTATAGAAGAATGAGTCAGCGGCCCATAATGGCCACGTATGCACAATAGCTGCACCCACATTTTACAACCTTAGGATGACCTGGCACATGGAGACAAATGACAGAGTGTATGGCCTGGCTAGCCTATCAGATGGTGCCAGCAACAAGGGGGTGGAGACATCACGGACCAATGGGGCATGGGTGGAGGGTATAAAGGCACACTACACTTCTGGAATAAAATGTGTCTGCTTGCTTTTGGAGTCTGTGCATTGATTCTGTGCCTTCTTACTGCCTAACCCCTAGGACCATCTGGAGGGCTAGGACAACAAAAACATATTATCAAGAACAGTCACAGAACACTTAGGTTGCACATAACCAGGACACAATAGCTATTGGGGTTTCAAAGATATCGACCACCCTACCTTTAAAATGGTTGACTGACAAACCTGTGTAGGCACACTTGCATTATGGAATGAAATGACAAATGGATTTTCTTAAACCACATATCTCAATTTCATGGTTAGAATGTTAAACTGAAGATTGTCATGTGTAGTACAACATCTTGGACATTAGCTTTTGAGGTTTTTTTTTTCTTAAATAAAAAGGATATTTTTTGTTGTTTGGTATTAAAAACAGAGTAAGAGATTTAAAAGGTTTTAAGTAAATTCAAAGCATTACTACAGTTCAAAATTCTTTTTTGAATCTTTAAAGAGTTTTAATGATTTGGAGCTAAGATAAAAAATTTGAGCAGGGTGGTAGTAGCCCACCATGAATCCCAAATAATCTTTATGAATTGGTTGCTTTTTAAATTCTAGAGTTAGAATGAACAAGCTGGTGGTGGTGGTCTATCCCTTTAATCTCACCACCCAAGGGCAAAACTCAGATACAGTCCCTTATTGGTATGTTTGCACACTAGATATCACTATCATATTTACTGATTATTATCAAAACCCTCTATAGGTTTAATAGAAAGGCAGCTAATTTCCAATGGGGACAGGAACAAAGAGCAACTTTTTGACTGCTGGTAACTTCATCTCCATGCACACAAAACTTTGACTAATAATGAACCAGATGCTACCCTAATTATGGATATCATATTTATTGCTGAATTGGTGGCTGGGGACTTCATAAAGCAAAAATGAGTCCACCAGCAATTGCTTATTGGCATCTATTGCAAATGCTTTCCATATACAGAGAAGAGATATTCTCCCTTTGGAAAAAAAAAACTGGACATTTTATAAGACATCGAGAACCTTATTCTCAGTCATTGCCACCTGCCCTATGGTCATAGGGTGCCCCTCGCAATGATGGATTGGTTCTTTTCAAAGGCAGAGTCCTTTGCAAGCTTAGCCCTGGAAGGAAAGGCGTTACAGTGGAACTGGTTTCTATCTGAATTCCTTTATAACCAGGATGTGGTAGTGCTGAGGTCCAGCTTGGCATCTAGTTCTCTGAGGAAGGCAGGAAGGTGGCCGGGTAATTGCAGAGGAGGTTGCAAAAGTTGTGATGGCGGGGTGGGAGGGCAAAACTAGCTTATTTTGGGTAATTTTTCCTCTTTCTTCAATGTTTTGCTATTCGGTGGCCAAAAATGGTGACTTCTGGAAATGTAACTCCTGCTGCTATCAGCAGAGGATTAGGAAACAAAGCTTAGTTATCTGAGTTCTTTTCTTTCTGGCTGGGGTGCAGCCTGTGCTTGCTGGCCAGGTGAGAGGCTTGGAGTTTGTTAACTGTTCATGAGCCAGAGGGAAAAGAAATGGAAGAAAGGAAGAATGTCAAGCTTGCATGTACGCATATGCAAGCACGAACACACTTTGGCCAGGCCCGACCATCTGTTTCATCAATTCCACAAGTGTTCATGTATACATACATATATGTATACCTACACATGTATGTGTATACTATATATATAGATTGTCAGATATATACATATATACATTTGGTGGATTGGGAAGATCCCCAAAAGCCACACTATTTCTTCTCTCTGGACTTTTTATATCTTCTTAGACAACAGTTCTTTATAAAATTACCTCATAGATTAAATGTTACACAAAGGGGGAGTTACAGAAGAATGTTGATAGTAAGGTCAAAGCAGTGTTTTATTCTATAATATATAACTTATTACAAGTTCAAAGAAATAGTTTCAATGGCCTTGTTTATTATGGTGCACATCTATTGCTTCATCCTTGCACCTGACCTAGAATAAATCTTTTCCCTTGATCACAAATGTGCCCAAGCTTATTTCTCTTCTTGTGCAATTATGAAAGCTTATTGTATTCCTTATTATACAGCCTTTATGTCTTATTCTCTGAGGAGGGGACAAGTTCTATTCTTGATTCTTCATTATGTCTTTCTGGCAAAACAAGATCATCTCCTTAAACTTTATTCTTAAATTTTAAAAATCAAATCAGGAATGCTATAATTAATTCATCTAGCATTAATTCATGAAAGTTTATCTTCATACTGACCTGCAAAGAACTTACCCAATAGGGTCGGCTGATGCAAGGAATCATTAGGCTATGTAGTAGTGACGGTAAGGACATATCAGCAGGAAGAAGAAATTCTGGGATACAATCTCTGAGGACATTGTGCCTTAGAGTAGACCCATCACAGCCATGCAAAACAGTGAGCCATCATTTGCTTGCCATAGCCTTTCCTAGATGGCTTCTGACATGGTAGCAAAAGGGTTGTGCCTTTCTGCACTGAAGAAATAGCTCAGCTGCCTAAACTGCTCACTCTTTCTCCAAAAGAGGTACCTACTATTCTGTGGGGACTGATGGAATGGTCACAATATTTGGCTAATGCATTAACTGAAGGTTCAGCAGCCACTGTTGAACCACAAGTAATAGAAAGCAGCAGCCTATAGACTAAGGGGATGAAATGGCCAATACTGAGGAAGGAACCACAAAATCAGCACAGTAGTATTGACTATAAGACAAACAACTAGGCTAAACAAAGACATCAAATTTTATGTAGCTCATACTGGCAAGACAGAAAAAAGTCTGAAAATAGTAAAATAGTGGAAAAACTGGCATCATGTTTAATTTATAACTAGACCATTAAAATCTGCAGGGAAACAAATTCAGAATAAATCAACAAGAATGATAAATTACACATTCAAAAAACCTGAACGCATACCATTAACACTAAAACATAAGGGGAAATGGAGAATCAAATTAAATCTGGACAGCCCTATAAGAATAAATGTTATAAAGAATCCATAGCCAGACAGTAGTTCACACCTTTAATCGCAGAATTTGAGAGGTACATGCCTTTAGTCCTAACACTTTGAAGACAGAGGCAGGCACATAAGAATTATGATATTTAAATTTAAATGTCACTTGCAAATGGAAGATTGAAGTGAATTTCCTTTATGATGAAAAAAAAACCAAAACCTCTTAAACCTTGAAAAAAATATACGTACATTTAGCACACATACACATAGAGGGAGAGGGAGAGAGAGAAAGAAAGAAAGAGAGAGAGAGAGAGAGAGAGAGAGAGAGAGAGAGAGAGAGAGAGAGAGAAAGTGAAAGTAGAATATAGGTATATTTATCCACACATACTAAGGTACATTTAATTTCAAAATTTCAATTTTTTTTTTTTTTTTTACATTTCAATTGTAAGGTAATACTTTTTCTGTTGCCCCAAACCATTTTTCTCTAGGAAAGAGAGAAACTACCCAAAATGGAACTCTCCAGAGTTAGGACTGGGGCAGGGTTTTGTTTTTATCTTTCCAGGAAAATAAAGCATCCAGTTAAGGAAGCCAGAAACCACTGGACAAATGAAAAATATCTGAAGAAAAAGGACAATCACAAGAGAAAATGTCCCAAGAAAAGAGTAAGTTGGCCAAGTGGTATCACCTACCTCCAGCTTACCAGTCTAAAATTCCGGCTCAGAGTCCTGGATTAGCACCAGCACCTACATCACCATCTTACTGGATGGTGCCATCTGGCCACTCTTTCCTACCAGAAAACTACTAGATTAAGGCCAAAGGCAGAATAGCCCAGGTGAGTATTTCCTTCTTTCTTCCAGCCCCGAGGCTGGTTGCTCATTGCAGATTCCCAAATGCTATCCTTAACAGATATAAGTTGCAAATGGTATTTAATGGTATTGAATGGTCCCAATTCAATTAAAAATTAAAGCTGACTTTGGGATTGGAACATGGCTCTCTCCTTTTCTAAACCCATGCATGCTTGTTAAAGAAAAATCCAAATTTCCATCTCATATCAGAAGAACCATCTGGTATGGGACAGAGGAAAACAAAAAAGTAAGGGACTATATTTTATTGCCACTAGTCTCATAATCTTTTGGCTTTCACTTGACTTTTAAAATTTTTCTTGAATTATAAATACTACCTCAAAATCTATAGGATTAGTATGTATATATAAACTTGTTGTAGAAAGAATTATTTAAGCAGCCAAATTTGTTAACTGTAAGATCTCCTGCCCAAAGGAGACCAGTAAAAGAAGACTCAACTCGATAATTATGGTATAAATAGCACGCCTAGATTGGGCAGGTTTACTGCTACACTATTCTAATCCCCAGCTATGAGATCCCTTATAACTTGCGGTTTATCCAGGCCACATTGTTGTCCTCCGTCGTTGGCTTCCTTCTACCACCGGTTTCTTTCTGCCTGCTTCCTCCTGCTTCTACTTGCTTCTGCTCTCCCATGGACTCCTTTCTTCTCCTTCTCTTCTGCTTCTGCTCTGCCTTTTATATCAAATTCCTTTCACTCTCTCCTCCCCTAAGCCTTTTTCTCCACCTCCCCTTCTACTGCCCAATCTCTGGCTCTAGTCTTTATTTTACAGGTTTTAATTGGACAGAAGGTTTACAAGATGTCATCTGTGTACAGATTCAATCATCCTCCGCAGTCCCTCACTGAAGGGTGGAACTAGGATCAAAATACAAGCCTGGGGCTATCCACTGGGAACTAGGATCAAAATACAAGGCTGGGGCTATCCACAACATAAACTTCCTGTCATGATACGAGTAGTCATACAGAGTACTAATTCTAGAAATAAGTTTCATCTAGTTTTCTGTACATGTGTTTAGATTTGAGCCTGAAGCAGGTAACTAGGAACAAAATTTGCGTACCTTGGATATACTTAATAAATTGTTGTCCTTTTGGTTCTGCTGAATATGGCATTTAAAATGTTTAAATTTTCTATCATTCATAACAGTAATGTTTGAGATCTACAAGAAGACGATGGGGCCCTGCAATGAGATATGCACCTTGATTGTGGTAACACTAACCACTGGCAAAAACTGCCCATGCCTCTTGGGAACAACGTTGGGCGGACTGCTATGTTCTACCTAGCCAAATTGCCACTAAACTGACAAATACAACCCAAAGATCAGCTTCAGACTACAGAATGCTCAGGACATTCAAATTGCAGAGTTCAGGAACATTTTTCAGAACTTTTAACTCAAAAATACTTAATCCAAAAACTGCCAAATACATTTAAGCTGGACATTGTGGAAAGTTTAGCATAAAATGCTGTGTTATTTTAAATAGTTTTACTGTGTTAGTGTTAAAACCTTTCATTTTTATTTAAAAGGGGGAAAATGTTGCACAATATTTGATCACACCACCAACCCTTAGATTGTGTTATTTACTGGGAAAACATGTTTTTAGTTGTGTTCAGGCTCAGCCTTAGAACACTTCTTTAATCCAAGAGCTTTTTGCTTGAATATTATAAATAGTATTAAATAAAATCAAGCACAGGTCAAGAGGCAGAGTAAGTAACCAGTTTACAGGAAGTAAGCATAGGATTAATTCAAAAAAAAGAGAGAGAGAGAGTAAGAAGGGGTCAGGAGGATCGATAGAGGTTGCACAAGGAGTACAAGAGATAGACTTTCAGTTTGAAAGAGGTTTTGTAAGAGGGTGTGAGAGGGTGCTAGGATGTTGGCTGAGGAGGAAGGTCAGCTGGGTGCTTTCTCTACCTCTATGAGGGAGCAGGCTTTCACTCCAACATCTGGCTCCCACATATCATTGGTAAAATTGAACGATTCAGATTTTGTTTAAAAAAAAATGCTGGTGAGAATGTGGGGAAAATCAAACCCTTATTCACAGCTTGATGAAAGGGCAAACTGTTGCAGCCTCTATGGAAATCACTATGGAAGTTTGTGTATTCCTAGACATATACTCAAAGGATTTCATGTAATACCACCATGACAGTTACATATCTATGATTATCATGGCTCTGTTCACAATAGCAAGGAAATGGAATCAGCCTAGTTGTACAGATGAATTAATAATGAAACTGTGGTACAAGCACACAATGGAATTTTATTCAGCCATAAAAAAGTCAAAGTTATAAAATATTCAGGTGGATGGATGGAACTGGAAAATAATCAGTGAAGTAACCCACGTAACAGATGTTGCTTATGGTCTTCCACATGGAGATCTCATCATCTAATTTTTATATGTCCGTCTGTATGTGGGAATGGTTGTGTATAGAGGTTGGGAAACTATAAAGTGGTCCATTAGACAGTGAAAAGAAGCATTAAGAAAGTGAAATAAAAAGGTCAATGGAACACAAACACACACACACACACAATTGGAATTATCAATTTGGGAAAAACAGTATAAATGATTGGAGGGCAAAATGATAAGGCAAAGAGTAGGTGATGGGTGAGGATCCTCCAAAACTCAAAATGTTCAAAAATGCCAGAAGGAAGCCTTATGCTATTTAACTTTTCATGCTAGTTAAACAAATTTGAAAAGAGTTATGAATCAGAGTTATTCAAACTCAAACTATTAGCTAGGTCACAGACCTAATAGTTGCAACATCAGAAACAAACATGGCTGCTATTCCTTCACTCTTTTCTCCATCGTGTAAGGATGTGTTACTGAATGTTAGACCTGAGTACACTCACATCAATTAGCCTTTGCTCTCTAGTTGCCTGGAGAGGATAAGGTATAGTTAATTAAATTTACGATTTGACTAAGGAGTTTAACCTATTCTGCTTTAATTGACAATGATCAGAACTGTACTCTGGCATACTGGACACATAAGTAGTCAGATGTAGAACAAAACTTATTTCTTGTGTCTGTATACCTAAAGAACTCAGAGGGAAAAGACTACTGGGCATGGTAAGATTTTAAGTTTTCTCTTTGTATCTCTGAAGATGGCAGCATCCAATAATTCTGATATAATACTTCTAACAAGTGGTGTGGCAATAGTCACCACTCATCTGTGTCCATTCATCACTTTACCTTGAAAGGAGCAGCTGTCACAGAATTTTCTCACTGTCTCATAAGTGTTTCTATGTTCTCTCAACTGTGAAACAGAGCAAGACAGAATTTCCTAAATAAGTAGCTACTTCCAGTTCTCACTCTATGTTTTTGCTTCCATTTGTGAAGTTATTAAAAATGTTCCTACACTTTTTTGTCTCTATAGTTTAGACGCATATTCTATCAAAGCTTGTGACTTTTGCATAACTAGCTATCTTTCCTCTTATCAAATTTATGACCCAGCCCATGAAATGGTGCCTCTCATATTGAGGAGTTCTCACCTCAACTAACAGTCGATACAAATCTCTCATAAACTTACTGTTAGGTCCCAAAGAAACTGGGGACAAATGCCTAATCATAACCATGGTGTCTGTTACCATACAAAAGTGTACTATGGCTACCGGGCTCACTCAGTTTCTGTGGCTCCTCTCAGTTCTCTTCACCCTTCCTTCTACCGTAAACCTTTCCAGCCCAGAGGATTTTCTGTCCTTCCCCCAGCTTCTCTTTTGTATAATGACCCTGACAAAGGCCATGCACTCTGCTGACTTTCTTGGTCCTCAGTTCCTTTCTTGGTCTACTGGCTCTTTTTCCTTTTCCTTTTCCTTTTCCTTTTCCTTTTCCTTTTCCTTTCCTTTCCTTTCCTTTCCTTTCCTTTCCTTTCCTTTCCTTTCCTTTCCTTTCGTTCTTTCCTTTCCTTCCCTTCCCTTCCCTTCTCTTCCCTTCCCTTCCCTTCCCTTCCCTTTTCTTTTCTTCTCTTTTCTTTCCTCTTCTCTCCTCTCTTATTCCCTCCCCTCCCCTCTCGTTTCTTTTCTCTTCATTTCTTTTCTTTCCTGTTTTTTCTCTCTCCTCTCTCACTCCACCCCTTTCTCTCTCAGCTCTGTTTTGTCTAGACCCTTTCAGATGCCTCAGGGAGTACTCTCATATCTACAATAAAAAAATCTTCTCAACCATACCTAGGAATGGTCATATTCTTATTTTCATCACCCACAAGTTAACTTTACCTAGATAATTCCTTACCATGACTCTTCCCAAATGAGTTTAAGTTGTGTTAAATTGACAGTTAAAACTACAACATCTCTTTCTATTTTTCAGTAAACTTATATGATTAAATTTTTTTTTGATTTTTTAAGACTCATTTCACTGTGTAGCTTTGATTGTCCTCGATCTCATCCTGTAGACCAGGCTGGTCTAACATCCAGAAGTTGGCATGCCTCTGCCTCCTGAGTGCTGAGATTAAATGCATGCACAGTCACATCTAGCTAATTTATATGATGTTTTAAACTGTAGGTTTAAAATATAAATTCTTATTTAATAGTTCACAAAGATATACAAAATATATTGCTAAATAAGTATTAAGAGACAGGAAATACATGCTCTGAATATTTTCAAAGGCCATTTGTTTGGACTACTACCTGCTTCTGGAAAACTTTGAGGCAGATAAGGGAACTGGGAATCCAGGATGGTAAATGAGAACACAAATGGAGATGAAGTCAGGGTACACAGGAACTAAAAAAGGTCAGAGTCCTTTCAAAAGGCTTTACCCAGTGATCCAAGGGCTTTCTTCTAAAAGTATCACTTTCTTTTGATTCTAGTACCTATCAATAGCACTACCCTGAGTACCAAGCTTTGAGTACATACATGTCCTCAGGGGATCTTTAAAGTCCAAAGTTGAGCATATAGCAAGGCTCAGAGACATAAAATCCAGCCAGTCCTATTTCTATTGGGACTAGGTTCTCTCAATCTGACCTGCCACATTTCTATGGAAGCCATTTTACTTCTTGCACTTCTGTTTTTATATAGTTGCTTTTACTTAGAACAGTGATCGCATTCTCAGGACCCTAGGATTTTGGAATATTAGAACCCAGGTGGGCCCTTAGCAAGAAGAGCACATGAAGATTGGTTGATTTTCCTTCATTTCAACATAACATAACACTCATATAGTAAATGTCTCTCAAAACAGTGAGTGGCTCTCCTCAAACCTTCTCATTTAGCACTTCCTGCCCCTGTTCACAAAGTAGCAGCTCCTCCCTGTCAGATGGAGCAGGAACTCAAGCAGGTATGAGGAGCTTAATTGATTTAGGTGTTTAGAATCAAATTTCATTAGTTCAAGTTACTTCAATTTGCCTAATTTGTTTACTCTTCGTGAGCTCTGTTAAGCTCAGTTTAACATCTTCTAAACTGTGGTGTCTGTCTATTATCATTGATATGTACTCAAATTGTCCCTGCAGAACAATGGACCTGGAAAAACAGGGCTTAAGAAGTACAGCTATTTGTTTTTAATGTTTTCTACATACAACACAATAACATATGGAGTCCAAGACACTGGAGAACTTTATTTCCATAAGATAATTCTCATTTTTAAAATCAAAACATAATCATAAAAGCCTTTCATTTATTTATCTTTGAAATGTTTGGGTATTAGGGATTCTATAAACTCCAAGACTTGTAATTCTTGGCAGGGCTTGGCTCATTATTTCGTCATTTTTTTCCTCAAGAGAGGTTTGACTAGCTTGTGTTTAAATGTGTGTCTACAAATGTACATACTTTTGTTTGTGGGCAAAAGATCTGATTTTGTGACCACCAGAATTGCCACATCAACCTATATCAAATACAGAGAACTTTTAGCATTACTAAAAATCATATTATATCTCCAGGAGGAACTATTAGCAATTATTGCTTCTGAGAAAGAGTGATGAAGGGGAGACTTTTCTCAGTATACCTGTTTATCCATGCTTAATTGTAACACTATGTTTTACACTTGCTTTATTTAAATCACTAATCTGTAAAAGTAAATTGTTCAAGTAATGCTGAACACAAATAACTGAATGATACAAGTCAATATATATGAACAGATTTATTTTAAAAACCTTGCTTTCTTCCTAGAGATTGAAGGTTAGTACTGTTAGAATTCGAGGAAGACTCCAGATCTGAATAGTATGCAAGACCAAAGAGCATATATTCTGCAGAAATAACCAATATGCAGGGGCCACCACTACCTCAAAATGTGACCCAGATAAAGACACTTAGGCCTCTTTTATAATAAGACTGCTATTAAATATTTTTTGATGTCAAAACTCCCATGAGAACTCTGCAAGTCTTCATGTGTCACAAGTTAATTGCTTCTGAGATAAAACCAGGCATCTAAAACCTGAAGCACATTCTAAGAGGCTGTAAAACCACTAACCAAAGGTCATAAAAAGGAAACTAAGGATTTGCTATTGGTGCAAGGACAGAAGATAAAATATTGACTGGGTTTATCTATACAAAACTTCAAGGATAATTTAGTTATGGTCTTTAATTCTCCATGAACCTATAGAGTTAGTAATACATGATGCATATTTACCCAGATAATTACACTGTGCTGGGCAGCCCATCCTGTGATTATTAATTCATGACACAGGAAAGCAGACCATCTGGGGCATTGTGGCACTCATCAATGAGGTTTTAGATTTCCTAATCCTAACAATATAAAAATAAAACTTTTACTTACTTAAGTCTAAGTCACTTTGCTTCTGTAGCTGACCTGCCTGTCTGAGTCGACACACATGTAAACATTCTCTGTTGTAAACCTCTTAGTCAATTTATGACCTTAACTTATGTGCAAGCTTGTGATGAACTTTTTACCATGTGATCATGCTGTCTGAAGACATACAAGTGCTGAGAACAAAGAGTGGAGACAGGCCACCCTCCTCATTTTCCTTGACTTCAACTTAGAGCCAGCTCCTGCAGAGATAGAGCAAGGGCTACTTTACCTAGCCCCCCTCATAACCCCCCCTTGCTGTTTTACTATGAGATGCTAAACTGGAGACTGCATCTTCTAGCTTCAGAACTACACCAACAGGCAGGTCAGCTTACAGAAGCAAAGTGACTTAGACTTAAGGTAGGTAAATGTTTTATTATTATATTGTTAGGGTTAGGTAATCTAAAACCTCATTGATGGGTGCCAGGATGTCCCAGGTAGTCTACATTTCTGTGTCATGAATGAATAATCATAGGATGGGCTTCCCAGCACAGATAGCCTATCCTGAGATAAGATATCTCCCATTCCTGTGGCTATCTTTAGATTGCTCCTCAAGTGGGGGATTTTATTGTCTTGTTCCTGGACTTTGGGGTCTGCTGCTGGAGTTGATGGCTTATGGCCTAGTCTTTGAGTAGAGACAAAATGGGATGAATGGCCCTTTCAGTGCCTCTTGTCAAAGATGACATGTACTTTGAACACATGATAGGGGAGGATATGAACTGGATCTGACCTGAAATCACCCTTTCTGAGGACTAGCTTTCTTGATACTAGAAGGCTATACAAACTCTAAGAGAAGAAGAAAGCCAGTAGTTTTACCCAGATATTATGCCTATGAACAACAATGACTAGAAGGACTCGGTATCCCCAAGAGTACAACTGTAACACTCACATCTCAGTGATAACCAGCAGCTCTTTAATTGGAGATATAGCCCACTGAACATGAGGGAAATCAAGTCTGGTACTGGAAATGTAGTCAGTTACCCAGGGATAGTGAAGTCATGGCTATTGGAGTAGATTCTATAACCACCATTTAACTAAAGTAGCATAATTACTATCTAGATTCTACATCTTTAACCTTTATAATCATAAAGAAGCATAGGTATTGTTTGGGTCTGAAAAACCAAAACAACCCAAATAGTCACAAGAGTCCATCAAAGCAAGATCTTTATTGGAATTAGGCAGCAAAAACTGACCAGTCAGGGACAACAGAACAGATTTGGGAGCTTTGAAAGTGTCTTTGAACATTCATCTTAGTATTTAAGCAGATGACAAATTTTATTGTACTCAAGCCACTACTGATCAATCAGAGCTGGGGAACAGACTGAAGAGCTGAAGTGCAATGCTGAAGAGAAATTGTACAGAAGTTTTACAGGATGAGAGTACAAAGCAAGGGGCATGGGGTGGGCTGTACCACTGTCCAATCATATTTTGACATGAGGAGTTGAGTAAGGAAGTAAACATTGGTGACTGGGTTTTATCTGAGTCATCTGATTTCAAGATCCTTGACTCATGGCTTTGGTGGTCAGGCTTCCTCCTGGACTTCTGACCCAGAACTCAGAAATGATAAGAGAACAAAGGAGAGGACAGGTTGCACATAGTCAATTAAATCATGACAGGAAATACATTTATGACTTGTGGATCTTAGTTTAGATAACGGCAACTTCTCTCTTCACATCCTTTACTGGTAACAGACAAACATGAAACATGTGAAGAAGGAGGAAAGGACTTAGTTCCTGAGCCGGGAATATGAACTCAGTTTTAACCCTGTCAGCAAGATGGAGGTCATTCCTGAGATGGCTGGACTCGGGCAACTGTCTCCTAACAATCCCACCCCTAACAAAGAAACTTTTCTTTGCAATAGATAGAGACCATTACAAAAAATAAAGAAACAGAACCACAACTAATCAAAGTACAGAGAACATGTGACTGTGTGGTGCTGGGCCCAAGATGATTCTTCAGCAACATAACTCCTGTACATAATGATGAAGGATTACAGTGGAAGAGGGGGAAGAATGATTGTATTGTCTACTGTGAGATTGTATCTCCTAAAAATGTCAGAGAAGTTACACTTATGAGAGTTTATCAACATGGCTACCAAAACATAACCTGAAGAAGGATGACACCAATAGAGAAGCTAACATGAAAATGGGAAATCTCCCAAGGACCCAACCTTTGGCAACGAGCTACAGGCAACTAAACAATGTTGAGAGAGATAGAAATTGTGTTTCCGAGGGAAGAATCCTCAAATTGATCATACAATACCAAATGGCCAGCCCTGCACACACACTACACACACAGACACAGACACAGACACACACACACACACACACACACACACACACACACACACACTTGAACAATTAAAGAGATAGAAGCCATGACTTTGAGAGAAAGAAAGTGAATGCATGGGAAAGGTTAGAAGGAGGAAAAGGAAGGAGAAGAAATGATGTAATTATATTCTAACATCAACAATAAAAAGCAAAATTTCCTGCAAAAATATAAATATATTTTAATGCAAAGGAATAAAAGTTATGTACAAAAGGGACCTATCATCTATAAACCAATTCTATGACAGAAATGTGTTTATAAAATATGTGGTGAGACCGTAACATTTCACCTATGCCTTGGAGAGGGCTATCATGCAACATTCACTTAGCTGAAGATGTATCAGTACAAGGGTCTATACAGAAACTTCAAGGCATTTTTTTTTATGTGTGTAGAATCATCTAGACCTTCCTTTACTGAAAATTCAGTGCTGTGGATTTTTTCTTTTTCATGTTTCTGAAAGTTAAAAACAAAATGTATTGTCAGTAATAATAGTCCTAAAAAACAATTCTTTACAATATTTAGGTTTGTTAGCTATGCAACAGCAATAAAATAATGACTAAGAAAATTTCCAAGGTTAATGAGATATATTTAAAATTTCTGTGTATTCTCAGTACTGGTCATTCTTTTTACAACAAATATATTTTACAGTAGTGATTATTAGACAGTGTGACAACATAACCTTGAAACACTTGTCTGGTCACTCCCCTAATGCACTAGAATGAAGGTGTTTTCAGAGTATACAAAAATATAAGTAAAAGGACACCATGACCAAGGGAACTCTTATTTTAAAGAATCAATTAACTGGAGTCTTATAGTTTCGAAGGCTTAGTCTGATATCATGGCAGGGAGCATGCATTGTATCTGTGACTGGGATCTACATTCTAATAAAAAGGAAAAATAGAGACACTAGTTTTGGATTGATATTTGAAATTTCAAAGTTCATCCCCGGTGACATTTCCTTCAAATAAAGCCATACCTCAGAATCCTTCTAATCCTTTCAAATAGTGTTACTTCCTGGTAACTAATCAATTAATCATATTAGTTTAGGGGGGGGGAAGGTTAATCTTATTCAAACCACCACAGTAATCTTATATTCTATTAAAATGTAGAACATACAGCTATGTTTTCAATGATTCATGTTGGAAGAAACTCAGGGTCTAAATGGGACCAGTAACCGTTAGATTTGTAAAAGTCATTTTTGGAATGCCCAGCTTACTTCTCACATTGCTCTCTCTGCATTTCCTACTTGTCACTCTTACACAAGAAATGGAAAACTTCAGGGACCCAATGCCCAATTACTTACTCTGCATAACTGCATACCTGGATTGGAAAAAACATACTCTCAGCTTTACTATGAGAAGCCTTCCTTTGTAGTTAATGACTGTCTGTAGAGATTCACTGATGGCTGCCCAAGATGCTGAGAGTAAGTGATAGTTGATTGAAGGGGAAAAGCTCCAGAAAACCATTTATACCACTCTTTGTAAACTTAGGGAACACTGTGAAATACAGGTGGGAAAAATGTAAGGGTTGGAATTTTAGAAGAAGTGATTGAAAATGAAAATAAAATAAATGTATAACTTTGAGACTTTTACACATATGAAGAAAAAGAAAAATGTAGACTTCATTTTCTTCCGTCCTTGCTGTTTTGGGTGCCCTCATGAACAAAATGAGCTGAAAGGTGAATGATAGTTTGAGAGAAGTCAAACATTACAATAATTAGAAGGCATACTAAAAGAAAATCATTGTTTTCATCAAACAAACCATTGCAATCATGAACTCATGACAGCTGCATTTACTTGAATTGGGCCTGCACAGGATGGACTCTGTCAACAATCAGTCATGGATATAGGAAGGGCCTTGAGGCTCTACCCTTTCTTGCTGTACTGCTGGCTGTTAAGTGATTCTAGGAGGGGGAGTTATTGTCTTTGGCTGTGTACCAGCACTGCTGTGTTGACCAAGTTCTAATGGACAGCTTGAAGACTATAGTCACACACATGGTCCTGATTAAACTCAGTGGGTCACTAAACAAAAAAAAAGAGGAGAGGGGAAAAATTATTTGTGGTGAAGAGAGGGTGGGAGAGAGCTAAGACAAAGTAGAAAATGAGAGTAATAAGTATGTATTTTATAAATGTATCAAATTGTCAAATTTAATTAATTATAATAATATAAAAGAACTTACCCTTGGCAAGTATATGTCTTTCCCAGGGAGCCTGAGGAGAACCGTGGGGCATCTCAGAGAAAAGAGAAGAGGGCTCTGTTGGGGACAGCATACAATGACAAGAACTGTCTGTAGTAGGCAAGGATAGAGACATCTCAGAAGCCTGCAGCAGCTCTTTGTAAAAAACAGTTGTTTTCATTTTTCTTAACCTTGGCCCTGGACAACAGCTGTATAGATTTCATTTGTGCGTTACTGTTTTTTCCGTTAGCCTTGGTGTGTATAATTATGTTATTATATCTGAGTTTCTTACTTCTTTCTCTTTTTACTCAGGTGAATTTTGTGAAACTAGATGTTCCTTGATGTAATGATTCTTGAACAATTAAAAATTGAGGCATAGGGCACAGCACAGCACTACACAGCATAGTCTTAATGGCCCAGGTGCATGCTGTGTGTTCTCATCTTAGAAACGATGTAATAACTGTACAATGATAGTTCTAGATTAATGCTTGACTTGTAAAGAAAATTTGAAGAGATTATTAGAAAATGAAATAGAGCCAACACTGGGACCCCAAGAAAAGAAAAGTCTATTGAAGTTATAAAATAACTTTTGCACATTTAAGAGTGGTACTTATATAGGGAAGTATAGAATACATAAAATCTTATACTAGTAAAACTAGGTCAAAATACTGGGACTCTTAGGAGAGTCATTGTGTGTAATAATGCATAGAAGTAGAAAGCTAGTGGAACTATTGAGTTAAGGGTTAATTTGATTCTTTCTGGCCACTACCTGCCAGCTTTGCCCATGTCATTTATCATTAGAGCTTCACAGGAAAATGCAAGTAGTTGACCGCGGAGCTCTGAGCTCTGAAATATAATAAGTTAAAAGTTAAAGTTTAAATAATAATAGATTTGTAATTATTATTATTTTGGCTACAGGCCTGGGAATAGGGAAGCTTAAAACTTTGGGGAACAATTGTAATTCTTAATTCTTTGTGGGACGTGGTTATTCTTTTGAATTTGATTTGGCAATGATTATACAATGTCTTTTTTTCTACCTTAGAGTATCAATAAATGACTGGGGCAAGAGAAAGACGAAAAAGTATGTGAGGTGAATGTGGTGAGAGAGAGAGAGTGGTTGAGAGAGCAAATGAGAGGGAGAATGAAAGAGCATGTAGAGAGCGAGTGAGAGAGCATGAGAAGAGCATGTGAAGAGTGAGTGAGAGAGAAGGTGAGGTATGTATGGAAAGTGTGTGTGAGTGAAAGGAGAGTGCATATGGTGTGTGTGAGGTATGTGTGAGATGTGTGTAAAGAGTATGTGTGAAAGTGAGAGGGGGATGCACAGAGGTGTGTAGGAGTGTGAGAGTTCAAGAAAAGAAAAGCGCACAGGAGAAAAGCAGAGTGCACAGGAGAATGCAGAGTGTGTGCAGCCTCAAGCTGCGAGCGAATGAGTGAGAGAGAAAGAAAGCAGAGAGTGAGAGAAGAGACAGAAACTTTAAACCTTGAAAAATTGCCTGTCAGCTTGTACTCAAAAAGTTGTCTGTGTGTATTTATTATGCGCCTTCCAGATATCCCTGTTTCCAGTTGAGAACTCCGATCCTGTGTCGAGGCTAGACCCCAACAGGGCTCTACCTCTCTGTGGACACATGGCATCTCACCCTCACTGTATCTTGGGGCTTGGGACTTCCCTTTGGAATATCTCTTATTCCTAAGACAGATTGAAACAAAAAGCATTTCCCAACACATGGAAATATCATTTGTGACTCATATCTTTAAAGATACACAATAAAATGGAACACTTAAAGAGGCTTCTTTTGTTTTCTTTTTCCCTTGCTATTTTGAATTGCTCCAAGGACAAAATGAGCTGAAATGTGAATGATAGTTTGAAAAGAAGTCATATATTACAATAATCAGAAACACACTAATATATAAGCATCGCTCTCAGCAAACTCAGACCCATTGGAATTTAAACAGTTTAAGAATATTTTAATGTCCTTGCTTGTATATCTGATTTCAGCTAAGTATCTCATTCTTTGTGAATGATTAATATAGGTAATTTTTTTGGCAAAAGAACAAAAATGTAAATGTATAATAGGGTACACAATCCAGAATCCAAACACCATATATGGAAATAAAGAATTCAGATGAGCAGAAAAAATAGTCTTTATTATTAAGTTATGTAAGTAATTATTTCATTTCCTTGCTTTCTTTAAATATCATGTGTCTCTGGACTGACCTTATAGAGGTAAAAATGACATAGGGAATAATTATAGCCACTCTAACATGAATAGTTAAGATAGTTTGAGCACTCTCATCAGTGGAAATCTGACTCATCTGTCCCTCAGTTTCTTTTCCAGGTTCTGTACACATCTACCATCTTGTGGAGCCCTTGGAGTGAAGAATCAATCTACAAAACAGCATACATGGCCTTGTGCCATCTGGCTTATTTCTCAGTCCTCTGTGTGCTGTCTGTGAGTCTCTGTCTTTCCAAACCACCTTCAGAAACATTGGTTTCCTGACTTTGTCAGTAGAGAGGGAAATAGCCTCTTCTTTGCTAGACCTTCTACAGGACCCCACATCGAACTTCTGGAATGCTGTAGTGCTTTCTCTTGTTAAGACAGTAGCATTACTGAGATATAATTCATGGACTGGATGTTTCCCTTCTAGGTATACAGGCTAGGCTTATGGTCCTAATGATGTGGGATGCTGAGTAGAAAAATTGTTTGAACCATGAATTTGAGACAAACCTTGGTAAGTAACAGTGAGACTCTGCAACTAACTTTTTGGCTAGCTATCCAGCTGCTCTGGCTAGTTTTATGTCAACCTGACACAAGCTAGAATTATCAGAAAAGAAGATAACCTCAATTGAGAAAAATGCCTCATGAGATCTGGCTTTTGGGCATTTTCTTACTTAGTGACTGACAGGAGAGAACATGGCCCAATGTGGGTGGTACCCTACCTGGGATGGTGGTCCCAGGTTCTGTAAGATAGCAGGCCAAACAAGCCATGTGAAACAAGCTATTAACTAGCACCCCTCCATAGCTTCTGCATCAGTTCCTGTCTCCAGGTTCATGCCCTGTTTAATTTCCTGTTCTGATTTCCTCTAGAAGCACAAGTCAAATAAACCCTTTCTTCCACAACTTGATTTTCAGTTATGGTGTTTCATCATAGCAGCAGAAATCCTAATTAAAACACTAGCTAATTAAATAAAGCTAAAAACTTAATGATTTGTGTTTTTTTCCAGAATTCATTATCAGAAATATATATAACAAAATTTGCTATTTTAAGCACTGTTGCACCAACATTGACGCTATATATTTTCAATGACACAAGTAGAAGTTCTGAGCCACTAAATAATAAGTCTCCTTATTACCATCCCTTGGTAATGTCTGTAAGTATCCTCATATAGTATGTGCTCCTCTGTGATTGCCTTCTTTTGTTTAGCATGCTTTCAAGACATTTACATGTTGTAGTGTACATCAGGACTTTATTCCTTTCAGTGGATGAATATCCATTGTATTGGTAAACACTTGATTTATCCATTAATTTATCAATAGGCCCCTGGGTTCTTTTCACCCGTTGACAACTGGAAACAATACTGCTATATATGTGGACAGTCAAATATTAATTTATGTTCCTGGTTTTTATTTCTTTGAGTATATATAAAGGAATGAAACTGCTGAATTATATGTCAGTTCTATGTTTATTATTTTGAGAAACCATCCAACTGTATGCCATCGTGGTTGTGACATTGCCCATTTCCTTCAACAATACATAATGGTCAACAGTTTCATATTAGCATCACATTACACATTCACTCAGTTAGAGAATAAGGAGTAGCTCAGAGGGGACAGTTTGAAATGACAGCCTTAACCCACTATTGTCTGGGTCACAGCTGGGTTCTTTAATGCATCCTTTCTACTCTGGCTACTGTTAGTTGCTCTGGTCCATTCTGTTGGTTGCAGTTATTCCTGGTCAATGCTTGCTCTCTAGTCACTGATTCTGTTTGAATTCTAGTCCTTGGAATTTCTAAAGCATTAGAAGCTTTAAGATTATAAGCGTAAGAAGCTATAAAAGATTATGGCTCTAATTAAATAGGAATGAGTGAATTTATTCATTCAACTAATTGTGAGATGGTTGATAATCTGGGCAAGCCTAGGCCTTTCCAGAGGAGGCACTGAAGTGGGATGAGTTGTTCAAGAGCTCCTTTTGGGATATGCCTGTGAGGGAGCCATCAGGTTGCGATGTAGATCTAGCCATTGTAAAGGAAGAAAGGCAAAATCATGTGGAACTAGTCAAGGTGGCTATGTAATCTGAGTCAGGCAACATAGTAGTTGGGAGTTCTCAAACCATAGTTGGCCATCTAAGGAACCATTGTCTTCCAGGAAGTGGGTTTCAGTATCTTGGTATTGCTTGGTCTCATGCTGGAAGCAGCTGGGAGTCATGACTTTAGCACAAGCAACATCTGGTACTCTAGCTGAAGTCCTAGAAAGTGGAATTCTATTGAAATCAAGTGAAATTTTGTGTGGGGACACAACACTGATCCAGGGGATTTGTGAAAAAAAACAATCTACCTGGAAGACCTTTTGCCATTTCAGATTAGAGACTGTCACTCTTGTCCTCTAGAGTAGTCACATACAATACATTTACTTATTCCAGTTTACATGTTAATTCCTGGTTTTCCAAGGTGTCATAGGCATGAGGGCATCTGTGAGACACAGAATTCTAAATCCACACACTTTGACAAAGAATCACTAGCCCCTAGCCTACTGACCACCTATGGTTTTGAGAGAGCTCTGACAACTATGAAATTACATCATTTTGAGCCATTCCTAACCAACTGGCTTACATGGTGAGGTCAGAACTGAAAACCAAACCTCCTGAATCCTAATTCAGCATGCCACACAGGACCTTTAGATGATAGCTCATTTCTCCTTTAGGCTCTTGTTCTGATTGTTCTCATACAGATTGGTTGCTCCCGTTATGACTTTATTTTGGTAGTGTATTTCACCTGGACCTCTGGGCACCCCATATCTGTGCCTTATCCCTCTTTCTCTTCAACATCCTCATTTAGCCCTCCCCTGTTTCTCAATATGGACACCACACACACCATTTCTAATAACAAATTCTGGCCGGGTTTCCCATAAATAAAGATAGGCTATATTCCCTATAAATATATGGCTCTTATACCTTGATTAAGGTTCCCATCAGGCAGAATGAACAGGAGCAGTCTCCACACTGGGCATAGCCTGAGGTTCCTCCACCTTGTGCTAAGACAGCCCACACAGAACCTCTAGGACCTATGGCTTATCTACACAGATGGAAGAAATGACTGATATGCACAGAATAAACTTTTGGGGTCAATGGCCTTAAAATGCCTTCCAATAAAATCATAGAACTCTAGTCATAGCAGGAATATATTCTCCAAGGTGGCATGGAAATTAGAGAACTGTCATAAATTGCAGGCCAGGCAAGGGGTAGTTTGATTAATTAGGAACACATATCATGCATCACAGTATACTTTCAATGTACCTGCTGTGCACCAGTTCTCAGCTGTGTATGAGCTTTAAATAGTCCCTGTTCCCCAAGGGAACACTTCAGTGTCCATTCATTTACTAAAGGTTCCTATTTTTCCCAGAGTCTCCAGTGGCAGCTCATTTCCCTAGGACCAAGAGGCTCCTCTTATACAGGATGAGAAGAGCCTAAGGAGTGTTTGCTATTATTATTTTCTCTGAATGTTCTTGGGGATAGTTTGTGCTTCCTACTCTGTTTCTTCTGGTGGGAATATGGATGGTGCAGAGTTTACTGCATGGAAAGACTTTTTATATTTAAGATTACTTTTTGTAAAAACTAATAAGACTATTGAAAATTTTTTATATTAATAGAAGCGAGGGCGCATAGTCTTGCTACAACTTGATATGCTATGGCTGGTTGATATCCATTGAGGCTAGCCCCTTTCTGAAGAGAAATGAAGGAGGAGTGGATGAGTAGAGAGAGGGAAGTTGGGGAATACTGGGAGGAAAGGAGGAAGGTGAAACTGTGATCAGAACAAAAATAAATAAAAATAACTAAAAATAAAAATAAAATAAAAACTTTGATCAACAAAATAAGGCCTAAGGCAACTCCCCATATTGGTAGAGCTTGGGAGCAAGTTACTGCCTTTTCCCTTTTGGCAGTGAATTCAACCTCAAATTCATCTTGAGCTATTGTTATATGTTATATGAGAATACCCACAGTGTCAGCAATTAAGTATTCTACACCTACTAAGATTTTCCTGTTAATATTTATAAAGTATTTACTATGTCATGCAGGCACTTCTTACAGTCTAATGTAATATACTATGAAATAAATGTTATTATCCACACACTCTGACAGGTGAACATATAGAAAAACACATGCCAGAAGATAGTAGAGTTATGGTCTGAATTTGTACAGTCTGATTCCAGAGCCCTACTCTGGACTGTTTTGTGAGATTTACAGGTACTCTAATGAACAAAAAAAGGAATATTTATTCAGTTAAATCTGATAAACACTATGAATCAAAAGTATAAGGTGCCATGAATTTTGAGAACTCAGGGAGTGGGAAAAGCTTAAATTGAGTTCTGAAGAAGGGGTTGGAGCAGGATAGGGTGTTGGGAGAAAGTGAAAAGAGGATGCTAGATAAAGGACATAAGGCAAAATAGAAAAAGGGGAAAGAGGCTAGACTTTGAAGTACCTGGGAGACTCTGGTTTCTCTGCTGAGGGAAGAGCATGGGTGACATAGAGAAAGGTTTTGAAGACAGGCAGAGGTGGGTCTTGGCAGTCAATATTAGGAATTGCTTTACCATAGAAGCAGTACAAAAACATCAGTGGGAAGTTCTGGAGATCTAAAAAGTCACTGCAGGTCCTGTGAGATGAGAAGTAGGGGATTGAAAGCAAAAGTGGAGAGACTGATAAAGAGATCTTTTCAGGAGGTAAATTTGGAGAAACATGGAAAGAATTAGGAGGGAAAGTTGACACAGAGGTGGATTTAATGCAAAGGTAGGAAATGTGGAAGAGACCCAAATCACTGGCAAATTCTTGATGTTAGTCCCATTCCTTATAGCAAACATCAAAGTTAAACCAAACCAGGGTGTGGTAGTGAAGGCCTCTAATATCAGCATCATAGAGACTAAGGCAGGACTGTTCATGAATTCAGACCTGTTATGACTACATAGTGAGTTTACAGAGAACTATGGCCATATAGCAGATACCATTTCAGGATAATAACAGTAAACTAAAATTTTAAAAGATATATGATGTGGAAATACAGAAAAAATGAATAGGCTTACTTTCTGGGCTAGGGAGATAGGCAGAGACATTATTAACACATAACCAAGGGGGATTTTGTTAGTTATAGACTCTGGTAAGTCATTGGGCTGAGGGTTGAAACTATGAAGATGAGACAAGAAGAGATTTTAAAAGGGGGCCTAAATGATTACCCACAGTTCTATAATAATTAAAAGCCCCATAAAGAAAGAAGACTAACTAAGGGTGAATGGGCAGAAATAACACATGGAAAAAGAAAAATGGAGCAAGGAATTGAAAAAAGAACATAAGAGAACAAAGAGAAAGCTTGTAACTAATGTAGAGACATCACTTACAGTGAGAACTGGATGTTATAGGTTGGTTATGTGTAGATTAGGGGACCCTTATAGGAACCATATTTTTGGCACAGTAGATGAAGACATGTTGTTAGAGTGAGTAGATTCATAAGTACATGCAACCAGAGTGGTAAAACAACTAGGTCCTTGGTTTGACTAATATTTCTCTAGTCACTAGCAGGGAGGATTCACTCCCTCAATTCTATATGTACTCCATGGCAGATTGCCTTGATCTTGACTCTTAACAGATTGCCTTGATCTTGACTCTTAACAGATTGCATTGATCTTGACTCTAATCCTGCAGCTGTAAAGAAGACACCTATTGGTGATAACAGGAGTAATATTCTAGATCAGAATTCAGAGGTTTTTTCTTTTTTCTTGGATATTTTATTTATTTATAATACAGATGTCATTCCCTTTCTCCATTTCCCCTTCCTAGGATCCCATCCGATCCCCCTTCCTCCTTTATGCTTTTGTATCATTTTGATTACATGCATGTATTAAGTTCAGTTCTAGGGGTCTAGCAATACAATAGATGCAAATAGTCAAGGAACAAGCAATAGTCAAAGAAAAAGCAAGGAATTAAACCAAATTACATGAACATTCCCATGATCACTGTTTCTAAGGGCTTATTAGGATGACTAAAGTATCTGAGCCTACTTCCCTGTCCTAGTCTAAAGTCATTTTCATGTCTGAAGTCTACTTCCTTGTTCCAGCCTAAAATTTATATTCCTGTCTGAAATTACTTCTTTGTTCTAGCCTTAATATTTAAGTTCCTGCCTGAGATTACTTCTTTGTTCTAGCCTAAGATTTAGATTCCTACCTGAAATTATGTCTTTGTTTTAGCCTAAGGTCAGATTCCTGCCTGAAGCCTACTTCCTTGTCCTTGGCCCATATCAGATTCTTGCTAAGCAGCCACAAAGGCTCTCTACATCTCCCCCTTTTTTATTTTATTAACAAGACTGAGCCTGTCTTAGGTGGTTCTGACAAGAATGCCTTCCTTACCTGTCATAGAATATGCATTATCAAAAGCAATGCACTTCTGTCTTAGGTTGGGAAGGCTCTGTGCAGAATCTTACCTGTCCTTGGCTTGCCAACCTGTTAATTTAATAACTCTGTCTGGGGATCCATTTTCAGGCTCAAGCCATATACTTGGCTGCCAATATGTTGATGTTGTTGAAGAAAAGCTTTAACACAATGGGCAGGAATAAAAGTATTCCCAGGACAAAAAGGGCTAGCATGATCAAGCTATACTTGATATTCTGGAAGCTTGATCAAAATAGAAATACTGACCTCAGGCCATGGGTAATTATATATGCAGTATCTACCACATCAACCCTCAGCAGAGCAGCATTCTTGAAATTCATAAGCTCCCTATGTATCGTTAAAACATCCTGAGAGGTGTTAGAATTATGCCAAATAAACTGCACATGTCATTAACCTTCTTCCTAATTATAATGACTACCACTGTAAATTGGAGAATTAACATGACTCCAGTGGTATTTGGTATGCCCTGACAATGGTGACTGGAAAGCTGTATTGGACATAAGTTCCTGACCCACCACTGCTTACCTATACCCCTCATGGGACGAGCTACCTTGCCTCAAGTTCTTAGACCTTGTGGAACAGAGAATCAAAAAGAGAAGTTTTAATGCCTCTTGTATTGTTATTAAATGTGACCAGTTATTCAGACTCAATCATGGACTGGTCTAGAAATCAATCCAATATTGGAAATAACAGTCTTCATTTGGAAGTCTGGTTCTGGACATTTTCAGAAACATATATGGGAATTAGCTGCAGTTATCTATGATGCTATGTTAGCAAGAGATAAAGTTGGGGCAGGATCTTTATTTCAAACAGTGTTAGCACATGTGTTAAGGCTGTTTTAATTGTCAAGTTAAAAATATTTTTGTTTCTTCTACAGTATTTAATGTAAGTTGCATTGATTGTACACCTTCTAATTGTGTTTGTGTTTTGAAATCCAGCATGTCAGTTATGGATGTCTATCAACCAGCTTTTGTTTTAGTGCCCTTGGTATTCTAAAAATAGCTTGCAAGTACTGGAAGAAATGAGTCAGGCTTTAAGCAGAAGGAAGAGGGTAGTGGGCTTGATTATTGCTGGTATAACAGCTTTAATTACATTAATTTCTAGCACCACTGCTTCTGCAATTGCTGTGACACAAGAAGTTAAGACAGCTACTTTTGTTAATCATTTAGCAAAAAATGTTACTAATGTGTTAAATATACCAGAGGATTTAGATAGGCATTTGGAACAATGGATTGATGCTCTTTATCCTATTCAAATTACTGGAAGGAGGTTCAGAATTTAAGGGTAAGTAGCCATCTTGAATATCATCCCAGAGGGTTTTTTTTTTTTTTTTTTTTTTTTTTTTTTTAAGTTGACATGGCACTTTACATGTAACTGGTGATTTTGGGTCTAATAATAAAAAATGTACATGTCCATTTCTGATCTATTTCAGGCCTTTGACTCATAAACAAAACTGGATGTGTTAGATAAAAGAAATGAAGGCTTTTTATCTAAAGAAGAGGAACTTCAGTTAACTCTATGCATCAGATGTGTAACGTCTTGTTTTTCTGGCATGTTAGGGAAATATAACTTCTAGAGAATACAGAATCTCTAAGTACCAAAGCTTGTTTGCCCATGCTCTGTGTTTTGATAGCCTTCTTCTATACTTACGGTTATACTCAAGTTACAATGAGAATCTTTTTGGGTATCAGCTTCAAAGCCAATGAGCCCTAATAGACAGTGATAATCCACACTCCAGGAACCTCAGTGAAAGGCAGGGAAAACAGTCTACAGTACAAGGTCCATGCCCTTATCATCTGCTTGTAAACACGGGATTTACAACTCACACCCAAGTTCCTGAATAATGACTTGGAAGCTTATTTATTTATGAATAAATGCCTAGACCATTGGCATTGTGCCTTGGCTTATTCCCTGACTAGCTCACAGCTTGTATTAACCTGTTTAACCTATTATATATATGCCACATGGCTAGTTACCTCTCCTCATTTTCAGAGTCCTCAGAGTCCAGGGCAACTCTGCCATCTCTGATTATCTCTTGGAGTTCCAATCTTTCTTCTGGAATTCGCACCATCTACTTCCTGCCTTTTGCTAATAAGTTATCAGTGTTTTGTTGATAGCTGATGCTTCCACACAGTGCCTAGGAGACTATCCCTACATCTCCCTTTCCTAGTACAAGAAAAGGCTCTTTCTCTAATACCAATAAACTATATACTAAAAGAACTATTCCAAAAACTATCAGGTAGGAATTACATTCACAATGTCCAGTCCATATGTATTTGGCAAACATGGAGAAAGTACTTGTCTTAGGATTTTACTGCTGTGAACAGACACCATGACCAAGGCAACTCTTGTAAAGGACAACATTTAATTGGGGGCTGGCTTACAGGTTATGAAATTATGCCAGAAATTATGTCCATTATCATCAAGGTGGGAGCATGGCAGCATCGAGGCAGGCATGGTGCAGGAGGAGCTGAGAGTTCTACATCTTCATCTTATGGCTGCTAGCAAAATACTTCCTTCTAGGTATCTCTAGGACTAGAGTATTAAAGCCCACTCCCACAGTGACACACCTACTCCAAGAAGGTCATACCTAATCAAACAGGGCCACACCTTCTAATAGTTCCACTTCCTGGGCTGAGCATATACAAACCATCACAATACTCCAGTATCTATTTATCTTGGTGAGGCCATAGATATGTAACTAAATTGATTTTTATCATAACTTGCATTATCAACCTGAAAATTTTAAAACATTTTTTTAAATCATCAACAACTTGAGCTTAATTTTGAGACTATGACTATCTAGTTTTCAACACCATCAGAAACCTGAGAAGGATAAATGTTACCTGAGTATGCAGAAGGGTAGAGCAAGTGGTTTCCAAAACTAAAAAATAATGAAGACAGCTGCTGCCTGGACAGTTACCCAAAGTGTTTGTTTGTTTGTTTGTTTGTTTGTTTGTTTATTTTGTATCATTGGAGCATCCATCTTTGGCCTTTTGATCCAGAATATGTGACAGATTGTGTGTGTGTGTGTGTGTGTGTGTATGTAGCAGGAATATTAAAGGATTTGCCTACCTTTTCCTTGCAAAGCTCGTCAGTCGACTGCCCTGTTTCCTGTTTGTCCTGTTTGGACAGCATATTGTCAGCAGCTGAGGAACAGGTAGTTTCTTGCCCACTGACACCTTTGCAACATTTGAAGCAAACTCCATAAGGAGGTTCTTTGATGCTACTTATCTTCTTGGAAGCAGCATGGCTACTGCCAGGAGCAAATATGTCTGACTAGCATTGAAACCATAATGTTAATAAAACATCTTTAAAATGCCATATTCTGCAGGTCTCTTAGGTTTTTAAAGTCTAATTCTATCTATCTATCTATCTATCTACATCATCTGAATAGGCAAATCTTGCCTTTTTCTAGCTATTTACTCTGTGTTTAACCCACATATATTTATATATTTAACTAAACTAATATCTAACATGTCTGTAAGTTTGATTGACTACTAACTTGTATTTCTTAATTTTCCTGAACAGTTTGTAATGGCAGCTTTGAAAACCTAGAATTTCACATTTCATTTTTAAATGAGTGAATTCCATAGGTATAATATCTTAAACAAGAGTTGAGACATATCTGCATAGTATGTTGTAATCTTAAATCTGTATCATATACAAAGTCCATATCAGTTATAAAATATTTGGTTTCTTGATGCTCTTTAATCTAAAAGTTGATTCTACTCTTTCCCTATCATTTCTAGATCCTCCATTTTTCTTTTCATCCTCTTCCCCACTTTCCTCCCTAACACTAGATAGGAGAAAAAGAAGGATAAAGGAAAGAAGAAGAAAGGGAGAAAGAAATCCCTGAATCTAACCTTTTTGCTTTCTATCATCCATGACCAAAGCCATTAACTTATGACCAACCTCTCATAAACTACAACTACCATGCATCACCCATTGAATGACCAAACCACCCACAGCATCTCTTGTGAATAGGGTGTCAGTCATTCTCTAAAACTGTTTCCTATTATCTGGAGGTGCCCTTTTTAGTTGTTGCCTGGTTGATTGATTGGTTGGTTGGTTGGCTTTTTTTTTTTTTTGGAGGCCCAAAGAAAATTGGGATACTGGCCAAGTCCTAGGAAAGCTAGCTTTATCATTTTTTAGTCCAGTCTCTGTGTGATGGGAAAGTATAGGGTTTAATTGAAGTCCTGACTGGAACAGTCTGTGATACAGGATGATCTGATTAGCCATACAGAAGTTTTTCTGGATGCAAATTTTTGAGGAAACAGCAATCGAGGCAGTCTGTGAGGTTGAATTACTTGGGCTGCTTGTCTTATCTTCTTTGGTGTCTGGTCCTTTTATTTTGCAAACATAAACTTTCAAAGATAATATACATTTCTGCATTAACACATATGAGGAATGTGCAGTGTACACAATTCAGTTAAAAAAAATTTTTTTTTTTTTGCTCTATGTTCAAGCAGGAAGAAAGCATAAAACTTTATAAGTCTGTTTGGACTATATATCCAAAGTGTAATATAAATTTCCAACCATGCCATTTGAAAGGATGGCATTACAATTCCCAAGGACTCTGAAGCCAGTAAGATTTATTGGCTATGTACAGCTGAAATGCTGGCTGGAGACATTTTCATGTCTCAGTCTTAGAGCTGTTCCCAAGTAGAGGGATCAGTGTATGGTTTACATGTTTTAGTCTTTATTGCAGGATATTTGATCACACTGTGAACCCTGAGATCCTGCTGTTTGCTAGAAAAATCTGTTTCTAGTTGTGGTGTGGCTCAAGTTTAGCACATACCCTTAATCCTTGTGCCTGGAATACAGACACATTCTCAGTGCACACCTTTAATCTCAAACAATTAAGGTAAAGTTAGTTTGTAGAAGGAATCGCCTATCAGTTTTGAATGTGATATCTAATTGAATAGTGCACAAAGTGATGAATCAAAGAAAGTTTTGACAGAATAGGCTATACCCAACTCTCATGAGGACAGGAAAGAGAGGATACTTAAGAGAGAGCAGCACAGAAAAACAAGGAAAAACAGTTTTATCAGGGCAGTTTTACAGAGACAGATTGCAGAGGGGAGGAAGGGAGGAAGAGAGAGAGAGAGAGAGAGAGAGAGAGAGAGAGAGAGCACCAAAGTTAGTATGAAGCCAAGCAGAGCAAATCAGTTGGAAACAGAAAGAGGCCAGTTTGAATCAGTTAGCATGGAGAGGAATTTTGAGCCAGAACAGTTGAGTTGACCAAGCAGCTAGAGTTCAGAAGAAGCAAGAAAGGGTAAGCTAATTCAGCAGTGAGTCTCAGAGGCTGAAACATTCTAGGCCTAGGAGAGAATATGGATGCTGAGATCTAATGCTATTAAGGTCAAGGCTTGCAGAAGATTAGATTGTATGGGGACTAGAAGCTTCCAGGAGTAGGTCTAGGTTAGCAGACAGAGGCAGTAAGCCTTGGAGACAACTATATTAGTCAAATAAAAGATATTTTTACAGTTCTTCTTCTTGGTTTCATCTTTTGTGGAGGTCTTACCTGGTCAAATCTAATTTTTATTCATTTTTATGGAACCCATAGCTTTTCTTCTCCCATTGAAGCAAAGTCAGAACCTCTTCCCCAATGTGACGTATTTCCTGCCTTTCATTCTAAAGTTATCAGGTATATACGCTGACTTAATTCAGTAGTCCTTTTTAAAATCCAGTGTTTTTTCAGCAACTGTGCTAGATGTCTCATTACATTTAAAGTTTAATCTGTCTCTGGGAGATCCCTTATGCTCTTAATCATCCCCTTTAAAGCATAGCTAGATCCTATCACAACTGGTTGATCTGTAGAATTGTAAGCTATATCTGTAGCCTATGTCACAATGTCTAAAATACTGTTGTGTTCTCATGGATACGTATGCTGAAGCATTGTCAGCTTCGATGTGTAACGGCATCTCCAAGATAGCCATCATCTTTAATAAATGGAAAATCTCAAAGTCATCCTTGCCAGAAATCAAGACAAGAATGATTAGAATTCTGGATATCTATTAATAGTATGATTTATCAACACATGCAAATATTTTTAAATTTTCAAATTCTACAAAATGAAACACATAAGCTTGTATTGTATGACATTGTTCTAAGATAGCATCAAACACTGTACCATAATTCAGCATATAGACCTTTGTCTATTAACTGATCCTTGACAATATTGATATAACTTCTAGTTTGATTATGTTGGTTTATAGCTGAAGCCTGTTTGTGTAAAATTTGAATAGGGTGACATTATGCAATCTACAAGTTGGTGTTGATCTGAATTTCTTCATGATTCAAAGGTTTGTCTAAATTTTATTCTATGGTTTTTAACTTAGCAAGAATTTTTTTTGAGTCCTTTTCTTATTTAATTTTGCCTTCTAACTGTCTTCAATTAATACCTTAGCAGGTCAGAAGTTAGGGTTCCTCAGTCATACTAGAGCTCCGGGTAGATGTTCCCTCTGCCCTTCTTCATGCTCCTCAGGCCAGCACATAGTGCAGAGTGCTCGCCTTGGCTCCACCCACTTGGGTCGGTCCCTTTCTCTGGCAGGTTGCAGGCTTTCCCTGAATGGATGGGAATAGGGCTGCATTCTCCATCTGCACTCCCCCAGAATGCTTAGCTCTCTCTAGCTTGCTTCCAACCCTTCTCTGGAACTGTGGTGTGACTGGGAAAAGCACAGCTGCTGTGTCCTGAGGCTCTGTTAAAACAGCCGGCTTTTCTATTCAGCAGGGGCTTTTTTTTTTTTTTTTTAAGAGCTTCCTGTCCACCACCAGCTCTTGGCTAGAAAACCATCTTCCACCCAGGAGTTTTCAGGCTCTAAGCTTGGATTTCTAGCGCCAAGTTCATTGCACCATTTGTAGCTTTGGGTTTTCCTGCCCATGTCCCAGTTCGCAAATACTAACTCAGAGGCTTATTTATTTAAGAATAAATGCCAAGGCCACGAGCTTTGGGTTGTTTCCTGACTAGCTCACAACTTATATTATTCCATTTAAACTAGTCTATGTCTGCCACATGGCTAGTTACTTCTCAGTTTCATGTGTCCAACTTCCTCAGAGTCCAGGGACAATCTCCTGCCTTTGATTAACTCCCAGAGCTCCAATTACTCTACTGGACATCCCACCTTCTACTTGCTACCTTTTGCTAATAGGCCATCCACTATTTATTGACAGGTGATGCTTCCACACAGTGCACAAGAGATTGTCCCTACATCTGCTGATGAGTCTAGTCCTAAAGTTATTAAATTTTTCACTCATATGGGTATATTAAACTACGACAAGAATGAAGCATAGGTTAAGATATCATGTTACCCATATAGATCTATCACTTCAGTGCCACTATATCTTCTAAATAAACAAGTCTTCCATAATTTTCAGCGCTTGAATGTCTGATTAGTCATTCTATTATAATTACTGTTTTATCACTTTAAAATGCAATCATTTGTCATGGAAACTGTGATGGCTATTCTTAGTTGTCAACCTGATCACATCTGGAACTAAAATCTAAAAATGGAGAACAGAGTTATGGGAAAATACATACTTTTAATGTGGATACTGAGGTAGGATGACACATCTTTAATTTGGGACACACCTTCTACTGGAAGACTATATAAAGACATGGAAGAAGGGAGCTTTTGCCTTTTGCCTGATTGTCTGTCTTGCTAGTACATCCATTCCTTCACTTTCATTAGCTACATTTGCAAGATCCACACTCTACTGAAGACTAGCTGAGACATCCTGCCTCTTGGACTGAGCAACTACTAGATTCTTGGACTTTTAATTCACAGACAGTCATTGTCTGATTATCTGGGCTGCAGTCTGAAAGTCATTCTAATATATTCTTGGCTCAAAAGATCTGGATTGAAGGTATGTGTCTTCCTAACTCAAAGAATCATATTAGAAGCGAACTTTTCTCCTTAAGCAAGAAGGCTCTCACAATTGTGTCTTTCCTCTCTCTTCCTCCTTCCCTCCTTCCCTCCTCCCTCCTCCTCCCTCCCTCTTCCCTCCCTCCCTCCTTCCCTCCACATATATGTGTGTGTGTGTATATATATATATATATATATATATATGTATAAGTCTGTGAAGTTTGATCAAAGAAGACACTTGACATTTAACCATAGCCTTCAGCCCTCCCAAATGTAAGCATGAATACGCATACATGTGCACAGACATGCATATTGTGACACACATAAAAATAGGGAAGATTATTTAATTAACATTTCTTTAGAGGCAGATGACTTGTAGGTCAATGTAAAAGTACTTAGCACCACTCATCATCAACAAATGCAAGACCACATCTGTCTTCTAAAGGGTTGCCTCTCTGTACTTGTTTATCATCTCACCTCCTCATTGAAGTCCTTGTAAATTGTACATTGAAATAAGAATTAGCATCTTATTTAGGTTATAGTACAATGTAGAAGCAGTGAGTTCAAGGAAGGAGACTAGAAGTCACAAGATGTTTTATGCACTGCTTAATTTTATGTCAACTTGAAACAGGCTAGAATCAATTAAGAGATGGGATACTCAATTGAGAAAATACCTCCATAAGACTGGGCTTTAGGTAATCCTATAGGGCATTTTCTTAATTAGTGATTGATGTGAGAGGGCCTAGCCCATTGTGGATGGTACCATCCTTGTCTAGTTGTCTGGGATATATATATATATATATATATATATATATATATATATATATAGTAGGCTAAGCAAGCCATGAAGAGTGAGCTAGTAAGCAGCACCTCTCTATAGTCTCTGCATCAGCTCTTGGTGCCAGGTTCCTAAGTTTCTTTGAAGATGGAATAGATGTGGAAATGTAACCAGGATAAACACTTTCATCCCCATCGTGGTTTAGTCATGGCATTATTTTGTTTTACCACAGCAATAGTAACCCTAACTAAGACATTATATACCATTCCTTAATGATTTACTTTTAAAACTCAGTTTTATATATCTTGGAAATGTTGTCTAGTTTCATTATAAAATCACAGAAATAGAATCTAAAATAGCATTGTGGTTAGAGACAGATCTGAATTTTCTTTCCTACTTATGTTGTGAACTATGAAAACAATGTACTTTATGTGAATAGTTATTTTGCCCACATGGATGTCTGTGCACCATGTGTGTGCAGCCCACAGAGGCTAAAAGAAGGCCTGGTTCTCATGGAACTGAAATTTCTGAAAGTTGTGAGCTGCAATGTGGGTGCTAGAAACTGAACTCTGGCCCTTTGGAAGAGCAGTAAGTATTTTCAGCCACAGAGCCATCACACTAGCCCATTTTGCTATTTAGTTTTTCTCTTTTAAAAAGAGATGGTAAATTTTCAACAAAGTTCTTGTCTATGTTGTAGGCAGCCGTGTTTACGATATCACCTGGGACGGTTGCAAAGTCTTATGACTAACACCTGACGATGTAGGCAGCTGGCTTCCAGAGTGGCCAGCTCAGCTAAACTGGTAAACAAGTCCTTTGAGCATGCGTCGGCCTCGTGCCCCTCCCGAGAGGGCTTATGCTAATGAGGTATTGGCAGCTGAACCTATCCTGAGAGAACAGGTCACTCAGCTCGCCTTGGGCAGTTATATAAGCAGCTCATTTCTGCTGCTTGGGAGTCCATCCCCTTCCTGGTCCAGGCCCCTGGCCATACGTCCAGTTCCCTGTCCCTAAGTCAAGAGTCGTTCCTGGAATAAACCTGACTGAGAAGGATTCAACCATGTCGTGTCTTACTTGCTGGCCAAGGCGGACGTGACAGAGTGGAGCATATTTCAGTCTTTTATTTAAAAAAGAGACTTTTTTTTTTTTTTTTTTTTTTTTTTACAAACTCAATATTTAAGCCAAACTGAAAGTGTTTGGAAACCTGAATTTCACTTGATCTTCCTAAATAGTGAATAAAGCTGAAAGTCTTTGGGAAACCATTGGTTCAACATCCTTCTTTTTACCAAACTCTACTGTTGAAGGGAGAAGCACACAGTCAAAGACAGCTGCATCCATGTCTCCTACAGGACTCACCTTCCACTGGCATGCAGGGAGTTAACAGACACACCTTTGGGACTTATACTGCTCTTGTGTCTCCCTCCACTAACAAAATGTGATGGAAGAATTTGGGGATTTCTAGACCCAGAACACAAAAAAATCTGACAGCTTCCACTTTTGTATTTCAGACTCCAGGTTCTGGGTAAGAAGTCTAGCTATCTGGAAAAGACTTCATACAAGAAGTCCAAATTTGCCATTTGGAAAGGCTTGTGAAGGAGAACTGAGGTTCCTACCAACAGCCCCACCTGGGATGCAGCTGCCAGCCTGCATCTACTTGACAACATATCTAAGGTGTCCTGGTCTGATAACTCAGGGAAAGCTATGAACCCACCTTTGAGTCTTGCCTAAATATCAGAATAACACATAAGTGCTATTGCTATAGACAAGGAAGTGATTTGTCTGCTGGCCTTTGTCTTATAAATGTGGAGCAATAGGTATCTGAATGCAAGTCCTATGAAAAATGGATTGAGGTCTAAGGGTCAGGCGACGATGTTGGATTCAAAAGGAATAGCTGAGAGTCATAAAGCAGACACTGAGTGGAGGGCCTGAATCAGAAACTTGATAAAATGGGAGAATGGCACACATGCAGTAGAAGGAGTAGATGCTGAGACAACAGTAAGGTGTGAGTGTGTGTTTTGTGTGTGTGTATGTGTGTGTGTGAGAAAGAGAGAGAGAAAGAGAGAGAGAGAGAGGGGGGGGGGAAGCACATAGTCTACTTCCTGCCCCTATCTCAAGTCCTGGTGAAAAATGCAATGCCTCTCATGTATTGTTGCTTTGTTTTGTGCCCAAAATATCCACCATTGCCGTCAGGCATTAGTTCTGCATGGACAAATAGCTGGCTAGGAACCAGGACAGATGATCAGCCTAGCCTGAGAAGCAAGCTCTTCTCCAGAGGCTGATTCTGGGCAGTGACACTAGCCTCTTCTGCACAGTGACTTGACCCTTGGATTGGGCTTAGATTTGGTTTTCTTCTAACCCATTTTAATGCCATTTATGTTAAAATCTCCTGAGAAAATCTCTGATAGTTTTAAATTTTGAATGTAAATTATTTACTAAACTCTATGTAAATGGATTGTCATTTAATAACATCAAGTTGATAGATTCGAGATGTGGTTAAGCCCAGCAGATTTTGTCTTTATGGTTGGAGAAATACAGTTGTCTCAGGAGTGAGTTTGTTATTTTAAGACTGAGATTATTATTATGTGGAAGGGATCCCTATAAAATGATAGTTTTGTCCCCCTTGACCCTGTCACCCAATGGCCTGTGATTGTTGGATTACACATTTAAAAGGTGCCTCTGTGGTTGATCTTACTTTCCAAAATAAGTTCATTATAAACTATTCTCTGTGTTTTTGTAATAGCACAAACAGACTTTAACAAACAGAGAAGAGCGACACTTAGTTCGTTAATTAAAGACATAGGTTCGGTTTAAATGATAGTATTAATAGCAAGGTTGGTGGAGGTGGGGCTCGATAGACAGACTTCCATTTCCTTGTGTGTTGAGTTCCATGGACTGTTAAGACTCAGAACCAATGTATTCCCTGCTAATGAAGCAGATTTCGATATGCTTCTCCAATGAGGAGCTTCGCCTATTTCAGATTAGGAGGAAAGGAAGGTACATTTAGGAGGTTGCTTTCTCTGCTGACATCTGTATTTATGATGACTTCCCTGAATTTCTGAAGAGGGAAGTAAATGGGGTGGTGAATGACTTTATATGTCTCTGTCCTTGTTAGATTCAGCTGTCATCTTGATAACCCAAAGCCTTCTGAGAGAGTTTCAACTTAGAGACTTACTAGATAACACTGGCCAGTAGCTATGTCTGTAAGGGGTTGTCTTGATTGATGGTTGCTGTGGACGAATCACTCTATGCCAGCAGTCCTGGACCATATAGGAAAGCTAGCTGAGCATGAGTGTGGGGAAGAATACCAATAAGCAGAATGCAGTAATATGAAATGTTCCCCTGCCAGACGAGTTTGGTCATGGTATTTATTACAGAACAAGAAAGAATACCCCCTGTGCCAGAAGTTGTCCCTTACTAGCCCCAACACTATGACCGGGGTTTTCAAAGAGTGTGTTTCTTTGTCCAAGTTAGCTGCAACAAAGTCACTGTCTCACACTCTCTTTTTAGAAGAATACTTAAAATTACATGTATTTGTGTTTGTGCATGTATGTGTAACAACATACATATAGAGGTAAAGAACCACTTTGGCTTAGATATTTTAGAATTAGTCTTACTTCAAGACCATCTAGCATTTACATTACTGCAGGAACTCAGAATACATTTCCTAGAGTATTTGTTCACAATAAATCCTGGCCAGTCATTCAGTGGTATGTATCATATTTTTGAAAACTTCGAAGCGTTTTGAGATTACCAATGAACATTGAAATTGACAAAGAGTTAGGGTTTATTTACACTCTTTTTCTAATTTCTGTTGCTCTTCTGGAATTGGTTAATGTAGATACTGGGTAAAACTTTTAAATGGAGTTAAACAGCAATCAGTTGTTACTGTTCATTTATTTCTTAATTCACCATAGGCTTAGAAATGATTAGAGTTCTCCCCCCCTGTTCCCTCTTCCACTCAGTTTCCTCCTTCCATCAATCTCCTATATCTATTTTGTTTCCCCTTCTGAGAAATATTCAAACATCCTCCCTGTGCCCTTTATTATTTGGCTTCTTGGGGATTACAGAATAGGTATCCTGTATTTTATGGCTAATATCCACTTATAAGTGAATACATACCATGCATGTTCTTTTGGGTCTGGATTACTTCACTCAGGATGATATTCTCTAGTTCCATCCATTTGCATGTGAAATTCATTTTGTCATTGTTTTTAATGGCTGACTAGTATTCCATTGGTGGAAGGGAGATCATATATAGGGTGAGAAGGGAGACACAAGGGAGATCAGCTGTAGGGAAGCAATCTATAGGAGCTGCCAGAGACTTTAGATGGGGAGAGACCTCAGAGTGACTAAGGTGACGACTAGGGCTGAGATTCATAGCAGAGGGGGATATGGATCCTTAAGCGACCACTTCCTATAGCTAGAAAGACTCCCAGTCAATACTTTATGGGTAGGGATAAAGACAGCAACCTACCTATAAAGCCTTTGACCCAAAATGTGTCCTGCCTACCAGGTGTGCAGGGACAAAGATAGAGCAGAGACTGAGGGAATGGCCAACCAATGGTTACCCAAAATTGAGAACCATCCCATGGGCAAAAACCAATCCCTAACACTATTAATTATATTCCATTAAGCTTGCAGACAGAAACCTAGCATAATTATACTCTGAGAGGCTCCACCAAGTAACCAATGGAAAAAGATGCCAAGACTCACACCCAAACACTAGATGGAGCTCGAAGAAGAGTTGGGAGAAAGATTGAGGGATCCAAAGAGGACAGGGATTCCACAGGAAGACCAACGGAGCCAACTAATCTGGATCTTTGGGAGTTCCCAGAGACTGAATCACTAACCAAGGCATGAGCACAGGCTGGACCTAAAGTCCCTGCACATATGTAGCAGATGAGCAGCTTGGTCTTCATGTAGGTCCCCCAACCAACTGGAACAGGAGCTGTCCCTGATCCTGTTGCCTACCTTCTTGTGAATCTTGTGCCCCTAAATGGACAACCTTGTCTGGCCTCAGTGGGAGATGTGCCTAGTCCCACAGCAATTTGATGTGCTTGTGCAGGGGAGAGTAGGTGGGTGAGTGGGGGTGGGGGGGTGTGACACCCAGAGGGTGGCTTTACCTTCTCAAGTGAGAAGGAGATGGACTCAAGTTGGGGGAGGACTTGCATGAGTCGCTACAGGTAGAAGAGGAAGGGCTGATATTAGTTGAAAGGGAATAAAGAAATACATTTATTAAAAGAAAAATAAATGATTAGAGTTGATGCTAAGGACTGTTTCTATTGTGTCTCCCTAACTCATTTTCCCAGCATTGTATAAATTAGAAAGCCACAGTCGCTTTGAGTGCTCCAGGTAACACAGCTCATTAGAGGAGGCATTAGAACATGACTTTTCAGTTCAATGCTTTTTCCAGTGTGAAGTTCTGCCTCCAGTCACCTAATGGGATCAGGAGAAAATGAGACATAAAATAGGTAAGTACCATAAAGAAACAAATGCTGGGAAGATGAGATGAGATGTGGGCCTAGGGAAGCTCCCATGGATTGTGGTGGAATGTGAGATGAGTAGCACTGAAGTGGAGGAGAGGCAAGTTTATCTAACTTGACTCCTGCTGAGGTCAGAGCCATTGTGATGCCATTGTGACAGGTAGCATGTTCCAAACACAGATACAATAAAGTTGCATGTCCCCCCCCCACACACACTCTTGACATTTAGAAAAATATTTAAAATTATACTTATTTATGTATGTGCATGCATGTGCCACAGCATCTAAATAGAGAGTCAGAGGACAAGTTGCACAATTTGGTTCTCTCTTTCCACCATGTGCATTTTTATTATGCCCTTGGAAAGAGGTGTTGTCTTACTTATTCCCTTGACTGTAAACTGGCATATGACCTTCTAGTAACTTGTAGAGTGCAGTTAAAGAGACTTGTGTGATTTCTAATGCTAAGTTAAAAAATCTGTAAAGCATTTATCTATTTTCTCAGAATTCCTGGTGCTGGAAATAGAAGTGAGGGAAACTCATTGCTATGTAATAATTCTGATTATCCTGAGACCACCATTCTGAACAACACACATGTAGCCTCTTGAATGGGGAGTCCCATCTGCACCTAATTTTCAAGGCTCCCACCAAGTGCATTTATCCTTTAGAAATTACTCATGAAATGTTCAAGGGAGGCTACTCTATATTTTAAAAAGAGGTTTATTTAGCTTATAGTTTTGGAGTCTAAGAGCCAATATGGGGCTTTTCCAATCTACCTTGCTTTTGATGCAGGCCTAAGGACAAATGCTATCACAGTGAGTGCCTGTGGTGTAATTGCTCAATCTGCCCCATGTTCCGGGGCCACTTTGTCCCAGCCCGAGCTGCTGCTCCGGTCCAGGGGTCAGGGTCTAGTAAGAGGGAGAGTGGGGATGGAGGGGCAAGAGATGTGATGAATGGACACAAGACAGAGGGTCTGATCAAGTCTCGTTTATTGAAAGGAAAGCTTGGGTATTTATACCCCTTACCACGTACCTTGCCCTTGTGGACAAGCTCAGCTGAAGGCACTATGTCATGTGCCTAGCAGCGTGGATTCCACGTGTGCCTTGCAGCTGGGGGCACTAAACAGCAAAATAAGATATGTGAGAAAAACAAGATGTTTATCAGAGTGTGCTCAGCTGTTGTGGGCTGTTGAAAACAAGTCTTTGTCAGGGTATATGGTTTAGATGACTGCAAAAATGATAGCTGCTTTTTGCTAGGAGTTGGCTCCAACACTGTGGCAATGAGAGATTATGTCACTAGCCAGGAAGTCAGAAGAGTATCAGGGCTCTATTCCTATAACAACTTGTTTTGCAAGAATTCACAGGTATCCCTTGAGAGCAACCTGAGTTCTTTTTATGAATATCTCTCTCAGTGAGCCAAAGACCCACAGCTTTAAAAGGTTCTGCCTCATCTCCCAATATTACAACTTTGGGAACCAAGGTTCCATCTCTTGGGGGACAAATTACATGGTGACCGTAAAACCTGCCTATGTGGCAGTGTAGGAGGAGCTAAGGTGGGAGGAGTTAGGAGAGGAAGAAGAAAAGGAAGAGGAGGAGTTAGGAGAGGAAGAGATAAAAGGAAGAGGAGGAGCAAGAGAAGGAGAGATATAGGAGTGATGGAGACGGATGTTCACGTGTCTGTATCAGTCAAAGGTAGTTGGTATACCTAGGTTGGGTATTGGGTTACACTTCTGATTGTATGGGTATCTTGTTACTGATCATTGCCAAATATATAAGCTTTGATTAATCTATAAGAATTAGAGTCTCATTCTCTTACTGGACCTGGATGGATGGTGGAATGGTCTGGGCAATGCCCTGCTTTGTGGAGACAGCTGGCATCTAGTGGGTGGCAGGGCTGGTGTTTCTGGCGGCTGGTTCTAGCTGCAGCATGAACGTGGCCTCCGGCCAAGAAACCTGGTGGCTGGGCTAGGCAGAGCCACTGCAGCTTAGATAGTTGGCCTGAGCCAGAGGCCTTTTTAAATAATTACTACAACATGGCAGACATGTAAATGGGTCCATCTTGAAACCCATCTTGAAATAGGATATCCTATATGTCAGCTCAACATTATTTAATGATCACAGAAGATGCCTTGGACAAGGAGGAAGAACAGTAGAGCCAGGCCTGACTTAATTCTAAACTGTGTAAACTATGACATATGGTAAAATATGGTACTGGCCCATCAGATTCGGGGACAACATTTAGACTCCAGCTTCCCCTATATTTAGAAACATATCATCCAAGTCTTTCTCAGAGAGAAAATATCTTCTGTTTTGTCCTGGAACATAACCATATAATTGCATAACTATATCTTAAAAACCTGTGGTTCTGAGGACTCCTGGATGTTACTCACCCCCACAAGATGGCAGGCTTCCTTTTGAAAGTAGATATTAAAGGATGATATAAGTCATGGTATAGTAAAATGGAATATCCAAATAGGAATTGACATAATTGAAAAGAAAAACTTAGAATATCCACATGGTGCTTCACTACAAAGGACAAATCTAACTGTGGAAGAGAGATTGTATATGATAGAATATAGACTGAATACTCACCTGAGAAGCATAAGTAGTTGCCCCATTCCACAGCTATTTCAACATATTCCTTGAGGTCTATTGAAGCCGAATGTTCCCATCTTAAATCCATTGCAGACTATGGCAGGCACATGATTCATTTTTCTGCTAGATGTCTACAACTTAACAATGGGCATAGGAAAGACTTAGGTGCGGTGGGTGCATGTGGCATACTACACTGGCAAACATAACTGCAGCCGCGTCTCCTAGAGCACCAGCCTTTTGCCTACATGAGGAGAATCTATAGACACTCTCCTGGGATTTACGCTGCTATTGTGTCTCCTTCCACTAATGAAATGAGACGAAAGACTTTGGGGATTTCTAGACCCAGAACACGAAAAAAATCTGACAGCTTCCACTTTTGTACTCTGGTAGACTCCAGGTTCTGTGTAAGAAGTCTAGCTATCTGGAAAAGTCTTCATACAAGAAGTCCAAATTTGCCATTTGGAAAGGCTTGTGAAGGAGAACTTAGGTTCCTACCAACAGCCCCATCGGGGGTCCAGCTGCCATCCAGCACCAACTTGACAACATGGAAATAAAATCGTCTTACTAGATTTACCAACTCCATCCAATGTGTCCTGATTTGACAAAACAGGCAAACATATGAACTATCCCTGAGACTTGCCTAAATAGAAGAATAATAAATAAGTAGTATTGTTGCTAGTTTGGGTTTTATTGCTGTGACCTATGGTGACCTAGTCACCATGACCAAGGCAATGAATATAAAGGAAAACATTTAATTGTGGCTGATTTACAGTTTCAGAGTTTTAGTCCATCATTAACATGGCAGCATCCAGGCAGACATGATGTTGGAGAAGGAGCTGATAGTTTCACATCTTTATCTGCAGACTGAGGAGACTGTGTCTCATACTGGGCATAGCTTGGGCATATATAACCTCAAAGGCCCCTTCCACATTAACACACTTCCTCCAACAAGGCCACACCTCCTAATAGTGTCACTTGCTATAGCCAAGCATTTAGACACATGAGTCTATGGGGCCTGTACCTATTCTAACCACAACTGATGTGGACAAGAAAGTGGCTTGCTGTAATAGTTATGAGGCTGGTCTTTGTGCTATCACTTTAAAGAAATTGGAGTTATAATTGTACTTTTCTATTGCTTTAGTGATATCCAGGATGTTATAAATTACTAATGTGCTTAAAATGTTTGCTTCATCCTTTGGAATAAGTAAGCATAAGATAATGGTGGAATGGTTTTCCCGTCTTTGCAACTGTCATATAACATTCTGTCCTTTCCCCTGTGGTTCAGAGACACCATGTCCCCTAATAAGTAAACTCATGTGTCCACTCTCATGTCCTTCATTTTCCTGAGCCAAATTTTCCTCAAAGCCTCATTGTGATAATAAAATATTACACAATATTAAGTATTTAGTATATATAGTTCACAATATGATTTAGTTTTTAAAAGGATACAAAATTATGTATCACTATGTAATAGAAGTAGAAAATTGGAACTAGTGAAAGAAACTACTTTCACTTTAATAGTAAGCTCTAGAGTTAGAAAAAGTAGTATCTATGCGAATGTACTACAGGGACAGTAGAAAATGCCTAGGCTGCTTCTCATAAGCTAAGAACAGGGAGACCTCAGCAGCTGAACCCAAGGGCACATGACAAGTGGTGGGAATCTTCTCACAGTGATGATGGCAAAGAATGTTCAAAAGATTGGAACTATGTTTTATTTGATGCCTTGTTGCAATGAATGTTTCTTCCTAGTGCTCAGTTTACAACAGTAACAAATGTTAATGACTTACCTCTTTGTGTGTGCATGTTTGGATGTATATCTCCATGTATTCACGCATATCTAAGTGCCTGTGTTTCAACAGGGAGCAGACCTGGTCATGATCAGAGATGGTACCTTTGTGGACAGGAAATGGAAGCAAGAACTATGAGAACCTCATCAACCAACAGGAACTGGAGGAGAACTCTGGATCTGAACCAGGAGAAGAACGCTCTGTGCCTCATGACCTCTGCAACTCCACCTGTTCTACAAACTGCACAGGTCATAGTTATGAATCTGGAAGGACATTTCAAAGATTAAAATTAGTTATCTTGTGGTGCTGAGAAAAAAATTTCTCCTTCAGTTATTTGTATTATTTATTTCTGCTATAATAAGGATTATTTTTGAGATGAGAGATGTTACATTTAAAAAATACACAGTTATTCAGAGCCACCTCAGCTTTAGCTATGAATTTAGAAAGAATTTCCAAAATCAACATTACATGTAGTGTTAATATATAATGAGTAATAGTGCCAAATGGGTGCAGGCACATGTACACTTTAGCAGAGGATTCTTAAAGATTGTAACTCTATAAGATAAATGGGTACATTTTTAATAAGAGGAAGGCAACATGATTCAGATCTATCCATTGACAGTATCTGCCCTTTAGCTTAAGAATATGAATAATCTCTTGACCTAGAGGATAACTGAATTTCACTGAAGAGATTTGAGGAATATGGAGCTTGTCAAACTTCTACAGACTCACTGTGGTAATTCTGACTGTGTTTGGAGCATTAATATTTCCTAGTGGGTTTTTGAAGGATCAGGATTTTTTCTTTTGTAGTATTTATATAATCTGGACTATTATTCTTCTTTGTTCTTCAGTTGTAAGGTCAAAGTCCCAAATAGTTTGGGGCCCTTGATCTGTGATATAAGGATTACAGAAGCATGGACCATTTTAATCTTCTGTAGGTCCAACCCTACATTCTTCCTTCATTTTATCTGCTATTTTTTATTTATTAGTTTAAACAGTTTTTCGTACAGTATATTCTGATCACATTATTTCTTCTCTCCAAACTCCTCCTAAATCCCCCAACCTCTGTACCCACCAAATTTTACATTTTCTTTCTCCAAAATCAAAAGAAATAATGAAAACCTTCAAAAAGATAAAAATTACTAAACCAAACCCAAAAAAGAAAACAACAATAAAAACAAAAAGCAAACCAATCCAAACCAAAACAAAAGTCATGGGGTCTGTCTTGTGTTGGCCAGTTGTTCCTGAGCATGGGGCCTGACCTGGGGTTGAGGTTGATATACCCATTGCCACTCTATGGCAGAAAACTGATATTTGTTCTCCCAGAAGCTATGAATCACAAAGAGCTTGTTAGTTAGAGGTGGAACTTTGGGATAGGATTTTGTCCATTTTGAATCTGTGCAAGTTTTGTGCACACTGCAACCATCTTTGTGAGTTTATGTCCATCCACCCTGTTGTGCCTGGAAGACACAGTTTCCTTGGAGTTATCTCCCATCACTTTTCTCCTCCTGAATAGAGCCTTGAACCTTGGGGCAAGGGTGTTGATAAAGATATCACATTTAAGACTGAGTATTCTAAAATCTCTCACTCTCTGTACATTGTCCACACTCTAGAACAAATCCTGACAAAGGAAAATAAACAATGCTAGTGAATAAGAGCTCCTATTATTCAGTGTTTACACTGTGACAGTCCCAGTTCTAAGTATTAAACTCTACTCTAAGAATCACAGGTGTCTTTAGAATAGGAACTTGAGGCAGGTCCACATTACCACCATCTTACAGACTTCAAAAGCTGAGTCACAGAGTTATTAAACAATTTGCCCAAGTTTTCACAAATGGTCCATTTTGAAACAAGATGGTAAGTAAGACCCAATTCCAGGTTCTGTATTCTTACTGCTTTGCTCAATAAATGGAGGGAGAAATAAAGAAATAAAAGAAAGTATGGTAACAGAAGGAGAAAAGCTACTCATATCTCTTAAGTGTTCTTTCTCTTTTTCTTCTTTGAAGAGGGGATGCTTGAGAAGTCAATAATTCCCTCTGAATTCACTTGGGAGTCCCTTGAAAGTGGGTAACTATCTCTGTGTTAATCACATGTGTAAAAATTGTACTCTGGTACCCACATCTTAACTTTTCACACTAGATGGGTCATTTGGGGTCTACTGTATGTACACTCAGCTTGTTAGAAATGATGTTTTCCATAGAGGTTTCTTCAATCCTGAAACACAAGGGGGCAGTATTTCAACAGGTCTGGGATTTTGGACACATAAAGTATGCTTCCAGTGATTTCTGCAGGGGAAAAAATCTTGTTGGACTGATTATTTCAGCTCAAGAATTTTAGAGTCCGGGGAAGGATGCATTTTAATGACTCCAGGGAACAGATCAAATTAAACGCATTATCCAGGATTTTCTTCCCTAGCTCTTTTCACCTGCCTTTGCCGAGCTTCTGTCGGCTGCATGGATTTTGCCCCATGCCTTAAATCACTCTCTTTGCTGGAGAACCAAGGGCCAGAAAAAAACACAGCAGCTTGTTTTGGTGCAGATTCTCCAAGGTCACCTTCTAGTAGGATAAACTAATGAGATGTTGGAAGTCATGTGTCCAGCCAGCTCATTTGCTGCTGGACAGAAGGACCACTGAAGCAGAAGACAAACTCCCATGTGGGAGCTATCATATCCTGGTGGTCTACTGAGGGTGACACATTAATCTACTCACTTTACCTATGTCATCTCTGATCTTACCCAAAATCTTGCAAAAAAAAAAAAAAATAGTACTGTTAATTTTGCAAAGGAAGAAACAAAACAGGCAGTGGGTAAGAATGTGCTCAAGGTCATAGAACTAGAAGTGTAAAGTTGAGACACCAGACACTACAGTCTGAGTTTGGAATGTACATGGTATCTACATAAAGTCTGCATCCCTTATTCAAGCATTTGGCTCAAGGCACTAGTCCACAACATTGGGTTAACACATTGACTTTTTCAGTGAAACGGTGAGCTGGAAGCTGGGGTCAGCTTCCTTTTGTCCTTTGATGGAAACTTTGAAATTCTACCCATTGTCTAGTCCTCAATCTTCCTGAGATGACCTGGTCTTAGCATTGCAGAGATTAGGTTAAAGTTATCTAATAATTCCGTGACTCTTAGAGTTATTTGAAATATTCTGATACTCATTGTAAAAACAAAAGGTATGCTTCTGCCTCACTTTTTTTTTTTTTAAGTTTCTTTAAAAAAGTTTTTATTGATTCTTCATGAATTTCATATCATGCCTTCGAATCCCACTCATCTCCCCATTCTTATGGTTTTGCCCTCTTTGCTTGTAACCTTCCGCATAAAAGAAAATAAAAAATAAAAAGAAACAAAAATCAAAACAACCCCTGACACATGGCATTGTGGAAGCTGTAGTGTGTTACAATGTGTCCCACAGTGTACCCTTTTGTTCAGACGTCTTTGTTTGCAAATATTGATTGCAATGAGTCACGGGTATGGCACATGCATAACCACACTACCAGGATGAACTCTCCAGTACTGCCCTGGCTAGTGGCTAGCTCGCCCAATGACTCTGTTGGCAAGGAGCAGGGATAGCGTTCCTGTTCTCAAGGCTGGCTCACCCATACCCAAGCAAGCTCAATCAGCTCTGCTGTGCAGCCCAGGTGATCTGCACAGCCAGCTCCTGCTTGCTGAAAAGGATGAGGGACAGGGAGGACATATCTCCTGTGCACATGTTATCTCACTGTTGCCTTGCTTTTTCCCAGGAGTGGTTTCCGCCTAGTTTTGTGTTAAAACATTTACAAAAACTTACAAGTGAATGTTATAATTATCTTCTTGGCTTTATTCTTTGAGATAAGAAACAGAAATGATTTTTAAAGGCAGAATGAACCAATCAATCAGAACAAGCAGCTGTAATCTGATTTCAGAGCAATCTCCATGATAACAGCTGAGTAAGGAGAAATAATTTCTTATCACAGTGGGATAACATGCAAATGAATTTAAACTTCAGCCTCTTTTCCATCACAGAATTTCATAGAAGTCAAACAGAATGTGTTTATGAATGGAAAGGCAATGGTGTGATGTTTTCTCTTAGGTTATTTTCAAGGGGACAAAAGAAATACTTCACTCTGTATGGCCCAAATTCAAAACTTAAAGATGTTTACCAACTGTGCACAGAAAATGATGTTAAAGGAAAATGATAAGTTTTATTACAGGCTATCTTCAGATAGTTTTTCCTCCAGTGAGTAAAATCTGCTGCCTACCCTTCAATATAGTTTAGTTTACTCTAACCAAAGTTGGACGATTTTTGTTAACTATATACGGGTTGAGAGAAGTGTTCTTGGAGGAAGATTGAGCTAAGTGACTCTGAAAGGTTGGATCAACTCTAAAATTCTTGTCAATTAATAACATTAATGGTGGTTGCCTTTATTCTTAATAAAACCCACCAAATCATTTTATAAGGAACCAATGATTTCTTTATGGGTGTGTCCCTGGTAGGTCTACTATGCTCCAGTGGGCAATTCCACTTCTATGAATATATGGACAGCACAAATTGAAATTCATAGGTTATTAAAGAAAAGGACATGAAGTTAGGTGTTGATAGAGAAACGGGGGTGAAATTGGGAAAGAGAGAAAATGGAAAAGATGAATTTAATAAAAATACATTGTATGAAGTTCTCAAAGAATTAATTAAATATTTTATAAAGATTGAATATGCTGTTGAAATTTAGAACTAGCAGATTGACTTTTTGTTGTGATATCGTTGCCTTCTTTGAAGATCTATTTTTTTATTATTTTAAAAATTGTGTGTGTGTGTGTGTGTGTGTGTGTGTATGTGTGTATATGCACACACATGCATATATATGTGCATGTACCTGGTTTCCTCTAATTTTTTTATGAAAGCACTAGTGCTGTAAACTATTTTCTTAGCACTGGTTTCATTGTGTCCTCTATGTTTGGGTATATTGTAAATTAATTTTCATTGAATCCTAGGAAAACTTTAATTTCTTTATTTATGCCATGAAGTTGCAGGATGTTTGATCAGACTGTTATTTACTGGAAAAACCTGTTTCAAGTTGTAGTATGGTCCAGCCCTAGCATGTACCTTTAATCCAAGAGCTTTTCATTTATTGTAAACAGGATTAAATAAAGTCAAACATAGGTCAAGAGGCAGAGCACTCAACCAATCAGTTGACAGGGAGTGAACCTAGGAAAAAAAGCATTGAGAGTAAGAGGAAGTCAGAATGATGGATTGAGAGACACACAGGAAGTAGACAGGAGGGGAATTCAGCTTGAAGTGTTCTTAAGACAATGGGGGAAGAAGAGCCTTCTTTTTGGACTTCAGCTGTGGATGAAGGTCAGCTGGGTGTATTATTCTCTGCTTCTCTGACCTAGCAGGCTTTTGCCCCAGTATCTGGCTTCCAAGTCTTCATTGGTAAATTAGAATGCCATGAGTTGGTAGGCTTTCTATTGTTGAAATTCAGGTTTAGTCCATGCGGTCTGATAGTATATTGGGAGTTACTGCAATGTTCTTGCATGTGTTGAGACATACTTTGTGACTGAGTATGTGGTCAATGTTGAAGAAGGTCCTGTGAGGCTTTGAGAAGAAAGTCTATTCCTTTGTGTTTGGGTGAAATGTTCTATACACATCTGTTAGGTTCATTTGTTTCATAACTTTTGTTAGGCCTAATATTTTTTCTATTTAGTTTTTGTCTAGATTACTAGTCTATTGGTGAGAGTGGAGTATTGAAGTCTTCTACTATTAATGTGTGAGGTTTGATGTGTGATTTAAGCTTTAGTAGTGTTTCTGTTACAAATACGGGTGCCCTCTTTTGGAGAGCATAGATGTTAAGAATTGAGATGTCATCTTGGTAGATGTTTCCTTTGATGAGTATGAAGTGCCCTTCCCCATCTCTTTTTTTGTCTTGAAGTCTATTTTGTTAGATATTAGAATAGCTATACCAGCTTTCCTTCCAGAGAAGCAAGAAGGCCAGCAAAGTAGGTAGGCAACCTTCAGATCTCAACCCTCAATTCATTCCTCCATATCCAATTTCCTAATTTTATTCCTAGTCTTTATAGGAGAATATTCATTGTTGCCCCTCCTTGCTCACTGCCACCATTCTCAGGGCACTAAGTAGATCCTGGTGGAACTTCCTGCTTTCTTCCCTCCTGTGGACCCTCTCAGACTCCTCCTCATAGTATATAACCATTTCTAATTCCTAATACCTAGAAACACATTTTATTCAGAACCCTCAGTGACCATACTTTTCAGGATCTCAGAAAAATTTCCTCCCAGAAAACAATCAATTAACACATGCTCTCCTAAGAACCAGAGTGGGAAACAGGAATAAGGAACAAAAAGCCACCTAATAAAGACGAAAACAGATATCAGAAGCTATAATTAGAATATTCCCAAATCCAGATGCCTAGACACCAGCACAAAAATACAATCAATAAGTGAGCCAGGAAAATAGATCACCACTAAAGTTCAGAAACCTTAACAAAATCGGCCTTGAGAATCGCTGTAAGGTGAAGCACAAGAGAAAGACCTTAAAATAGCAAAATGAAGGTAATAGAGCTTCTTAAAGAGGAAATGAGTAAATCCTTAAAGAAAACTTTCAGAGCACAAGCAATAGAAGGAAATCAATAAAATAGTTCAAGACTTGAATGTGGAAGCAAAACCAATTAAGGAAACCTGAACTGAGCGAAATCTGGAAATAAAAAATTTAGGAATTCAAATGAGTACCTCAGTGGCAAGCTTTACCAACAGAAGACAAGACACGAAAAAGAAAAATCTCAGAGATTAGAAACACAATAGAAGAAATAAATACCTTAGTCAAAGAAAATGTTAAATCTAAAAGAAAAAGTCCTAGCATAAACCATCCAGGAAATCTGATATACTATTAAATGGCCAAGTCTAAGAATAATAGTAATAGAGGAAGAAGAAACACAAGTTAAAAGTGCAGGAAATATTATTCTCAAAATCATAGAAGAAAATACTCTTAACATAAAGAGAGAAGACTATTAAACTACAAGAAGCATACAGAACAGCAAATAGACTGGACCAGAAATGAAAGTCCCCTGGTACATAATAATTAAAACACTAAATGTACAAAACAAAGAAAGAATATTAAATACTGTAAAGAAAAGCCTACATACATGTTCTAAAGACTCTAGAAGACCACAGGTATCAGCCTAAACTAGTGTATCCACTATAACTTTTTCCATCACAGTAGATGGAAAAAATAAAATATTTTATCATAAAATCAAATTTAAGGAATATCTATCTACAAATCCAGTCCTACAGAAGGCACTAGAAGGAAAGCTCCTATTAAAGAGACTAACCATACCTAGGAAAATTCAAGGAATATATTACTCAGACTAGCAAACTAAAAAGGGAAGGCAAAGACATCACAAAAATAATATAAGAAGAATCAAAAAACACTACTCATTGATCTCTCACTGTCAATGGTCTCAATTGTTCAATAAAAAGGACACTAACAAAATGGATGCTGAAACAGGATTGAACCTTCTGCTGCATTGAAGGTACATGCCTTAACATCAATGATACAAAAACAAACAAACAAACAAAAACAACAACGATATATATCACCTCAGGGTAAAAGTATGAAGAAAGATATTCCAAACGGACCCAAGAAGCAAATTGGGTAGTCATTTTAGTATTGACAAAATGTACTTCAAACTAAAACTAATCCAAAGCTATAGAGAAGGACACTACATACTCATTAAAGCTCTAGAACAAAAAGAATAAATCATGCACCCCCCCCAAAAATGGATAGCAAGAAATAATCAAAATCGGTGCTGAAGTAAATAAAATACAAACAAAAACACTTCAGTAAAACAAGGAGTTGGTTCTTTGACAAAATCAATAAGACTTGTAAGCCCTTATTCAAATTAAGTGAAATGCAATGAAAGAATATCTAAATTAACAAAATCAGAAATAAAATGGAGGACATAACAACAGATATGAGGAAATTTAAAGAAACCTAAGGATACATTTTCAAAACCTGTACCCTACCAAACTGGAAAATCTAAAAGAAATGAATAATTTTCTCAACACATACCACTTACTAAGATCAGACAATTAATTTAAACATACCTAGAACCCCTACTGAAATAGAAGTAGTCATTAGAAATCTCACAACCAAAAAGTCCAGACCTGATGGTTTTAATGCAGAATTCAAACAGACTTTCAAAGAAGACTCAATGCCAATACTTCTTTAATTATTCCACAAAATAGAAACAGAAGGAACATTACCCAATTTATTTTATGGAAATAAAGCTATTTTAACCCCAAGCCACACAAAGACCCCGCAAAGAAAGAGAATTACCGAGCAATTTATGAACATAGATATGAAAATGCTTAATAAAATATATGCAAACTGAGTCCAAAAATCTGTAAAACATATCACCCACTGTAGAGAGAATATCTTGTAAATTGTATGGATACATCACCTGTAAATCAAATAAAAAACATGACCCATAGAAAAAAGTAGACTAGAAGGTGGGCATCTAGTAGGCAGAAAGGATTTTAGGATAGAGCCAGGTATGGGAAGATTGGCCCTGGAGTATGAAGAAGTGGAGAATATGAGAGATGAGCACAGAAGCCAGCCATATGCCAAACTTAGATTAGAATAAATGTGATATTAATTTATGAGCTAGTCAGAGAACATGGCTATCTCTATGCCCTAGATATTTTTAAGAATATTTGAGTCTCAACATCATTATTCCAGGAGCAAGGACAGAAGATAACCAAGCAGCTTACAGAAAGCATCACAAAACAAACCACCATGACCAAGTAGGCTTCATCACATAGATGCAGGGATGGTTTAGTATACCTGGTTCAATAAATAAAACTAACCATATAAATAGACTGAAAAAAAAACCACATCACCATCTCATCAGCTGCAGAACAGTCCTTTGACAAAATCCACCACCCCCTCATAAAAGTCCTGGAAGCATTAGGGTTACAAGGGATATACCTTAACATAATAAAGGCAGTTTACAGCAAGCCCACAACCAACATTATCTTAAATAAAGAGAAATCAAAGCAATTCCACTAAAACAATACAGGTTGCCCACTCTCTCCCTATTTGATATAGTACTTGAAGACTTATAACAATAAGATAACTGCAGAACAAGTGGTTATAAATTGAAAAGGAAGAAGTCAAAGTATCTGTATATGCAGATGATATGATAGTATACATACATTACCCTAAACATCCCACCTGGAAACTCCTACAGTTGATAAACTCTTTCATCAAAGTAGATAGATCAAAATGATATCACAAAAATCAGTAGCCTTTCTATATTCAAATGACAAACAAGCTGTGGAAGAAGAAAGGGAAACAAGGCCTTCACAATAGCTCAAAATAATATAAAATATCTTGGGGTAACTCTAACATAGAAAGTGAAAGACTTGTGTGATAAAACTTTAAGTTGCTGAAGAAGGAAAATTGAAGGAGATATCAGAAGATGAAAATAAAAATCTCCCATGCTCATGGATTAACAGAGTTAAGATAATAAAAATGGCTATCCTGTTACAAGCAATCTACAGATTCAATGAAATCTGCATCAAACTTCCAGTAAAATTCTTCACAGAAATTGAAAGGACAATATTTTCTTTGTATGGAAACACAAAATCTCAGGAGAGCTCAAACCATCCTCAATAATAAAAGGACTATGGGAGTTACCCCTATCCATGATTTCAAGTTGAACTATAAAGCTTTCATTATAAAGAAAATACATTGTAGCATAAAAACCGATATGTTGATCAATGAAATCAAATTGAATACACAGACATAAATCTATTCAGCTACAGACACCTGGTTTTTGATAGAGAATCCAGAAATATATACAATATTCAATAAATGATGCTGGGCACACTGGATGTCTGCATGTAGAAGAAATCAAATAAAACTATATTTATCACACAGCACAAAAGTCAACTTTAAATGGACATAAAAACCAAGTACCCTAAGCCTAATAGAGGAGAAATTGGGGAATAGTCTTGTACTCACTTGTACAGGTGACAACCTTTGAACAGAAAACTAAGAACACTAAGATCAGGCACTAAGATCAATAATTAATAAGTGGGTTCTCATGAAACTGAAAAACCTTCTATAAGGCAAAAGACATTGTTATTTGGACAAAGTGGCAACCTACAGAATGGGAAAAGATTTTTTTTTTTTTTACCAACTCCACATCCAATAGATGACTAGTATCTAAAATATGTAAAGAATTCAAGAAACTAGATATCAAAACCCAAATAATACAATTTTTTAAATGAGGTATAGATTCAAATGGAATTCTTTTTTTTATTCTTTTTTACTGTTTATCTGTTCTTTTTTATTTATTTATTTATTTTTATTTATTTAATTATTTAAATCTCAAATAGTTGTGAAATGTTAAGTAAATGTTCAACACTCTTAACCATCAGAGATCAAATGCATCAATGCAGATCAAACCTAGTTTGAGATTTAATCCTATATATATCAGAATGGCTGAGATCAGAATGCCAACTGACCATTTATGCTGGCAAGGGTATGGAATAACAGAAACACTCATCCATTTCTAGTGGGAGTACAAACTTGTACAGACACTATAGAAATCAATATGGTACCTTCTCAGGAAGACAGTTGTACTGCTCTTGGGCATGTAAACAAAAGATTCTTTATACTGTAGTAGAGACATGTGTTCCACCATGTTCATTGCTGCTCTGTTTATAATAACCAGAAATTGGTTACATTCTCTAGATGTCCCTCAACAGAAGAAGGGATAAAGAATATGTGGTACATTTACACAATGGAATATTATGCAGCTATTGAGAAACTGAAATCATAAAATTTGCAGGTAAATTGATAGAACTAGAAAAAGCCATCCTGTGTGAAATATCCAAGATTCAGAAAAATAAATGTTATGTTTTCCCTTATGTGTGGATATTAGCTGTTAAATCAGTGATAACCAAGCTATAATTTGTAGGATCACTGAGGTTATGTAAAGAGTAAGGGATGAATAAGCAGATCGATCTTCCTCGGAAAGGGAAATATAATAGATAGTTATGGATAAATGGGTAGAATGGGGAATTGTAATAGGAGGATAAAGTGGGGAGAGGGAAAGAAGAGGGAAATGAGGCAGGGAATATGGGGGAGACAGCTATAATTAAGAGGCATTTGAGGGGTAGTGTGAAATCTAATATAGAAAAAGCTTCCTAAAATTTATGCAATCTAAATTAAATCACCAAATAATGAGGAAGATAGAGGCCTAATTGGCCATTTATTGTGACCAAATGAACATTTCAGTAGTGGGACTGGTTACAGCTAATTACGTTTTTGGCCAAAAAGATCCCATGGGAAGCCCCAAACAACCTAGGATGTTGCTTTCCTCAAGCCCTATTGCTAAAGACAACACTCACACAACTTATTGCACATGGAGATATTGAGCTCCTGTCTACATAGAACCTTCATCCCTGTATGCTAAAATCTTTGGTATAGGAAGTTACTCTGGTGATATCAAAAGAGAAAACATCAAACCTTCCATAAACTCTTTGATCTATAATAGTGTGCTGCCTCCAATATGTGCTATGGTCATAATGTCATAAAGCATGTGAGAGTAACCAACCAATGTCTTTGTTGGGGTTTCTATTGTGACAAAAATACCATGCTCAAAAAGCAAGTTGGGTAAGAAAGGTATTATTTGGTTTACCCGTCTATATCACTGTTCATCATCAAAGGACGTCAGGACAAGAACCAATGCAGAAACCTAGAAGCAAGAGCTGATGCAGAGGCCGTGAATGGATACTGCTTACTGGCTGGCTTTAGCCTGCTTTCTTATAGAATTCAGGACCGTGAGCCAAGGGATGATACCACCCACAATGGGCTGAGCTCTTCCTCCTCATTCCCTAATTCATAAAATTCCTTACAGCTGTATCTTATGGAGGCATTTTCTCAATTGAGGGCGCCTCTTTTTGAGATAACTAGTTTGTGTGCTATGTTAGCATAAGATTAGGCAGCACAGGCTCGAACCAAGAGATAGAACCTATATCTAGCACTGCTTCGGTGACCAAGAACCAGAGACTAAATAGCCTGGGACATATTAATTTTAGACCAAATAATACTGGTCTAAAAAATCGTAGGAAAGTGACTCCTAATGGCATTCTGTTATACTCATAGACAGTGCCTTGCTCAGCCATCATCAGAGAAGCTTCCTTCTGCAGCAGATGAGAACCAGTACAGACACCCACAGCCAGAAATTATGCATTGTATGAGAGATCTTGTAACACCCAGCTCTAAAGATGATGTCTCTATCAAATCCCTTCCAGGCACTCTCTGGAAGAGAAGGTGGAAAGAATGTAAGTGACAGAGGAGATGGAGGACATCACAAATAAGATCCTCTAATTCAACAGGATTGATGCACATATGAACTTACAAAGACTAGGGCAGCATGCACAGGGCCTGCAAGTGTCTGTACAAGATGGGGTTCTAGAGCTCAAAGAAGAGCCTACCTGTCCCCAAGCTTAATTCAGAAGCTATCTCCAATTGATACCCACTTGTGGTTCAAATTTTAATTTTCTACAATAAGAGTGTGACTGGAAAAACAAAGTACTCTTAAGGGTAGATTGCATACCCGTCAGTAGACAGCCATCAGAAAATGAACTCAACAGCATCTTTGGTGGTTATTTGTCTCATAATGTCATGTCAGGATTTTCCCTATTTTTTTAAAAAAAGTTTTTTGTTCTTACCTACAGGTCCTCTGTGTATAATTATGGCTTTCAGTTTAGTGTTCTTATGGGATTTCTGAATTTGCAAATGAGTGGGTTTCTGGACTCATAAGTGTTTCTTGTGCTGTTTCTTGAATTCTTTTCCTTCTGTCTGTTTTGTCTTATTCTTCTGCTAGTTTTTGTTTTATCTCACTATATTACATTTTATTATTATTCCTTAGAAACCTGCATTTTTTCTAATGAGATACAGAAAGGTTCAGAATGGAAGAGAAGTTGAAGAGGATTTGGGAGGCATGTGAAACTGTAATCAGGCGGAGGTGAAACTAATCAAGATATAGTATGTGAGAAAACTTCATTTTAAAAAATTAGAATAGAAGAGAATAATAGGCCCATATGATTTTTGAAAATAGTTGTAAAACTGTTATAGTACAATTTTGGCAAAATAAATATAAATTATACAAAAAGATAATTCAAGATGACCAAGGGGAGTCTTATGAAAGATATGACTAATTTACTAATATTAGAGATGAAATATTAAAACACATTTCAGATGAATAAAGAAAAGTGAAAGTCTCAGGTGTAGATAAATAATTATAAATGGAAAATTTGAAATATTATTTATAATACATTGAAAATATGAGATACTTAAGAACAATTTAACAAAATATGAGCCTTACACACTGAGTTGCAATACCTGTGAGAAAAATGTTAAAGTGTGGGGGAATTCGAGGGTGGGGAGGTGGGAGTGGGGGGGGTAGGTAGGGGCATATCTGCAGAGAAGCAGGAGGAGGAGTGATAGGATAGGGGGTTCCTGGGCAGGGGTGGGGGGAAATGGAATAAGGGGATAGCATCTGAAATGTAACTAAAATATCCAATAAAAAAAGAGTTGTCAATAAACAAGAATTGCCATGAAAAAAAAAAAGACTTAATTAATGAAAAGACATTCCATGCTCATGGATTAGAACATTCTATATAGTTTTTTTTTTCAAATTGATGTATGTTTCAAGCAACCTCACTATAATTTCCTTTGAAGTGGTTTAGAAATTGGTAAATTGTAAAACATGTATTATGATGTAAAATGATGCAAACGGACAAAACATGAAAAAGAATAATGAGGAATTATTGTAATTTTAAGACTTTTTATAAAGCTACATGGAATGACACTGAAGTATTTGCATAAAGCAAACTGTAGAGTCATGGATCAGAACAGAATCCAGAAAGTTCCAACTGAATTTTGACAGACATAGTAAGGTCACTTGTCAGGTCAGAATATAGTCATTTAAATGGTCAGTGGAACTACTTTGGGACAACTTTTATTCTCACACAGCTTATTAAAGTAAATTTGAAATGAGCTAGTGGCATGAGTGTAGGCCTGAAACTAGAATACTTTATGGAAAAAGTGTCTCTGTGATATTTGGGTGGAGGATTCCCCAGCATGAGAACAAAGACTGCTACTCTTTTTTTTTTTTAAATTAATTTATTTACTTTATCTTCAGATTAATGTTTCCTCTCCTTCCATCTCCTTCTTTCCAGTCTTTTCCCTACTTCTACACCCCTCCATTCACTCTTTCTTCTCTTTGGAAAAGGGGAGGACTCCCATGGATATCAACCAGCCTTGATATATCAAGCTACAGTCAGAGTAGGTGCATCTTCTCCTACTGAGGCTAGACAAGGGTGCCAAGTAGGAGAGGGTCCAAAAGACAGGCAATAGATTCAGACATAGTTCATACTTCCACTTTTAGGAGTCTTACATGAAGGCCAAGCTACACAACTATTTTATGTAAGCAGAGGGCCTAGGTGAGTCCCTTGCATGCTTTCTTGTTGGTAGTTCAGTCTCTGTGAGCCCCATATGCCCAGGTTAGTTGATTCCGTAGGTTTTCTTGTGGTGTCCTTGACCCCTCTGGCTCCTATAATCCTTTCTCCCTGTCTTCAACAAATTGATGGAAACAACAAACTGATGTGCCCTGTCAACAACAAATTGTAGGTTGAAGGTTTCATGCCTAGGTTGGTGTCCTAATCACTCCATTGGAAGTCTTGCCTGGTTACAGGAGATGGCTGGTTCAAACTTGTATAGCCGTTTTAGAAATCAATTTGGCAGTTCCTCAGAAAACTATGAATAGATCTACCTCACGACCCAACTATACCACTCCTGAGCATATATCCAAAGGATGCTTGATCATACCACAAGGACACTTGCTCAACTATGTTCATAGCAGCTTTATTTATAATAGCCAGAAACTGGAAACAACCTAGATGGCTCTCAAGTGAAGAATGGATAAAGAAAATGAAATTTGCAGGCAAATGGATAGAACTAGAAAAGATCATCCTGAGTGAGATAACTCAGATCCAGAAAGACAAACATGTTGTGTACTTACTTACATACATGGACAATATTTGTAAAGAAAATGATAGCCATACTACAATCCACAGAACCAAAAATCCTAAGTAACAAGGTGTACTCACTGTGGACCTCTTTAATATCACTGAAAAAAGAAATAGAATAGACATCACACATTGTGGGTGGATGAAGGTAAGACTGGGTGTGGGAGGAGTGGAGATGGGAACAGGTAGGGGGGAGGACAAAGGAAGGAATACTGGGAGAAAAACTGGAATTTGTGGGGAAGGGGAGCATCTCTGGGACAAGCTAGAAACCAAAGGCTCCCAGGAAACTCTGAGGGTCACCCTAGCTAAGATCCTAGCAAAGGAAGAGATGGAGCCTGAACTGAAGATTGTTTGTTTTAAACAGTGTTGTTAGAAAGATGTAAAGAAAAACCACAGCCTAGTAGAAAATACTTGTAAAACATATTCTGTGAAAATTTGCTTTCACAATATAACACTACCTTTTAAAATTCAACACCAAAAGGAGAAAACTTGTTTGAAGTTCTGGTAAGTTATTTAAATAGGTTCACATAGAAAGATGTTTTAAAATAAATCCATGAAAATTGGTTCAACACCCTAATAGTCATTAGAGAAATGTAAATGAAATGGCACAATGTACTTACCCACTATAATACAACTATGAAAAAAAAGTATCAACATCTTAAAATACAAAATACTTTTAAAGTATTAGAAGACTTCCCCAAGGAATGAGAAGTTTATAGAATACCTACAACCCTCATGCACTCCTTGTAGCAATGCAAAATGATATTGTCCCTTTTATATTCCAAGAATAATACAGGCTCTTGCCATTCTTCCTGGTTGCCCATGAGAACTAGATGATAGGACCATATTGTTGAAGATACATGCCTTGGTTACCAGATGTGGAAAACCCAAGTTCAAAAGTAAGCCAGAAGCTTCCATCCTGCTGGCAAGCTTTCATTGTACTAGAAGGCAGTACAAAAGGTTATGGGGAAGAGAGGCATTCCAAATATGCTTGGCTATGAACTCTATGAATTACAACAACCTCTTAGGCAAGATGTGTCACTGGTGAAATAGTGGCATTATTGTCATGAAAGTCACCAACTTCTTTGGTTGGAATTGAAGATTGCTCTGCAGATGGGAATCCATGCCTGGGCCATGAGATCAGAGACCCTATAAGGGAACTGAATACTGTTATTTTGACATATTATGTGGTGGCTGGGGTATGTCTAGCCCAGGGTGTGTTACTATTTGGTGGTGTGGCCTGGTTGGAGTAGGTATGGCCATGTTGGAGTATTTGTGTCACTCTGGGAATGGGCTTTAAGACTCTCATCCTAACTGTCTGGAAAGCAGTCTTCTTCTCCAGGCTTCAGATGAAGATGTGGAACTCTCAGCATCTCTTGCATCATGTCTGCCTGGATGCTGCCATGCTCCCAGCTTGATGATAATGGACTGAACCTCTGAATCTGTAAGCCAGTCTCAATTAAATGTCATTATAAGAGTTGCCTTGGTCATAGTGTCTGTTCACAGCAGTAAAACCATAACTAAGATATATTGCCTTCTAATATTTATGTTTATTCTCACAGACAAATGCTACTTCTCTTAATCAGAGAAGCCTCTCTTTTCAGTGAACAGTGATAAAATCAGGGACTCAGTCCTGGTCAAGTTTCTGAGAATACATGACATGACTGTTGAGTCTTCAGTCATACACAGTTACAGTACTCCATATAAAGTTTAAGGAACATCACAGAAGAGAGCATAAATAATGTAAGAGCCATAATACAGCAAGAAGGGCTGCAAAAATACATCTTCAGGGCATGACATAGACATTGCAATTATCATCTTACAGCAGCTGGTCTTGCACAAGACTGGATTGTAACTGTCATATATCATAGATCTGGATTGTATCTGCTCATTGGTCAACTATGAGCATGGAAGGTCTCAACTCCTACCTGCTAACTATTGGCCACTGACAAATTCGGGGGAATTTGGTATGCAGTCATTGTCTTCAGCAGATAATCCATTCATTGCCAAACACATGGTCACATAGATGAACCTTCATTAAATTCAGTGGGTCCGAAAACAGACAAAAAGACTTCAGTGAAAGTTTGTAAAGAGGAACGAAAGGGATGACGGGGTGAAAGGAAAATAAGAGAAGGTAGGGTAAGACTAATCAGAATGTGTTTTGTATATATGAGAAACTGACAAAGAACATGTTTAATCGATTTAAATAAGAGCAAAATTTTGGCACTTTCTTGAATAATTTTTAAAATTGCTTAAAATATAGCCCAGCAATCCCATGCCTAGATAATTATTTAAGGGAATTTTAAACAGTGTTCTCAGGGCTGACAGTTTGGTACTGGATAATCAATGGTGTGTTCTTTCCCAAGGAAAACTATTTCTTCTGCTCTCAATATTCCTTAATTGCCTGTAGTTCTTTGTCTAGGATTGATACCTCATAGGCTTTCACCTATCCACTTTTATATATCTATTATTATTGTTGGATAACTCATTGTTAGGCAGTCATGTTAGTGACACTTTATGAATATAGCTTCTGACTTTCCTCAGAGATCCACTTTGATCTTCTGGCTCTTATAGTCTTTCCCTCTTTTGCAATGATCCCTGAACCTTAGGTATAGGAATTGTACTATATTTATTGGCACTGGAATCCCCAACTCTGCATTTTGATTGATTGTGATATCTGTAATAGTCTTTGGGACATGATGGAAATGCCTTTCTTTTGATGGTTTCAATGTTCACATGGCTACATATATTTGTTAAAGGTCATCAAATGTGTGTGTGTGTGGTGTGTACAAAATATACTGAAGTTTTCTGAAAAGACAAGAAACACAAGACTAGAGCACTAAAATCATATTTTCCTGTCGCACAATAGACCAGCTTAAAGAAAACCCACTCCAAGTCTGAACCACTTCAAAGGTGAGGAAGGTCATGTTTTGAGGCACATGCAGTGGAAATTCACTTCCACTGTCTCAGCACAGGGTACCAAGGTGGCATCAGTCCTTCAGCCATATGCTGTGAGTGACCAACCCTCCAGTAGAAACAAATATGAGATAAGATAGAAATCTCCACTGTCAGGCAAGCTTCCTAGGTCTGAGTAACTTCAGAATAGGAGGTAAGGGGGTGGTAGAGAGAGACCCATATGCATACCAGCTGTGGTCATGTTAGAATCAGTTCTCAAAGGCAAATAGATATGTTTTTATCATTAAAGAGCAGCCATGTCTCAGGTTCTATTCTGTAACAGCTAGGACAATAGCAACATACATAACCTTCCTGTCTCTCTATCTAAAGGATAAAATACATCTCAGAAGAGAGAGACTGTTCAAATTTTGAGTGTAAATTTGTGTTCTCTCAACAAAGTGTCTAGCATCATAGTAAAGCTGAAATCAGGAATTTTTGTCTGTTTTGTCTCTTTCTTCTTCTCCATGGATAACTAGCAATAATTATTAGAAGGTTCTAGGACTACAATTTGTTTGAGATATATGCTGACTTGAGTGACAAGAACTGATATGTCTTCTAAAAGAAGTGAATGCAAGTCTTGCAGCTGGATAATCTTTAATGTTCTTTTTAATCTGTCCCCAAATGAGGACTGTGAATACAATTGGGCTGTAAAGATTCCAAGAGGGTTTTACCTAGTTGGGTGAAAGAGAATTCAACTCCAGATACTTAAAGAAGTCTTCCTCTAATGGACTCATGGAATGACAGACTGGGAAGGATGGATTTTGAGTCTTTAATTTCCTTTGCTTTTAACACAAAAGCAAAATAATTTGATTTTAGATGCTAATATTCATCAATTTGATTTTGGCATTGATATCTCAACTTGCAAAGTTTGTAATGGAAGAAGCTTTACCTACAATTTGGAATATTTTGTTATTGACAATTTTCAGAATATTTTAGTGTCATCATTTCATTCTAACACAAAATTTCCAGCTGTTTATAATACAGGATGAAAAACAGAATAGTGTGTGATTCACTCCAATACAACTATTTATTTAACTTATGCTCCATTAACTTCATAATTTTCTGGAAGCAACAATCATCACCATCCTCTCCTAGTCTCATGAAGAATATTATCAGTATTGATAGGGAACCCTGGTGAAGTAGAACTATTCTATTAGATAGATTGCTGGTTTCCCCCTGGTGACAATGCCAAATCTCCTGCTAGATCACAGGATCAAATGTTATGCTTCATGGATTGAAAGAGAAAAAAATAGCCAAAGAATAGTAGGAAACACAGATTCCTCTGTTCTAATGATCCTAGTGTTGGTTAAACTTGAAAAGTACTGAGTTAGATGAGTGATTTAGCAACATGAAGAAGGTGCTAGAAGTATGACTTCTCAGGCCTCACTCATGCATACTGAAGCAGAAACCCAAGAGGTCCCAGTAACCTGCATTTAATAGACCATGAGGACTGTGAGACACATTCAAGCTTGAGAGCCCCTGCACTGGAATGGCACTGTGGGCAACACCACCCTCATGAGTTGGAGGAAAAATGCGAGCAAGTGATTACACTTCTGAGAATGGGGGGAAAATGAACTGGTAAAGTTTTTATTTGGCATACTTTCTGATGTGTGTGTGTATGTGTGTGAATGTATGTATGTATGTATGATTTTATATAGAAAGACTTACAAGCTTCAGCCCAACTAATCCAACAATAGCTAGCTGTGAACATCAAGTCCATGAACCTGGTAGTAGTTCAGTCATGAGCTGATGTCTTAGCTGATCTTCAGTAGACACTGGATCTGAAGAAATAAGACTGTAGTGCAGTGAAAGAATGGATATGAGGTAAGCAAGGGCAGGCAGACATTAAATGTATAGACTTCCAGCAGAATGTGTGTCCCAGAGCATAATTGTGCTTTCTGTCTCAAGATCTGGAGTAAAGGTGTGTATCTTCCCTCCTTAAAGGTCTGGTTAGAAGTGATCTATATACTATTACAAATTAAGCAAAAAGTTTCACACAGGTGTGCTCTCCATTTTTGGATTTTAGTTCATTTCAGTTTTTGTCAAGGACAACCAAGAATAGCCATCACAAGTATGGAGTATGCTCACTTGTCACACTTCAGCTGGTTTTCTGAGAAGCACTGTTAATAGTAAATTTCTATATTTCTGGCATCTCTGCTCAGTGGGCTGTGAACTTGGACAGGAAGAGGGAAGAAGTGTATTACATCAACTTATATTGTCTATTAATTCATAAGTACTTTAAAAAGTGAGGGCTCTTGTCAAACTCTTGATTGTTATGGAATACACACACACACACAGAGTGGAATTAATAAATAAATAAATTTATTTAATTTGACATTATCTATTCACAACCAGAGATAATTAAGTGACATTTAAACTTGAAGGAGACCTAAAATGAAAGACTCTTCCAGAATTCAAGAGAGACAAACAGCTAGAAAACTTTTTCAAACTGATTTTAAACTTTTATGATTACACACATGTATTTTCCCTTATGATATTATTTTGTGATTAACTGTGCAATTCCTTTCTTTCTTTTTTATAGCCCCTGGGTCTTTAAGATTGAATTAGCTATATGTCAATACACACTATATTTTCATTATCCCAACAAAACTATGCATTTCCTAACATTAGTTGAAGTTCAGAAAAGGGCACAGCAACAGGGAAGAAGATAAGATATAATGGCAGTTAAGAACAGCTTTTGTGACTCACTGAATATGAATATCTCCCTAGAAGATTGTTTTTTTAACTTTTTTCTTTAAATGACAATTTAATCAGAATTAGATAACTATTGACCTGCAGAAATAGGAAACAGAAATAAGCAAGTGTAAATGTCCACCAAGATTTTGCACAACTCAGCTCAGCACGAGTCTATCTTTAATATGGATTAAATTAAAGTGCTGAATGCCACAGCAAGATCCATCAATAAAGGCAGGGGAAAGGAAAATGAGATCAGAGCTATACGTAGTCCTTGGCTTATGAACAGATTACACCAAACTAAGCTCTAAAATTTCATTTCTTGTCAGTTGTTTGACATTTAAAATGCATGAAATCCCTCTGCCTAAGAAAGACCACATCCTTCATTGAATCATTCAGGACATTTATGACCCACAGTCTGACCATACATTCAGAATGAAGCACATATTTGTAATAAGTACTTGTGTTATTCTGGGGACACAAGAAATTCAGCCAACCAGAAAAAACGAGTAAGTAGCTATTGTTTATTTGGGATGATTAGAAGGTACATCGATAAAGAAATAATTTTGAACAAGCTTTCTATGGAGTTTCAAGTATTCTAGAAGTTGACAGAAAGGACATCTTCTGGATTGTTTCATTTTACATTTACGTTCTACTGAATTATGAGTTATTGTTTTTCTTTCTTCTAAGTAAAGTACTTTTTAAAGAAGAAATATTTTCAAAGATAAATTGGCCAGAGTTAAAAGAGATCAATAGAAAAACAGATAGATTAGATAGATAGATAGATAGATAGATAGATAGATAGATAGATGATAGCAAAATAAGACAGGATGGGGTTAAAATGTGTGTGTGTGTATATGTGTTCCTTTAAGAAATACAGTCATTGGAAAGATGGCTTATTTTGTAAAGTGCTTGCCTTGCAAGCATGAACACCTGAGTTTGATCTCCCCCATATAAATAATTTGTGTGTAGATCTCTGAGCCTTGTGGTGTGTATCTCTGAGCCATGACACAAACATCCCATTTGGGCTGAGCATTTCAACGTTTCTTATTTTTTGCACACTGATCCATTGTGGGTTTCTGTGTTGAATGCTGTTTATTGCAAGAAGCAGTTTCCTGATAAGGGTTGGGCAATGGACTAATCTATGGATGTAATATTATATATTAGGAGTTCTTTTATTACTATGTTCATTTAGTAGAATAATACTAGTAGGTCTTTGTCTAAGCACCATGACCTGTCTAGCCTCAGGTTCTTGGAATTACTGACAGTGCTAGGTATAGATTCCATCTCATGGAGTGGGACTTCAATCCAATTTTGAAAAGAAAACGATTGGTTACTACCTGTCCTAGTCACTGTTCTAATGCTGTGAATAGAACAACTCTTATAAACGAAAATATTTAACTGGGGCTTACTTACAGTTCCAGAAGTCTATTATCAGTATGGCAGTGAGCGTGGCAGTACACAGGTAGGCATGGTGCTGGAGAAGTAGCTGAAAGTTCTGTGTCTTGATCCACATTCAGCATGGAGACAGGGATAATTGGTTCTGCCTTGAGCTCTTGAACCCACAAAATCTGCTTCCTCCAACAAGACCACATCTACTCTAACAAGACCACACCAATCAACCCTTCTCAAATAGTGCCACTCCCTATTGACTAAACATTCAAATATATAAGTGCATGGAATCATTCTTATTTAAATCACCACATACCCACAACATTCATGTCACCATTGCACTAGAGGAAATATGTTGACAGTTGGGTCACTGTTGTAGACCTCAGGATTCATAACTGGGTGAGACTGATTCTTCTTTAGTAGCCTATCCATCAACCTCTACCAGGATGAAATCTACCCAGTAGGGATGAAGTTGAGCAATGGCTTGATTTCTTCATATTTGATGACTTGGTTAGATATGTCTTTAGCAATAGGCTTTTCTACCAAGCTCTGAAGCTAACCAGTAACACTGCAAACATGCAGTTGTGTGCTCACAGCATACCTATAGGGGGAGAGGTCTATGGAACTTAATTGTTGAACAACTCAAAAAGAAGTAACACATTCCTGGTACTGAGTTTTTATTTTGATAGTGTATAATGTCTAATTAAGGTTCCCCAATTATACAGTGATACAATTTAAGCTCATTTTCATATGTATTTTGGGAAACTTGTATATTAATAAGTTTCCACATAGCTTTCCCAAAGTCTTTAATGTTAGTTATTCCTCATCAGATTTCTTCCTCAATCCTGTCCTCCTGTTTCCCATTCCCTTTAGTTCTTATGTTCTATTTGCCCTTTGATCTTTTTGTGACACTATATTCTATTTTCCACTCCTTGAAAGATCCCTCCTTCACTGTCATCCCTTGCCACTCCCTCACCTTTGTGGGTATTCTAAATGAAGCACAAATCTCTTATAAAGATCTTTAAAGTTAATATCTATATGTGAATGAAAACATGCAGTGTTTGTCTTCTGAGTCTGGGTCAACACATGTGAAATATTGTTCAATTACAGCCATCTACCACCTCTGAGTTTTACTGTCTCTCTGCCCCCTGTTCCCAAATGAAATATGGGGCACAGAACCAAAAAAAAAAATCATAAAATGTAAAACATGATTATTAAGTTATCTATAAGTTTCATCTTTCTTAACACCTGAATAATACTCCATTATGTAAATTCAGCACATTTTTATTATCCACTCATTAACTGGAAAATATCTAGGCTGTTTCCAGTTTCCTGGCTATTTTGAAGCAAGAAGCAAGAATCATGGATGAGTAGGTATCTGTGTAATAAAATATCTAAGAGTGCTATAGATATAATTTGAGATGGATTCATATTCTACTTTTTGAGGCACCTCCATACTGATTTCCAGTGTGGCAAATCCAGTTTGCACACCCATGGACAGTGAAAAAGAGTTTCGATTCCCACAAATCCTTGCCAAGATTTGCTGTCATTTGCTTTGTTGATCTTGGCTATTCTGAGTAGGGTAAGATGACATCTCCCAATAGTCTTATTATGCATTTTTCTGAAGGGTAAAAATGTTGACCATTTTAAAAAGTATTTCTCAACTATTTGTGTTTTATATTTTGAGAACTTTCTGTTTAGTTCCATACTCCTTTTTTTTTTTTAATTGGGAAGAGCAGTTAGAGATCCTGCAAGAGCCAGAGGTGGCAGATGAATTTATGGAAACAATGTTTTATGAACACAATAGGGAAGTTATACATATGAGTTCACTGAGCTGCTGTCATACACAAAATCCCAGCATGGAGGAAGGCATGTGGGCATAAAACCCCATCCCTATCCAAAGGGATATTGGCATCTAGTTTCTGCTGGGATGTGGAATGTTTTTTCTCTTTAATGGAGTGATATTGGTATATTTACTACACTCCAGAATAGTCCCCATACCAAGGGTCCTTGGCCAACTGAACTCTGAGGGGTTAATTTTAAGGAGAGAAGAAGAGAAAGAAAGGAGAGGAGAGATTGACATGGAGGAGGGGCAAAGGGAAAGGGGAGAGAGAGAATATGAACTTTGGTAGGGGAGTGCGGAGCATATGGGGGTAGTTAGGTAAGATGCATAGGATTAAAACAGTTTGTATGAAATTTTCAAAAAAAAAAAACCAAAAACATTATCTTTTTTAAAAAACAGCTGAGTGCAATGGCTTTGATTCTTGGTGTCCATCTAGTTTATCCTACTTGGTGAGCTCCACGCCAATGACAGACCCTGTCTCTAATGAGATACATGGAGTACCGGAGAATTGTATCTGAGGCTGTTCTTCAGGTTCCACATACATGCACACACATGCATGCCCGGGTCGCCACTGCTACTTGCACACACATATGCACACAAACATTCAAATTAAGAAGAAATAAAGTTACTTAGAATTAGTTGAACCATGGAACCTGAAAGGTGAAAAAAAAAGTAGGAGTGTGGCATGGCAGTGTTTCTAGAAACTCACAGAAGAGAGAAGAAACTTACTTGAATTACATAGATGTGCAGTTTCTGTAAATGTCCACTAATGATGTTCACCCAGAACTCTATACTTCCTGACTTAGGGTAAGTAATGAGTAATTTCTAGGAGACTGGGTGGCCGGTGATTTATGAATGTCCACTTTTTGTGCCTATAGAGATGCCTAAGGTGAATCATAATAGCTAGAGCCCTGTAAGAAAATGACTGCATATCAGGTAGGCTGGGTAAGTTTTGATGATGTCCATTATTAAGAGTACTACTAATAGTAGTATTATTCAGAGGCTGATCAGAAGTTTCTAGATTCTTTCGGTGGTATTGGACCAACTACTAACTTCTTGGCCTGAGTTGATCTCTCCCTTTTGGTAGAGGTTTCAGCCAGCAGCTTAGTGGTGAGCCAGTTGAAACACCAAAGGGAAGAACTCCTGCCTCTTAACAAATTGCTCATGAATTTTCAAGTGTGCCTGTTGGGCACTGCTAGTGACAGCTTCCTTAAGCTTCCTACTGGGTAATGCTCTTGGACATGGATTCTGGATAGACAGAAAATAAACGGAGCCACTTGTCCAGAATGTTAGATCAAAAGCAAATAGGCATGGGTGTGCCAAGTTTAATTTACAAAAATGGCCTCAAGGAAATGAGCACAAACATAAAGCCAGGTTGATGTGTACAAGGGTAGGCAGCCTCTTCCTCTCTCTTATGTGGCTATATCTGCAACAGACATCTGTTGCAGAGAAAAATCACTCTGAGTTGGAAATCAATTTGAGAAAAGACAGATGGGAAAGGTTCAAGTACACAGGTTCCTGTCTATAGCAATGTGTCAGAGAGGACTTCAGCTGAAAGGAGGCTATAGGTTCCTTGAAGCTCATTTCTCAATCGTCACAAAATAACTATGAAATTCATGTACATGTCTTAGGGTTTCAAAACTTGCAATCAAATTATTTTTATAAATACAGCATGGCATTTCTCTTTGCTCTGATAACCATATCTCACTGGAAGGTTTAATTCTGTTACTCTTGGCAAATGAGTTTTCTGAGACATCGAGAGGAAAGACTTGAATTGAACAGAAAGAGGCATAGACTCATTTAAGTGAGGGAAAAATCTAATTCTCCGGTCTGAGCGTGTTTGGCATTTCCACTCCAGCTTAGTTATTTGCAAATTAAACTTTCTGCAGAAATCTTATGGGAAAGTTCAACAGTAGCTCTTATCTTTTGGGGGGGGATGCTAACAGTGTTTTAAAAACAACACTTATTTTAAGATTGGGTAGCTAACCTGAATAATAACTTGACCCACAAGCCCCATACAAGTTTAGCAGTTTATGGTAAATGTTAATATATAAGGCAAAACATGTGTTTCCTGTACTTCACTTGAATCTTCTCTACTAGGCTAGAAGTCTTCAGGAGGCTGACTAATAGGTACTTTTAAAATATCCTCTTGTAGCTTCTAACGTGAATGTGCATAACTGGATATTTTGGGCAAGTTGACTTAAATATCACTAATTTAATTTGTCGTGAAGGTATTGCTGGCAGTGCTTTGGATTTGGGGTTAGTATCTCATCGTATCCTCTTTCTTTTCTTCTGCTCTTCCTTATGTATACTTTTTCTGCTTTACTTACTCAAACAGAAGAATCAGGATATCAGTTTACTCCAGTGACAAATTGAGGAGAGATACACTCTGTCCTTTGAGGACACTTTTGTCTTTCTGGGCTCCAGATTTATAAGCCTAGGAGAAATCTGTTTATCATCTCTAAGCATACGTCAACTATTAAACAAAAGTAATACACAAAATTGGCATAATTATTTTGTGAAACTATTGAGCTATTTGGTGAACATCTAAGAGATAGCATGTATGAACATAAAAGAGGAACACATCAATACTCATCTCTATACAATTCAGAAAAACAGAAAGCTGGAATCAACAAATAATATGGTAAAAGGTATTCTATACTGATAAGCAAGATGCAACCATGAAAAAGAGCAAACTGTAAATAACATCTGTTCTCTGAGAGGCTCTACCCAGCCACTGACCGAACAGATGCAGAGACCAACAGTCAAGCATTAGATGTAATTCAGGAAGTTTTGTGGAAGAATTGGGGAATGACTGAGGGACCCTGAGTGAATAGAGACTCCACAAGAGGACAGAGTCAACTAACCTGGTCCCTTGAGGGCTCCCAGAGACTGAACCACTGTGTTCATTTTGATGTACTTTTTTTCAGGGACATCTTATGACCATAAATGTTCACTTCATATAAAAAAGTAAGATACTGAAAATCACTTGCGAAATATTAAGGGTCTGATACCTGTGAGGTGGGGGTCGGGGCAAGGGACTTACCTTCTGAGACCTCCTTGATATTTTCTTGACATTCCCATTTCCCACATTGCTCCATGCAGGTCCATCCCACATACCCCATCAAGGCAGCTATTTTTTTGACTATTTCTTCTCTGAATTCACCAATTTTCTGTTTATGAAACCATTCTGGATTGCTTAGTTAAAAGTAAGGATATTTTTGAGTAAGCACACTGATAAATATTCTAACTCTACAAACCAAATCCAAATCTTCAATCACTAGCAAGAAACTGAGTCCTTAAGTTGTTTTCACTATATGGTGAAAAACTCCTAGCAGAAATTTCTGCCAGGCAGTGGTGGCACACGCCTTTAATCCTAGCACTTGGGAGGCAGAGGCAGGTGGATTTCTGAGTTCAAGGCCAGCGTGGTCTACAGAGTAAGTTCCAGGACAGCCAGGGCTATAAAGAGAAACCCTGTCTCAAAAAAAAAAAAAAAAAAGAAAGAAAGAAAGAGAAAATAAAAGAAAAGAAAAGAAAAGAAAAGAAAAGAAAAGAAAAGAAAAGAAATTTCTCAGGTACATGCATAAAGGTTGAAGGGCTAGGCAAAAGGTAAATGAGAAATGTTTCAGATTCTTCATAGTAGACTTGGGTAGTTCATGTTTTAAACTGACAAATTTCTATGACTTTAATAATGCAAATTTAATAATTAATATCTGGAGCTTTCTTGAAAATCAGATTTCAAAATCCGAAGTCCTTGGGCTAATGAGAATAAAAATGCCATATACACACTAATGTTTAAGTCACAGAAACAGCAGAGGGCGCTGGAGTGAAATTATTCCCTCTTCAGTCATTGTTTTAAGGGCACACAGAATAAAGTCCATGTGCAGTGTGATAAATATGGATCTATTTTCATTCTTCTACATGCAGACATCCAATTATACTAGCACCATGGTGAGATTTCTAGTGGAGGCAGGGGACACCAATCCCCCTAACTTTCAACCTAAAATTTGTCCTACCTACAAGAAATTCAGGGATAAAGATGGGGGAGATTGAGAGACTGGCCAACTTCAGACCCATCCCATGGGAGAAAGCCAAACCCTGACACTATTAATGGTATTCTATGCTTGCAGATGGGAGACTAGCATAACTGTCTTCAGAGAGGCTTCATCCAGCAGCTGACAGAAACAGATGTAATCCCATAACCAAACAATAAGTGGAGCTTGGGGAGTCTTGTGGAAAGGTGGGGGTAGGGAATAAGAGAGAGAGATCAAGGATACCACAAGACTTACAGAGCAAAGTAACGTGGGCCCATAGGGGTTCTCAGAGACTGATCTACCAGAGAGTATGCATGGACTGGACCTAGGCCCCATACACATATGTACAATAATATGCACAGGTTGTTCTTATGGGTTCCCTAACAATTGGAGTGGGGCCTGTCTCTGTGATGGGCCTTTAGATCATTTTACATAGCTGGCTGCATTGTATGGCCTCAGTGGGAGAGATTGTGCTTAGTCCTACTGTGACTTAATGTCCCTGGGTGAGTGGGTATCCATGGAGAGTCATCCTCCCATTCTCTGAGGATAGGGGGAGCAGGGCACGGGAGGACAGGCTGTAAAGGAGGGACCATGATGGGGGGCTTTGATCAGGCTGTAAAGTGGATACATAAACAAATTAATTGAGAAGAACTTAATAAAGTCACAGAAGACTGAAGAGTGACCACTCTGGGACTGTCACTCCTTTTCCTACAAAATCTTTGAGCCTTTGCTTACAATTTGTTTATTCTGCTTTTATTAAAACTCAAATAACAAGCACACATTATGCCAATTGTATAACTTTGCAACATTATTCATCTTCCACTAATTTAAGTAATTTGAATTGTTTATCCAGTTGATATGCTGCTAAATACGGAGAAAAAAAAATCTTGGTGTGTGTTCTAGCCATACAAGAATGCTTATTATTGTTGCGATCAGTATGGAAGCTGAGCAAGCGCACTTTAGAGATAGAAGCTTAAACGTGAAAGCTTTATTTTCAAGGAAGAGGGGAGTTATAGGAAAGGAGGATTGTACAACATTTTTATATGATAGAAACACAAAATGAGGTGTGTGTTATTCAGCTGTATTTTTCACATTGTGGGTTAAACAAATGAGTACCCGTTGAAGACTGGACCCTATCTAGGGCTTCAAGGTCCCTAATTCATTCTCCTAGACATTAGGTCCAGAGCGCAGAGTGTTAAGGGGTCAAAGGAGCGGGACATTCCTAAGTCTAGGAACATGAACTTGTTTAACTCTGCCAGCAATATGGAGAGGTTGTCCCTGAGATGACTGGACTCAGACTACTGTCTCCTTACAACAGAAGCTGTTCAGCTATAGGAAAGTCCTCAGATCCTCTAGGACCTGAACTTTGAATTTAGTTTCTCCATATGATTAAATGGAGTCTGAAAACAAAACGGTGATACTTAGAATAAGTTTCTTTTGCTTGTTCCCAACATGGTGATTGTCTCCAGTTATATCCATTTCCCTGAAAATCACATGAATCCTGTCTTTATTGCCCCAGGTTTTCAGACACCATCCAGTCCTAGTATATATTTATTTAATGGATAAGTTTGCCTCTGACCTCCTTATGTGTCCTTTTCATCAAATAAACCAGATATCAGCATGTTGATGGCAATGATGATGGCTTGGCATTTTGGGGCTTGGATCTTCTTTGTCATATCCTTGCTGTTTGTCCGAGGATAACTCACAAGGAATTAGTTCAGGCGTTAATAGGAATGGGAGGGCTAGAGTCAGGAGTTTAAAATCTACTCTTCTTGACCAACAGGTATAAGAAAAAGGAAGCTTGTGCTGTTGTTCTTGGGAGAGCTCTGCCTCAGGGGAAAATGTGAGCAGTGTAGTTTGGCCCCCATCATTTGAGTTTTTCCATAAAGCCTGATTATGTCTTTCCTGAGAAAATGAACATGGATCATTTTGTCTCACTGCCTTTATAGTTCCACATTTGACTGATTATCATTGTGCAGATTCACATCGAGTTTCACTGGGCACTTAACCTTCTTAATTATAAGAAGTCTTGTACTCATCATTTTTCACAACTCAAATGTTCTTATAGTTTTCAAATTTGTTTACTCAAGCTGGATACATTAATTCAAAACTCATTTTTATGTATGTGCTGACTGTTTGATATTAACTTGACACAAATCTAGACATCTAGGAACAAGAAAATCCCTTGAGCAAATGCCTCTATCACAATGGTTTGTAGGCAAACGGTGGAGGCATTTTCTTGATTAATAATTGATGTAGATAAGATGATCTGGTAGTGGGCGGTACAACTCCTAAGCAGGTGGTCCTGTATTGTAAACGAAATCAGGTTGAACATGTCATGGAGATCAAAGGAGTGAGCCAGATTCCTATGGTCTCTGCTTCGGTTCCCGCTTTCAAGTTCCTGGAGCCTTGAGTTCCTGACCTGACATCCTCAGTGATGGACTGTGATGTGGAAGTGTGAGACAAATAAACCCTTTCCTCACTAAGTTGATATTGGTCATGTTGTTAATCACAGCAACAGAAAAACAAACTCTTACAATTTATTTGAAATTGTTGAGGTAAGATTTTTTTTTTCTCTTCTATTTCAGCATCTGCTTGAGTGCCTGGAATGGTAATCCTCATGTTCTGAGTCCACATAACATCAAGGAAGGGAATATGGAGACAAAGTGTGGAACAGAGATAGAAGGAAAGGTCATCCAGAGACTGCATCACCTAGGGATCCATCCCATATACAGACACCAAACCCAGACACTATTGGGGATGCCAAGAAGTGCTTGCTGACAGGAGACTGATATAACTGTCTCCTAAGAGACAAAGTGTGGAGCAGAGACTGAAGGAAACGCTACCTAGAGACTGCCCCACCTGGGGACCCATCCCATATACAGATACCAATTTGAAACGTAAACAAATAAAATATCCAATAAAAAGGAAAAATCAAGATATAAAAGAAAGAAAGAAAGAAAGAAGGAAGAAAGGAAGGAAGGAAGGAAGGAAGGAAGGAAGGAAGGAAGGAAGGAAGGAAGGAAAATGTTTCCAGGTGATCACATGCATTTTAAGCTTGAAGAACAAATGTAAGAGACAACCACTTTTACTCAAATAAATAGTAAAATTCAATGAAAAAAAAAAAAAGAGAGAGAACTCTGAAGTGAGCAAGATCTTTGACTCTAACCTCCAATCTCCTGTACAGAATATCCAACAACTAAGTTCTTTTCCTCCAGCTTGAATATTTCCAGTGACACAGGAAAAGTGCTCTCTAACACATGGCACAGTTTCTAGCCATTGTGATGTTTACTAGAAATATATTCATTGATTTCCCCAGTAGATACAAGTCTCGATCTTTTTTGCATCTCTCCATTTAATCTTTGTTTCCTTTATATAATTTTTGAAGGCCACTAGCTAATTTCTTTTACCCAAGGGATGAACATCCCCAAGATATTTAGGTAGGCTTCCTCATCATGATTCCTTGCTTTCTTTTATTATCTGCCATGATTTGTTCTTTGTGAGCATCTCTTTATATAATAAAAACTGTCTATGTATAGCTCTCCCAGATAAGTTGATTGCTGGATTCTAATATTCTCAATAATCTTAGTTTAATATAGAAGTGAGTGTGGATTGATAATGGGTCAAATGTATGGTTTTCAGTCAAGAGACAAAAGACTCAAAAGCCAACAACCATCCTCATGTAAAACAGGTACAAAAAAACAGATCATAATTCAAGCATGGCATCTGAGTCCAAAGTACAGGCAAAGCAATTGAAACTAGCTGAGAGATCAACACAGATTATAGTGCAGAGGTTCAGGGGAAGACAGGATTCATGGTGCTGTTCCTACCACTCTACCCACAGCCATTTAAATAGCCTCCCAGCTCTTCTTTTATGGTGTTCACCAAGGGAAGACTACAGACCCAATTTAATTACAATTAAAGAATGTATTTATTACTGCTATCAGGACAACAGTCTTTGAGCCAAACTTGAAATTGCTGTAAAAAGGGGGATGAGGGAAGGATATTTAAAGGTGAAAATCACAAAAAGACTTTGACTGAGCAAGCAAACCAAGGGTTGTTTCACTCTACAAAGAAGATTAGGTAGTCAAGGAGACCTCAAAATAGGTAACTATTTGTGGAAGCAGGTTACAGAAGCCAAAAAGCTGTTAGTCATATCATAACAAGTAGATGGTAATGGCTGTACTTTCCAGGAGGTCACTGAGTCAGGGTTATTAGGACCTTATCTTCCAGGGACTGGAGTCAGAGACAAACGGAAAGTAGATACAAAGATGGATGTGATAGCATAAATGGAGGGTTTTGTTTTGTTTTTGTTTTTGTTTTTACCCATTGTGTGACCTGATTTCATATTCTAAAGAAAAAAAACATACATAAGTACTAACAATTCTCTGAAAATGGACAGCTGGTGATAAAGTACTCAACCAAAAATGAGATAGTTTCTGAGTTCAACAATGATTCATGGTTTGTCTTTGAGGACTGAGCAATAGGATTACTTGAACCTAGGAATCTGAGGCTAACTTTAGAACACATAGAGACCTTTATCATTAAAAACAAAACAAAACTCTAGTATATACAGAGATTATACAGCAGTTAAGAACATTATAAACCCTTTCAGAAGACTTTGGTGCAATTCCCAGTATCCACATGAAGGCTAACAACCACCTGTAACTCCAGATGCAGGGGATCTGATAACCACTTCTGAACTCCTTGGGCACTGCATGCACATAGTACACAGATATACATGCGTGTAAAATACTTATACACATAAAATGAGAAATAAATATTGTCTCCCGACCAGAATTCTACACACCCATAGTCCTAACTCCAGATACATTGCTCATGAACCTTCTTATATAAGAGCTACCTTTACTGGGTAAGTCAAGTTTCCCATTTCCCATACCTCCAAAGCCACCACCTGTTGCCATCTCCACACCCACAGGCCTAGCTTTATATACACAGTCCAAAACCCAGAGTTTTTCATGAGCTGCCTTTGCATGGTTGATTGCTTATTCCCTTTCCCATCCTTTACCTCACTTGTTCCCATCACCAAACTCATAGGCCTAGTTCCAGGCCCACTGCCTTAGCAGATGTTTTGTTTATAAGCTACTTTTAACTGGTGAGATGTTCCTTTCATAACCTATCTTTTTCTCTACTACTGCCTTTTTATACCCACAGGCCAACACCAGACTCATAGTTTAGGACATTTGCTTGAACTGCAGATAATCAGAACTGCAGTTATGAAGGATCATCACATCAGCAGATCTTCATAAGGATAAAAGGCTGTTAAGTTTGTGGGATTGTAATTGTTTCAGTTGTCATAATTAAGCTATTTTCAATTTTTAGCTTAAACAGAAGGGGGAAGATGTAGAGAAATTTTAATCCAGCTACATGGCTGTTCTGGCAAGGGATTACATTCAAAGATTTTCCAGGTCTACATGGTGTGGCTGGAATGCAGACATGCCCTGGATTACAGTATGATCTGGCTGGAATACAGACGCACCTTAGAACACACCTTTAATCCATAACAATGAAGGTAAGATTAGTTTGTAGAAGGAAGTACCCATAACCACATTTGAAAGTGACAATTGAGAGGCAAAGTGGCAAATCCGAGAAAGATTTGTAGAATAGTCATAGATAGGATACACCCATCTCACAGGAAAACAGATAAAAAGGAGAGGCTACTTGAGCAGAAAGAGAGAGAGAGAGAGAGAGAGAGAGAGAGAGAGAGAGAGAGAGAGAGAGAGGTGGGATATAGGACAGTTTTTGCAGAGACAGGTTGCATAGAGACAAGCTAGACACAAGTGAAGACAGAACAAGTCAGAGATGAGAAGGAGCCAGAAGATTAGAACATTTTGCCAAAGTTAGTATGAGCCAAGCAGAACAATACAGTCAGAAGCCTAGTGAAACCAAATTGAATCAATTAACTTGGATATTAGATTTTATGGAGACTAGAAGCTTCCAGAACTAGGCCTAGGGATATTTAGAACAGAGGGAAAAATGCTCTGGACTCAGCCCAAACAGGGTATTCATAAAGCTTAGGTATGGCTCTCATCTCATACTTTCATCCGAGGAGATAAAAGACATTTAGAGTTATCTACCAGCTATAACTGGCCATGCTTGCAGTCATAAGGTTCATGCACTAGTCTAATTTATGACAGATTAGATTCGCATATCTGAGCAATAACCAAAGAAAGAAATCTACATGTCCAGGCCAAATTAAAAGAAAAGTCAATATGAATGGCAAGACATCATGTCTCCTACCAAACCCACTAGTCCAGTAGAAGTATTCTCTAATGAGAATTACTTAGATGAATCTCAGGACACGGAATTTAAAAGAATAATCATAAATTTTATCAAAGAATTCAAGAAATTTAAAGACATTAACACACATATCATTGAACTCCAATAAGTTAACTGTAAACATCCAAAGCAATACAGACACACATATCTTAGTTAGGGTTTCCATTGCTGTGAGGAGACACCATGACCAGGCAACTCTTATGGAGAGCAACAGTTAATTGGGGATGGCTTACAGATTCGGAGATTTAGCCTGTTATGATTAAGGTGGGAAACATGGCAGCATCCAGGCAGGCATGGCACTGGGGAAAGAGCTGAGAGTTTTTATCCAGGAGAAGACTGGCATCCTCAGGCAGACAGGAGGAAGTTCTCTTCCACAACGGGTATTACCTGAGCATAAAAGCAGATCTCCAAAGTCCAGCCCCACAGAGAGACACTTCCTCCAGCAAGACCACATATTCTAACTAGAATTCCCTATGGGCCAAAAGACCTTGTCTCAAAAACTGAAAAATGTTGAGGAAAAGGATTTTAGCAGCCCTTAATTAGAGACCAGAAGTTCTTCCAAAGGTCACATCTCTGTGTCTACTGTGCATATTTTAGGAGAGAGATAACAGGACTACAACTGAGAGCTTTTACTAATTAATTGCTATTATTAAGTGTCAAGAAAAAAAGGCTTAAATCAAAACAAGTTACACAAATATCCACCTGTTTCTAGGTATGAAGTAGGAAAAAGCCCCAAATGCTCCAGGCTGAAAAATACTCCTAGGACACCATAGATGACAAGATTTAAGGAAGTCAAGCCATCACTGGCCTCTGCCTGCTGGATTTTAGAAAGAAGAGATTCATAGTTTGAGTTCAGAGAAGACAACTGAAGTGGAAATGTAATGGTTCTTTGAAAAGTTGGTTGGATGGTGTTTTGCTGAGGCAAACATATGAAGGAAGTTTTGTTAAAGTGGACACAGGTGGGAAAGGGTAAGGTAGACTTGTGAAGAAATGTTTCATTGAAGCAGAAAGAGGAGAGAGGATGTTTTGCTAAAGAAAGCACATGATGAAAGCTTTGCTAAAGAAAGCACAGGTCATGCGATGAAGGATTCTTTGCTAATGACATGCATATATTGGTCCACCTTACACTGTATAATTGAGTTCCATTTGTCAGGAATCCGAGGACTTTGGCTGATTGGATGCACGTGTTGAGGCAAGACCTATGCTGAGGTAAGACATGTGGAGGACACATGATATTTGGATGATATAAATAGGACTCCACAGAGTGACAGAGACAGAGCTTGGCTTGCTGGTACTGCTAACTGTGCAAAGCATGTGGGTCTTTCATCTTTGCTGATCTTTGTTTCCCTGAGAGAGGCAGAGCCAAGAACTTCTCCTGGTATCCCTCTGGGTCCCTCTTGTTGACTTGAGCCGAGGCTGAGGCCTGGCTGTCTCTGCTAGGTCATGTAACTGCTGCTGCTAACCCAACTTTACAAAACTGGACTGCTGGTGTATCCATGAGGTGTCTGCGAGTGGACTGAGCTGTCGCTGCTAACCTGTAAACTGAACTCTGATTTCCAGACAACACAGAGAGGAGTTTCTCCAAAGAACTTTCTAAACAGGTCCACTTCACCCATATCCTTTATTACCCACTACTTCTTGTAGGTTGTGCGCTATGAGGTAGGCTAAAGTATTTAAGAACCATCATTAAAATAGGGTTTAAAAAAAATTAAAGTTAGAGGTGGTGCCCATCATGTCTTAGGCATAATGGGTAACTGCTTCTAATGTAGAAGAAACAGCAGATTATGAGGGGCTAGCAGTGTTGCTTAAGGAGATTGGCAAAATGGGAGCTACTGCCACTGCTGGAGGTATTCTGCTTTGCTTCTAGACAGGTTTTTTCCCCCCTTTGGTTTTACTTTGTAGTTTTCATGTGTACTATTTTGAAAAATTTAATGGGAAACCAGACAATTGTCCTCTGTTAGAGAAGACTGCAGAGTTGGCTATGCTATGCATTTAGAGAGTTTGTGGATAGAGGTAGGTGTGCTTGGAAAACATAAAGGGCCGATGGGAGGAGAGCAAAGGTCAGGCCTGGTGAATGAGAATGGGAATGTACCACATGGTGAAAGCGGGAAGCAAACTAGGCTGGAAGGTAAACTGATACCTTGCCCAGCTTATAGAGGCCTGAAAGAGCAGGAAATGGCATGGATACTACAGGTTTAGGTGCAGCTGAGTACACCACCAGAGAATTTGCTTGGGCCTACACAGGCAACTTCAGCCCTTCCAGTCTTTGTGCAGCATATGTCTGCTAACAATGGTGGATAGGCTTATAATGAATTGACCTGGAGACCAATACAAATGTCAGATTTAAAGCATTTTTAAAGAGGCAATAGTAATGTATGGATTACTTTCTTCCTTTGTCAAAGAAATGCTGAATAACTGGGCTATACGGCATAGGGTTATCTCACATTATTGGAAGGGATTGGTGCCAGTTGTTCTAGAAGCTAGTCAACAATTACAATGGTGGTCATGGTGGAGAAACAAAGCCACAAAACTATCACAACGTAATTTAGCAAGGGGAATTAATGTCACTAAAGACCAGGTGCTTGGTGAAGGTCGTTATGCTGACTTACAAGAACAAATCCAATTTGATGGCAGAGTATTTGAACAATGTCAGATTGCAACTTTAAGAGCTTGGGATCTGGTTGAAGGACCTGGGAAAAATATCTATCTCATTTACTAACATAATACAGGGTTCTGTAAAAGACTTCACAGAATCTTTACAGAGGTTAAGTACAGCTGTGTATAGAGTCATAAGAGACCCTGAAACCAGACAGTCATTGATAGAAATATTGGCAATTGAAAATGCAAATACTGAATGTAAGAGAGTGATCAGACCACTGAAAGCACATGGAGCTCCTATAGATGAATGGATAAGGGAAACAACTGATATTGGTTCCCAGGAGTATAATGCCAATATCATAGGGAAAATAGTAGCTGGAAATACCAGAAATCAATATGCTTGATGTCTTAATTGTGGTGGATTTGGTCATTTCCGAAGGAATCATAAGACTAAAAGATTCAGAGCTCAAAAATAACAGGTATACCGACACTAGAGAATACAGTAATTGTAGGAGAGATCAAGCAGGTTCTGGTCACTGAGTCACAAAGGCTTCCATGGTATTGTAGTCTCTGTGGAAAGGGCAAACATTTGTCAACTGACAATTTGTCAACAGACAAGAGAGACATAAGAGGTCACCTCTGGCCATAGGGAAATGAAGAGAGGGGGCTGTCAGCTTGAGCCTCTGTAGCAAACAATATGAGCTGTGTTCCTTTGGTCAGGCAAGAGGTACTGAACAGGCAAGAAAATCAAAATTAGATATTTCTTATACATGCTACAGAATGAAGTGCAGCTTTGGATCTGGCTCCAGTTACCTCGCTTACATTATTCCCCAAAGTTGAATGATATATCATCTAGAGTTTTAGGTTGTTTTACTTAATTATTATTGATAAAAATTTAAAGTTTTTTGTTTAATTGCTCTATATTAATAGAAACTTAAGGTTTTGTTTAAATTATTATATATTGATAGATATTTAGAGTGTTTGTTCATTGTATATTGATAGAAATTTAAGGTTGTTTTGTTAGACCATTGTTTGACTATATTTTACATAAGCTATTTATTGGAAATGTGATGATTCTTATAATTATTTCTATTGTGTAGAGATTGTTAATGTTAGAGAAAAGGACAATTCTTAAACAGAAAGGGGGTTATGAAGTGAATATTTAATCGTTCTTGGGAACGATTAAGTCAGTTGGATGGTATTTTCTGGGACAAACACATGAAAGAACATTTTGTTAAAGTTGATACAGGTATGAAAGGCTAAGTCAGACTTGTGAAGGAACATTTCCCTGAAGCAAACACAGGAGAGAGGATGTTTTGCTAAAGCAACCGTGTGAAAGATCACATGATCAAGAATTCTTTGCTAACAACATGTATGTATTGGTCTGCCTTACATTGTTTATTTGAGCAGCATGTGTTGGGTCTTTTTAGAGAGAAACACCAAAAACCTTCTGGTGGTGTACTGGAGTTTGTTGCCACTTCTGCAGACTCAGTCTGATTGGATGCATGTGCTGAGGCAAGACCCATGCTAAAGCAAGAGCCTTGCTGAAGCCAGAGCCATGCTGATGACATATGATGTTTGGAGGTTATACATAGGATGCCACAGAGTGACAGAGACAGAGCTTGGCTTGCTGGTACAACTAGCTGTGCGATGTTTGTGGGTCTCGAGTCTTAGCTTGCCCCAGCCTGCAAGGTCCTCAATCCTGCAGAAACTCTTAGAGAAAGAGGGAGAGAATGGAAGAGACAGGAGACCCAAAGAATGGGACCAAGTCAAGTTTTCTGATCAAGGTCTGTCTCAGGCAATTTACACAGGCAGAGGAGGGGATAATGTGTTCGGGGGAATTTCACAGAAACTGGGCGTTCTGTGGATATCTTGCAGCCCTGATGTTTTTGTCTGGCTTAGGGTGCAGCAACCACTTTCCTTAGGGCACAGTGACCATTGGCCACCTGCTTTCTCAGGAGTCGATCCTGAGGAAAAACAAAACCTAAAACTATTCTTTCAAAATGGAGTCAGGTTGGCTCCCGGCATTAGCTGATCTTTGCTTCTTTGAGAGAGGCACAGCTGAGAACTTCTCCTGGTGTCCCTTTGGGTCCCTCCTGCTGACTTCAGCTGAGGCTGAGCCATGGCTGTTTCTGCTAGGTCATCTTACCACCGTTGCTAACCTAACTATACCAAACTGGACTGCTGTGTATCCATGAGGTGTTTGCAAGTGGATCGAGCTGCCGTTGCCTGCTAGCCTGTGAACTGAACTGATTTCCAGACAACAAAGATGGGAGTAGCTCCAAACTGTTGTTCTAAACAGGTCCCCTTCCCCCATATCCTTTATTTTCTACTACCTCTGGGTTACAAATATGGTTAAAGTGTTTGAGAATCATCATTAAAAATAGGGTTTAAAAGTATTAAAGTTACAGACAACAACAACAAAAAATTTAAGAGAAAGGAATTCACCTTGCTGAGTATTGTGGGGTATTCCTCAGAGAATACTGCTCAGACATAGGTTTAAGCCAATACAAAGTCTTTATTAACTGTCCTGTGACTACACTGAGTGTTTAGGATCTCAGTGTAATGATGAGCCTTTCTCAGCACGAGCTTTTACGCATAAAAAAACATGTTCTGGGTTGGCATACTTCAGTTATCAAAAACAGTTAGCCAAAAACAGAAATACAGAAGCCTAAAAAGCAAGATTACTGCATATTGAAACTTTCTCAGAACTGTATGGACTTTGATGGATTAGACCTTTGTTTTAGTTTTTGCAGGTGGTGTTGTGTGTTGAATTTTACAGCCTGAATGCCAGTTGTGCTCATTGGTTCAACTAAGGTCTGAGGCTCTGTTACACCGAGGTTGTTTTTAAACACACAGTTTCCCATTTAGTTCTCTTTTGCACCTTCATTTTCCCTCATTATGTTAGGGCTTTCTTTAAAACTCTGAGGCTAAAAAAGAAAAATAAATGAAAAAAAAAAAAAAAAAAAAAAAAAAGAACCCTCTGAGGCTATATACTAGCTGTTCTAAAGTCCTTGTCAGATTATTCAATCACCTCTATTATTTCTGAGTCTCTGGTTGTATACGTTACTCTCAGTTTTGTTCAGTAGCAAATAATTTCTGTTCAAATCCTGACTATCATTCATTTTATGTTGTTGAGCCCTGAGTTTATTGTAGTCCTTTAGGATTGTTTGTCTTTCCAGGCAGTTAAGTTTTATCATAGCATTATGTATACAGAAGACACTAAGGGAGCCATGAGATGTTAGTTGAGACAGCACACAAAGTTTCATAAGATTTCCCACAACCTGGAGGTCATAGGAAAAAGTCACTTGCTCCAACAAATATTAGAAGCAGCTTATTTTTTCCAGTGGCCACACCACAAAATCATATATAAGGAGGTACATTAAATAATCTTTTTACTGGCTAATTCAAAGAACAATGCACAAAATATATGGTAAAATGTACAAGTAGGGGAGAGGAGAAAGAGCTTAGTGGTTAAGAACCCTAGCTGCTCTTGCAAAGGACCCAGATTTGGCACCTAGCTAAAAAGTCCATGACTTTATTTCCAGGGGACCCAATGCCATCTTTATACCTCCATGGGAAACAAGCATACACATGGTATACACACATACATGCAGGCAAAGGCACATACAAATCAATTCAAGTCAAATCAAACAAATATTCTTATGTACAAGTAGAAATTAAGATGAGAAATAATTTTATTCAACACAAAGTACAAAAGATTGATATAAGTCAACTTCCAAAACCAATTGTCAACTGTAGAAATTATTTCTTTCACAATGAAAAGAAGATTAAAAATTAATTCTTCCCCAAAGTTCTTTCTTGTATCTTAGACAAGCATTTGCATCCTTAAGGACAAAACTGCCTATTAAATTTTACTTCCTAAACTAGGTGGTGGTGACCATGTCTTTAATCTCAGAACTCAGGAGGGAAAGGTATGGCAGTCTTGAACTTTAAGGCCAGCCTGAAATACACAGTGGGCGTCGTGGACTTAGTTCATTGTGGTTATTAACTCTCCAAAAAGCCAGTATATGCTCTACTCTAGAGCCTACTGTCCTCAGCCCCAAAGAACGCCTCTGTGTACAATAAAAAAAGCTATGTATAAAAGACAAGAACAGGAATTAAGAAGAGTTTGGCTTATGATAATACAAGTTTTGATGATCCAGATAGATTTGTGCATGTATGTACATACTTATATACATATGAAACTACATGCATTACAGCTGTTTGTGATTTTTATTAATTCAATATATTTTAATTAAAATGTAATTACATCCCTTCCCCCATCCCTTTTCTCCATCTAGCCCTTTCCAATTTTCCAACCCCTCCTATATCTACTGCTCACTTTCAAAATTATAGCTTCTTCTTCCCTTATTATAATTATTATACATTTTGTGTGTGTGTGTGTGTGTGTGTAAATACAAACAGTTTAATCCACTCTTGTTGTTTCTATGCATGGGGTTTTTGGGGGCTGACTACCTGCACTATGTAACCAATCAGGGAACTAATCCCTAGGACAGGTTAATCCTCCTTCTCTTAGAATTCATCAGTTGCCTGCGGTTCTTTGTCTAGGAATGGGATCCTTGAGAATTCCTCACTCCATGATATCATGTCCATTGATATTCTCATTCTTCAGATTCAGGTTGTTTATGCATCCATTTCTAGGAAGACAGGTTTATAATTGACTTCCTAGTATTCTGGCTACCTATTATATTATAATCATTCCACTTCTTTTTCTGTGATGTCTCTTGATCCATGGAGGCAGGAGCTGGTCTACATATGAATACATTGGAACTTTGGTCCATAGGTCCATACAGTTCATTGATCTTTGTATTTTGTCCCATTTTAATTTTTGTGATGGTTTTCGCTTGTGAAGAGGAACTTCTTTGATGAGGTATAGTAGCTAGTCTGATCTGTGGTTATAAGGATAAGATTTAGGATTAGCATAATTAGGAAACTATGCTGGTCTAGCAAAATGGTAGTATCAAATTCTAAAATCTGTAACTTCACGAGCCCCAGGTAACTGGATAGGTTCATAATACCAGGCATGGTTTGCTTTCTGTTGAGTGGACCATAAATCCAATTAGACAACTGTTGTTTGCCACCAATGTGTGAGCGCCAATGAAGGCACTGTTATCAATATCTGGCCATAGTGTTCATTGCAATTTGTGAGTAGAAGTATACATTGCTTTCCTCCCTTGTCAGCTTGCATAGTAGTTTCTGGTACTATAAAAGCTAGACAAGAGGAAGGAAACTCTAGGTTAAATTCAGCTCAAATTATCGAGACCTGTGTCCTAAATATGTAGTAGTGTCTTTGACAATACGGACTTACCTTCAGCCTCTAAGGGGCAACCAAGGACAAGAACAATAGCCTATGTTGTTACTGGAGTCATGTGGAGTACCCCGACCAATTGTTTGAAAGGATCTTTTGTCTCATACTAGGGGTTTTGTTAGTTTATGGTTCTTTTGGAGAAAGTTAACAGTCGATGTGGCTTAACTTTAATTAAGAACTTCATTCTAGCCGGGCAGTGGTGGTGCACGCCTTTAATCCCAGCATTTGGGAGACAGAGACAGGTGGATTTCTGAGTTTGAGGCCAGCCTGGTCTACAGAGTGAGTTCCAGGACAGCCAGGGCTACACAGAGAAACCCTGTCTCGAAAAACAAACAAACAAACAAACAAACAAAAAAAGAACTTTATTCTAACTTATGCATTGCATATAATTTTAGGTAAATATACAATAATAGGATTTCTTGAGGCTTTGATAACCAACCTTTGTGTTATTTGCCTCTCCTCCATACTTCTGTGCTGAGTTTCCTGACACTTTCCTAGATAGAGGCCTCCTTCCCAATTTTTCATTTGCCCCTACTATATCCTGCGATTCCTGTTTCAAGCTCTGTCCCCCATAGTCCTTTTATACTTTTTGGTTTCTTCTGTTACTTCAGGTTATATACTCACATCTGAAGCTTTGGAGCCAGGAACCACAGATGAGGGAGAACATGCAGCATTTGTCTTTTTGGGTCTAGGTTAACTCACTCAATATGATCTTTTCTTGGACCATCCATTTACTGCAAATTTCATAACGTTAGTTTTCTTTACAGCTGTATTATGCATTCATCATGTGTAGGTACCACATTGCCATTACCCACGAAGCAGTTACAGGATGTATAAGAAGTTTTAGTTTTCTAGCTGCTGTGAATATGGTTTCAATGAACAATGATGAGCAAATATATGTGAAGTAAAATGTCAGGTCATTGGGTAAATGGAAAGAAGGGGTACAGCTGGGTTATATGATACAATTTCTGTCAGTTATTTTGTGGATTTTCCCTACTAATCTCTGGAGTAAATGTACCAGTTTGCAATCCCACCAAAGTAAATGAGGGTTTCCTTTTCCCAACAGCCACATCAGCATTTATTATCAATTATGTGGGTCTTAACTACTCTGAATGGGGTAAGACGAAATGTCAAAGTTATTTTTAACTTGCCCTTCCCAAATTATTAATTTGATTGGATTTAAAATGGATGCATTTTGAGTTTTGTATTAGGCATTTTAAATTTCCTTCTATTGAAAATTCTGTTTCTATCCTTAGCCCATTTTTAATAGGGTCATGTGTTTCCTCCACTCTTGCTTTTTAGTTCTTTGTATACTAATCCTCTATCAGACATGTGTCTAGCAAAGATTCTCACTCACTTTGTAAGTTTCTTCTTCTCAGTTGATTATTCACTTGGCTGTACAAAGGCTTTTAATTTTATAGCATCCTACTTGTCAATTGTTTGCTTTATTAATTCCGTGGCTAATGGGATCCTGTGCAGAAAGTTCTTGTCTACATCTTTTCTCGTAAGGTACTGCCTGTGTACTATTTGTAGAAACTTTAGTGTTCCAGGTTTCAAATTGAGGTCTTTGATCCATTTGGGGCTAATTTATATGAAGTCAGATAGATATGAGTCTAACATCATTCTTCTGCATGTGGCCATCCAAGTTTTGTAGCACCAATTGTTGAAGATGCTGATTATGTTTCTTCTTCATTTTCAGTGTCAGATGGCTGTAATTGCAAGTACTCACATTTAGTGCTCTATATTGTCCCATATTTATGTGTCTGTTTTGTGCCTGTGTCGTATTTTTTTATTACTATAGCTCTATCATACATATTGTTGCCTGGAATGTTATTTCTGCTAGTATTATATTTTTGTTCAGCATTGCTTTGTCTATCCGAATCTTTTCTGGTTTCATATGATTTTTTTAAAAGTTTTATGAAGAATATTATAGGTATTTATGTGAGATTGTATCAAATCAGTATTTGCTTTTAGTAAGATGCTCATTTTCATACTATTAATTCTACCAATCTATGAACAGGAGACATTTTCCCAACTTTTCATCTTTCTCTCTTCAAATATTTAAAGTTCTTATTGTAGAAGTCTTTCTCCTACATGGTTAGGTTTATTTATTGTCCTTGATGATATTCTAAATGGGAGTGTATCTATGATCAGCTTCTCAGGGTGTTTTTTGGGGGGGGTGTATTTTTATTTTATTTTTATTTTATGTCTATGGGCGTTTTGCCCATACAGTAAGTATATACAGGATGTCCATATCTGGTACTTGTAGAGATGTGAAGAGGGTGGTGAATTCCCAGAAACTGGAGGTACAAACAGTCGTTAGACATTGTGTGGATGCTGGGAACTGAGTTTGGATCTTTTGGGAAAATCAGCCAGTGTTGTTAACTGCAGATCCATTTCTGATTTGTATGTGGTCTGTTCAGAGTTTCCACAGTTATGACTCATTTAAAAACTTAAAGCACACTGTAGACCAACAAAGCAAGTTGAACAAATTTATCTTAGAAACCATTACTAGCACCTTTGCTAAGCAGTCTGTTTCATAGTTAGCACTCTAAAGAATGATCTGGGCTTCTTGTGTTGAGTTTCAGTTTATTTTTGTTCTACTACAATACATCTGCCAACCTGGAAGATATTCTAACACAGTGTGGTCCCATAAATATCACTCAGCAATATGAGCATCAAGGTTTGCAATCCAATCACCATGGATACATTCTGCCTCTTCCTCCACCTGCTCTACCTTCTGCTCTTCATCCTGCTCCTCCTTTTTGTATATAAAATGAATCATGTAGTTAATATCAAACATTTATTAAGTTGGATAAAATAGTTGAAATCACTATCTGCTAATAGTAGAACTCACTTCTTTCCTTCCTCTTCCTTGCCTTCCCGGACTTTCCATTTTCTTTTCATTCATTCATTCATTCATTCATTAACTAATTAATTAAATTTTTACTTATGCATTTTACATCTAGCTCACTACCCTTCTCCCACCTTCCACAATTATTCTCCCATCACCCCTCCCCTTCTCTTCTGGGCAGTGGTCTCTGGGTATCTCCTCACCCTAGGGTGTTTTTTTAATAAAGGTGACTTTTACAAATTGATTATGCATCAAGCCACTTTGCTGAAATTGGTGACTATTTCTAGTTTTCTGATGGAATTTTTGGAATCTCTTATGTACAATCTCCTGTCATTTGTAAACTGGGATAACTTGACTGCTTCTTGTTCTATTTTTATCTGTATAATTTCCTTCTCTTGACTTATTTCTCCATGTAGTACTTTGAGCACTATAGTGAAAAGAAATGGGAATAGTGGACAGCTCTATTTCATTCCTGATTTAAATTAGATCATCTACTTATGATAATAGTGTCTGTGGCTTTGTCTATATATCCTCTACCATGTTGAGGTACATTTCCTCCAGTTTTAGCCTCTCTAGGACTTTTATCATGACAATATATTGGATTTTGTCAAAGGCCTTTTTGCTTGTATTGAGGTGATCATGCAACTTGATTGTGGTACATCACATTCTTAATATGCATCTGTATTCATATTGCTAGCATTTTATTGAGAAGTTTAGTATCATGTTCACCAGGGAAACCAAACTGCAGCTTTGGGTTTTTGTTATTTTATGTTTATCTAGTGTACTGGCTGGTTTTGTGTGTTAACTTGCCACAAACTGGAGTTATCACAGAGAAAAGAGGCTCCTTTGAGGAAATGCCTCCATAAGATCCAGCTATAAGGCATTTTCTCAATTAGTGATCAAGGGCAGAGGGCCCAGCCCATTGTGGGTGGTGCCATCCCTGTGCTGGTGGTTCTGGATTCTATAAGAAAGCTGAGCATGTCAGGGAAGCAAGCCAATAAGCAGCACCCTTCATGGCCTCTGCATCAACTCCTGCTTCCAAGTTCCTGTCCTGTACGAGTTCCTGTTCTGACTACTTTCTTAGGTAATGAACGACAAGGTGGAAGTGTAAGCTGAATAAACCCTTTCCTCCCCAACTTGCTTCTTGGTCATGATGTTTTGTGCAGGTATACATACCCTAACTAATACAAATTGGTACCCTCATAGTGGAGTATTCCTGTGACAACATGACCATGTTTGGGGGATGACTGTGGAAGGACTTTGGAACTTTGAGATAGAAGAGTCATCTATCTTAACATCTATCTTAACATCTATTGGGATGTTAAGAGCTCTGTAGGATGTTCTGTAGGAGTTTGGAAGATAATGTTGAGAACAGTGCAAATAATGGAGGGCTGGCTTGTGAAATTTCGGAGGGAAGATTAAAGACTCTTATCAAGGATGTTGCTATTTTGATTGTGAAGATTCTGTGGTTTTGGATAGCTGGGGCTGAAGAATCAACTGTGATTAACAAGATACCAGAACTACTAAAGTAGATCTTTGCATTACTGGCATGATTGATGCTAGTTAGCTGGAGTTAAGAAAGTAGCAGTGATTAAGAAGAGACCAGCATCACTAAAGTAAGATTTTGGAAGTGTTTCCTGAGAGCACAAAGACTCAGTGTTCCAGAGTCAGCCACAGTTGTACCTCATGTTGGCAGCCAGACTTGGTAATATATGAGTAAACCAGGTGGTACTAGTTTTGAAACATGATGGTGTGGCAGCTGATGCTTGGCATTGTGAGAAGCCAGGAGAGGCCATTGGTGAAGGTGCAGCCACAGTGGCAATTGAAGGCCCAGGACTGAAGGGGTCATGCAGAGAAGTTGAGGCTTAGTATCATGAAGAGAGCCTATGAGAGGCTATTTGTGAAAGTGCAGTCCAGTTGCAGCAGAAGACAGCAGTGTTTGGAGATGCCAGTACCCTGAGATGACCACCAAGAACAGCAGCAGCAGTGGAGTACAGGCAGCTGGAGCCTAGAAGACAAGCTATGTGCTATAAAGGGAAGAGCTGGAGAAGTGACCCAAGCCCTCGGAGGAGCCCAGAAGATCATGAGTGGATCCCAGATATTGGATGGTAAGAGTTTGATTTTGCTTTTGATTGTGACTGTATTCTGATATTTTCCCTCTTGATGTAAGAAAGTATTTTAGTGGAGCTCACAGTTAAGAGACTTTGAATTGTAAAAAGACTTTGAATTTTAAAAGATATTGGATATTTTAATAGGGACTAAAATTATAACATGTAAGACTGTGGGACTTTTAAGGTTATTTAGATCTTGGGGATGAATAAGAAAGTAAGGGTTTAGGCTTAATAGTAATGTGTTTGTGTGTCAAGTTGACAAGGGATCAGTTGTAATGGCTGGTTTTGTGTGTTAACTTGATACAAGCTGGAGTTATCACAGAGAAAGGAGGCTCCCTTGATAAAAAAAATGCCTCCTGAGATCCAGCTGTAAGGGATTTTCTCAATTAGTGATCAAGGGCAGAGTGCCCAGTTCATTGTGGGTGGTGCCATCTCTGTGTTGCTGGTCCAGGATTCTATAAGAAAGCAAGCGGAGCAAGCCAGGAGAAGCTAGCAAGTAAGCAGCATTCCCCCATGGCCTCTGCATCAGCTCCTGCCTCCAAGTTCCTGACCTGTGTGAGTTCCTGTTCTGACTATTTCTTTTGGTGATGAACAACAATGTGGAAGTGTAAGCTGAATAAACCCTTCCTTCCCTAACTTGCTTCTTGGTGATGAAGTTTTGTGCAAGAATACAAACCCTGAGTAAGAGACCTAGTTAGAGTTATACTTGCTTTATAGAATTAGTTTGTGAATGCTCCTTCTTGTGGGAACTGGGTTATAGAAAAGATTGAGGAAGGCAGAGTCACAAACCCAGGAAACCAGAGACCAGCATCCAAGTACAGATGTAATTTATTGTGCAGCAGCAAGTGTATTTTTTTTATACAGCCTTTGGGCCAAAGCAGGATCCACAGGAGCTCTGGAGAAGTCAGCCATCCCACTGGCACTATGGGGAGGTACCAGGCAACCAGCACCTAAGGAGACTTCCACAAAGATGAGGGAAACAGTCATGGCCCTCTTCTGGGACAATTCTGAGCTTCCATTAATTTGCCATTTTGTGTCTATTTTGTGTCACCCAGTATGCCAGTGGATATGGGCACCCATATTATTAGGGAGGTATGGAAGCCATCCATTGGGCCCCACTCAGGGGCTTCACCATCTACATCACCCACTTTCTTATCTTTTAAAGAGGAGCTGTGTCATCGTAGATATCTTTGTTCAACTCTAGGGTCACATGTTGTGCCAAAACTCTGCCCATTGTCATATCAACTATGGTGGAAACTTGTCGCTATGCAAGCTGGAGTAGGAAGGGCAAACATCATGATGTAGCACAGAACAAGCACAGGATCAACACTGGTAACAACCAAGAAAGGAGAGTGCATTTGAACCAGGACATTGGCTCCAATGGTTAATATTGGGCAAGCAACTTTGTGTGCAGATTTTTTAGGACATTTATATTCAACAGTATTTGACTCATTAATATAAAAGCAACATTCTTCCTCTAACACAACTCAAGTTTCACTATGTTCAGCTGCTATGAGATCTAGGGTTCTCCTATGTTGCCACACCATTCCTGCCAAAGAGTTCATCTGATGCTGGAAGTGAGTCCAGGCTTTCCATTGTTGATGTCATGGCCTGGTGGAGTTTATCCCTGAAGTCTCCAGCCAGGTGATGGGTCTAAAGGAGGTCCACCTTAGGTCAAATCAAATGGGGTGTCATGTAACTCTGAGCAGATACCATTTACAGCTAGGTGGTGAGTTGCTGAGGCATTAAGTGGAAAGGCTGCCAACATTGGGTGAGCATTGAAGGCACAAATGAAGCACTAGGAGGCATTGTGGGTAGTAAAAGGCACAAAGTCAGCTATGTATTGGATGTACTAGTTCTAGGAGATCACTGCCTACATCTGTTTATTCATCTATTTTTCCGGAGAAAGAATCTTATGGTTTATGTACTCTGGCTGGTTAGTTGGTACCAAAGATCTGGAAGTACTGATGGTACCTGCAGCATAGCTGGCCATTGGCCTCATACATTTTTCCTGTGATTCCTTCTTACCATTGCTCATCTCTGGGGTGAGGGACCCTAAGTAGACATTTTCCTCATTTTGTGGTAAAGGTGAATTTTGAGTCAAAATTATATTCAGTCATGCAATACTGGTAGCAGCACTCTCCCCAATAATCTGGTTAAGCATGCATCTTTAGCACTGATAACAGTTCTATCAACTGAGTTTACATTTCGTTTGTTCTTGCCTGACTAAATTTTTTAGTCGTATCGTTAAATTATTTGTTTTTTAAATCTAAGTTTTTAAAAACTTGTTATTGATTCTTTGAGAGTTTTATATCACACACCCTAATCTCCCTCATTTCCTTATCACTTCATAGTCGCCCTCCATCTTTGCAACTTCCTCTGCAAAAGAAAACAAAAAGGCAAACAAAACAAAATGAAAAAACAACTCACTATAGGAGCTGTAGTGTGTCACAGAGTATCCCACAGTACAGCCTTTTATCCACGCATCTTTACTTGCAAATGTTCATTGCAATGAGCCCTTGATCTGGTTCAAGGCCTCTGGCTTCTGCTATATCAGCAGTATTGGTTCTCACCGGAACTCCTCGCGGACATCCTGTTGTTGTCCAGTGTCAAGGAGAAACTGTAGCTTTGGATTTCTAGGACCTGCCCTTTCCTATGCTCCAGCAGCTAATAGACGGCTAATAGATGAGGTAGATATTGGGGTGGGCTAACTCAAAGCCCTGGATCTGGGCCTGAATGTTAGTTGAGTTGGTAAGTTTGCCAGCTCTCTTACACCCACACCAGTAGGGCAAGCTTTCCAGCACTGCTCTAGCTAATTCTCCCATTGTTTTTCTGGCAAGTGGCAAGGCCAACGCTCCCACTGTCATGCACTTGGGGTTGGCTTACCTGTATCCGTGTTATCAGAGGTAGCTCTACTGTACTACCTAAGAGAGGTGTAGTACCCTATCTCCAGAGGGTTTCAGGGACAGTTTTCCTACTCTTGTGACCCTGAAGTCTGCCACCTACAGCAGGTGGCAAGGGATAGCACCTTCCTGGTGCCCATGCCACCTCATGGCAGATGCACATATAGTTGGGCCAGATCTCCAAGTCTCTTGCCCTTGACGCTAGCTCATTTCTCACTACCAAGGCCAACTCTACTATGCTGCCCAGGAGAGGAACAGAGCCAATTCTCCAGAATGCCATAGCCAGTGCTGTGCTGGGTCAGCTTTCTCAGTGGTCTCCGGTGGCAGAACAGACCAGGAATGTCTGAATGGTCTTTAGGGATATCATACGCCATAAACATTGAAAATGACCCCTGCTGCTGTATGGCTATGGACCCAGACATGGCTTTCAGTGGCAGCACAGGCTGCGACATCACCTTGGCCTCTGGTGGCATGGTACGCTACTCACAATAAGCTATTCCTCCCACTCTCCAGTTCCACCTCTCTTCATGATGCTTAGACTGTTCTGCTTCTCTTACCTTCCCATCTGTTCACATACTTACACATGATAGTGGCTCTTGTTGCCGGCAGGACATGAGGCAAGTGGGCCTCTGGGTATTTTTGTATGTGCATGCTATATGGCATGATGGGAGAACCTCTGGGTGACTTCTGCCCAACTGTACTATACAGCATGTTGGCAGGCAGATCTCTGGGCCATTTGGTGGTGGGTTGGCCTTTTTCTTCTGATTTTTTTTTTTTTTTTTTTTTGATGTAGGCAATTGATGGCTATAAACCTCCTTTGTGGGAATATTTTTAATTTTCATTTAATTAAAAGAATATTTTCATTTTTTTCTTGATTTTTCTTTGACTAATTCATCATTTGGTAATAAGTTGTTTAATTACCATGCATTTTGTTTACTAGAGTTTGGTTTTAAGTTTATTGCATAATGGATCAAATTGGATATGTAGAATTATTTCAATCTTTCTGTATTTATAAAGAGTCATTTTGTGTCCCAGTATAGGATATGCTTTAGAGAAGCTTCCATATACTGCTGAATAAAATATGTATTCTTTAGTATTTATGTGAAATACTCTATAGATATCTATTATGTCCATTTAATGTCAGATGTCACTTGATTCTAAAAATTCTCTGTTTATTTCTTGTCCAGTTGACCTATCTATTGGAGAAAATATCATGTAAAGTTACCTATGATTGTTAAGTTTGTGTTAATTTGTGTCTTTAATTCCACTAGAAGGCTTTTTATGAAACTAGGTACACCAAAGTTTGTTACATAAATGCCTAGTATTATGATATTATCTTGATCCATTGATCCCTTTATTACTATAAAGTTTTCTTTGTGTCTTCAGATTAGTTTTAGTTGGATGTCTATTTTTTTCAGATATTAGGATGATGACACCTCTATCCTTTCACTTTAAGGTAGTGTCTAGCTTTAAAGGAATGGTAAGCTTCTTGTAGACAACAGATTAATTTCTGTTTCTTAATCAATTCAGCTAGTAGAGAGCTGCTGGCTGCATCTTTTAATTGGTGAGTTGAATTCATTAATATTTGGAATTACTATTGAAAAGTGTGTGTGGGTTATAGTTACTTTGTTGTGTTTTGGTGGTTGTTTTCTTAGTCATCCTTTGTATTTTATTAACTATAGCTTGCTTTGTTTTGTTTTTAGAATCTCATGGCTGTGTTTACTGTCTCCTCAGTTCAAAGTATTGCTTCTAGCTTTCTGTTCATAGCTTTTTATATATAATTTTTTAATGCTTTTTTGCCTCATGGGAAGTTTTCTCTTCTCCTTCTGTGGAATAAAAATTGAAAACATCTTGAGACATAGAGCAAGGAATTCATGGTCAGCAAAGACCACTAACAACTTGTTAAAATTAGCCATAATAATAATAATTTTTAGCCTCTTCAGGGGCAGAGTGACCAAAAACGAAAAAGAAGCAAGGATGCAAAGGCATACAAGTCTAAACAAGCAAATGAGTAATGGATCATCTGGTACTCTTGAGTCCGAGGATTCATGGTCAAAAATAACTAGTCTATGCAAATTGCTGATGTTTAAAATATCCAATCATGTGTAACCACGCCAAATCTCCCCGCTCTTCCCACCCCTACCTATAAAAGTTCCAAACTTTCTGGGGTCTTTGTCGAATCCTCTATCCCCTGCATGGGACATGTTTCGAACTGAGGGGCCCCTCGCTATTAAACTGCCTTTTTGCTAATTGCATCAAGACTGGTCTCTCGTGTGTCCTTGGGTGGTGAGCTTATTTTCAGATCAGTGTGAGGGACTCCCCCTTGTGAGGTCCTTTCACTTCAATTATAGGAGAGCGTTTTGAGAGTTACACTAGACTGTGAATCATGGTCTTTTACAACTTGAAGTGCATCATTCCTGGCTTTTCTGGCTTTCAAAGTTTCTATTGAGAAATTAGCTCTTATTCTGATGAGTTTTACTTTCTATGTGACTTGTGTGTTTTCTTTTGAAGCTTTCAATAATTGTTTTCTTTTGTTTATTTAGTGTTTTTACTATGATGTGCCATGGGAAGTCTCACTTTTTTTCTTGTCTAAGTTATATATTAGTGTGTTTCTTGTGTCCTTATGAGTATATCTTCCTTAGTGTTGAAAACTTTTCTTATTTGGTCTTCTTAAATATCTGGTCTATGAGAATGACCTGAGACACTTCTCCCTCATGTATGCCTATAATTTGAGATTTGGCTTTTTGATGCTGTCCTTCATTTCCTGCATGTTTCTTCCCTATGTTTAAATTTTTTTTTTTGTTTTATTCTTTGCTTATTTGGTCTAGATCCTCTATGTTATCTTCTTTTTTTAAAAAAGATTTCTTTTATGTATATGAGTACACTGTCACTGTCTTCAGGCACACACAAAAAAAAGGGCATTGGATCCCATTACAGACGGTTGTGAGCCACTATGTGGTTGCTGAGAATTGAACTCAGGACCTTTGGAAGAGCAGTCAGTGCTCTTAACCACTGAACTATCGCTCCAACCCTCTACTTTATCTTCTAGTACTAATATTCTATCATTTGCTTGACTCATTCTACCTGTAAGACTTTCTCCTGAGTTTTTAAGTTGGAATATTGAGTTTTCCAGTCCATCATGGCCAAAGAAGGGAAAAGAAAAATTCTAAGAACCAAAATACCAAGAAGTCAGTTGTGGAACAGTCTCTCCTAGAAATGGCTGTTTACACAAGATGAGAACAATAGTAATATCAATGTACATGATAATACAGAAGGAGAAACTTTCAGGGGTGCTTGTTTTAACATCCCTAGACAAAGAACTATAGGCAACTATTGACAGTTGTGAGAAGCAAATGAGCCTCCTCCTTGGTTGTCCAATGCAAAGTGCTCAAACTTTGAACCATATAGACACAAAGAACAAAAATGAACTCAGAAAGTTTCATTTATTTAACAAATATGATTTAAAAAATGCTATCAACTTGAAGGAGAATGGTAAGGGGGTCTGGATGGGAGAGAAAGAAGGGAGAATATGATTCAATTTCGGTTAAAAATTTAAAAAATTTTGTCTTTTTAAATGTTTCTGTCTCTTCATTAGATTCAGATTTAAATCCTTAACCTTCTTCATTTCATTCAACTGTATTGTGGTGGTTTGAATATGCTTGGACCAAACGGAATTGTACTGTTCGGAGGTGGGGCCTTGTTGGAGGAAGTGTGTCACTGTGGTGGTAGGCTTTGGAGGTCTCCTCCTATGCTCAGGCTCTACCCATTGTGGAATAGAGCTTCCTCCAAGCTGCCTGAGGATGCCAGTCTTCTCCTGGTTGCCTTTGGAACAAGATGTAGAACTCTCAGCTCTTTTTCCTGTACCATGCCTGCCTGGATGGTTTGTGTTTCCCATCTTGATGATAATGGACTAAACTTCTGAACTTGTAAGCCAGCCCCAATTAAATGTTATCCTTCATAAGAGTTGCATTGGTCATGGTGGCTCTTCACAGCAATGGAAACCCTAACTAAGAATTCTATGTTTCCTTGGCTGTCATGAAACGACAGGCTCTTCTCAAACTAACAGAGGCCTACTTGTCTCTGTCTCCAGAGTGCTGGGATTCCAGGCATGCATCACATGCCCAACTTCCTAAATGAATTTTTTTTTTTCATATAGAATTTGCCATCTGCTCTTAGAATCAGTACATTGAGAATCTCAATTATGGAGACAATTGCTGAAAATGATCTTAGAATATCCCACTGGTAACAAGCACATAGAGAATGAATTAAAAATTAGACCATAACTCTATCTTCCAATTTTCAGAAAAGGTTTTTCTAACATCCCCACAAAGAGCTTGTGTGACTAATAGGCTATAAATAAATGTAACTTTGATATATTATGCAGCTTATAGCCTTATTAGAACAGAGACAAATAAGGAACATGGATTCTCTAGTCAGAAACATCAGAATACTTAATGATGAAATACAACTAAGGTGTGTGTGTGTGTGTGTGTGTGTGTGTGTGTGTGGTGTTTCCAGAGAAATGTTTTTAGATGGTCTTCATGTGCAGATGTATTAGCATTTATATAATTACAAATTCAGTTTTTAAAACCTGGAAAATCTGTAAACGTTTCTCTAAGCATGTCTCATTTTTTCACTATTAATTTTAACAGGTAATTGTGGTTGTTAATTTTGTGTATTATTTTGATCAAGTTAAGGGATGACATAGAGTTAATAAAAGATGACTCTGGATGCCTTTGAGGGATCTTCTTGAAAGAGATTTGCATTTGAATGAATGCACTAGGTGGAGGTAAGCTTCTGTAAGAGGACAGCAGCCAAGGTGAGAAGGAGCAAAATAGCCAAGAAAGGCTGAATTTGTTTTCTGTTGGAGCTGCTACTTACCCTCTTCCATGATCGTGGACATTGCTACTCCTACTTCTTACACCAGGACTTACATACTCCATCTGCTCTTCTGTTTCTTAATTCTTTGATAATCATGTACTAGAATTACACAGCTAGCTCAAATTTCAGTTTTCCTAACCATCTAAGTCAATTACTCAGAATAAATATTTTTATACTTATAAAGAGACATGGACTACTTTGTTGTACTTTGCTTCTCTAAAGAACTCTGAGACATGAGACAATATTATGTATAGATATATCCCTGTGTTTACATGTATATGTACATGCGTGTAGCTGTATGTACAGTAAAGCATCTCTCGTATGCCATGGTACCCCATTTGTTCAGAGCTACGCCATCTACTGCACTATCATTAGGCTCTTACATGTCCATTTAGAATACCCTTCTTTGCGTATTCAAACAAATATGAATATATATTCTTATTTACTTACATTTTTACCCAGTGATGGCATATTACACATGTTGTTGGTATTGGTGGCATACACACCTGTATGGTTAGTTTTATTTCTCTGAAAAGCTGGAGCTAGTATTCATAATGTACTTTTTATGTTATCTTCTGGGTCTCTTTGCAAGAATTGTTTTGGAAAATTGGGCTCTGGTTTAATAAGTGAAACCATACATATTTCCCCTTTTGTCAGATTTTAGTATAAAGATTACACTTGAATCACAAAGATAATTTAAAGATTTTCTTTCTTTCTGTTTTTTTGTCTTTGTTTTGTTTTGATGGTCTTGAATAATTGCAATAGCATTTGTAACTGAGTGGAATTCTGCTTTGGAGGTATTTACTTTAGGACTGCTGCTAGTTGGAGCATTATTTCAGGGAGGGTTATTTTATTACAGAATAATCCATCTCATTCAATTTCAAAATTTATACATGTAGAATGTAGCAAAGTAGGCCACCTGACTTTTATTTGTCTCTTTTGGGGCAGATAGAACCACTTGTCATCTTTGTCTTTGTCCTTTTTGACAGTTGGGCCATTAAATCTCCTCCCTGCTTTGTACTTCTTTTGTTTACTTCTTCTAGAATAGCTTCCTTATTTATTACTTTTAAAGAGTATTAGTGGATTAATGTATTATTATCGTAAGTGGAAATAAAAGGGAGAATAGGGCATTTATCTTGCCCTTCTTCTCTAAACTCAGTACCCTTCAGCTAAGCTAAGTGCTTGCTGAAGGGAAATTTTTCTTTATGAGAATTTTCTAGCTAACAAATGGGAAAAAAGATGATAGGGTTAGAAGATCACCTCTGTTCCCAGCAAATAATACATCTGGGCAGCAAAATTTGACAGTGCTAACACCACACAAAAGGGATGTAAACTGCTGTTACATATTTCTGTGATCTTGGCAAAATAGTGAATTTTTATCTGATCAAACCTATTAGGATATCTCCAGCTTACAGGAAACACAGATCAGAGGGAAGGTAAACATTTCTTCTTCTCAATATTAAGCTGGGAATGTTTAAGCACTGTTTCCTCAAAAACTGAACATTGCTTATGGTAGAACAGACTGGTAATTAGTAAACTTCCTCGAGGATGGGAAGATCACAAATACACTGTCTTGCTTGGAAACCAGGGATGTGGGCTTCCTTGAATGTGATTTTTCTCTTCCATTTCTTAGAAGCCATGCCTACAAGTTGTTATAAGAAACACTATTTCCTTTGGAGAACGTGGAATTTCTAGGCCAGTGATGTCTCTCAAACCTACACTGTGATCTCATTTTCTTATGCCTTGAGTTGCCTTTTAAGGGGTAAGAAGAGACTGGACAGCGTTAGGATTCCCATCAAAGAGAAACAAGGTACTCTGACATGGAACAAATCTTATTCCAGTTTTTCTAAACGACTTTCAGTGGCCTTTGTAGCTGAGTGAGTCTGTATGTCCAGTTGAGATAGAGGAACAGGAAGAAATAAGAGGCAGAGCAAACATGGACTCAACTGGAAAAGCAAAAGAAAGAAACCATCCTCAACACAAATGGGGTTTCTCGAAATACAGATGGAGAACATTTTGTGCAATAAGAGAAATGAAAATACATACAAACCAGGATAATACATGGCATATGTTTGGATTTACAATCAAATGTCTTGTGAAACATATAAAATCAAGAAAATTAAATGCTGCTTTATGATATTCTGGAAACACTACTTTAGCAGCCATGATTCTGTTGTTTTAAAAATAGTCCCTATCTTCAGAAAACATGGCAAAATATGTATGGCTAAAATGATAGTAATGTCTAGGATGTGTGTCTACAGAATCTATTACAGGTGAAAGGTAGCAATCACCCAACTTCAGCAAGTAGCAGCACAAAATGGCTCCTCTCCTCTATTTTCATAAATGCTTGAAATATGGAAATAGTGGACATGAATATCCTTTATTTTTTCACTTTTTTTGTGGCTCTTAGACAATTTGTTATTGGTCATAGGGTGCATTTTTTAGTTCTATGGTACAGTCCTGATCCAGATGCATTTTCTCTTGTAGGAAGTAAGCTAGAGAAACAGGTTAGGACAATGGAAGAAAGAGTGAAATTCCAAAATCAGTGCATCAACTGGAACAAACATTAAAAAATCTGGAGTTACCACTTTGTTACAAGCATCACAATGATATTTAACATTTTATACACTAATTAAAATGGCATGAAAAAGCTGGTGTTATTAAAGACTGGCTAAAGTAAGAAAACAGTTGTAAATCAAAGGTTTTGAAAGGAACATAGTTATTGTTTGTTTGTTTATGTTTTTATTAATAAGAGAATGTCTTTAATCTTAAAAATGTGGACTTAAGTATTAAAAGTTCATAAGGACTGAAAATTACACACAAAGCGTTATAGACACACACACACACACACACACACACACACACACACACAAGTAAAACAAAAGTAGCCAACTGTTACTAGTTGTTGATTGTATTTGAAAATTTGTTATATTCTTTAAATTTCTTATTCTTTGAAAATGTCCAAAGTGAATTGTTATGGATAAAAATACATAGAAATCAATTTGAAGTCTCCACTGGTCTAGGGTGAGATAATTTAAGCAACAGAAAAGAACAATGAATACAATTGTTTGGAACACTCTTCAATCTATAAAAATTCATGAGTTCATGACAATACTTCATAATAAGCTAACATCTTGCCATTCACCACTGCATTCTGCTATCATCTTATTAATCTAAAAATTGATAAGGAAATGATTAATTATTTCTTTTATTCCATACAAACTTTATTTCAAAGTACCAGATATTGGATGTGGGAAAGTACTTCATAGAAATATTATAATAATAAGCATGGAAGGAATGATAAAATTAAAATCACAAGTTTGCAAGCACTGATAAAATCAAAAGCCCAAGGCTTTTATGGCTACTTAAAAATTGTATAAATGCTAGTGGAGAATTTTATAACAAGTGTTAAAATTAGGTAGCCAATCTTAGCCAATTTATACAGCATATAAGTCAGAGACATGGCTGGGTGAAGCAGGAGGAATTCAAGTTCAATGCCTTCTTGGGCTATGTAGCAAGATTAAAGCCAGTATGGTCCATTTGATGAGACTTGTGTCAAATTAAAATGAAAAAGCCTAGGCATATAGCTTAGTGCTTGTCTAACATGTGTGAAGCTCTATATTCAATGTCTAGTACTTAAAAATTTTAAATCAATCTTTATAGCATCTAAAATGAGAGAGGATGGTGTTATACACTATTAAGACATATTAGCATGTTTTACATAATGCCTTCTTTTAGAATGTGTGCTGCTTGAATGTTATCAAGCACATAGAGCTAATTATCATTGTAAAGAAACTACAGAAATGGGAAAACAAGTTAACTAATACCGAGAAGTGATCTATGAAATATAACGTATAGAGTTTTTATGGGAGTAATTACTTGGATTCTTCAAGAAATCCAGGAAAAGAAAAGACAATAGGAAAAGAGATGTGTGCAACTGACTGCAGGATGTGTCCCCATTTGGATGCTGATCTAAACAAACCTAAGATAAATAGATTTCCTGAGAAGAAATCAGGAGAAATAATGCTATGTTAACTAAAAAGAAATAAGACTTTATGCTGAAATCCGATTTCCACTATACTCTGTATTTTAAGGAAACAATTATTGAACATTCATTTATTGATCTGATTTGATCTTACTCCATGTCACATATGTGACACTGTGGGCAAATAAGAGGAGCAGGGCATGGAGTCTGCCCCACAAGGTGCATAGAATATACGCAGGGAAGTAGTCTGTACACTTGGCCTCTACATGTAATATGCATCATGAAAGAATAGATGTAGTGGGAAGTATTAAAAAGAGGCATCCCACTTGCTCCCGGCTGCCACCAACTTGCTTAGCCCCGGTGTGTGGTCCCACATTCCAGCAACTAAACAGAACAGCCAAGTTCCCACACTATGCCCAACACCGGCAGGCTACCTGGCCCCAGCCAGATGTTCTCATCTTGGCAGGATCTTCTACCTGGGGCCATCAAGACGTTTGTGTGGTCGCTGCCTCCGACCTCTGCCAACCTTGGTATCCACTGCTTTAGGCCTGGCCCCTAGGCCAATTACACCGCCTCCACAGAACTAGGCTAGCCCCATGCAATAACTGCCATCCTTGCGGTTAGATATCAAACTACCCGGTAACCCAGTACATCAAAACTCTTAATGCTTGTAGTTAAGCAATCAGATTTATATGTCATCAAATACTCAAATCCCAAGATATCCACACAATAATTTCAAGGCCATATGATAATGGTAAGATGCTAACACAGATTAGACAGTTTATCCCATTTATCCTAACTTTTTGGTTTCATATCTACCTATATCTGGTTAAAGCCACACTGGTTTATATCAGCTTCCATTTTCGCTCCCTCTACTCTCTCCTCTTGCACCTGTCCCTCTCCACCTCCCTTTTCCATGTCCAATCACAGGCCTCCTGCTGTACTAATATTTAAAATAGATTAGGTAGGGAAATTTCTGCCATAAATAAGCTTATAGAAGCCCATATGCAGTAATCCTATTGGCTGGAGGAACCATGAAAGACTTCTGAGAGCAGTGGAGAGCTTATTGGATTGATAGATGGTAGACAGATGGACAGATACATAGATATATAGATACATAGATACTTAGTGATCTGTTGTGGATAGCCCCGGCCTCATATTTTGATGCTAATTTCACTTTTCCTGGGAGGGGCTGCAGAGGAGGAGTGAATCAGTACAAAGGTGACTTCTATTGAACCTTCTGGCCACCTTAATTTGTAAAATAAAGGCTAGAGCTAGTGATTGGGTAGAGAAGGGGAAGTGGAGAAATAAAGGTTGGTGGGAAGAAGGAGAGATAAAGACAGAGGAGGAAGACAATGGAGGAGGATGAAGACAGAGGAGCAGGAGGTGGAAGGACAAGCACGAGGCTTAGAAAACCCTCAAGTTATAAGGGTCTTATAGCTGGGGAATAGAGTAGTGAAGTGGTGAATCTGCCGAATCTAGGCATGCAGCTTATATTCATAATTACTGAGTTGCGTTTTCTTTGACTGGTCTTATTTGGGTTGGAGACTTACTGCAACAGTGATCCATTTTGTTTTTATCATAAAATTTCTCCTTTGGCTTTCATCTTAATTCATCTCAAAACATTTTAACTGACACAAAGGATACAACCATATGTTTTTTATTTCCTGGCAAATATTCTCTTTTGTAGAATGACTAGAAATGTAAGTAAGACATTTACTCTTTATAGAAATATTTGCTGAGTTACTGATGTCATGAGGTATTTAACAGAGAAGACTAATCAGACATGGGTTTAAGCTAAAAGATAATCATTATTAACTCACTGGCAATTGACCCCAGTATAGCCTCAATCCTTTCTTAGGGTAAGCATCTAAGCCAAAAAAATTCTTGAGTTGATACATCTCAATTAGCAAGGAAAGTTAGTGAGAATCAGAACTATAGAAGCTAAAAAGCAAACACATATAGGGACATACCCAAAACCATAGATTTAATAGATTAGTTCTTTGTTCTCATGCTCACAGGTGTTGCTGTCTATGTGCTGTGTTTCAAGGTCTAAATGGTCCTTCCATCATGGTTTCTGTTATGTTAAGGTCTAGGAGTCTATTATAGTCAGTAGACCTGCTACACCAGTAGTAGAGGTTAATGGTAGGATATTTATCTTTTGTAAGACACTATTGTGAAAAAGATAGGCCTTCTAAATCCTACAAAATATTTGTATATATGTATTACATATTGTATGAGGGGAGGAAGTAGCTCTGTAGCAATATACTTCAAGGCTCTGAGTTTGAATTCCAGCATTGAAAATAAATTAAAATGCACTGGCATCTAGTGAGTCAAATAGATATAGTTGCATCTCTTCCACTTCAAATCTCAGATGCTGGATGTTAAGCCATCTTCCATCTTGGGAAGGCCCACAGCAACCATATGTTGGGCTTTCAGAATATTTTCTTTCTGCTTAATAATTAGCTAAAACATGATGCTTAAACACTGTCTAATGGAATCTTGTGAGTCCTATAATCTGGAGTCTTTCTGAATCCCTTTGTGACCATAAAGTCTGCAGAGCAAACCTTTATTAAACTGATATCTATTATTCAAAACAACCCACATTTCAGACCAATTACTATTTCCCAGTAAACTAATTGCCCAATTAGTCTTTGTTACAAATGACACCTAATACAGTGCCCAGTGGAGAAAAATATTTAACAATCCTTATGGCCCAATTCATTTTCCTAGAGTGACCTAAACAACGCTCATACATTTTTTGCCTGTAAAAAATATCACTCAAGGGTTGACTACAAATAAATTTCTTAAAACTAAGTTTTATAAAGAATACTGAGGAGCCTTGTGAATTCTTTATTTTGCCTTTGTTTTGTCCTTGTCCTTGTCAAGAACAAGAGACTTGATCCTTACCATTCTTTTAGCATAGCCTCACTCAAGGGCAACTGCCATGGAAGTCTGTCTTCTCCATTCACCCTTCCTTCTTTGTAAAGTGCGTGGCAGTGCAGACAGGCATGATCACAGTCTTCCTGAGTACCCGAAGGAACTCCTGCATACCTCACTAATGTGCATCACCTCAGCTCTGTTGTAATGGTCTCTTAAAATATAGTTCTATTCAATAGAGCTTGAAAGTAAACTATCAAAATGGACATGATGAAATTGATTAATTGGATCCCCAAATTATCTTAACTATTTTCAGCCAAATTTTGGTCACTAACTCTTTTTTTGTTTTGTTTTGTTTTCGAGACAAGGTTTCTCTGTGTAGTCCTGGCTGTCCTGGAACTCACTCTGTAGACCAGGCTGGCCTCGAACTCAGAAATCCACCTGCCTCTGCCTCCCAAGTGCTGGGATTAAAGGCGTGCACCACCACTGCCCGGCCCCACTAACTCTTATTAAGGTGCTGGCAGTAGCTTTTTACTTGGAGCATCCAGGTAATGTCTTATCCCCCTTTCATTATATGTTAATATGTTGTCTGATTTTTATTTATATTCCTGAGAATTTCAAAGGTTAACTCTTCAAAATAGTCTGTGTACTTCATGAGTGCTAAGAATTCCCATACAGGTGTTCTGTTTCTGAACAACCTAATAGCCTAAGGTGCTTTTCTATTCTCCCAGTTGCCTTGTGTTATAAAACAACGCTCTCCATTGTACTGTTCATCCCTCAAATACCATTCATGTGTGCATCTGCAACACAGATTCTCTGAGTGCCTATTCTCATTATGAACTCTGCCTACGTGAGAATAAATGCTATCATTGTTATTTTTGAAAAGAGGGCATGTTATCTTGAAAGAGTATTATATTTTGAGATAAAATTTCTAGCTATACTAATCACCTCATATACAACGTTAAATAATTTGGTTAATGTTTATAGTCTTGAGCTCTCTAATTTATTCAATAATAAAAACGATGTTGCCAGGCTAGTGGAATTTTGCAATGACTAAGATACTTTAAGTGAACTGATGTATAGTTAGTGCTTAATATTGTAATTCACTGACACTGGGGTACCATTGATTATAAAATAATATAATATACAATATAATATTGTGGTCTGATTGTCGCGTCCGCCTTGGCCAGCAAGTAAGACACGACACGTCGGATCCTTCTCAGTCGGCTTTATTCCAGGAACGACTCTTGACATAGGGATGGGGAACTGGACGAGGATGTATGGCCAGGGACCGGACCAGGAAGGGAAGGGAAGGGCCTGGACCCCAAGCAGCAGAAATGAGCTGCTTATATAACTGCCCTAGGCGGGCTGGGTGATGTGTCCTCTCAGGATAGGTTAAGCTGCCAATACCTCATTAGCATAAGCCCCTCAGAAGGGGCACGAGGCCAACGCATGCTCAAAGGACTTGTTTACCAGTTTCTGAGCTGGCCACTCTGGAAGCCAGCTGCTTACCTTGTCAGGTGCTGGTCATACGACTTTGCAACTGTAAACACGGCTGCCTACATCTGATGGTATTTTATGGGAGCAGAAATTAACATCACAATAGTTATATACAAGTGATCTTATGCACTAAGGAGAGCTAGTGATCTGGAAATGTCTGTAGGGATAGAAACAGAGAAATAGAAAGCTCTGTAAAATTATTTGGCCTAGATACAATGATTCAAATAAAGAAAGACTAATATTTGCCAACTTGTGCTTATTTGAAGCATTTTGGTTCTGCATTCCTAGATATGATATATAACCATTTTGACTGTAAGAGAGACAAAGGAGACACTAAATCCTAAGTCAAAAGTCACTAAGTGAAATCAATTTCCAACTGAAATCAGATGGTCTGATGTTGCTGTCATGTTTGGTCACTTGTGCAGGTGGCCATGCATCACCTCTATTCTAGACGTTGGAAAGGAATCTCTGTGTCCTCTCCTTCCTAATGATTTTGATTCTTGCTTCTGCGAATGAAGTTTAGATATAAAGAACTGAAAAATGGGCTAGGTCTAGTATCTGTCCTAGATCTACCTAGACAAAGGATTCCCTAGTCACAAAGGGACAACAATGGAGTCTGAGGCAGCACATTGAGGATTAAAGGATTGAGGACTGAGGTTTTCAGTGTCTTGCAATTGCAACAAGTGGTATGCCTACATGGAAGACAGAATGGAGTCCATCACAGGCAATTTAGGAAGCTTAATACTTGAAACACAGAGAAAAGTATTTTAATTCATAGGTATCTAGATCAGATAAATATAGTTGTCCCCAAAACTTCTGACACTTTAATAGTAGTCTCGTTAATCTTCCAAAGAAGTTTCAAATTATCTAAGATTCTAGGCATAACTTGTTTTCCAACTTTGGTAGAATAAGTTACCCCAAGAGAAGCTTTGAGGTTAACATCCATAAAACTATTTATATGTTCAAATATACACCGAATTGTTCCACATCCATCAAATCTCTTACCATGAAGCAGCCTGAGGGTTCTCTCATTGTAGGGGAGCTTTAAGTCTGAAAACGTACCAAAGATGTGCATCTGGGGCAAGACTATCATAGTCTTGCCTCAGCAATTCTTAAAGAAGCAACAGCTTTTTACCTTATGAGGAAAATCTACCCTGTGTCCTTCTGGTTGAACTCCTGAAACAAGTTAGCACAGTAAGTAATCCCTCTATGCCTGAGCTTAGATGTAGGTAGAGGACTAAGCCCCTTAAAGCTAGCATGACCCCTGTTTATAAGGTCAAGACCAATGATTGGATATACTAAATAACAGCATTGTTATTGAAAAATTTGGGTTTTTGTTTGACAGTTTCACAGATGTATATAATACATTCTGCTTATTGCTTCCACCTTCCACCTTCTTTTTTTTCCTTCAAGCTCCTGCTGACCCACCTCTTTTTTTTTTTTTTTTTAAATAAATCCCTTTCCCTGCTTCATTACTTTTACTTTGATTTATGTTCCTTGGAATTTAATCTTAATTAAGCCATATGTGTGGCTCTAGGTTTGGAACTGTTCATTAGAGCATGGTATATTCAGTCATGAGTTTATAACCGGATACCTTACCTCTCCTCCCAGAATCTATTGTTGCCAAAAAGTCAGCAGTAAGTGGTAGGATCCCATGGCCTCCTTTTTACATCCATGGCTGACTGTTAGGAAGACTCAACTTGTAGAGGCCCAGTAACAGTTAGCTCAGATGCCACAAGTTTATGATTGTGATGGCCACATCCTACTTAGGAGTTGACATTTCACAACTCTTTTTATCTTCTAGTTCCACATGTTTTCTGTCTCCTCTTCTACAACAATGTTAACTATTAAACATTCTTAGCTATCAAGGAAATGTAAATCAAATTATATTACACTCATAAATTGCTGACAGGAATGAGTATGGCAGTTTCCCAGGAAGATGAGAATTGATCTACTTCACAATCCAGCTATACCACTCTTGGCACATACTCAAAGGACAGTTCATGCTACCACAGAGAAATTTGCTCAACCATGTTTATTACTGCTTTTTTCTTAATACCTAGAAATTGGAAATAACCAAGATGTCCCTCAACAGAACAATGGATAAAGAAAATGTGGTAAACTTACAGAGCACAGTATTACTCAGCTGTTTAAAACTGATATCATGAAATTTTCAGGTAAATGGATGGAACTAGAAAAAAATCAACCCAAGTGAAGTATCTAAGACCAGAAAGACAAATGTAGTATGTATTCCCTTCCATGTGGATATTAGCTGTTGTGTCAATGATAACCAAGCTACAACCCACAGAACCACAGAGGTTATGTTTAGAGTAGAGATCTAAGGAGAAGAGATAGATCTCACTAGGAAAGGGGAATTGAATAGATAATTATGGTTGAATGAGGAGCTAGAATGGTAGGATCAAATGGGGAGTGGGGAAGAAGGGTTGTGTGAGGGAATAAGAGAAGAGACAGCTAAAATTAAGGGATATTTGAGGATAGTATGGAAATCAAATATATTATAAACTTTCTAAAATATATAGACATATGAAGACTATCTAAATGAAATTGACAAATAATGGGGGAGAGAGAGTCCCAACTCAACATTAATTTGTAATCAAAGTTTCCACTACTAGGACTGGCTTTATTCCAATAGAGTTGTCAGCTGGAAGGGTCGCATGGGAAGCCCTGAGCAACCCAGACTATTGCCAAGAATGTAAGTTGCTCTTCACAAACTGATAGCAGGTTGCATTGCTAAAGATAACACCCACACATTTCACTGAGCACAGAGATATCAACCCGGTGTCTATATAGAGCCTTCAGCCCTACATGCTGGTGTCTTTGGTATAGGAAAATACCCTGTACACAACTAAAAAAAGAAACATAATCACCAATCCAAGCACAAAACCTTTGATCTGATCAATACTGAACTGCCTACAAGATATGCTAAAATAGTGGTGGCACAAAGTTTGTAGGAGTAACTAATTTGACTTAAGGCTCACTCCATGAGATAGAATCCACACCTGATAATACTTGGGTGACCAAGAACCAGAGGCTAAGTATCCTAGGGCCCCAGGGTAAAAACCAAGATATACTGGTCTAATAAAAGAAAAAAAAACCCATAGTAATAAAATGATCCCTAATTCTTCTATACTCATTGATCAGTGCCTTGTTCAGCCATCATCAGAGTAGCATTCTTCTGCAGCAGGTAGGAATAAACACAGAGACCCACAGCCAGATATTACATAGAGAGTGAGAGACCTTGGAACATTCAGTCCTGAATGGAATGTCTCCATCAAATCCTCCCTCCCAAAGCTTGGGGAACCTGACAGAAGGTGAGGTGGAGTGTAAGAGCCAGAGGGGATAGAATGAATAAAACAAGGCCCTGTAAATCAATATGATAAAAGCTCATGTGAACTCACAGAGACTGAATCAGCATGCATAGGGCTTATATCAGATCCTCAGTGTATATTTTATGGCTTCTACTTTAGTGCTTTTATGGATTCCTGAGTCTGTGAACAAGTGGGTCTATGATTCTTATGTAGGCAGTAAAGTATTCATCTCTCAGGCTGTTTTTTTTTTTTTCTGTTGGTCTGTCTTGTCTATTGTCTATGCGATAGTTTTTGTTTCATCTTATTATATTTTGTAATATTTTTAGAATGAATGAATAAACAGCTAGCCTCTAGAGTGAAAGTTAACTGCTGAATTGTCGTTTATACATGCTGAAAGAGAGAAAGTAACTTTCTCCAGTGGAATGACACTGGGTATATCCCTTCAAGAAAACTCTCATGGTCAATAGTTCTTTTGTTTTTCGTTTTGTTCTGTTTTGGTTTTTCCGTGCTTTTATTTGATTATAGTTAGGTGGGCTTTTGTCTTCTGTTTTTGCTGTTTGTTTAGGTATTCTTTTATTGGTATTGGTGGATTTGTTGCTGTATTGGATTTTTGTATGTTTGAAAAAAAACTTAGAATGGGTAGGGAAGAGGAGAGGGTTTAGAAGGACTTTGGGGAGAAAAATATAAACAAAATATTTTTAAATTTAAAAACTGTTCTAAATATTAACAATATAAATGTGGTAGTATGTATATCTTATTTAAAAATTATTCAATGTGTATGATTGCTTTGTTTGAATGCATGTCTGATGCCCACAGAGACCAAAAGAGGGCACTGGATGCCTTGAAAGTAGAGTTACAGAAGGTTATGAGCCACCATGTGAGTGTTGGGACTCAAAGCTCAGGTCATTGGAAGAATAGTCAGTGCTCTTTACCACTGATCTACCTCTCCAGCTCCATACTCAACTTTCCTTTATTCTTGAGAGGAGTTGTATTCCTCTTGAGAGTAGTTGTATTCCACTCCATTCATTTGAAGGAGAGACCTCTCTGAGGTTGCAGGCAGCCTTTGTCTGTGGGCATGAACATAGATATTTAGGGTTTTAATATTATTTCACTTTAGCTTAGAAGCAGTGTTATGTTCCATTAGGACCACCCGAGACCTCTACATTCATAGGTTTTGAACAAGATTTACAGTACTAGGTATGGATTTCCTCTTGGGGAGTGTAATCCCATCAAAGATTGCTCAATTACTCACATAACAGTTAACAGTTGCACCACTATTGAACCAATGGGCACATCTTGTCTTAACAAGTTAGTATTGTAGTTTGTGGAGTTCAAACTTGGATAAGACTGTTGATGACTTGACACCTTTCCAAAAGCCTACCTAGCACCATCTAGTATCATGAAAACTATGCACCAGGAAGGAAACTTCCAGCACAGTTCCTGCTTGATTTTTCTATATCCTATAAATAGTACATGGGTTCTTCAACAATAGGGTCTATTAACGAGTTCTTCTGGGTAACCAAAAGAATGGTATAAAGATGTAGTGTCTTGAGAGCCTCTGGGACCTCCTTGCCCAACATCTATTTTGTTACTTAAATGAAAAATGACTATGAGAAGCTGGTATGTTTGAACACTTGGCCCTCAGTGGGTAATGCTGCTTTAGGAAGGTAATGGAACACTTAGGATACGGAGCCTGGCTGGAGGAAGTAGGTCACCAGGGGATTGTCTTAGAGAGTAAATATCCTTACTGCACTCCTAGTTTCCTGTGTAATAAAATATGCTCTGTTGTCTTTCAGCTCCTGATGCTTGCTGCCATGCCTCTCCTGCTGTTGGTTATCTCCATCTGGGGCTGTAAGTCAAAACGAGCTCTTTCATAAGCTGTTTTTAGTAATGGCATTTTATCAATCCAACAAAGAGTAACTAATATAACCTACCTTGGAGGGATCTCACGCCTGGCACTGAGTTTTTATTTAGTGACCCACACTACTTCTATGGCTAGCATTGTCTCTCCTTGTAGGCTTAGATATTTTGACTACGAGTTAAAGAGAGAAAATAAAAGCTTTAGTCTGAAGCTAGGGAAATTCCAATAGACAGAAAATTCTTTGTGCAGTAAAATATCATTTCTCTACTTTTTGCTCTAAATTTTGAAAGCTCTTAGCTTGCTCACCAAAGTGCTGCATTATGTGTTTGCTGACACAGAAGAATAGTACTTCCTGATGCCACCAGATGGTAATTGGATTCCAATAATAGAACAAACTACAGAGAATTCCCACTGCTTGGCTGGGTTTTAACTGATGTGACAGCAGAGAGTCATCTCTTCCACTGTGTCCCATGTAGTGAGTAAGCTGTAGAGAACTGGGACAGTAAAACTCCCTTAGAAACACCAAGGCAGGGAAGAAGTCACACATTCTCTGTTTGGGGCATCCAAGAGGGCTCCAGGGCTGAATCTAGGCACTAGGCTGTTCCTTGTCAAGCATTTTCAGAACCCCCAAAGCAAGTTTCAGCTTCTGCATTCAGAGCCGCTCTATACCTTTCTCTGTAGACATCAGTGGAAGTCAGTCTCCTCCTGGAACCAAAAGCTTCCACCTCTGAGAAAGCCAGTTTCTTTCTACTGTTCCCAAGTTATGTCCCAGCACATACTGACTACAGAAAGGCCTTTACCATAAAAATACCTTGGAGTTGATTATTCATCAGTGTCTTAACCTTAATTTATGGAAAATAAGAATTGGGTAGTTCTGATACAGGAAGAGCAACCTACATACAGCCTTATATCTGGGGGTACTCGGGCCCTTTTCTCATGGGAGCCGTTGATTACAAATGGTTCATCAGAAAAGTGGAGATGCAGGTGGCTAAAATAACCCCTGTCTGTGTCTAAACATAATTTCCAAGAAAGTGTTCATGGTTAAATCTCTTAGCTTAGGTTCTACTTACAAAGAAAACAGAACAAATGCTCCTAAGGTAACCACTGATATTCCAATTAATCCAACAGTGCCTAGCGTTAAATTGATATCACGACATAGCAGCCAAACATAAGGATAAATTACATAAACAAAGAATTGGGAAATAGAGTTCTATAGCAAGAATTTTGGTTTCTTTGAAAAAAAAAAAAAAAAACAAAACAGAGAAATGTGAGAGATGTTCTGTTTAAATCCAGGTATAGGATGTAGGGCTGCTTTTGCTGTCCACAGCAGCTGACTATGATTTGCCTCATGCTGTACCAGAGGAATAATTATTTTCAGCTGCAGATAGTTTCTGCAATTGATGTATGGAATTCTGGGACTTTTCAGAGGATATATAAATGCTAGACCCTCAAGAGGTAGTATGGCTTCTTGGTGTTGATGGTTTTCTGTTTGTTGTGTGGTTGGTTGCTGTTTGTCACTGATAGATACTGTTGGTTTCTGTTTGTTAAGTAGTGGTGCACAAAAGAAAGAAAAAGAAATTAGATAATCTTGATCTTGAAGATCAAACTTGCTCCAAGTAACTTGATGCCCCTAATCAGCAGGGAGGAGTCTAACAATAATATCACTTCCTTTCCACCCAATCCTTTTTTCTCTTATCTAGCTTTAGGGTGTTAGAATGATGGAAGAAAAGGGGTGGAGAAGGGTGGAAGAAGAACTAATCTACAAAGCAGCCAAAGACAGGAAGACTACAGGGACCCATGCCCAAAAGTTGTTTACAAGTCTCAAACATTACCTTGCCCTATCATCTTTTCTCTTTTCTTTTTTCTTTCTTTTCTTATCTTTCCTCTTTTGTTCTCTTCGTTTCCTTTCCTTTTTCTTTCCTCCTCCTCCTCCTCCTCCTCCTCCTCCTCCTCCTCCTCCTCCTCTTCCTCCTCTTCCTCCTCCTCCTTCTTCTTCTTCTTTTTAACATAGGGAAAATCAGAATTACAGAAAGAAAAACGTTTGGTTCAGAGTATTAAACTAAATGAAATAAACCACCATTGGCAGACTGTGTCAACCCTCAATTCTATTTCCAAACCAGGAGACATTATTTTATATCTAAACTATTGTGTATACTGGAATAAATCACAAAGAGAAGGGTATGTTCAAAGTTGGCTGAAGAACAGAATTTACATGTTTTTGTGAGACAGGCAAGTGTAGGCAGATTAACTCAATACCTTAATGTACTTGGACTATATACATCCTGATCCCAAAAATCCACTTTGCAACCTGTACTAAGCAATATACACATGCTTCTTTACATAAAGCAACCAGGTCACCATGTTATACAGCTCTCCAGCAATCCTTAGTAAACTGTTTTGTGGTGAAACATATCCTGAAATGTAGCCTAATCCAGCCTAGACTGGTTTTAGGGTTGAGTGCAATAAGACAAACTATGTCCTAAAGATAAATTTTAGGGTAAACTCCCTATTTATCATCTTATGACTGTGCATGACTGGATAAGCATATACATGTGATTAGAATCACATGTATAATGGGAAAGGCATAATGAGTAAAACGGTTTTCAGACCCAAGCTGATCTATCAAAACCAGGAATCACCCACACTCTACCCATATCCACCAACTGATCTTCCTCCTGGACCCACAGAAGAAAGCACTGGGTAGCAAGCCTTAGCACTGTGGCCCGGTAGACCACTGCTTCCCTGTAGCATATTGGTTCTGTACTTTAATTTTACCTTTGAATAAAAATCCTTTCTTACTTAGCTATTTGTATATAGTTCTTCAATTCTTTGAACAGGATAAAAATAACTTGGAACATTTGGTCTTGACAGTGACCACTGGCAACACTTAGGGTAAGCCTTGTGAGAGACTATAGATAACCTTGTAAGAAGAAGACCTGGATAAAGATGCTCACAGAAAGCAAAGGAGTCACAATATACAAAAAAGTCAAAAGTCTTTACATTCTCTGTGCTTTCTTAGGCTGAGCAGTGAGGGAAGGTTTCTTGGAGAAAATAGTCAAACTAAATTTGTAACAGCAAATTTTAAGTGATAAGAATAAAGACCATTAGGCCAAATGTGGTTCAGAAACTTTGGTCCAACAACTATGAAAAGGGGCTGTTCTTACTCTGAAAATTGATGAACTAATAAAGGTACCCAGAGAGAGCTCTAGAAGCTGTATTAGTCAAGAAAAATTATAAAATGTTTCACTATCAGGGTTTATAACTCAATACTAAGATGGAGAGTCAGTTGGGTGAGAAAGAAGAATCAAAAGTCTCATATCCCATGAAGTTAAGTTTAGTCTTGAATATGGAGTTATCCTTTTGATAGGACAATACTTTGATCCACTTTGGCAGGATACTAACAGCTAATATATTGATAAAATGATACAAACTGTGCTGAATCTGGAAGGAAATCTCTTTTAAAAAGTAGAGGTTACCACTCATGGACCTAAATTATTTCAGGGATTTAGGGAGTCTTAGGTTCCATTACTGTGAAGAGACCCCATGACCAAGAAATCTCTTATAAAGGACAACATTTAATTGGCGATAGCTTGCAGTTTCAGAGGTTCAGTCAGTATCCAATTATCATCATAGCAGGAATGAAGTCTAACTGATTTTAGGTAGAATTTTGTCTATCTAAAAGAGAGTCACCCTGTTTCTTCTTAGTAACTCTCTCACCCACTCATCCATTTACTGAATTAGAAGACATTTCTTCAGCATATACTGCTTTCTAGATCCTAGAAAACACATTCCTGAAGATAACTGCAGTGATAAAGAAAATCCATCACCTAGTCCATGACAATTACACAACATCTACCATCTTAACTTAATCCATTGTCGTTCCTACCCACAAGTACCCCTTTCTTAGGAGAAACAACATGATATTCCAGAAAGTTTTTGTACGAAAGAGCTGTACTCTAAACTTCTTGTATGTTTTCTGAACCAATATAAGGAAATGTGGTGGTGTATAAAAGGAGAATGACAATGATGCTGGGGTGGTAGGAAGATGTGAGAAAGGCCAAAGCACTAGTCTATTTGATCGCATCAATCACGCATATAGGAAAGTAAGACATTAATTAAAAAAAATTATTAACTGTGAAGGCTCGATTCCCCAGTGTAGGGATTGCTAGGGTGGTGAGATGGGAGTGGGTGGGTGGGAAGGGAGGACCCTCATAGAAGCAGGGGGAGGTGGATAGGATAGGGGGTTCCAGAGGGGAAACCAGGAAAGGGGATAACATTTGAAATGTAAATACATAAAATATCCAATAAAAATGTACTGTATGCATACTCGAAGCAAAGACATTTCATTTCTTATATATTTTTCTGTTGTTTTTTTTTCCCATGAGGACCTAATTTCTTTGTGCTGTCATAGAATTCATAGGTTTGTAGCTTTATTTTTGATGTGATTTGATTATATGTACTTTGTTGTCTAAGGTTTCCAACATGACAGTCTTTTGGGTGGCTGGGGCATGATGTCTTTTTGTTTATTTGAACCCTAACTCTACACTGGGGTGCATCATGCTGTTTTGAGGCACATCTCCTCAATTAACAAACAGGCCTGCCATCATCTGCCACCTTCTTTTAACAAAAAGTATAATTTTGTCTGGTTTCTGTTGAGGGAGACCTGCAGGTTCCTGCAGCCCATGCCATGGGTTTGCTTTGATGTGCCTGGGGTGGCATTTCCACTCCATGTCCAATAGTGGCATAAAGGCTATGCAACAAATGACTTTTATTTCTGCTGTCTCCCCTTTCTTTTATCTTTATTATCTTAATTAAGGAAATAGCCCAATAACTGAAAATGAAGAATGAGTCAAAGCTCTCTCACCTTAATGTCTCTAGCTAGGAGTGAGCCACCTCCTTTTGTAGTTCTTTTTCTTTATTAAAACTGTCAACTGTGTCTTAATCTGAAAAGGCACATCTATGACTTGTGCCTCTCGGGTTATTTGCAGTACACTGGGGAAAAGAGCAGATGTTTTATGTAATCTAGAAATCCAGACGTTTATCTCTATTACCCAACAGATCATTAATCTAGAGTTTCAAAACCCAGAGCTGAACACTGAGAGCCTTTGCCTTCAGAGACTGGAAATGATTAGGGTTCTCACATCTATAAACTTAAAAAAAAATGAAAGTCAAGAAAAAGAAAGGGAAATTCATCTCTTACTATATCAAAGACCTCTGGTAATATTTGATGATGAGATAAGGTGATGACATAGCACTCCCTCTGTCTCATTCAAGGACAAGTGCAAGGAGATATCATTTGGCCAGGTCTGTTTTCCTTAGAGGCTGGAGTGTATTCAGGTGTTGGAATTTGTAGCAGAATGCTGGACAGATGGAACTGAAATAACCATTTTGTCCAAGTCATTTTCCAGAAATCTGGAATTCTAAATACACTAAATGACTCTAATGTAAAATATTAAAAATATGGCATAAATAGTAATGGCATATTATTCAGCACAAGGTAGGAGAAATGTAAGGAGGAAGAGAAGGCCAAAGTAGGAGCTTTTATTTCCTGAGTCAAAGGCTTGAGTGTTAATGCCAACAGGTAATACCTAGACCTTGACTAAGACCAAGTAGACAGTAGAGGGCCACAGATGAGTTCAGATTCCTCAAAGCTTTTCCCCACAGAAAAGGGACAATAGAAAAACAGATACTTACATCCAACCAATGGTCTGAAGTTGGGGACACCTGTGGTTGAGTTATGGAAAGGCTGAAACAAGATGAGGAGGAGGGCATCCCCATAGAAAGATCAACAATCTCAATAAACTTGGACCCCTGAGATCTCTCAGACACTGAGCCACTAACCAGGCAGCATACACTAGCTGGTCCGAGGCCTCCGACACTTATACAGCAGAGAACTGCCTAGTCTGACCTCAATGAGAGACTTGAGGCCCAAAGGAATGAGGCCTGGCAGTGTGTGTGTGTGGGGGGGGAGCATTCTCCTGGAGATGGAGGGGGGAAGGGGAGAGGAGGAAAAGTGGGAACTGTTGGAGGGCAGAATTGGAGGAGGATAATGACTGGACTATAAAAAAGATTAAGGATAATAATAAAAAATAAATGGAGATTTTTTTCCTCATTAAACAACAACAATAACAACTTTTCACCAGGAGAGAAAACTTAGAAAGCTGAAATCTCAACAAGAGTTCTGTATACAATATCTTTTTAATTGATAAATTTTATTCTTTAACAATTTCATACATACATAATATATTCTGATTGTCTTTTGTACATACAGTGCCTTAGCTCATTTCTATTCTTATCAAACCTCTTCCTATCCCTACCAGTTTATTTCATAGAGTCATGGCTTTTATTTTTGTTTTGTGACACACTTAGCTTAACCAGAGCTTTCTTTGTGAACATTGTATTATAGCTTCAAACAGGTGGGGTCACCAATGAGTTTGGGACTGAATACAACCTCTCTCTTTCTCTTTATCTCTCTCTCTTTCCCCAAATTTATCATTAGCAAATAGTTCATTAGTGAAATGGCGGCTTACAGAGTTTCTCCTCTACCAGTAGCTGACCATTTTGGCTCATTCTTATGTAGACCTAGTGTCTCAGTGTTCCATTGCTGTGAAGAGACACAGTGACCACAGAAACTCTTATAATGGAAATGTTGTAATTGGGGCTTGGTTACAATTTCAGAGGTTTAGGCTATTATCGTCGGGATGGGTAGAATGACTGCATATAGGTAGGCATAGTGTTATAGAAGTTTAGAGTTGTTGAGAGTTCTACATCTAGATCCACAGACATCAGTAAGAGTAAGACTCTGGGTTTAGAATGGACTTTTTGAAACCTCAAAGTTCACCCTTAGTGACATACTTCCTACAACAAGGCCACAATCCTAATCCCTTCAAGTAGTGCCACTCTTTTGTGACCAAGTAATTACATCTATGAGCCTATGGTGGAGGGTATTTTCATTCAAGCCACCAAATTTCACTTCATGGCCCTCATAGGCTCATGGCCATAACATAAGGTCAAATGTATTCAGTCCAGTTAAAAAATTCTCCATACTCTATTACAGTTTCAACACTATTTAAAAGTCCAGTATTGAAATTCTCTTCTGAGACTTATGGCAATCTCTTAACCATAACCCCAGTAAAACCATAATAAAAAAGCAGATCACATACTTGTAATATACAGTGGCACAGAAAGAGGAAAGAGAGAACAATGAGGAAATATTAAATCAAAACAAGACCATAAACCAGCAGGGCAAATGCCAAACTCTTTATCTTCATGTCTGATGTCAAAGTGATGTCTTCAGATCTCCAATTCCTTTCAGCTTTGTTGACTGAAACACACTTTCTTCTGGGATGGTTGCACACAGTTAGTAGCTCTCCTTGGCTACTATCCATGACTCTGTCATCTCCAACATGATAGGGTCTCCAACAAAATCTAAGCTTCACTTTCACAACTTCATGCAATGGCTTCTCTGGGCCTCCATGCAGGGTACTCCTGACATACACACCTAGCCTCAGTAACTATCCTTAACCTCAGAGGGAGATTCTATAACCCTCACTTGTATCCTTGACTCTAAAGCCAAAAATGTGGGCCAAGCTACTAAATTCTGCTGCTTTCTGGGACTGAAACATGGCCCCCTCCTTCAATGTCATTTGCACTGGCTTTCTGTTGTTGATGGTTTTCTTCATTGATTAAACTTTAATTTCGATCCACAAGTTGGAAGTTTAGCTGGGTAAGGTATTGCCCTGAGGTCACCACTCTCTTTATCTCATTGAACATAAGGTTTTCTTTAAACCTTTTTTTTTTCCTTGAGCACTGATCTTAATTCCATTTTGCTTCTTGGTGCTTCTTTTTTTCCTCTGTACTGTACATTTTGTATTTCACTTACTTAGTTTGTTCATTTTCACTATAGTTCTACATGAATTACTACTAATAACCATATCCCATACTGGCTGTTTTTAAATATCCACTGCCAATGATATTCATCTAAAACTCTTCAATTTCACCCTAAGCAGATTTTCCTGGACAAAGGCAGAAAATAGGCACAACCATCACCAAAATATCACAGGAATGGTTTCTAAACCACTTACTAATATTCATCTCATCTGAAACCTCTTGAACTAGGCCATCCTAATCCACATTGATCGCAATACCACTATTTTCTTAACTCTTACTGATATAACTCTTTGTAATGGTTTGAATATGCTTGGCCCATAGGACGTGGCACTATTAAGAGGTGTGGCCTTTTTGGAGGAAGTATACCACTGTAGGTTGGCTTTGAGGTCTGTGATAGACTATGAGGATGTTTGAAATGGAATAAACATATTTGGAAATGGAAACTTTCTTTGGAAAGTCTGTTGGATGGTGTTTTGCTGGGGCAAATGCACATAGGAATGTTTTGTTAAAGTAGATACAGGAGAGAGGATGTTCTGCTAAAGCAAGCACATGAAAGGACATGTGATGAAGGATTCTTTGCTAACTATATGTATGTATTAGTATACCTTACATTGCGTAGTTGAGCTGCATTTGTTGAAACTCCATAGAAAGAAATACACCAAAAAAAAAAAAAAATTCTGGTGGTATGCTGTAGTTTCTTGCTGCTTCCATGAACTTGGGCTTATTGGATGCATGCGTTGAGGCAAGACTGACACTAAGACAAGAGCCATGCTGAGTCATGTGATGTTTGGAGGGTATAAATACGACTTGACTGAGTTATGGAGAGAGAGCTTGCCTTGCTGGTACAGCTAGATGTATAATGCTTGTGGGTCTTTCCCCTTTGTTGATCTTCACATCTCTGAGAGAGGCACAACCAAGAACTTCTCCTGGTGTCCTTCTGGGTCCCTCTTGTTGACTCGAGCCAAAGGCTGAGGCTTGGCTATCTCTGCTAGGTCATGTCATCACTGTTGTTAACCTGACTCTACTAAACTGGACTGCTGGTATACTGTGAAGTGTATGTTAGGGATCAAGCTGCTGCTGCCTGCTAACCTGTAACTGAACTGCTGATTTCCAGACAACACAGACAGGAGTTGCTACAAAGAATCTTTCTAAACAGGTTCATTTCCCCAGTATCCTTTCTTTCCTACTACCTCTGGTGGGTGGTGAGCTACAAGGGAGGTTAAAGCATTTAAGAACCATCATTAAAAACAAGATTTGAAAAAATTAAATTTACACAAGAAGCCAGTTAGAATCAGTCAGCCTGGAGAGAAATTTGGACCAGAACAGCTGAGTTGAAACAGTAGCCAGGGTTCAGAAAGTTACTTTTACAAGTTTTTAGCAATGTTTAGGTTATCTTCATAAAAACATTAACCTAATAGCATAATAGGCACATCTTGCCTATCAATTTTTTGTAGTTCCTAAGGGTCCCAGCTGGGTAAGACTATTTATGCCTTTTCTTTTCCAGCACTGTATAGGATCTTTATAAGTGGTTTCTTGTAGCAACTTGTAACTTTAATTTTCATATTCGTTTGTCCTACCTATTTACCACTCACTAGACCCAGGAAAACCACGAAGAAATATTCCTTTATTGACTCCTTTAAGTGAAAACCAACCTTTGAGTTAAAGTACTTACCATATTTATATCTACCAACCTATAGTAATAGTGTATGCAAAATTCATCTAGAACAAAACCAAGTTTCTTTTTTCTTTTAAATTTCTTTTTTTAATTTTCCAATATTTTATTGGATAATTTTTTATTTACATTTCAAATGTTTTCCCTTTCCAGGTCTCCCCTTCAGAAACCCCTTATCCCATCCCTCTCCCCATGCCTCTATGAAGGTGCTTCCCCACCCACCTACCCACTCCTGCCTTCCTGTCTCCTCTCACTGATGTCCACCAAGACCATCCTCTGCCACATATTTGACAGGAGCATGGGTCCCTCAATGTGTACTACTTGGTTGGTGGTCCAGTCCCTGGGAGCTCTGGGGAGTCTGGCCAGTTGACACTGTTGCTGCCCCCATGGGACTGCAAACCCCCTCAGCTCCTTCAGTTCCTTCTCAACTCCTCCATCGGGGACCCTGTGTTCAGCCTAATGGTTGGCTGCAAGCATCTGCCTCTGTATTTTCCAGGCTCTGGCAGAGCCTCTCAAGAGACCAGCCATATCAGGCTCCTGAGAACAGACACTTCCCAGCATTTACAATAGCTTCTGGGTTTGGCGACTGTATAGGAGATGGATCCCCAGGTGGGTCAGTCTCTTCCCTTCAGTCTCTGCCCCATTAGCAGCTCCTCTCATTGTCATTCTAAAATCCTGTAGAGAAAATCTGTCTGCTTGTGCAGAGAAAATTGATTTCCAGTGGCTCCAGTCACGTTGGTCTCTCTCAGGGTGCTTTGAAGGCATAGTCCCAATTACATACATACATACACAAAAGATGCAGGATATTCTAACAAAGCAGAAGGTAACCTTCAAGTTGAAGCAGATAAGTGATTAAGGTGATTTTCTATTATCCTTTGTGAAATAAAAACCAAGTCTATTCTTCCTGAAATGAATTTGTTCAGATCACACAGCATTTACATTTCTGTGCATTTAGTTCTTCACTAACTAGAAGTGCTGATGTCTTTTTGCCTTCTTCCTCTGTCTTCTTCTCTCTGTATATGAACCTAAAATCTCAGCTTTAAAGTAGATTCTGACTTTTCGTTTCCTACTACAATGTCTCCTGAAATTCTTTGTCTGGTTCTGGAAGCAAATGGCTGAGATAGAAACTTGCCTGGGTTTGGATGGAAAAAGCAAAACCAACAACACTTGGATGCTATCGGTTAGGCTAAATGTAGTAACTAACTAAAGGATGACAATATGCCAGTGAGATTCAGTCTACCTATTCTCCTATTCTGTGGTAGGTCTCCTTCCTTATTGTTGATCCTCTAGATCAATGATAGCCCAAGTGTCACCAGCCATCTGATGGACACTGACAGAGGCCCAGCAGGACATGGACATGATTGACCTCTCAGGTGACAGTGTTAGCTATTAACTCTTTGATTCTCTAACTCTGCCTAGATTTCATTTTCTGAACCTTTATGATAGTTGAATTAGGTCCAAGTGCCTAATGGTTCCTGGCCTATAACAAATTCTGATCCAGTTTTTATGACTATTTATAGCCATTTGTTTTAGTCAGTGTTCTATTACTGAAGAGACACTATGACCATGACAACTCCAACAAAGGAAACCACTTTATCTGGGGCTGGTTTACAGTTACAGAGATTTAGTCCATTATCATCATGGTGTGAAGTATGGTAGCATGCAAGTTGTCAAGGTGCTAAAGAAGAAGCCAAGTGCTCAGCATCCAGATCTACAGGCAGCAGGAGAGAGAGAACACTGGACCAAGGTTGAGCTTCTGAAATCCTAAAGCCCACTTCCTGTGACACTTCCTACCACAAGGTCACACCCACCTACTCCGACAAGGCCACTCCTCCTAATCTCTCTCAAGTAGTGCCATTCCCTAATGACCAAACATTTAAAATTTGAGCCTCTGGAGACCATTCCTATTCAAACCACCACATCATGTTATCTGGCAATCAAAAGAGCCCTGTCATATAGAAATGAGCAACAAATATTTATTTGATATATCAAGGAACAACCAGGGTATATAGGACATTTTTTCCTAGACTGTAAAATTATAAAATCAGAAAAGATGAATTGGTTCTTCTCCAAAAGGAGGTATTAGTATTAACTGTTTCATTCTAGAAAGATCTTCCTTGATTCATTTCACTCTTCTGTAGCTTCTACATGGCTCCTCATATCCTGCAATGGGCACACTTACAGGCTGCACCCCTGAGTAGCTCTGAGGTCTCACTCTCACGTTTTCCTCAATTTCTCCTACCCCGTGTGTGCTTTGCATTCATTTTCCTCCTTTGTACTGGGCTAGCAGAAATGACACCATCTTCACAAGGCGGAGTGGAACTCTGAAAAGAGCTGTTTCTGAGCTGTTCTTTAAAAGATACCTCACTGGTATTGCTGAGGCAAAAAAAAAAAAAAAAAAAAAAATATTACCTGCATTCTGGCACACATTTTCAGTCTGTGACTACATGAAGCCATTCTCATTTAGACTTTTTATACAGAACAATTTAGTAGCATTTTCATTTATTATGCACTTTATTGCCTTTTAATTGGTACAGATGTTTTCAGCATGTTTTGAAGCATATTGGAACTATCTTCCTTAAAACCCATTCTAGGCTCACCTTCTGCACTGGATTTCATTATTGTTAAGTTGACACTTGTGTTCGAGCCTTCCAAGTTTAATCAAAGACTTTCTGTTAAGAATAAAACCCCCCAACACCCATAATTTCTATAAACAATGGGAGAATGAAAATGTTAATAACCAAAGTAGCTGGGCATAGAGGCATGTGCCTGTAACATTAGCTGCTTGGAAGGGTGAGATGAGAGGATGGCAAGTTCAAGCTCAGTCTGAACAATTTAGGGAGGTCCTTTCTGAAAAAAAAAAAAAATCCTTTCCAAAAGGACCATAAGGTTGTGTGTGTGAATGCACACTCCTTTCATCTCTGCACCTGGTAAGCTAAGGAAGGTGAATCTCTATGAGGTTGAGACCAGCATAGTCTACATAGTGGGATCTAGATCAGAATAAAACAAAACAAAAAAAAACAACAAAATATGAGACTTTATCAAAAATTAATAAATGAATAAACAGAAATTTAAAAGGCAGTACATGTAGTAGTACGGTCCTGGTTTCAATCCCTAGTCCCTCCATCCCCTGCAACCACCCCTCAACTGAATGTCATCTCAGGAACTAAAATGACCAGAAGGTTTTGGAGAATAGCAACTGGAATTTCAGCTCAAAATGCACCATTATAAAACCATATGTCTAAAGGAGGTAATTAACCCTTTGTGGGCTAAAATAGTTGTTCTGTAAAGTCCTGGATTTTGGATACTAAGTATCTGATTATAATGTACAAAGACATTCCTTCATGTCTTGTAATATATAGTGAAGACATTTAGCATAGTTTTACATTTTCATGCTTGAACTATTTTCACTTTTGTAGCACATAGGCAGTCCAGACCTTGCTTTCTTATTTACTTATCCATTATGCTGGAAAAGACAGTGGCAGAACAGGTCTATGCAAGTAGATTCTGAGTCTTAATGTTCATATTTGTGACTCTGGAGCAAAACTATCTGACTCACATAATTGTTCTGATAGTAAAAATGAAAAAAAATCATAGAAGTTCTAATTAAACTAAAGGAGGCTGCTTAAACATTAGCAGTCGATTATTTTAGTAAGGAATCTAGATATTTTGTGACAGAAAAAATTTTAAAAATTCTATAAGATTCATCGAAACACATGATTAGCCACTCAGTTACCCAGTTCACTCTTACTTTTAAATATCTGGACTCTTTCTGTGATCATTAATACCTCTAACTTGAATGGAGGTCAGAAGTGAATATCTAACCTGTTCAACTTTCCAGTTGAGAGAGGGCCTGGTTAAAGGGTTGATCTGTGAAAGAGATGCAAACAAGAAGCCAAGAACTTGTAGTCCTTCCCTTCCCATGTGGATCCAGACTGAGTGTACCAGTTAGGGATGCTCACTTAAGACCTGTGGGAGGAAGAAAAATCCCAGTCTTAGTTTCATAAAAGTAGAGGAGGAAGATTTGAAATAGGGTTGTCTTGGGTTCAGACCATTTTTTTCCAACAAGCCTTTGATGTATTTGACCCTCCTTAACACCTAAGCAGAAACCATTGGAAAAAGTGTAAAAATGAAGAATTGCAATGATTTCCAGTGCTCTAGGCTGATATTTGGAGCATGGTGCTCTTTTTGGCTTTCTACTGCTGTGATAAACACTATGACCATAAGTAGCAATGTATAACACACATACACACACATGCAAGCACACAACCTTCCAAGAAGTGGCACCATGAACAGTGGTTAGACAATCTTACATTAATTATTAATCAAGAATTCTCCTATAAGTCCCACAGGCCAATGTTTATAGAGCAGTTCTCTTTTCCCAAAATGACCCTAGCTTGAGACAAAATCTAACCAATGTAGATGGCATTGGGTTTATACTTCCTTGCGTGGTTGTATAAACCCTTAATTCTCCTTATTGAGAGCTGCAATTCCTCAAAGTATGATTTCTATTTTCCTGATATACACTGCTCTTTTCATATAAAACCCCTATATATTAAAAAAAATCACCTATAAGCTACTATGAGCCAGTCACTTTGTTAAGTACTTTATTCTATCATCATTGTCATTGTTGTCATCATCATCATCATAGTTGTTCAATATCAAGCCTATTTTTCCTTCCACTTTGAAAACAAGGAAGCTTAGTCTTAAGTAATTTGCCTAAGACCATATAATAAGATATATAAACTGATGTTTCAGAATATGAGAGAGAAGCATTTGCTAATAATAGGCATTGTCACAAAGTCAGAATGTGAGTCAGAATGGTCCCAAGAGAATGAAAATTGTGGTAGCTATGATCACCTCTTCAGCAAGTCATTAGGCTTATTAAATATAAATTCATAGTACATTTAATTTTTATTTATGTGTATATGTGTACATACACGTGTATGTGAATGTAGAATTGGAGGCATACTATGTCATCATATGGAAATCATAGGACAATTTTTTTATGTTTTTTTAATTTTTTTTATTTATTTAAATCAAATCGTAATTTTTACTTATTCACACAGGGGTTATAAACACAAAAAGGCAGGACGTGGGGAAGGGAATGACACCGGAGCATAGGTGTTCAGGGGGAGTACAGATATCTTTCAGAACAGAGTATCAGCTGGGTGAAGGTTCAGGGGACAGGTCACTATGACTCTGCCTATGATTCACTTGTCCTTATCTAAGTTGGTACTATCCGCAGAGGCTACCAATAGGTAAAAAGAATACAAGGTAAAAGAATCTTTTTTTTTTGGTTTTTCGAAATAAAGTTTCTCTGTATAGCCCTGGCTGTCCTGGAACTTACTCTGTAGACCACGCTAGCTTCGAACTCAGAAATCCGCCTGCCTCTGCCTCCCAAGTACTGGGATTAAAGGCATGTATCACCACTGCCTGGCCATAGGACAATTTTAAAGAGCTGGTTCTCTTTTTCAGTCAGGTGGAACTTGGGTATTGAATTTGGGACACGGGGTTTGGTAGCAGTTTCTTTAATCCACTGATTATTTCCCTTCTTACCCTCCATCCAGAGCTCATTTCCCTCTTCTTTAAATATCTGTTCAAACATACACGATAGGTGGCAGGACTCCAAGCTTGGTTCATTGAACTTGCTTCCTTTCTAGACAAGAGGGCAAAATAAAACCATCAGTTCTAAGCCACAGATTAGACTACCTTGAATCTTAGATGATGACTCTCAAGTACTACAGATTTTTGTTTTCCAATACAGGGTTTCTCTGTGTAGACATGGCCATCCTGGAACTTGCTCTGTAGACCAGACTGGCCTTTTACACAAAGACTGGTCTGTCTCTGACTTTCAGATTAAAGGCATGTGTCATTATTGCCTGACAAGTACTACAGATTTAACGATGAGGGCACTGAATTTCATTATAGATGATTGTGGGCCACCACATGGTTGGTGGGAACTGATCGCAGGACCTCTGGAAGAACAGCATGTACTCTTAACCTCTGAGCCATTTCTCCATCCCAGAGGTCCTTTTTGTAGAAGATACTGTCTCATTGCAGACATCCTCTGACTATTACTATTTCTTCTCTTCTGCAATATTCCCTAAGCTTTTGATACAGGGGTTGTGTTATAGATGTGTCAAGTGGGGATGTGTACCACACAGTTGGTTGTTCTCTACATTTTGACCAGTTATAGATTTCTTTGCTGGGATTTTTTTAGTTGGAATATTTTGATGATGATGATGATGATAATGATGATGATGGTAGAGGTGGTGGTAGTGATATTGATCTAATTTGTTGTGGGTCTATTTAAAACATGGGTCTCTTCTTGGTTTAACGTTGATGGTTTGAATGAATTTAGAAACTCATTCATTTGTTTTAGACTTTCTAACTTAATAGAATGTAGATTTTTAAAGTATTCCTTGAAAATGCTTTCAATTTCCTTTGTTGTAATGTTTTGATATTTATTCTTGATTCTGTTAATTTGAGTCATCTCTTTCTTTTGGTTAGTTGGGCCAAGGGTCTATTGTTCTTGTGTATCTTCTTTAAAAGCAGCTGTTAATATAACTGTTTCTTTAAATTGCTTTCTTTGCTTTTAGTTCATTAATATCTGCTTTGATTTTTATTGCTTCTTGTCATTTACTGGGTTTTTGTTTGTTTTGTTGTTTGTTTCAAATTCTTAAATTGCATTCTTAGGTCATTTATTTGTGCTCTTTTTGATCTTTTTAATGTAGGTATTTAGTTTTGTTGTATTCTGTTATCATTTTCATTTAATTCCACAAATTATTTTTATTTATTTCATGATTTCTTTTTCACCCATTCATTGTTCAGTAGTAGTCTTTAATCTCTACTTGTTTATGTAATTACTAGTGATTTGTTTGACATTAATTTAAAACTTTGTTTCAATATAGATAAGATACTTGGAGTTATTTCAAATTTTCTGAATTTGTTAAAATTTATTTTATGTCCCAAGATGCAGTTTATTTTAGAGATGCTTCTATGTGCTGCTGGGTAGAATATATAATTCCTTGGTGTTTGGAAATATTTGGTAGGTATTTGTCAGGCCAGTTTAGTGTATGATATCATTTAATTCTTATGTTTCTATGTTTATTTTTTGTTCAGATGACAAATCTACTAGATAAAGTGGGATCTTAAAATCACTATTAGTGAGTCAGAGTTAATCTGTGTCTTTAAGTCCAATAGTATGCTTTTAATGAAGTTGAGTGTGCCAAAATTTGGTCCATATATGTTTAAGATTATAATGTCTTCTTGGTTTGTCAATCCCTTGTTTAGAATGAAGTTTCTTTCTTCATCTCTTCTGAACTGTTTTAGATTGAAGTTATTTTTTCACATATTATAGGATAATGATGACTGCTTCCTGCTTCCTTTGCGCAGAATCCCCCTTCCCCCCATCCCATTATTTCACTTTAAAGTGCTAGCTATATTTGAGGGTAAATTCAATTTCATGTAGACAAGTTATATAGGTTTTGTCTCTTAATCTCTTTACTAGCTTTTGTCTTCTCATTGGAGAGTTAAAGTTATATATTTGTTATTATTATTTATTGAAAGGTGTGTATTAATTGCATGTGCTCTCTCACTCCTTGTGTTGATGATTCTATTTTATGTTTCAGTAATTACAGTTTTATTTGTTCTGTTTCTCTAGTTATTTGGCTAGGCTTATTATTCTCTTCTAACTGAAGTATTGCTTCTAGTATTCTATGTAGGACTGGTTTGGTGAACATGAATTACTTTAGCCTGTTTACATTACGGAAACTTTTTATTTCTTGTTTAACTATGGCAAATTGTTTTGCTGGATATGATAGTCTGAATTGGCATTCCTGGTCTTTTTGAACTTGGAGTACATTGCTCCAGGCTCCTCTGGCTTTCAAACATTCCATTGAGAAATTAGTTTTGATTCTGATGAGTTTTTCTCATCACTTATAAGTGAATATATACCATATTTGTCTTTTCGGGTCTGAATGTATCTCACTCACAATGATTTTTCTTCCTAGTTTCATCCATTTGCCTGCAAATTTCATAATGTTAAGTTTAACAGTTGAGTAATACTCCATTTCACATTTTTTTTATCCATTGTTCTGTTAAGAGACGTGTAGGTTGTTTACTATTTCTGACTATTATGGATAAAGCCACTGTAGGCAGCCGTGTTTAAGATAGCACCTGGGACAGTTGCAAAGTCATATGACTAGCACCTGACAATGTTAGCAGCTGGCTTCCAGAGTGGCCAGCTCAGCTAAACTGGTAAACAAGTCCTTTGTGTATGTGTCGGCCTTGTGCCCCTCCCGAGCGGGCTTATGCTAATGAGGTATTGGCAGTCTAACCTATCCTGAGAGAACATGTCACCCAGCCTGCCTTGGGAACATATATAAGCAGAGCATTTCTGCTGCTAGGGGGGTCCCCGGCCATAAGTCCCCGTCCTGGTCCCGGTCCAGTCCTGTCCATAAGTCAAGAGTCGTTCCTGCAATAAAGCTGGCTGAGAAGGATCCTACCGTGTCGTCTTAATTGCTGATCAAGGCGGACGCGACAAGCCACAATGAACATGGTTGAAGAAGTTTCTTTGTGGTAGGATGAAGCACCCTTTGGGTATATGCCTAAGTGTGGTATTACTGTGTCTTGAGGTAGATCAATTCTCAATTTTTGAGGAACTACCATATTGATTATGACAGTACCTGTACAAGGTACTCATCAGCAAGAGGAACCTCTTGCTCCACATTCTTATCAGCATGTGCTGTCACTAGTATTTTTTGTGAGCCATTCTAACTGGTGTAAGATAGAATCTGAGAGTCAATTTGATTTGCATTTTCCTAATGGTTAAGGATGTTGAACATTTCTCTAAGTGTTTCTCAGCCATTTGAAATTCCTCTGTTGAGAAGTCTCTGTTCAAATCTGTTCTTCATGTTTTAATGGGATTATTTGGTTGGTTGATGTCTAGTTTCAGGAGTTCTTTACATATTTTGGATATTAGCTGTCAGTCAGATATGAAGTTGGTGAAAATATGTATGCTACCATTTTGTCTAATTGACAGTGTCTTTTGCCTTTTTTTGCAGAATTTTTTCACTCTCATAAGGTATCATTTATTAAATGTCAATCATAGAGCGCCACTATTGGTGTTCTGTTTAGGAAATTGTCCCCTGTGCCAATGTGTTCCAGGCTATTCCTTTATTTCTCTTCTATCTAGTTCAGTTTATCTTTTTAGGTTTTCTGTTGAGGTCTTTGACTCACTCAGACTAGACTTGTATGCAGGATGATAGATATGAATCTATTCTCATTCTTCTACATGTATACATTTAGTAATACTAGGATCATTTGTTGAAGATGCTTTCAGTTTTCCACTGCATGTTTCTGGTTTTGTTATTAAAAAAAAAAATCAGGTGGTCATTCATCTTCAATTCTATGCTTTTGATCAGCCTGTTTGTATACCAATACCACAAGGCTTTTGCTACTATAGGTCTGTAGTACAGCTTAGAATCAGGGGTATTGATATTTTGGGTTGGAGTCTTTTTGTTCAAGCTATCCTGGGTTTTTGTTCTTCCATATGAAGTTGAGTTTTGCCCTTTTCGGGGTGTGTTTGAATTTTGATAGGGAGTGCATTGAATCTGTAGATTGCTTTGGGTAAGATGGACATTTTTACTATATTAATCCTACCAGTGAACATGAACCATCTTTTCCATCTTCTTCTATCTTCTTCAATTTCTTTCTTTAAATATTTATAGTTTTTGTCATATGAGATTTTTGCTTGCTTGGCTACAGTTACCTTAAGATATTTTATATTACTTTTGGCTATTATGAAGGGTGTGTTTTTCTAATTTCCTTCTCAGCCAATTTTTCATTTGTATATAGACAAGCTACTGCTTTTTTAAGTTAATCTTTTATCCAGCAACTCCACTAAAGGTATTTATCATCTGTAGGAATTCCCTAGTAGAATTTTGGGAGTCTTTTATGTATACCATCATACCATCTGCAAATAGCAATACTTAGATGTCTTCCTTTCCAATTTATATCCCTTTTATATCCTTCAGTTGTCTTATTGCTCTAGCTTGAACTTCAAGTAATATGCTAAATAGATATAGATAGAGTGGATAGTCTTGTCTTGTTCCTAATATGTTTGAGTTTTTCTCCATTTAATTTGATGTTGGTTAGAGACTTGTAGTAAAGTGCTTGTATTATGTTTTGGTATCTGCTTGTATTCCTGATCTCTCCAAGACTTTTACTCTGAGGCATGTTGGATTTTATCAAAGGCTTTTTCAGCATCTAATGAGATGATCATGTGGGGTTTTTCTTTCATTTTCCTTATATGTTGGATCACATTGACTGATTTTTTTGTATATATAACCACTTTTGTATCTCTGTGATGAAGCATACTAGATCATTCATGGTGTATGATCTTTTTGATGTGCTCTTAAATTTGGTTTATGAGTATTTAATTGAGCATTTTTGCACTCATGAGGGAAAATTGTTTGTAATTCTGTTTTTTGTTGAATTTTTATATGGTTTGGGTATTATGGCAACAATGGCTTCATAAAATGATTTGGTTGCTTCTGTTTCTATTTTGTGGAATTATTTGAGGAGCAATGATAGCTCTTCTATGAAATTCTGGTATAAATCTGTACTAAAACTCTCCAGATATAGGCTTTCCTGTTTGTTTGTATGTTTGTTTAGAAGATTTAAATGACTGCTTCTATTTACTTATGGGTTATATGACTATTTAAGTTGTTTATCTGATCTTGATTTACCTTTAGTAAGTGGCTTGTAAAATCTTTTTCTAGTTCTTGTAATGTCTACCATTGATGCTGAGGTATGCTTTTTGTATGCAGCAGAATGATGGATCCTGATTCTGAGTCCACTCTGATAGCCTGTGTCTTTTTACTGGGGAATTGAGTCCATTGATATTCAGAAATATTAATGACCAATAATTATTAATTCCAGTTAATTTGTTGTTGTAGTTGCTGGTGGTAGTAGTTGTGGTGGTGGTGGTGGTGGTGTGTGTGTGTGTGTATTTTTCCTTTTTTTTGGCTTTGTTGGTGTAAAATTATTTCCTGTGTTTTCATGGATATAGTTAACATTTTTGAATTGGAGATTTATTTATAGTATTTTCTGTAGGGCTGAATTTATAGATAAGTATTGTTTGAATTTGACTTTATCATGGATTATCTTGTTACTCCATCTATGGAAAGTGAAAGTTTTGCTGGGTATGCTAGTCTGGGCTGGCATCTGTGATCTCTTAGACTTTTCAGGTTCTCCTGGCTTTTAGAAGTTCTGTTGAAAACTCAGATGTAATTCTAATAGGTCTGCCTTTATATGTTACTTGCCCTTGCAGCTTTTAATATTCTTTCTTTGTTTTGTATATTTAGTGTTTTGATTATTATGTGGCAAGGAGACTTTTCTTTCTGGTCCAATCTATTTGGTGTTTGTTATGCTTTCTTGTACCTTTATAGGCATCTCATTCATTGGAAAAGTTTTTTCTGTAATCCTGTTGAAGATAGTTTCTGGGCCTTTATGTTGTAATTACTCTCCTTCTTCTATTCTCAATATTCTTACCTTTGATGTTGACATAGTGCTCGAGATTTCCTGGGTGTTTTGTGTCAGGAAATTTTTAGATTTAACACTTTCTTTGACCAAGATACCCATGTCTTTTCTCATATCATGAATTCCTGAGACTCTCTCTTCCATCTCTTTTATTCTGTTGGTAGAACTAGCCTCTGTAGTTCCTGTTCAAATTCTTAAATTTTTCATTTGTCTCATGCCATCAGTTTGTGTTCTCGGGTCTTGCCTCATCATGTGTCTTACCTCAGCACAAGATGCCGTCTCAGCAAAACTCCATGTGAGTCTGTATTAGGTGGCATCACTATGTCAATTGTCAAGTCTGTGGAAGCAGCAAGAAGCCACCAGCACACCACCAGAAATTTTTGATGTGTTTCTTTCTATGTAGTTACAACAAATGGAATTCAACAATGCACATAAGGCAAACCAATACATGTGTGTTGTTAGTGAAGAATTCTTCACACATCCTATCATGTATTTGCTTTAGCAAAATATTATTTCACCTGTGTCTGCTTCACTGAAATGTTCCCTTACAAGTCTGCTTATTGAAACATCCTTCCACATGTGTCCACTTCAGGAAAACACTCCTTCACATGTTTGCTCCAGGAAAACAAAATCCAACACAGCTGTCTTCCCAAAGAACCCTTAAATTTCCATTTCAGGGTATTTATTTATTTATTTATTTATTTATTTATTTATTTATATTTTAATGGTCTCTATAGTTGATTTCAAGGTCTTTTTGAATATCTAGGGTCTGCTGTGGTAGGATAAGCAGTCTGTGGTGGAACTTTTTTGCCCTGTTATTCATTTTGTTCTAATGTTAAGGTTTAGGTATCTTTGTTTGGGATGATTGAAGGTCTTTACCTACAACTGGTTTGTCTTTGTTGGGTGGGTGTCTTGTTCCTTGGTTGCTGTTTCTCTTCTGCATTTTCAGAGACAGTAATGGCTGTCTTTTGCTGGTTTTATTGGCTTGCACAGTTGCTGTGTTCACAGGGAATTCTTGGTGGTGTTGGCAGCTAGGATACATCAAAGAGTGGGGGGTAGGAAGATTAGGAGAGAATGAACTGTAGGATCCCCAGGGGATGTGGGCAGGGGGGAAGGAAGGCTGAAACTGGTGATTTGTTGCAATGCTAGGCATAAGATGGGTTGGGTCTAGGGAGAGGGAGGGAGGAAGGGAGAGAGATAGAGATGGAGAGAGAGAGAGAGACAGAGAGACAGAGAGTCTTAGAATAGCCTACCTGGATTTCTGGCAAGCATGGCCTGTGGTTGAGCAGGAGATGTCCACTGCAGTTAGGGGCTGGGATACAGCAACTAGGGGTGGGAAGGATGCTAGGAGAGAATGGCCTGTGGGATCTATAGAAAAATATAGGCAGTGGCAGTGGAGAAGAGAAGATCCAGGATGTGACCTGTTGCAGTACTAGGAACAAGACAGAGTAGGTCTAGGGGAACCGAGAGAGAAGAATTGGTCTTTTCATGGTTTTCCACAGTTTCTGCATGTTTCTTTCGTGTTAAAAAATTTAATATTCTTTGCCTGAATGGTCTAGTTTTACCACTTTATCTTTAACTTAATTCATTCAACTTATAAAGTTTTCTCCTAACTTTTTAAATTGAGTTATTGAGCTTTCCAATTCCATCTTTACCTTAGCTTGTGATCTTTTCAGTATTTCTATGTCTTTACTGAATTAAAATCCTGAATTAATTTAGTCATCTCATTCATCATTGTCTATGGCATTTTGGACATTACTCAGGCATTTGTTGTTCTTCTTTTTATGTTCATTGGACTTTTTTTCATGTGTTTTTTTTAACCCATTAAATTCCTTGATAAAGTTCATGATTGTTATCTTAGAATCTATATCCTAGAGTTTTTTAGGCTATTATTGGAGAACATTTCTATAGTACCAGTGGGATTGACAAAGGTGGGTTGGGGACATAGTTTCTTGATCCTTTATATTATTTGTGTTCCTTCTAATGATACTTGAGCATGTGGAGTTCTTTTTTGGTTGTATCTGATGTGAAACTCTAATGAGGAAGTTGGTATATTTGTTGTTGTCCAAGCTTGGTTAATTTCAGACCCATGTGAGAAGAGTTGGTTGGTTGGTCAGTCTTTCAGATACTCAGTGTTCATTTTTGATTGTAGGAATGAATGGGAATGATTCCAGTTCAATGATAAGAAAAAAAAAAGGCACATGAATGGCACATGTGGGTGGATCTACTTGGGCTGATGTGAAACCTGTGCTACCCAAGCTATTTCTGGAAGTGTGAGGATGACTGAATGTGTCAGGATATTGGGCATTTGTCAGGCTAGGTCAGTGTACAGACAGTGCAACCAGAGCTAGGGTTGAGGGCTTAATAATGTAGGCAGGCCAGTTTCCAGAGATTCATCAGGATAAATGTGTGGCATGGACTAAGCCTAGAGGCTAGATATGGTGTAAATGGTGTAAGGTTTGGTGGACTTGCCAAACTGAACCATTACATGGAATGTGTAACTTCAGTTAGTCCTGAAGGTTGGATATGATACAGATGGGCTGACCAGACTGGGTCAGAACATAGAATGTATAACCCTATTAAGCCTGGAGGTTGGATATGGTGTGGGTAGACTCAGGTTGGGTGAATTTACCAGATTAGTCCAGCACAAAGGACCTGGGTTTATCCCAGACAGTGGATAAGGTGGGCTGGCTAGGGTCTGATGGAATTACCAGACTGGGAACTAGGAACTCCATCTGAGTTTTCCTAGGACTAATCTATGTTCTTCACTTTTCCATGTGTCAATGTACAGAATGACAAAAATGGAACAATAGTCTCTATTTTTCCTTCTTAGTGAATTTAAATAGATCATAGCTGTAGCTGAGAAACTTGAGGCAGGACTCCCTCAAGGTGTTATCTACACTCTTCGGTTAGTGATGTCTACCTCCACAGCCTTCGAAAGAGGCACCACAAAAACTGATTACTTTTGAGGAAACCAGAGCAGAGCATCAGTCTTGGCTTTTAGGCCAGGGATATAGTAAAATGAGTATAAACCCAAGGGTTGCCTTAATTTAATTTATAAAATAGGACATTATTTAAGCATATTTAAATATAATTAATATTTATGGTTTTGTCAAACAATTTCTCAAGCCACAAAATGGAAAAAATGTTATGTTATATAGCCCAATTTTGGAAAGTTTACATGAACTAAATCAGAGCGGCAAATTGGCATTGTGAGACACATCTGCCTCGTATATCTTGATTAATGTAAATCAATTCTCTAGATTCCTAGCCACACCTGTTGAGAGCCATTTGTTACTAAAATTTTAAGGATGATGCTAATAGTGTTGAACAAAGTGAAGTCACTTCTTATAGCCCAGATTGAAATGATAAGGTGTATGAACAGTTTATTGGCCTTCTAGCAGAAATCATGTTCTGGTCACATTGCAGTTATTACTTTAATCTCTATATTATAGTGACTCTGAAAGTTACTTCATCTTTAATCTGAATGTTACATCCTTTATCTTTAATTATACTTTAATATTTATATTATAATAAACCTGAAAATTACATCCTCACTATCATATAGACGAAGAAGCTGGGACTTAAACAGAGAGGTACTCTCTAGCGATCATATATGGGAAAACCGAGCTCACAATAAGAAACTCTCGTAACCTAGCATTCAGTGGCTTGAAGTAAGCTTTGGTAAAACAATTTACAGCACAGAAATTGACACATGTTAAAAAAAAATCAAGATCTTTAATTAAGTACTTTATTTACTTTGAGATTCATTTATTAAGCACTTAGCAGCACACCACCGCTTTCAGTAATTCCCCAGTGGGTTAGGATTCAAATAAGGGTTTGTCCATCTCCATGCTGTTTCCTGTGATCACTTTGGAAGAAGTGAGAGGCTGATTGTCACAGCCCAGCACTTTCCTACAGTTATGATGCTTACTTTCTCCCAAATTAGGCTGTTTTTAGGAAGTGAAATTCAGCCAGGCATTATACAGCATCCCCTTTACTCCGTTTCAAATCCTGCCAAAAAGCAAAGTCAAGTGGCAAAACCATTAGAGGAAAACCAAAGAGACAAAGATAATTTGACTCCTGCTTTTTCAGTATCCATGAGTAAATGTCAAGGAGGAAGTGACAGACCATTGGTTCTCAGATGCTTTGCGGAGCCCATTGGCGTGCTCTTTCATTTGGCAGTGAGGAGGAAAACCCCATGGAAGCATTAATCACCACTATCTAATTACGAGGGACAGATGGGACAAGTGTCCATCTGCTTCCCATTTCCAATAATTTAATACAATTAAAAATGAGTGCAGCATAACCCAGAGCAACGTCAGTGATGCATTACATTTCTGAGAGAGGAGTACACAGGAAATGACTTTCAAGGAAGAGAGCAGCACAGGCCATATACCTTGCTATATCTGGCTCGAGTACACTAGAGTCAGATATTGAGAAAATAGCTTTTAATGGATAAGTCAACTTTTAAGGCACAGGAATGTCCACTGGGTGTGATGATATTTCAATCCTGGGGCAACATTTAATTTTGTATATATTTTTATGGTTCTTTCCTTTGAATATTAGTTCTGGGTTTTAATGAATTGTTTGAGGATAAAGATATTGTTCATATTTATAGTAAAATGTTCAGCGATTTTTACATCAATGAGTAAAAAAAATACAGAAATTGATCGATTATGTAATGAGAAAGTTTCTACATTATGGATTAAATTAAACATATAGGTATGTTTATCAGAGTCTGCTTTTTAAGTCCTTGAATACATCACAGAGCTTCAAAATGCTGCCAGTACTCTGAGGTGATCTCACATTTCATGTGTCATAATGAAATACATTCTCTCTACTGCATCTCTTGCTCAGTTCCCACCTTCACTGCTCCAGCATCGTGGAAAGCCATGGTTGTTTCATCCAGGCTCCTGTTCATGGATGCCTGAGAGGGTTTGGCCACTATTCAGGAAATAACCTTCTTGCTACAATTTGCTGTAATTTTATTTCATAATAACTGACATTCTGACTGGTGTAAGATGAACTCTTCATATATCTGTAATTTTCATTTCTCAGATGGCTAATGAGGTTGTACACCTTTTTTTTTTTTCATTTCTTACTGTTCATTTGTACTTCACCTTCTTGAGAATTCTCTGCTCATTTCCTTAGTCTATGTATTGACTGGGTTTAGTTTGTATTGTCTAGTTCTGTGTGGTCTATTTTAGTATTAATCTCCAGCCAGATGTATAAGTAACAAATATTTTTTTTCTCACATTATGTAGGCTGTCTCTTAACTTGATTAACTGTTATATTTGCTATGTAGAAACTTTTTAATGTCATATAGTCCCATTTATTATTAGTTCAGAATGTCCTTCATATACCTGTATTTTAAAATGTGTTCCTTCCATTTTCTCTAACGACTTTAGAGTTTTGGGCCTTACATTTGATTATTCGGCATTTATTTTTCTGCAGAGTGAGAGCTAGGGATCGAGTTTCATTCTCCTACAGGTGACTATCCAGTTTTCTCAGCACTCTTTGTTGAAACCATCTTTTTGCCAACATATATTTTTGACATTTTGTCAAAAATCAAGCAGCGATAGTTGCATACCCTTATACCCGGGTTCTCTCTTTTATTATATTGATCAATGTGTCTATTTTTATGACAGTACTGTCTCAGTTAGGCTTTCCATTGTTGCATGAAATACCATAACCAAAGAGGAAGTTGATGAGGAAAGAGTTTACTTGGCTTACAGTTTCCTATCACTGTTCATCATCAGAGGAAGTCAGGATAGGAACTTAAGTAGAAACTTGGAGGCAGGAGCTGATGCAGAGGCCATGGAGCATTGCTGATTACTGGCTTGCTTCTCATGGATTGCTCAGCATGCTTTCTTATAGAACCCAGCAGTTGTATTAATTAGGGTCCACCCTAATGACCTCATTTACCTTATTAAGTAAGACCCTAGCTCCTGCCATAGACAGATGCATGGGTGGTATTATTCACAGAAACATTTTAGGAGAGGTTAGAGATATGAATTCCTTGGCATGTTTAATAAGATGGACTATACAAGCTACAAGTTGAATGTAAGGGAATTAAGGAAGCTGCAGGGCCAAAGTTGAGGATAGCAGGTGACATTTTCCATTCTGTGTATTTATGGATGTTATATAGCAGTTTTCTCCTAATAGAAACATTTTCTTTAAGACTTGAGAGGATGGTTTTCAGCTGACAGTCATTCTAAAGCCAAGGAAAATGCCAGGTTCGAACTAAGTCTTTTAATTAGGAGAGATGACAGAGGTTCTGGTTAGTCAACAAAATGGACTGGGTATTAGGTCTATCTTGTACCTTACTGATACAAATTGGTATAGTTATGCTCTAATCTTATTTTGAGAGAAAGTTTTATCTTAACTGGAAGGGTGATATGTAGGAGGAGCTAAGTTGGGAGGAGTAAGGAGAGAAAGAGGAGGAATAAGGAGAGGAAGAGGAGGAGCTAGGAGAGAGGCAGGAAGGGGAACATGGAGGCAGATGTTTGCGTGTCTCTGCCAATCAAAGATAGTTGGTATATCTAGGTTGAGTATTGGGTTACACTTCTGATTGTATGGGCATCTTGTTATTGATTATTATCAAACTTATAAAGCCTTTGATTAACATTTAAAAAAAAGTTACTAATAAAAAAAAAAAAAGAAGCAGGAGGAGGGGGTTGGATAGGGGATTCCTGGGTGGAGGAATGGGGAAAGGGGATCACATCTGAAACGTAAATAAAATATCCAATTAAAAAATTAAATTAAATTAAATTAAAAAAAAGAAACATTTTCTTCTTTTGAACCATTCCTCCCAGAAGGTAGAGAGAGGTTCATGACATTCTACAGGAACTTGAAAGATTCTCTATGACCTTACCCTAGCAATCTAAAACTGAGTAAATATCTCCTAGGAGAAAAGACTAACTAGCAATCTGCAGAGAGAACAAAGTCTCGTTGTGGAGCTGCTTGCAAGCTCTAGAGAGAGCTCCGTGCTGCTAGCTTCCATGAGACATTGACAGTGCTGGAATGAGCTTCTTCGGGGATGCAGCTGCTTTTTAGTCATCACTGCTCTTTGTAAGCTACCCCCTCACCTAAACATCCTGTTAGTAACTCAGTGAATATCATTACTTTGATCTGTTGTGATTTCCCTCTCTAGGGTGACTGATATGTGGGTTGCATCTCTACAGGAAGTCTTGTCACACAGCAGTAGGGTGAAAGAGACAGTGAGTGGAAGGACTGTGGTGGGATAGGTCCATGTCACACCGGTTGATGGGAGTGAATTATAATTGCACAAACCTTGTGAACAAATGGACAGCTGGATTCAAGAGGAATATTTTCTTTGTTGGGTAGCTAGATCTCCAAAAGTTGCTCTCCACCCAATGCTCAGCCATTTTTGTATTTTCTTCAGCCTGACATTTAATATTTTCCCCAGGAGTTGCTCACTTATGTTGTAGTATTATTTCTCACAAATCTTCCTAGTTCGCTGGTTGATGTTTTAGTGCAATTGGTATATAGGGAAATTTGTCCTACAGTGAAGGGATCTGTGCCAGCAATTTTCTCCCAAGAAGTATCACTGCTGAAAACCACTGCCTTAGAGAATTTACAACCATGTGGTGTCTGCCTCTACTCTTCAGGATTGCACATTCTTTTACCAGCACATCAAAATCAGACTGCTTCAGGCTGAGAATGTTCTCAGAGGTACACTTATGTACCATATATAAGGACTGGTGTTTCTCAGCATCACAAAAGTTCCAAATAAGATAAAATAAAACAGTACAATAAAGTAAAACAGAAAGCAGCCCTCTCTCAGACACTAATAACATTTGATGTTTATGTTTCCCTGATCAAATGGGCTGATCTTTGCTTCTCTCAGCTTCTAGAAACTTTTGAGATTTCTAGCCTCTCACTTTGACCTTATTAAATAACTGTTCTGCCCTTTATCCAACTTGTTATAGCCGAACCTGCCATAGCAGACTCAATACACAATGATAGTTTGGGGTATTGTTTAAAAACTATGGAGAACTTCAAGATGGTAAGTAGAATGTGAAAGTGAGCACAGATGCTTATTTTTCTGCACAGGGAAATGTTCATAAACCCGGACCTCCCTCTAAGGGCTTTCCTCCCCTGGTCTCACTCTTGTTTATACCCTCCTTTTGAATTCTTAGAAAGTGCTCTTGAATGACAGCCAAGGATCTCGGATGTCCTGAAAGGCTGTGGAGCTCCTCAACATTCTCTACGTTTACAAACATAGCATGGCAGGGTCTGGAAGTAGTTGGCTTAATTCATGCTATAAAAATGGTAAGAGAAGTGTCTGCCACTTTAGGTAGAGAAGAACAACTCAGCACGGGAGAGGGAAAGAAATGTGGCCTTTGAAATATGAGTACAGGATGAGCCAGAAGCAAGGAAGCAACAAATAGCAGTGGAGACAGGGGGCTTCTTAGGCGTAACTGCAAGAAGGAACTAGAAAGGCAGTGAATAAATGAGAAATAAACTCCCACCTAGACAACATCGAAGCTTTCAGGCTTTGCAGACCCGCTTTTTGCTAAAGGTATCACAAAGCTTTCTGAAAGCACCTGAACTAGGCAAGTAAACCAGATGGAGGAGCAGGACAGAGGTGGGTGGGTCCTGCCTTTAAACCAACATAGACCTAATGAACACAGCTAATTAGCAAGGCTACATTCATATTTCCCACCCTGGCTTGACAAGACACTGAGAATTATGAAACGGCTGCTGGCAGATAAATGGGGTTTCCTCCACCATCTGTCTTCCAAATGATCCTGTAGGTACAGCTATTATTTCAGTCAGACACTGGCAGGCAGGCAATTGTTCACAGCCTCTGTGAAGAATAGTGGCTGTCAAAGGTTTGGTGAATGTTACGACTTTCCACAGGCCTGTTTTCAGCTTGTCTTGTCGGTACCATTAACACAGCAGACCTATCAGAGAGCAGCCAGAAGTGCTCAGCCGGCCGTCTTTGCCTTTGCCTAGCCATGAGGCTTCTTCTCATGTGTCCTTCTGCCACTCCTACCACCCTTCTTCTCCTTATTCTTTCTCTATTTCTTTATGTGCTACACCCCAGGTTTTCTATCCTCCCCTGTGTGTCCCCTTTTCACTCTTTATTTTGCTCACAATCCTGCAAAAATATCTCGGGAGGGAAGTCAGTCGTTTTTCTAGGAAGTCCGGGGTGTGGAGGAAGGAAGAAGGAGGACATAATGGTGGGCTACGCAGAGAAGGGAGACCAGATGGAAACCAACTGCAGCTTCATGCAGAGGGAGGCTCTGTAGTCTGGTTGTCAGGTCTCGGAATTAGAGATGCAAGGAGGAATTTAAAAGAAAAGAAAAAAGAGATCCTGTATTAAATGCTGTGTTAATCCTGGCTAATAAATTGCTCATTAGATAAGAGGGAAAAAAAAACCAGCTGGAAGACAGACTCTCATTAAAATCCCTCAAAGGTAGGCATGAGCTTGAGAGCATTAAATAGCTTCCTATAATTTGATATGTTCATTTTGTCAGCAGTTTAATTTTCATCCCTTTCGGACCAATCTGAGTGACATATTCAGTCCACATCTGGTTTGATGTGATGGATCTGAAGCACCACATACAGCTCTCACCTTTAACACTCTTCAGAACCCCATTAGTACAGACCCAGAATTCAATAGCATCCCACTGTTCACTTGTGCCTTCTGCAATAGGGTGTGTCTTTGAAAAGATGGTAGTTTGAGACTCAAAGTCAAGGATGATATTTGCTCTTGAAACCTGGTGAAGGTGAGGCAGCGTCTGGAGCTTAAGACCTGTCTCTTTCATGCTTGCTTATATGCTTGTGTGCTTCTTCTTTGTCTTTCCTGCCCCCTTCCCTTCTTTAACTTTCTGCTTCTATATCCCCAGCCTGCCTGGAAGCACAGCTTAAAAAGAAAATGAATCAAATTAAATCAAAACAATACAAAACACCTTCCTTCAAGCTGCCACCTCTGTAAGAACTGTCATATATTAAAATCATCATATTTCACTAGATAATGTAATTCCAGTTTCCTCACTTCAACTGTGCCAGGAAGGGATTCTGACAATGGTGTCTATTATTGAAGTGTCTGGTTTCTCACAATCAACTAAGTGTGGTCTCTTCTGAGATTTCATTGTCATAAAAATGTCAGGGATAACTCTTGGTACTACATTGAGACTCAGGCTCAAAGCTTTTCTAGTGATATAGAGTGAACCCAGTGGCTTTATGTTTAATGTTCCACTGGAGCATCTGTATGTGCATACTGAAATAGACAATCGTAAAGATGAAAGAAATCCCCACTGATCCCATATGGAGGCAAGAGACATGATCTTGTACCATCTTGGACAAACTTTGTGCAGCCTTCAAGCCCATCACATGTAAAGGCTGAATATGAAGAGCATCGTGTCCATTTAGACAAGATGTCTCCCTAGTTTTGGAGAGATATAACTTCTCCCTACACTGCCCCCTTGTGGTAAATCCCTTCAAGAGCTTATATACATCACCTTAGTGATAGTTTTCTATTGTCAATGTAACAACTTACTAATGTAGTGGATTAAACCAACACAAAATTATTTTGGGTAGTGTACTTGCATGTGTTTGTAGTCTGAGTGCATGTGTTTATATGTTTTCACATGTATGTAGATGACAATTATTGTGTGTGTGTGTGCATGTGCATGTGTGTGTTGTCCTGATGGCTTCATCAATTGCTTTCCACTTTATCGAGACAGGGTTTCTCATTGTACCTAGAGCTCGTCAATTCCAACTAAGCTATATAGCTAGCTTCTCCTACTGGTCCCCTTTGAGGACTGGGATTTCAGGTGATTGTTATGCCAATCTGGGTTTTATGGGTACTGAGAATATGATCTATGGTTCTCATACTTTTATAGCAAGTGCTTTATCCAGTGAGCCCTCTTGAAAGCCCCATCACAAATGTATTGTTGTTGTTATTGTTATCTCAAAGTCAAAGCTCGAGCAAGGCTGCACTTCTTGATGCTCTAGGAGAGTCCTATGTTCATGTTATGTTATTTGGAACTACTGCAGGCCATCTGCATTTATTGTCTGGTACCCATTCCCCTCATCTCCAGCTAAGGGTTAGTTCTCATTCTTCTTTTCCCTCTCTTTTTAGTGCTCTATATCTTTCTATACCTTCCTTTCTCTTTTCCTCCTCCTCCTTCTCCATCACCAAGGCACCTTTCCTGAATCTCCACCTTTCCTGATTCTAACAGTTCTGTTTCCCTCTTACAAAGATCTCTGTGTTTAGTGGGCTCATTTAGATAACCTATGCTAACCTGTTTCAAGATCCCTAACCATATGTGCAAATCTCTTTGGCCATGTAAGCATTTCATAGGGTCTTATAGGTCCCATGGGTTAGGAAGAGCACCCGTGAAGCAGATATCATTCAGCCTGCCCATAAGATCCTCACAAGTCATTCTCTTAGTTTGTCATAAAACTCATCTAAATGTCATACACAGCAATAATGTTTCTCACAAGCCTGTTTTTGGCCCATCTGAAGAAAGCAAATTTTCCTGCTACTGACTAATGGTGATCTCCTTATCTTTTTAAAGGTAATTAGAAGGAATGAAAACATGTGGGGTGTATGTTTCCCAGTGGGTCCTTTTGTTTAAACAGGTTTGTTCCACATAGATTTCATGTGCTTGCATGCTTGGTTCACAGGGAATGACACTATTAGGAGGTGTGGCCTTCTTGGAATAAGTGTGGCCTTGTTGGAGGAAGTGTGTCACAATGGGGTAGGCTTTGAGTTCCTATGCTCAAACTCTACCCAGTGAGGAGCAGAACTTCCTCCTTGCTGCCTGCAGAAGAAAGTCTTCTCCTGGCTGACTGCAGATCAAGATGTAGAACTCTCAGCTCTTCCAACACCATGTCTGCCTGCATGCTGCCATGCTTCCTGCCATGATGAGAATGGACTGAACCACTGTAACCTGGACCCAATGAAGTGTTTTTCTTTATAAGAGTTGCCTTGGTCATGGTGTCTCTTCACAGCAATGGAAACCCTAACTAAGACAGCCCCTAAATCAAAGGAAAGAGAAATTCTTCTAAAGTGACTTGGATATCTACCTATTAGTGTTCAGAACATTCTACACAGGTCATTTCTGGGTCTTGGACTGCACATATGCTTCTAAGATTCTCTATTTTCTCATAAAAAGATCATCCTAACTGCCCTCAACACTCATGATGAAGTCATCTGCGTCATCATTGTTCAGGCTCTTATATCATGGGCTTCTGTTCCTAGTACCTTATACCTCCACACTCTTTTAAGTGACAAGTTAGAGATGTCTGTAGTTTTAATAATCTTTCAGATTCATTCTGTTCTGACATTTTATAGCCAAATATGTAAGTAGTGCTGTGATAAAGTTAACATGCATTGAATGCTTACAGTATGCTGTCACATTGCTAAGTATTTAACATAAAGCATTTCATTTAATCTTCAGTACAATCTCTTGAGTTTGTAATAAGGACTACTCTCTAACACTGAATGAGATAGCAATGGTTCCTCTACTGTATGTGCACATGTGGTGATGCACATATAGTACATCATATGCAAAGCCACGTACATATTACTCAAGAGAGGTTTGCTCAAGGAAAAATATGTTTAAAAATCAGTATTTATATAGAAGTAGTCATCAGAAGTTATGTATAAAAAGACAGGAACTCAAAGTTCATTTTTACTTAAGTTGAGAGAAAATGATAAACACTTTGCTAACACATTCTATTCATGTATCCACTTAATCTGTGAATACACATCACTCTTAGGTATGTGGCTATCATTGAGATTTAGCAACTCTTATAAAAGAAAGCATTTAATTGGGGACTCGCTTACAGTTTCAGAGGTTTACTCCATTTTCACCATGACAAAAAGCATCGTTCTGGAGCAATAGTTGAGAGCTGCATCCTGATTTGCAGGCTGAGAGACCAGAGGCTTTAAAGCCCATCCCCAGTCACACACTTCCTCTAACAAGGCCACACTTCTTAATCCTTCTAGTCCTTTAAAATAGTTCTACTCTCTGGTGGCAAAGCATTCTAATATATGAATCTATAGGTGTAGGACCATGAAAGGGAGCCTCGTTTCTGGTCGAGCACAGGCTGGAAACCCCCATGACCATGTGACCCTGAAGGACGCCATACCCCCAGAGTCTAGACTCCTGACATGAGGCCTCTATAGATTTGTGTCCTTTAGTTATGTAAGGGCAACACCCCTAGTTAGTCCCTCCACAGGTAGAGGACGTGACCATAGGCCACTTAGCCTCAAGACAAATCTCCATATTAATGAGGTACCTAAAGGCCAGAAGGGCTTAGGCAGTTATGCTTTCCTTCTCAGACACTCCTCCCTGCAAAAGGTATTTAACCTCAGGCCCACTCTGAGAAAATGGGTACAGTTTTTGCTCATCCACTACCATGACAATAAAAGCCTTAAAATCATGGACTGCCTCTTTCCATCTAGATCCCCCATAGGGAGCCATAGAGAAGGCCTTTGCCTACAGACCCACCTTCTAGACTCCTGTACTAGGCCTCTCTGTGCTTCCAGCCACGACTCCCAACCCAAGCCAAGCCAGCAGCCAGCGACCAGGCCAAGGACTGTATCCCCGAGGGATCCAGATAGAGCTTCTCTCCCCTTTTCCCCTCGACCTTGGGCCTGATCCAGCTCGTGGGCCCCCACTCCGTTCTCAGCTTCCAGTGGTGCCTGAGTGCCCATGAGCCTGAGCACCAGACGGTCCTATGGTGGATCGGACACGGGACCCCTATAACCCAACATACAGGGTTTATGCTTATTCAAACCACCACATACTTGGAGGCAGAAAACTTGTGGCATAGTTCCAGGACAGAGGTGAGTGAGGATGGGAGGAACCAGCAGCTTAAATCCTAATGCTGCCATGTAGGCTCCTAAGATGTGGCCTCAGTTTAACTGCCATTTGCTAGTATTAATATTTTTAAATTTAGCAGCGTTTATCTATCTATCTATCTATCTATCTATCTATCTATCTATCTATCTATCTATCTATCTAGAGTTTTTGAGACAGAGTTTATATAGTCCTGGATAGCCTGGAAGTCACTGGTTTTATTTTTTCCCCAGTAAGTTCCTATGCATATCCTCTTATCTGGAGGCTTTGTTAGGGAAGGTACACTCTTTTAATAAACTATACTAAATTTCTACTAAATCTTAGGCTGCAGATTGCATGGCTCCTGGCGTCTTAGAATTTAATACATTGTGTGTAAGACAACAAAGAAATGAGCAACATGTAGACAAACATTTGTCTAGATTCCATGAAGAAAGAAATAGGTGCTGAAAGGGGCTGCTCAGGGAAGGTCTTTCTGAGAGACAGTTCAGTGGAGACTTGGGAAATGGTTAGTGTGTGACACACTGGGGAAAGAAGTATTCTTGGCAGCAGACACAGCATTTGTGAAGGTTTTCAAGTGCAGAAGAGCTTGACCTGGTTGAAGAGACCAGACAATTAAGTTCAGTGAGTAATGAGGTGGCAGCCGTGCACATTCCTGGTTGAATTTAGGAGATATGGCTCTCCAGATCTTAGCAGAACCGGGAACTGTGTTTGAGCCCCTTCCTTCCCTTTTCTTCCATTCCCTTCCCTCCCCCTCCTCTTCCTCTCCTTTCTTTTCTTCTTCTCTTCTGTTTCATTTCTTCTCCTGCTTTATTCCACAGGATCAGAACAGACATGACGGATAGAATGTGAGCCATGCTCCTTTGCAATGTCCTCAGATTCTCTCTGCAATATATGGGGTGATAGGCATATAATGGACACAGAATGGACATGGTCTTCTATGGGGAGCCACAGAAATGGAATCAGGAGGTCAGGACTTCCTCTGGCTCAGCCTTAAGCTTAAGGGAGGATAGTTATTTCATTTCCAATCCTATTTTTGTATTGCTTTCAAGGGGAAAGTGAGGCCATATTGGGGCCCTCAAGGAGAAACGAGATGGCTTTACCCTTACCACTTTCCATGTGATTAACAGCGCTTCACTCATGGGTTCAGATGCAGGAGCTGAGTCTGCAATTGATTGGGTGGCCTTGGGTTATCTTCTGTCAGAACCTGGCTCTCAGGTAACTTATTAACCACCATACCTTTCCCCTTTACTTAATAAATTCCCAGATTTGGATCTCTTCTGTGGCTTCCTCTGTTAGCTAATGTTATGACACTGTCAGGACACCAGACCTTCCCACTGAGGAAGGTAAAGGGATCTCGGTTCAGTTCTTGAACATAAATGTCTACTTCCCTGAAAGGTTTTTAAACTTCATCATTTTTAATGTCTTCTTGGTAGACATCAGCTTTTCTGAGAGGCTATCGGGACTCACCAGTCTTACTAGCAGTCTTAGGGTACAATGATTCCTAAGTGGACTACTTAGAAGTACAGTGTAGTACTTTGACCTTGGGATGCTTATAACATTTGGCCTTAGGAATGGCTTGTAGCCCAGTTGTCTCCTTCTATGAGCAACTTAGCACTATGCCTTACTGCTGCCTGTTTCACATTCCATAATGCAAATAGTCTTCTTGGGTCTTTATTTTCTTTTTGATGAAGTAAAAAAAAAAATAGTATCACCCACCGCAACTCGGCTGGGCCACAGGGAGAAAGGTGGTGATGCATAGAGTGACCCTTTGGACATTGCATGGGGACAGTGAGGACTAGGGTTTGGAAAAGCCACACCTCCATAGCCCCATGTACTCTCAGTAGCTCCACCACACGTTGTCACTTCATCCATCAGGCTTGAGGCAGACACAGTGGAGATGATTTTACTTTGGGACATGAAGAGGAAGATATGGAAAATTTGTAGTTTGTCTGACAGCACTACTGTCAAAGCCAAGGGGATCTCTGCTAAGGATTCACATCAACCTACTTTGTCAAGAGAAAAGTCTCTTTGGATTGCAGTTTGCAAAGAGGTAACATAACATACCATTTATAGGGATGAAGTTTGGGAGTTTGGTTGGGGCAGGACCCACTGTGTTGATTGTTCTGACCTTGCTTGCCTGTGCTTTATAAATAGCCTAATAACGAAGCTAGGATTCTATTTTATAAATAAAACACTGTAATTGTGTAGAAATAGTATGCTGTCATCATAGTTAGAATTTCTGAGACCATTTTTCAGCTGAATACATTAGGTGCTTCTAGAAAGATATGTCATCACCAATGTATGCTAGTGAGATCTACCTGCCTTCTATTTTCTCTAAGGGCTATTTTCACTTTAGACTAAGTTCGATCTGTAGAGCTGATGGTTATTTTAAATAGCATCCGGGAAGCAGTCTAAGAAGGCTCTTCTCAGCCTCCTTGCAGTGGTGTAGATAATATTGCTGAAAGATTCTGAACTTCCTCTTGAAAGAGGGGCATGAATTTCCTATTCAAGGAATATGTCAGAACATCTCCAAGACCAAGTGTTCATTTTCATCTCCATGGTTGGTGACCTAGATATAGAGTTGAATTTCCCTTTTAACTTAGTTTTCTTGGATACTTCTTCAGAAAATACTCCTACTGGGCACTGAGGTCAGCTCTCTCTCATTTGCTAGGGCTTCTGTTGAAGAGAGATGTAGAAGGATTATAAAAGTTGTCAGAGAAGCTTGGATAAAATGTGCTCCAAATGCCCTGAGCTAGTAGGGAGTGAAGGAGAGTGAGTCCATCCGCCAGCCAGCACCAAGTTCAGCAGCCAGTAAAGTCCTCCAAAGTCACTGCGTTTGTCTCCTTCACAGGACAGACTCACTCCAAGCTGATATACACTGAATGTAGATGTTGCAGGCATGGGGGTGTACATTCATTGTGTCATTCAGTTGCTACATCCATAGTTACCACCAAAGTCACATATCTAACAAAGCAGGTGCTAGATTTCAAAGAAGTCACTTGGAACATGGATCCCTTTAGTATCCTGAAATGCACACTCCTGTGAATCACCACAAGGGGGCGCCCTGCCCTAACTCACGTATTTTAAAAGCAATGTTTAATTTAGTGGGGTGTGTGTGTTCCAATGTATACATTCTAGTTCCAGCCAGACTTCCTTTCTTCCTTTTCTCATAGTAGTGGGGATGGAACATAGGTCCTCACTGTAGACAAGCCCTTACTGCTGAGCTACAAGCCCTCTACTGCTGAGCTGCAAGCCCCACTACATTTCTGAACATTTTCTGCCTAAATGGCATGGCTCTGTTTACAATGAAACATCCAGACTGATGTAAACATGTCCACAAATATTTGGGGGTTAACTCCAGGCTTGAAACGAAATACCCAGTGGGAAGCCTTTGTGCTGTGAGTAAAAGGCATGCTTACTCCTCAATGAAAGTGTATTCTTTGTCTTCCTAAGACCAGAGAAAGACAATTGTTCTTAAGGAAAACTGTATGCTTCAGCCAGGAAGGATTAGTCACAATTAAACAGATTGTTTGGTGCTCGTGGTCAGTGCTTACATAGGCATACTCTTTAAAATTTGTGATCTCCAGCCTTAGTCCCCCCAGGCAAAGCTTGTGGAACTCATGGGCTCAGTTTTCTTGTTTCTGTGTCACCCAACAAATAATCAAGTTGCAGAGCAATTGTGATACAACTGTCATTGGATGAAAGCTTCATCTATGTAATGTCTAATGTTGGCAAGTGATACCTGGGCCTCAAAGGATTAGAGCATAACCCCCTACACACACACACACACACACACACACACACACACACCACACACCTAACTTCAGATGTGTGACATTTAAACTTACAACATCAGGGCATATTGAAAGGGAAATGTATGGGCTGTAAAATAAACCTCCCTTCACCCAAAAGAACCAGCAGTATTTAGAATGCCTAATAGAGAAAATCTGAGTACAATGGTGAGATATATGGCCAGCTAAATCATAATCCAGTAGGCCTGACATGCATGGGTTTGGTTTCTATACTATATTCCACAGCATCCAATGCAATGAGCCATGGGATGGGTCATGCCATGGGATAGGCCAGGCCTTTCATATAGTCACTCTAAGACCGATGGAGCTTAGACATGGCTCAGCAAACAGAACAAACTGTGGTAGAAAACTTGAAGAAAAGGCATGTTCTATAGCAACTTCCTCTGAGGTAAACTTCCAAACTACCATCCTGAGGGAGGCAGTTACATGATGTTCTGAAGAGGTGTGAAGGATTTCATCCTGCAGTGAAGTTAACAGGAAAAAAGCAACTCAAAAGGTTTCAGGAAGTACCTGAAACTTACTAAAAATTCTACATCTCTCCTTTCCCAAAGGTATATAAGCAGTAAGGACTGATGAGAAATACTCTCAGAAAATTAGACCTACCTAGAAAAGGAAGAGAACAGCTAAGCTTCCTAAAACAAGCTCACCTGGAAAAGATTCTTTCCAATCTGTCCAGCTGCTTATAGGCTGTGCAGTATACTCCAGGTTCCCAGCCTTTGTGAGCTGTTACTTATGCTGGAGTGAGCAGACATTTGTTCATGTCTCCCAAGGAATAAGGAGGGAGTGGGCAGTGAAAATAGGATTTGGAAAATTCAGAGGCTCCAGATGAGGCTCAAATGTGAAAATATAAGAATCAAGGCAAACTGCTCCTACCAGTAATATAGTGTAAATACACTTTATACTGAATATTCTTGTCAGCTTTTATTTGCTAGTTTAAACCTAGTAAGCATCTGGGAAAACCAGGTACCCCAACATCTGGGGCCCACAGAATTAATTAATGATCAATTAATTAATTAACAAAAGCAATATAGCCAGGGATAGCAAAACAGCAAATTTGAAAGTAAATGTAAACATTCGAAGAACATTAGAACTGGATATAACAGATAGTCAGGGTAAAGGATTGGCTGTAACTCCTGGTAAGTCCACACTTTTCTGACACGTGACTCTTAGAAAGGCTGAGCTGAAGAGATTAAGAAGGAACAGTAAGAAGGCTTTAGACAGAGGAGAGTTTGGTGAAGGTTTGAAGATAACTTTTGCATCAGGAAGGCTTGACTTCAAAAAATAATTATATGCCACTATGGTTTGGATTTATAATGTTCTCAAAAGTTCAGCCTGGTTTAGGGCTGGTTCATCATTTGAGTGCTAAACATTTAAGAGGCAGGCCTAGGAGGGGATCTTCAGGTTACTAGAGGTACACTCTTTAGAGCGCTTGGAGGATCGCAGTGTTTTACTGTAATTTTCATTTTTGGCCATAAGATAGGCAGTTTTGTATCACGGTGGTATACTGTTACACAATTGGAAACTAAAAGCCATATGTCTGCACGGTCACACAAGGGAGCCTCCAGAATTATGAGCCAGAGATGCAATGATTGCACTGGCTATTTGTCAAGTAGGAGAACAGAGATACAGTTCCTGAATTTCTAAAGAGAACCAAAGGACACCTTTCCTTTGTAGCACCTTGTTGAGAGCACTTACATTTGGAGTAGGGAACTGAGCCTTGCCTGTGGGTGTGTGCAGGTTTAAAGCTGAAGTTCTATAAAATTAGGGGCTTCATGATGTTTTCATGCATTTCACTGTACTCTGCTTCTCTCAGTCCAAATTTGCCATCCTGCCCTTGTGCTCACCATATATACATGTGATAAATCCAGATTCCACATCAAAGAAAGCATGTGATATCTGTCTTTCTTCCTATTGCTTCTTGATGCTCCCCTCCTGGTAACCTCTACCTCCCACATATAAGTTCCTCTTCTACTTCCAAGTCCTGTGCATACATGTTTAAGTCCAGATTCCACAGGAAGGAAGTGCTGTCCAGTTAGGCATGACATTTTTATCCATGCCATGTATGTCTTGGTTTCTTGCTGGGAAAGGGCCGATTGGAGGCATTTCTAGCACTACTGTGACTGGAGGAACCCTCTCCAGATGAAGTGACCTTATCAACTTGTCATATTAATTCTCTCAAAATTGGAGTTGGTAAGTGTATAACTGATAACAATTAAAATCCTTTTAACACGGTCAACCCGATGAGGTGTAATTTTGTTCACAAGAGCAGGTATCTTCGAAGTGCACAATTACCTCACCTCGAGGTTCTCATCAACCAAACTCTCATGTAGAGACCCACCAGTGTCTGAGGCTGCCTACTGTGTACCCTCCAGAGATAGTCATTCTGCTGCCAACATTACTCAGGTCACTTCCCTTGAAAGGCAATGGAGTGACGTTCGCTTTGCTACAGAAATATACAGACAAGTGACACAGTCTGATCCAGTCTACCTTATAATTTAACAGGGCATGACACTGATCTGTTGAATGATGGGGCATACTGAAACAAACTTGCAAACTGAACATGTATCACTGGATATCAGTAGGAGGGAATGTAGTGATCAGCCTAACTGCTTCATTTACAGAAAAGAACCCCAAATGCAATCAATACTTGGTTAATATGGGGATGCTCTACACTGTGCTTGGCTCTTTTGTCTCCTTTGTATGTCTCCTTTAAACTTCAAGTTTTCTCACAATTTCATCATCTGGCCCCCATCCTAAGGGCTCCTGCAGGTACTTAAGGCTTGCCTACTAGTGTAAGAAGTGTCATGGTGTTCACCCGCTTGTTGTTTTGTAGGTCTCACAAATAAAGGAGAGGAACATTCACCAGAGAGTTAAAATATTTAATGACAAAAATCTGAGTTGCTATAGTAGTGAACCAACAAAACGGCTGTTAACTTGTCTCTGAAAGAAACAAAAATGGTACTCGATATCGTAGAGAATTTCTGAAAAACCAAGAACACACACATTAGCAGCATCACAATTCTGAAATTAGGAGTGAAACCTATCTTAACTAGTATCTCTTATTTAGGGCACTCTGTAACTGTTTCTACATAAATGCATAATCTTTGCTAGTCACAATAGTATAAAACAGATTTCACTATAATTTTAAGTCTAACACATAATATTACTTCTACCAGACCTTAAAAAAAGTTAGCTACTGATCTTGTTACATTTTACAAATACATTCTTTAAAATGAAACATCAACCTGAATAACTGCATAGAACCTGAACATAGATATCTAATCATCCTAGTGAAGAAACACTACGGCTACATTCCAGGAAGAAGTGGAAATGCTGGCAAGTTCCTTTTTTATGCATTGTCAATATAATTTGCAAAGTCCTCCAGAGAAAGACAGCATTTCCAAAATTCATAGTGACGTGCAGAAATAAAATCAACACCATAAGTCTTCTAGAAAGCTCAACCAAATGACTTGGTCCCATATGACAGGAGTCCTCTTAGCAAATTCATGGTGGTTACACTGCGTTAGCATTTTATATTGCAGTACCTTCTATCAAAGAATTGCAACGGACTTCACATATGTTATCAGGGGGGTTCTCTACAAGAGGCTGGACAGCTGAAGAGGGGCAGTAATTGTTGTTATGGCCAGTGTGTTTGGTGGAAGACAAGCAGGACAGATCATAGGCCAAGGTCATGGTGATGGCCTAGATGCTGATTGATAAGTAGAGGAAGCTAACAGAGCTCAGGTAGGCTTTTCTTTTAGTTCAGACTATTTCCAACAAGATTTAGGCCTAAAGTGATCAAGAGAGAGAAAGGAAAGAGGGCAGGCGCAGGGCACTTCCATTCCTATGCTGAGGAGGAAGACTCAGCTTTCACATTATACTTCTGCCTGTTCAGAGACAGCTGCCCCAAAGTTGTCTTCAGACATCCAACAAGTGACTGTTTTGTTGACTTGCATGGGAACATTGTTAGACTTTCTCTCAACTATTAATGTCAACCCTCTGAAACTAGAATCCAGTTTTAGAAGACAAATATCTGTGCTTTCTGAGCTAACGTCTGCAAATGGAATCAATTTGGAGTGTTATTTGGGGGCTTTTAATTTTTATTCTTATGTTTTTAGGAAACAGATAGTTCCAATAGTCAGCAGATGGCAGGTTCCTGGCTTTTTTAAAAATTGTAAGACACCTAAAGAAAAGCATAAGATATAGTAAACATTCATAGTCCTCTATGTACATTTTATAGTACGTTCTTCACTTGGATTATCTGCCCTAGAGGATTCTTACACTTGTTTGCAGCAAATCCCACCCTCTTCCTGACATTATACTTATGATATTCCACGGAAAATATGCTTTCTCAGAGGATGCGTTATTAGGAGAACGTAAGCTATTTAGATCAGCATTAGTAATCTAAAGTCATCTTATGTTGCTGCATTAGAGACTACATCACAAGTAAACAGGGGACTCAGTGGAAAGCAAAGAAGGAAAGGGTCCTGAAGACCCAGATGTCTGAAAACTCCATGCACTGCAGTATCTGGTATGTGTAGCTTGTCTCATTGCTTTATGAGGAACAAGCAATTTTTAAAAAAAATTTTTAATGTCTAGCTTTTAACCCTTGAGAAAACAAAATTTCCACAGTCAAAATGCAGTATTACCTTGAGCAACGCATACTCCAAAGGCCTGGGAGAGACTCTGTTCAGTCTGACAGCACTGTAAAGGCTTGTAGCCACGCTGTCTGTATCAGACCAGGCAAGCTGAAACTGAGGAGATGCCATCTGTCAAGAAGTACATGTTAAACAACACAAAAGAAACTAAAAACCACAACAATCCAGAAATCTCCAATATCCAAACACTAAAGGCTCTTTCCCAAGGATCTTGTGAGAGTCCCTCTAAAATTGGGCATAGCTTTGTAAAAAGAGGAAAAATAAAGTGGCATCTTTCCACATTATAATTTACATATGTTTATCTAGACAAATCATTTATTATATTTGACTTTATTCATTATTATATTGTTTTGTGTATATGTCTTATATGGTGTGCATATGTGTGCTGGGACACGTGTGTGAGGTCAGAGGTCAAATCTGTGGAGTCTAGTCACTAGGTTTATTTTATGCTATAATCATTTTCATTCACTGAGCCACCTCTCTGACCCTAGATATATTATTTATTGTTAGAAATATAAGTCCCCCCCATGTCAGCTACTATAACTTGGGACAATGACAACAAGAGAAATATCCATAAATCCACAGCAGTTTTAAAATAGGTTTTACAATAGGTCTTTACATTCAAATTTTTATCCTTCATATAATAATTCCAACTAATCAGACTGGAAGGAAGGAGCAGAAATGTTTATGCGTCAGCCCAGAGAGTAGATGTCCTTTTGATTTGTTTTGTGAATGCTCTTGATGGTTCATGCAAAAAGATTAACATGAAAAGACTAAATCCAATTCCCCCAATACATCCATGTATTTTCCAAAGTACAGACTTGAGTCTCAGGATAATACATTTTAATTTTGCTCTTCAAATGAAGAGGACTAGGAGAGTAAGTGAAAGCACTGCTTGGCTTTTATTTGTACCCAGGACCATCATCTGATGCCACCATATTGAACTATTTTGTTGCTTAGTTTCAGAGAGGAAAAAAAATACATTTTGCTAATTTATACCTGGCTTATTATTTGGTCTGAATTTCATATTTGAACTACAAAAACAATTTCCTTCAAAAGGAACATATGCACACACACAGATACACATTCACACACATACAATGGCAAAAGTAAAAACATAGCTGATGCTATTGCAGCATTCCTTAGCAAGATAGGGAAATGTTACACACAACACACTGTCATTCATTCATATTAACAATGGCCAAACCATTCAATGTCCTTATATTGGGAAAAACAAACAAACAAACAAAACAACAGCAAAACCAAAGAAGCCTCCATCTGGAAGTCTTGTAATAACTGCTGAACAAACTCCTCCACTTTCTTTAGAGGTTCACCAGGATAGGCAGTTTCTCAACATTTGTGCTTCATGGCAAGCTAAGGAGAAAGGGAGAGGGATGAAAACAAAAGAGACTTTATTAATAGGCTGCTCTCTCTACTTTTCCTTCCCACATCCAGGATGAGAGATCTTATGCTTGGTGACAACCACTGTTCCTGTCCACTTTGGCTCCTGGTAGAGTAATACTTTTGCAAATAGGTCACAGGACACTGCCCTTTGCTTCTTCCTTTACATCAACGTTGATGGTACATGTGCCTCCTGGTGGAGGATGCTGTATGGTGTTCTTTCATTCCACAGAAGGATCGATGAAAACAAAATGCACAGAGAGAACAAGTGACTCACCCCAGGGATAGTTGGGATTCCAGGGTCTCTTGATATGTCAGGAAGCAACCCTCCTGGGGTGTTAATACTGATGATATCCCATGAAGTGTGAAAACTTAACAGTGTGTAGAGAGGTACTCTAACAATATCCATCCTGGACTTTTAATCAGATCCAAAGTTCCTGACAATTAAGTTGTTTTCTCTTATAGGGACAAACAATAGACCTTAACTTCCTACTACTAATGTTTTGCCTCATCCTGGAACATGTGAATAATCGATCATTCCAGCAAAGCCCAGGGCAGTCACAATGTCATCTTATTGGTGGCCATGAGAGAAAGGTTAGACCCCTGAGCTCCCACTAGAAAACCAGAATCAACATTTATTCATGTGACAGAGGATGACTGGCCATTGTCCTAGTTTTTGTCTCTAAGAAGAACCTTAGCTGAAAGTCTTGATCCCTTTTTTATGGTAGAGCCAGTGAAATTCCCGATCTCCTTTTGGGACTGATGCTGACAGTTAGCCAACTGTCAGATGCAGGTTTGTTCTGAGTACACCCATTTTGCTATACTGAGTGATAAAGCTTTTTGGGGGTTGGGGGTCAACAACTGTGCTGAAGTCTAAATAACTCCTGCCATTAAAAAAGATTTAGTCATCGGTGCAGTGAAGTGAGAGGGGTAGAGCTCTGCCTCAGACCTAGTCCAGTCTTTAGCCACATTCTGGGCCCCTTACTGCAGTGCCTATGTTTTTGTTCTGCCTCTAGTTTTCATATATTATTTAACAAAGAGGTCCATCAAATAAACAGAGCTGTTAAGTGTTGTGTGTAATGAATTCCAACCATAAATATTTGATCACAGCTACTGTCTTGGTATTCATTGAGCTATTAACTTTCCACTAAATAGGCTTGTGCCAGTTCACACATAGCCACTAATCTTGAGGAATGATTGTACTGCTACTCAAGCCAGACCCTGGGCCATGGCCACCTGTACTTTGCAGAAATACAATTGGATAGGACAATTTGCTACAGAGCATTTTTTATTATGTTCAAATGTTTGTATCTTCCCAGAGTCAGGTGCTGAAACTGAACGCCATGAGATGGTGTTAGGAGGTGGGCATGGGAGGTGACTAGATCAGGAGGTACAGAGTCCTCAGAATGAATTAGAGACTCTTTCCTTTTCATTATGATAAGATTCTTTCAAAGGTCACCATAAGTGAATTAGGAAAAAAGACTTCATGGGGCATGAAATCTAGCATCTTGACCTTGGACTTCTTGGTAAGAAATGAATTCATTGTTTAATCAACTACAAGGTTTTAAGAATTTGTTTTTTTGCTTTAAGTAGCCTGTGTTCAGATTAATAACAGCTAGCAACAAGTGGTAATACCCTGGTTTATAGAAGTACCTGGGAATGGAGGACTTTAGAATTCAGAGCAGAAAAGGCACTAAACAAGATTAGGGAACCAGATTAGACAGGTTTGCTGCAGAGCCTGAGTGCCCCAAAGTCAATGCTTTCCCATTGTTTCCCATTCTGTAAAAATGTCACAGATTAACTCAGGTGCTGGAACTCCTCCATTGAAAATTCTCCCTGGTTTATTTACTGAATATTTCAAAGAACCCCCTACTAATGCTTTGTCATCTATTCTACATAATGATAATAAAAAAATCATTATTGATATTATGGATGTGCTTTAAGAGGAGAGTCCCTTCTTTTAGCCTAAAGGGTCAAACTGAGCAATTGCAACAGAACAAAGGGGGGGGGGGAGCCTTTCCCTCCCAGAAAACGTAATACCTGTTGTCATCTCTTCCACCCTGGTGCAGACGAGTCCAGATCAACTCTCTTTGCTGTGAGAAATGTCATTTGAGGATGCTAGTGTGGGTAATGTTCTTGCCTGCTGACTCACCACCCATGGCGGGCTGTCAAAGCCTGGAGCACACTACAACCTTGAGCTTTTGGGGGCAGGGGAAAGTTGAGTGAGGCAGCTTGTGCTGCACATTGCTCTTTCCTAACGGCTGGGACTGTGCCAAGCCCACAGCTCAGGAAGGAACATACTTCCTCATGACAGGATAACCAGAACTGGGGGGTCAGGATATGCTCGGCAGGGAGAGAAGCATTTTCCCTGTCTCTGTTCTAGAGGAGACTGGCACCCACACAGCTAGAGAATGTGGTTGTGCAAAAGAGACCTGTTCACTCTTGTACCTGGGTCACTGCAGGGGTCCTGGAACAATAAGATAAAAAGATAGCTTTTTACTATAATCTAGAAAGATAAGCCACAATTTCCATCAGACTGGGTTGTCCTCAGAGGAACTGTCACCTGGGATGATTGTTCTCTGCCGTGTGCACTGTGTCTTCCTCTTATAAACACAGCCCACTCTTCATGAGTCAACAGGCCACACATGTCTAGGGGAATGGGGGTGGGTAGAAGGCCTGGTTCCACCTCCAAATCTTCTGCTCGCTAGCAGGCCTGGCTGGGGCTTGGCCACTGAAATGACATCTTCATGCTAAACCTATGGTCAAATCCACAGTTATAACCCATGGAAAAGCAGCCCACCTTATCTAACGAGGTTGGCTTGCTCACGACAATGCTTCTGAGATTAATGTTTCATGAGCACATATCCAGTTTTAAAAAACTGCAAGCTGTGACACTGTCTTACACTCCCCTGTACACATTACCAGGGACTTTTCTCCCCCGGGAACAACTTCTAGAGGGGAGACCAATTAAAATGCCAACTTCTCTTGCCTATTCCATTTCTACTAAGCCAACCTGCCCTGCACTCGCCATAGTTGGAGACCCTTTAGCATTTGATGGTCTCATCAATCTCTGGTCTCATAGCTCTCTGTTCACAAACTGTAGGCTTCCCACTTTCTTTCCTTCTGAATTTGGATCACACAAGATTCATCTGTATTCTTTTTTAAATTGCCATTTTGAAGATCTCAGTCATCTGTAATAATTCCTCAGCCTCATTACTGAGCCCATTATGTCACCAAATGGGACAGGCTCAGCAGAAGCTATGTTTATTGAAATAAATCATAAACAATTTAGATGGATGTGCATGCTCCTCTTAGCACCCAAGGAGGTAGGTGTTGTTATTAATCAATTGCCTTTGTTTAACTGATAAGAAAACATGGGCTTTGAGAAAGTTAGCATTTGTCCTAGGTCACCCAGATGGGAAATGACACAACTGGACTCAGACACGAGAAGTTAACTACTATACCATGTTATTTCCCACCATTCAACAAATTTGGCCACGGTGTCAGGGAAATGTGTGGCAATGGCCAAGAACTTGGGTGTTTGTACAACCCCTGGTGAGAGGGACTCTATGTGGATGACATCCAGGTATTGTCTACCACACTGTAGGAAGAATAATTTCACAGTTTCCTTGGTAACTTGATTTGTGGTTTAATCATTAGCTGAAACTATTTTAGCAGAGCTTTATCAGTGCACCACTGTGGGAAGGCAAAAGAGATAATTGCCGGGACCACTCCATCTTTGCAAACTTTAGGACAGCTATAATATTACTTCCTTTTGCTTTCTCTTTCCCAACTCAACACTAAGGGTTTCTAGACAGATCCACTGTCCTTCTCCCATTTAAATACCTTAATTTGCTTTATGTATTAATGCATCTGGGCATGAAATCTCTCACATTTCCATGCCATCATTTCCTTGTACCAAAGCCTTGGGGAACATACATCTGGGTTTACTCTGTCACAGCTCATAATTGTGAAGTCCGGATGCCAACTTGTCTGCTGGCTTTCTCAGACAGACTTGGTTAGTTCTCCTCCAGGGAACTCTTCCTGGGTCTCAGAAGCAGCCATGCGCTAAGACACTGTTGTGATAGAGTCACTGAAGCCATCTGTCAGGACTCAGTCTCCTGGAGTGCTTTCTTATGAGCCCTGAAGAAACATCTTCTGTCCACTAGAGCATATTTTTCTTACTGCTTCTTGGTTGCCCATTCTTGTTTCCTCACCAGAAGTGGAGTATTCTGTGGATGCTAATTGAATTATTCTCCTTGAAGATCAACTAAAAACTATCTGCAGGTCCCGATCATGAGCCCACCAGGCCAATATGTCACCAGTAGAAATGGTTCCAAGAAACTTAAATTCAACTCACAGTTAGAAACTAACTACTGTTTGATCAGAAGTATAAGCACAGTAATAAATCTTTACAAGCTAACCGTTGGATCTCCTCTTTCCTTTGGTTTATGATTGCCTTAGCTAGGAAGATGCCAGTATATTGTCCTTTTCTCTTCGGAAAGGCAGTTCTCAGCAAAAAGTAAACCATTCATGCTAATATCCAGTCACATGAGAAATCCATTCTCTAAGTTCTGGGACAGGAGATAGTCTTGCTGCCATATCTGCTCAAAATTAGGGATCCAGAATAGAGGTTTTGAATCCATACCCAAGCCAGTTTCGAGGGGAAACTAGCCTTGAGACGGGGCTTACTTTATGTGTGGTGAAGAGATAACAACATGTGACATACAATGACAGATACTTAGAGAAGAGAGTGGAAAAGGACACCTAAGAAGGTTCACGCCCCATACAATTCTTTCAATTGTGGCCAATGTCAGGATATACTGTGAGAGCTGATCTTACTTCTCCCTCTTCCTGTGACCTGAAGTGAACCTGATATTTAGGGCATAAATTAAAGATTTCCTTTGCTATCTTAAGTAGCTAAAAGTCAGAAAAAGAGATGAGGCCATTAGAAAGAAGACGGTGACCACAAAATCCAGGTACAAGGAGAAAAACTGCAAAGCCTAGTTAATTAGAAAATGACTCACCAAAGGAACAACAACCACAAAATGCTCCTGGATTTTCTCACCCACCACGGGGACAGTCTCTTGATATTATGACCTCTGATAATCCAGCATGGAGACCCTGCTCTCAGCAGGCTCACCTTGTGTGCGGTTTCTGCGAACTGCTGGGCACTGTTCTTCATGTCTTCTGTCTTCTCTTCTGCTCGGCCTAACCGTTCCCCACGCTCATTCAAGGCCTGGCTTGCCTTTGTACTGCACTGGTCACCTATCAGCTGCTGAATGGAGGATGCTGTTTCCTGGAAAGATTACAAGAGTGTCAAGAACTACCTTGGCTCCCCACAAAGGCAGATCCCACACTACGGAAAGGCCCAAGGTGGATGGTAGCAGAAAATAAGTTTCCATTCTTTTGGGTGACTCATTCACTTATAGAAAGAGCGCCCAAAGATCTGCCACAGGACCGGGCAAACGCTGCCGTGCTTTCCACTCCCCACCATTTTATTCTACTTGATGAGGCTCCAAAAGATGGAGCCCAGTGGGATTTAAGATGTATTTGCATAGTAAATGGGAACCCTGACAAGTTCACAAAATTAGAAAAGTTCATTAAGATATATTTGTATCTTATGTACATTTTTTTATAGTTTTATTATGTATTTATCTTTTCTCATTCTCTGTTTGTGGTGTGTGTGTGAGAAAGAGTGAGAGAAAGAGAGAGAGAGAGAGAGAGAGAGAGAGAGAGAGAGAGAGTTTAAGTCAGAGAACAACGTCTGGAAGTTGGTCCTATTCTTCCACCACATGAGCCCCAGTAACTGAACTTAGTTAACTTGGTGGCACATGTCATACTGCTGAGCCACCTCAATAATTATTTTTTAAGACCAGTATCTCACTCTAGTCTAGGTGAGCCTGGGATTCCATCTTTTGGCCTCTGCCCACCAAGTGGGAATTCCAGTATGAATTCCATGCTCTATAAAAATCTGTGTTCCCCCCCAGCCTCTTGGCCTGGGGGTCTGAGTCCAGGCCTGGTAAATGCTAGGCAAATCCTCTACCACTGGCTGTATGCTCAATTTTTCAGCTTGTTTTCATCTTTAGTTAGGTTCAGTAATCCCCAGAAACTTGAAGTCACAGAGATTTCCTACATAGAATGTTCTACATCAGTACCCTTCCACTTTACCCCTTTTATCTAGCAATTAAGCCACACTCCACACTGCATGGCTAAGAGCTATGATTCAATAATAAGCTTTTAAATTCAAAGGTGATATGATGGCTTCCAACCTCCAATCCTATGCTATGACTTGGATGCTCGGGCTTCTGTGTGTGAGTTCTAGAATATTAAAAGCAAAGCCACAGCACTGCTAGCAGCTAGCAGGTAGGACACAATCACAGAAACTAGCTTTTGAAAAAAAATTAGCATTTTCAAACTCCAGAATGATACCAAAGAAAGAAGCCAACCATACTCCAAAGGTCGTGTATCCTTGATATTCCATTTGCCAAGACAGGCAGCATGACTTTGGTAAATAGTTTGCAGGCACATTAGCCACTGAGGACAAGCACATTGGCCAATGACAACCTCGGGAAAATTTATAGCTGTATTTTGTTAACATTGAATGGCATTTTATATAATGTTTTATGTCTTTCAATAAGTTGATTACATCATTTTACTTTGGACCTGAGATGGATACTTCTAGCCACAGATAGCTTTTAATAGAAATGTTATTTCCACTAGTCTCAGCTACAAAGGCTGGGTAATTTATCCTTTGTGGAACATTCTAGAGTTTCTGGAAAAGAATCTCAGGTGAGGAGTGCCTGGTCCAGAGGCAGCACTGAAGAAATCACCTTCCATTTATCAAGGGCCTAATACACTCTAAAAGAAAAAAAAAAATGATTGAGGTTTACTAACATCACCACTCATAGCTAGCACCACATAGCTATGTATCCATCTGTAGGGACACAGTGACATCCATATACATAGACACAGAAAGTACAGACTTGAGTTGATTGCACCCATGGAAATCTGCTTGGGCACAGAGGAAATTCTGGAACTTCAGAACAAATTTTAGAGAAGAAATCTTAGTCTTAAACATTGCTTTCATACTGTACCAGTAACTATAATAACATTCCATTATCATAGCTAACAACACAGGACTTTGCAAGCAGAAAAATGTTCAAAAATACTGCTTTGTTTCCTGTCCAAAACTCAGAGGAAGCAGATTGGAAGCAGAAAAGCTTGTACGTGGTCATCACACCTGAAAATTAAGGGTTACCATGAACCTTGGTCTGCTGATGACTCCATCCTTTCTCACAGACATGATGCAGCAATCACTATGACAGGATTGTGGGCAGACTAGCACATGGGTGTAGGTTTGGGTTGGATATTTCCCAAGGTAATTCCAGACTGCTTCTGCCCTCAAAGTATTCTTCTTCGTAAACTAAGATTTACTGCTCATGCTACATGGCAAGCCAAGTGACACAAAGAAGGAAGAGAGCAGCAGGATAGACTAGAAAGACAAATGAGAGGCTGATGTCTCTCTGATCCATGCTTCCTTATACACACCACAGTTTAGCAACAAGAACTCTGAGAAAAGATGAGACAGGAATCTTCAAGTTTATGTTGATTGTCAACTTGACAAGTTTACAGTGACCTAGAGACGATACCTCTGGGAATGCCTGTGAGAGCATTTCCAGAGAAGTTTAACTAGAAACCAGGACTTAGCCTGAAAGTGGATGGTACCATCCCCAGGGTAAGGCCTGGTCTGAATAAAGAAGGAGAATATAAATGGAACACAGACATCAGTTTCTGTATGCTTTATCTGTGGTTAGCTGTCTCGCACTCTCACTGCACAGACTACCTTGCCTTTCCAGCCGTGATGGCCTATACTCTCAAACTATGAAGAAAAAAAAAATCCCTTTCCCCCTTCAGTTGCTTCTTGTTGGATATTTGACCACAGAAAGAAGAAAAGTAACCAAGGCTGTGGAGATAGCTCCGTTGGCAGTGTAGCTTCAGCATAAGTGTGGGGACCTGAGTTCTATATCTAGAACTCTTGTGAAAACATCAGGTGTGGTGTTGCTTGCCACAGCTATGGGGAGGTAGAGACAAGTGGGTCAGCTCTCTGAGCAGCCAGTATAGCCATGCCAAGAGTTTCAGATTCTGATAAGATATCTAGCCCCAGTAGAGGGGCTGGAGAGATGGCTTGGTTGGAAGCCCCCACTTCCAAATTACTAATAGAGGAAATTATAATGCAGAAGAAGTTGGACCATTTCTGTGGTAAGTCTGACCACTGGATTGTAGGGAAAAATGTGGAAGATAGATTTGTGGCAAGAGAGGCCCTAGAAAGCCATCATCAAGGTTAATGGAGTCATTCTGGTGCAGCTTATAAAAATAAAACTTCATTTAAAAGGAGAGCAACCGGATCGAGAATGCCCTTGAAGAAACTGCTAGACATGGACCCCCCAGGGAAGTGCTTTCTGGGTTCAGCTGTCAAAATGCACAGAGGCATAAGCACTACTACAGCTGTGGTGTAAGGGGCCAGGCTACAGTCTTGAGCTAGGAATAGATTTTAACATGTTTGCCAACGTGGTGCAGGTTTTACAAGCATGCAAAGTAAGATTTACAGGGTCACAGTGGCTTGATTCAGGCTTCAGAAAGCCACAGAAGCCAGGCAATGTGAGGCGGACTTGAATTCCCTGTGAGGGCATGAGTCTTTTGTGTGAAGCTGTGAGGTTGAAGTATACATTACACTGGAGGCCCCAGGAGATGCCAGGACTGTGGGATATCAGTCTCAAGTATGGAGTGGAAGGAGACCAAGAAAGACCATGTGTGTTACAGCAGCAGAATTAGAGAAATGTTGCTACCAAAGGCAACCGCCCATGTCATGTTGTTATGAGCTCCAAAAGTCAGCCAAGCAGTAGCAGAATTTGGTGTTTTCCCTGCCACGTTTTGATCTTGCTTTGGTCTGGTATTTCCTTGCTATGTCCTTGTTCCTCCTTTACACAATAGGAATGTTTACTCTGTGCAATTGCATATTGGAAGTATGTGATATAGAGGTTCACAGGGAAGTGATCACTTTGAGACACAGATTTGCTATGGATTTTTAAAAGTGTTAACATTATAAGACTTTGGGGACTTTTCAAGATGGGATGAGTGTATTTTGCATTGTGAAGAGATGTCCTTAAGTCTATGGGGATCAGGGCTTTAAAAGTGGACAAGGGGGGCACCTGAGATTGTTAATCTCAATTATCAATTTGTTGACAGAATTTAGTGATTCTAAAAGATATCCTCAGGCTGGGTCCAGGAGGGTGTTTTCATACAGATCTGATCATAGGTGACACTAGGTCTGGGTTGGGGTACTGGGCTGAGTAAGAAGGCAAAAGTGAGTAGAGCATTGATATCCACATCTTCTTGACTGTAGATGCAATATGACCTTCTATCTCATACTGGATTACATAGCTAGAGTGGCCGTGGTGGCCTTTTCTTTTCCTGTTAGCATAGACTACACTTCAAAGTCGGAGCCAGAAAAAGGCTTTCGTAGTTTGCTTTGGCCAGGTGTTTTATCATAGCCATGAGAAAAATAACTAACACATCTTGGTTAAGAATAGTTGTATTATTAATTAAAGAGACTTTAGAAGTAACTGCAATAAAATTTAAGAGTATATAACCACCATCTTAGTTTTTTAATTATAACAAACCCACATTACTTTCTAGGTTATACACCTATGAATTTGGATTGAATCTCCTATGGGTAAGCCACACTGCTTTCTTTGCCATGGTTTTTCTTGAGCTGAAACTTGGACATGATGTTAGGTAATGTCACACCCAGTTTCTTATAGCTGTTATACAAAGAGAGACAAGGTATGGGATAAAGTGGAATTATCTGCTGTGCTGCTTAAAGATAACATTGATGACCACTGCTAATAGGAAACCACTTTTAGTTATTTGCAGGCATTAGAACAAATCTGAAAAAAAACATTTCTTTTCAGCTGACATGGCCTCTCCCAGTTGGAATTCTCCCCATATTTTGAGGCTGAGGAAACTCCCATCATTTTTTCCAGGCTCCAGCTCAATTCCACTCCTTCACACAATGATAAGCACTATATATGTCTTCAAGTAGATTGTAGTACTTAAACCATGTACCCCTCTTCTCTTTATCTTTTCAACATCCAATGCCATGACTTTCAGCAGAATCATGAACTTCCTGGTGTTCCTTTTTACCATTCCCTAATGCAATAATCATTTTCCTCTTTTGACTTCTATCTGTTCACTTGACTTTCTTCTTTTGGTAACTCTTACTTAGACTGTAATTGCAGGGCTGTGACCTTTCCCTCTGGCAATATTATCCAAGTCTTCATCTCTCATAAAGTTGCTCAGACCTATGCATGTTCTTATTGGATTCCAACTGATTGCCCCAAAGGCACCTCAAAATTCAGTCTGTCTAAACATAACCCTACAGTTTTTTTTCAAATGCAGGGTTCCTGTTTCAATGACTGAACACAATATTTCCCCATGTGACTCCAGACAGAAATCTGGGAGTTGAGTCTGACTTTTCCGTTAAAGTTACCATAACACCGGTAAAGACTGCATTCTCTGTAGCTTGCTGGACTGCACTGTTCCCCATCCTCACACACTACACACAGAGGCATAGTCAAATTCCTCTTCTGTTTTCATTAATACTCAAATTCTTAGAATTATTAAAAAGGACATTGCTAGCTCAAAGGGCATAAACCGAGGCTTTTAGTGGATACAGAATTTTTTTTTTGTTTGTTTGAAACTTTTAGTAAACATTCAGAACTCCTCACAGCAGGCATACCATTTGCCAGGTACTGCTGAAGTGACACACTTGGTAGTTATGCGATGTTACTTATCTGGCGTTCAGTTTCTTTACACGTAAAGGTGGGGCCTGTCATCCATTCCATTTGTCTACTACAGAGTTCACTGAGATGAAAATAAAGTAACTAAAGTAACAGCAGTGTTTGGTGACAGTGCATCATTCCACACCCTCTTTTAGGAAGGCCACACATGCTTTCTAGAGAAGTTCTGAGAAATGGCACAATTAGTTGCACTTATCCATCTTTTTCCCTCTTAACATGGGATAAATGTCTTGTAATTAATAGAAGATGCTTCTTGGCTCTCTACTTATAGCCCAGTGTCTTGCTTAGGGGGAGATGGGTACATATTCATTAAGTGAAATCATGTTGTGTAAACAGGGGACCTTACTCAGAAGTTGGGGTCCATTAATATTGTGCTGTTAAGCCAGGAAATAATGCAATCTCCTACGACAGATAGAATCATAATTCTTTCTAAATAGACAAGAAGCATATTAATACCCAGATTTATTCAAACAGGCTGAGAATAGACTGTCAAACATAGCAAATGAAGTCAACTGCCTTTTGAATTGCAGACTCTGGAGAGCACAGACCAACCTGGCTCCACTGATGTTGCCTTCACATCAGTTCCACTTGACAGAGCCTCAGTGCAAGCATGTGCTGGCTTATTTTATGTTATGCAGTTTACTGTAGAGAGAGAAACTTGTAGGAACCCTCATCATTGCAAACAGTCGCTGTTAGAACACAATCAAGAGAAAACAAGGAAGAAACGACAGAAAGTGATAAAGGAAGAAAATTAAGAACAGTTTTTTATACATATATAAAATATATAAAATATACATATATAAAATACTCATGGGAATTAATTTGATAATTGTAGACTTCAGTCCATGTGTTGGCAGTTAAAAATGTTAACACTCTCTCCACTAAAAAGGTCATTTAAAAGCCTTCAGCAACTACTACTTATATATAATACATATATAACTTAAATATACATTACTAAATATTGTTTAGGAAATAAAGAAGGAAATTACCTAGAAATAAATGACAGATAAATGTATGCACATATAGCTGAGTAAACAAACAGGTTCTTTTAAGATTTTTTTAAACAAATATTTTAAAGCTTTTAAATTGTGTGTGTGGTGACTGCAGGCCAAAAGAGGGAATCATATCCCCTTGGAACTGGAGTTACAAACAGTCGTGAGCTACCTAATACGGTTCTGAGACCTATACTAGAGAATCTCTGAAAGAACTGGAAGCACTCTTAACTACCAAGCCATCTCTCTAGCTCCATACAGATTTGTCAAAATACAAATTTTTACAAGCTTTGCTTGGACTATTTGTATTCTAAAATCTATCTAGCAACTTTGGAATAACTATGCAATAAAGCCCAACCTGCTAAAGTAAGTTATAAATCTTCCTTGGCAGAAAGATTTATTATAATAAATCTGTTAATATACCCAAAACATCAATAATCTCATATGCTAAAAATGTTCAATAATAATTCGTTTCCCAAGTAGATTAAATGGCCAAGACCACTTCCATGGGTAAAGTATAAGGTACAATTAAGCTTGGTTTAGCTCAGGAACATACACATGGCTTTTACCGAACATTAGCATGTGGGATTAATCTCAAATGTTCTTCTTTCCTTCTTGCCTACCATTTACTTCCAGTCTACCTCTAGCAAAATAATGTTTCATGAAGACCTGGTTTCTTGCTGCCTCCTGAAAGTGCTCACTACTTCTTACACACTGCTCTTTTCCTGTGGCGAAAGTTCCACTCCCGCCACTGCTACTTCAGTCTCATAGCACTCACAGTGCTTCAAAGTAGTTACTACTTAGTCCTGTGACCACACTAAACATCTCAAACTGAAAACAATTGAAATACCAATGATACTAATTGTTATTTATATGAAATGAGTAATAACATGTAGAGACTTCCCAAACAAAATAATTTGGTTCCTAATCCAGAGACTCCATTAATTATATAAGATTAATACTAGATTAAAAAAATAATAAGCTCTTCATATATTATACAGGCTAAACAATAATATCACACCAATACATGTTGATATTGGAAGTCCTTATAGCCCTATTAAAGATAAAAGTTCTTCTAAAGGGCAAGTTTTTACTTGTACTTTTGTGTTGATGGCCACATATATAAAGTCTCTTTGAAAACAATGACTATATCAAACCTTTCTAAAAGAAATGTATTAACCTATGTTGGGGCCATATGCAATATGAATTCAGCCAATCACAGAACAGCGGCTCATGCCTGGACATCTATAAGGCAAGAGGTATTATGGTGAGATGCTACTGTCCCAAAGAAGGTATTCTCACCTGAATTTACAGTTATAGAAATACATGGTAAGGCTGGTGGAGCAGCTACCTCAACTGCCTTGGCACTGATTCCAAACCTCTTAAGTACTTCTGTCAGCCTTTCCCAAAATGGTTCTTTTGGTTAAAAAACATGGTACAAAGAAAGCATAATGGTCTGTCGAAATAACTTTATAAAATACGATCCAATTGGGATCTTTCTTGCAGAGTTTTGGATAACCTCTCATAAACTAATATAAACCCTGCATTTAAATGAGGTAAGGATGAAGGGAAAGTTGATTATGCAATTTCCCAAACAGAATTATTTGTGGGGTTTCTTTGGACAGGGTATTGAGGTAGAATTTGTGTTGGAAAACGCTGCAAGAAACTATACCTCACTTCTAAATTAAAGGGAAAAAAAAGTAAGTCTAGGCTGTCTCCATCAATTTAGTAATAGGTAGACAAGTCATGTTCATATCCAAAGTGCTTGCTTTATTGAGGCTGTAAAACAGATATAGCATGCTGAATGGCAGTTCTAGAATTATCTTTTGTTTCAGTTCGGTGGTTAATTTCAGGGACCATGAAGCCTGCTTTTGCCTGAAGCTGGATGACTAAGACAAATGGATCCAGCATCCCGGAATATTTTGTAAACTCATAAATTCCAAAGACTACTTGAAAGAGAACTTGGGATTTTTTTGTTGGCATTAGAAGAAGAAGTGGCATTCTAGCAATACATGTTATTGCCATGTCAAGTAGTTAGTGAATCTAAACCAGGTCAAAGCCCGTCTATCTCCTTATCATATTTTCATAATTTTCTTCTCAATTCCAATATACTTGGTGATGAAGGTAAACATTAGGATATTATCCTGTCTTTTTCAACACTTAAAGTTAGGTGAAAAAAATTCATAATACTTTTTTTTTTAATATTGACTTAGTTTGGGTTTGGGGGTTGCTTATGAGTTATAGCGTATGGGGAAAAACAAATACAAGAATAAATCTGTTGGTTCTGTTCAGAGAAAATCAGGCTCAAAGAAGGATGGTCCTTCACAATGCACCGCTACACTCCAACCCTGAGAAATGGATTTTGTCTTTTGTCTCTTGTTATGGATGGTATCATACCCGTAACAATATTTGCAAGTCTATATCTCAGTTAAGTAGGAAGTTAGTATTTTATTTTAAGAATTACAATTGCAGGTTATATAATACAAAATCCCATTAATGCTATGGGCTATAAAGCAAACTCAGTTCAACACATGGAATCTGCTACTTCCTAGCCGCACAACACTGAATTAATTACCTTTCTTCTGTTCTTCAGTTTCCTTTCTTCTTATGGGGTCTGTCGGTACCTACTCCCAAAATTGGATTGGGGAAGTATTTCAGGTAATGCACAATTGCAAGGTGTAAAGGTGCACACAGAAGACAACATTAAACATAACAAACAAAACACAACAAAAATGGCATTATAATCTTTTTTATAATTTTCTGTTCACTTTCTACCTTGGCCTACCTTTCTTCCATTCCCCATCTCTGTGAACAGTCTCTCTCTGGTTCCTCATTTAACCTTCCTCATTTGAACCCAGTGTGATTTGACCCCTGCATGATATGATTTGCTCTTTAGCCTTAAATTCAGTGGGTAAAGCACTTTGCCTTTAAACAAGAAGTTACTAGAATTAGATTAAACCAAGCCCAAGTGGTTGAACTTGGGAACACAAAATTGGATTTGGGTGAAGAGAAAGAACACAGGGCTTGCAGGCCAGACAATATGTAAAATTGTTGATCTAAGGACATAAGGCAGAGTGTCTGAAAGGAAAAGCCAAAGGGACAGAGCAGGTTCAACACTTCAAAATTGGTTGCATGTGACATAAAGTGTATGGGCTCACTATGTATAGAACCCCCTGCCCTCAACACACATTCTTCTCTCAGACTCACCAGTGACATGGCCACTGGACATGGCCACAAGCTCATTGACAAGTTCTTTTGAAGGTCATTGTTATATTTAGCTTCTAGAATACACTTTCTTGTTTTCTACTATTCACTTTAACTACTGCCTTTGTTGTTTTTCAGATGAGAGAAATAAAGCCAGAAAAGTCTGGGTTTGATTCTGACTGGCTCTCTGGTCTCAGATATCTCTGAAGCTATCATTTCTACTCAGTATAAAGGGGATAAAAGTACCTGTTTTGCAGGATCTATTTTGAGAAGTAAAAGCAATATACACTTAGCACAATGCTCACTACATATTGTGCTATTATTCACTTGACACACAACATGTGTTCCACACATAACCTGCACTGTGTGCCTTGAAGATTATACCTTGACATTAATTAGGTCTTTCTTTCTTTCTCTAACCATACTCTTGAACCCGAATTCACAGTGGTGCCCACCTTATCTGCAATGCCAACATCTTTGACTGTAACCTCTAGCATCCCACCTAAGTATGGTGCATGCATCCTACCTCAAAAGGATACTTAGCTCTCCACTTATTTCTAGTAACTAGGAAACTTTAAATTTTGTTGGCCCTATTGAACCACCAGAGCATCCTGAATGATTTTCTCCCACTGCTTTTTTGGTCTCCAGTACTTTGTTTTCTTTATAAACAATTATGTGGGTCATGGAACTTTCGTGTTTTGATGCAGTGCTGGCTTATTCATGACATGGCAGAATCAACTGGTCAGGCTCCTCTTGATCTAGTCCTGGGCTACTTACTTGGAGCCTTTCACAGCTCTCTGGACTTAATCTATTACCTTGTAGTTTCTTCCAAAGTTATGATGTTACAGCATGTTACTGTAGAGAAGAAAGTATTAAGATGAGTCTTGAAGAAAAAGCAATGTGAATAAAAAGCTCCACCAGTCATAAAAGAACACACATGGTATGCAGTCACTGATAAGTGGATATTAGCCCAAAAGCTCAGAATACCCAAGATACAATTCACAGACCACATGAAGCTCAAGAAAAAGAAAGACCAAAGTGTGGATGCTTCAGTTCTTAGAACAAAATATTCATGGAGCAGAGAATGAAGGAAAGACCATTCAGAGACTGCCCCAACTGCGGATTCATCCCATATACAGGCACCAAGCCCTGATACTATTGTGGATGTCAAGAAGTGGTTGCTGACAGAAGCCTGATAGGCTCTGCCAGAGCCTGACAAATACAGAGGTAGATGTTTGCAGCCAACCATTGGACTAAGCACAAGGTCCCCAATGGAGAAGTTAGAGAAAGGATTGAAGGAGCTGAAGGGGTTTGCAACCTCACAGGAAGAACAATAATATCAATCAACCAGACCCCCAAGAGCTCCCAGGGACTAAACCACCAACCAAAGAGTACACATGGAGGGACCCATGGCTCCAGCTGCATATGTAGAAGAGGATGGCCTTGTCGGGCATCAATAAAAGGAGTGGCCCTTGGTCCTGTGAAGGCTTGATGACCCAGTGTAGGGGAATGTCATGACGGAAAGGCGGGAGTGGGTGATGGGTGGGGGAGCACCCTCATAGAAGCAGGGGGAGGGGGAAAAGGGATAGGAGGTTGGCAGAGGGGAAACCAGAAAAGGGGATAAGATTGGAAATGTAAATAAAGAAAATATCCAATTTAAAAAAAAAAAAAAAAAAAAAAGCTCAACCAGGAATACTGTGTCCATCTCTGTTTCTAACGTTTAGCAGTATTACTCTGTCCTTAGATGCAGTTGGTTGATTTTAGTGTCTATCAGTTTATTTATGCTAGAAGGAAAAAGAAGTTCTTTGTAAAACGTAGATTCCATGAGTTGGGGCCAGAAACACAGATACAGCTGAAACCTCTTGCTGCTAGACAGTAAGAATGCTTTCAAATGGCAGGGGTGATACTGAAATAAAAAGCTGGTTTAAAGTGGATTCAACAAGGCAAACTGTGATATTTAGAACTCTAACAGTAATAAAGGTTATAACAATGAGATAATTATGGTAATTTTATATAAAAACTTCCTTACCTTTTAAGTGCTAGTGAGAAAAAGTTCATATAAAATATATACCAATGATGTTTAAGTACAAAATAAAATTGGATGCCTCATTTATTTAGGTGACTGTAATTAGTAAGGAATAATTTAATATTTGGTTCTTTAATTCTTTTAAGTATTTGTCTGTATACAAGGGTGTGTGTGAGTCCTGGTTGCTTTTAACTTTGATACAAGCTAGCCTTATATGAGATGAGGGAACGTCAATTCAGAAAATGCCTCTGACAGATTGTCTGTAGGCAAGTCTCTGAGGCACTTGCAGGTTAATGGCTGATATTGGAAGGGCCAGTCCACAGTGAGTGGTACCACTCCAGGCAGGTAGAGTTGGGTTGTATAAGAAGTCAGGTTGAGGAAGTCAGTAAGCAGTATTCCTCTATGGCTTTCTGCTTTGGTTCTTGCCTCCAGGTTCCTGCCCTGGTTTCCCTTAAGGAAGGACTACAAGCTATATGGTGAAATAAATTCTTTCCTCCCCAAGTTGCTTTTGGCCATGATGTTTATCACAGCAATATAAACCTAAGTAAGACAATATGCATTTATCTGAATGTAAGTGGGTAGCACTGGAAAACACAGCAAACAGAGAAAGCCAAGGAACTGTTATAGCAAACGGGGAACAACTAATGTAATGATAAAGTATAACAGAAAGAGTAATTGTGGCATATTCCAAAGTCATAACTACTTCTTCCTGCTTTTTTTAATTTTTGAGATTACAACTTAATTATATCATTTCACTCTTTTATCTTCTCAAGCCCTATAATATACACCTCTATTCTCTCTTTCAAATTCATCACCTCTTTTTTTTTTCATTTATTATTATTCCATGTTACATGCATATTTGTATATGTAATACATTTATATCCCTAAATATAGCTGATACAGTCTATGCAGGGCTACTTGTATTTGTATTTTTAGTGTTGATCATTTGGTATTGGATAAAGTATTTGTATGCGCTTCTCTAGAAAATACTACTCTCCCCTCACCCTGAGGATTCCTTAGATACCTGCAGTTCTGATGCCTCTTGGGTCTCCCTCCAATTTAGTTGATTTCCTTGGCTTAGCTTATGTTTGGGTGAGACTTTAATGTGTTTCTCACCCATATGAGATTCCTAGGAGACACAGTCTTATAGCAAACGCCCTAATTCTCTGGCTCTTACACTCCCCTTCTTCAGCAAGTTCCCTGAATATTAGCTGCAGGTGTAGATGTAGCCCTTGAGACTGGGCTCCACAACTCTGTGCTTTAATTGGTGGTGGCTTTCTGTAATGGCCTCCATCTGTTGCAATGAGGAGTTTTCTTGATGGAGGGCAAGGACTACACATATGAAGATGTAGTTGAGGATTACAGTGGTTTAGTAAAGTGGTAGTTGTAGGTTCTTCTCTAAAACCCATGATTTCACTAGCCTTAGCAAGTTGGCTAGGTTTCCAGTACCAGGAATGATATACTTCTTGTTGAGTGGGATAGCTGTTGGTTATTGACAAGGTCATTATTGCATCCTTAGAGTTATTGTACCATGCTGGTTATTGTAGTTCATAGACATGACTGTTTTTTCTTTAAATATTTGGTTGTTTAGAATAGATCTCATTTCATGAGGACAGGGAAGAAACATCTTGATAACTTACAAATTATAGTAAGGTATTTAGAAGGCACTTGTTTGTGCCTGATAGTTAACACACCAGATTGGTGATCTGGTGGAGGATTATGCAATGCTGGCCATGCAAAGTAAACAATTTAGTGTTCTGGGAGCAAATCCATCAGATTAAAAATACTGGGTGCCTGTGAATATTCTGAGCTCAATTCTGCTACCAGTGAAACCTCATTTATACAGAATTCTCCGGAAAACATAAGTAGGATTCAGGTTTTATTCACATTAAGAGAGAGAGAAGCAGATCTATTACCTTTCCCAAAACAACTGTCTGACAACTCAACTCCTCTGGGTTCATAAAAATATGAAAAAAAAAAAGCATTTTGATAACACTTGGAAGATCTGTGAAGTTAATAAACAAGATAGAAACTTTTGATGTTGTTAACTTAAATAATAGGAGTAAATAAAATATGCTAAGTACTGTAATTGCTAATATTGCATATTTTATCTACTTAAATTATCTTAAGTATTCTAAACATTTAAATTATAATTGCAGTCTAAATTATTCAGTTAAGTAAATTTCATAAACAATGCTTTAAAGCTTAATTTTGTTTTCCAAGTTATATTTAGTAGAAATACTTAATGACTTGAGCATAAAACAAAGCAGAAGTAAAAGCTTCCCATTCAATACAGAAAGCTCTATTGGTCTTAAATAATGCCATCAACATTCTTACACATACCATCTCGTTTCTTGCTTTGAGACTTTGTATACTCTGGTTATTCAACCCCATGGCACCCTAACTTTTTCTTCTGCCAACTAGTTCAATCTTAGTAGACTTCAGATTTATAAATTTTCCTCCTGGCTTGTGTATTCACTGAAATATTTTTTTGGGTCACGTATTATTTACAACAAGTATAGCACTGGTTGAAAACAGGGTCATAGACAGAACCATTGTGTTCTCATATACAGCAACCATTGTCCACGCCAGAAATGAAACTTCTGAAGTTTCTAAAATCTAAAATCACGAAGTAGAATGTGCATAGGTCAAAAATATGTGTAGAGAGTGATGTATATGTTTAAAATACATTTATAATTGAAATTAAATTATTAAAACACATTTTAAAATTTCCAGGCAAATCAACAGTTGAAAAATTGAAAAGTTGCCAGAGAGTTAACAAATAATTTATAAATTCATCAGTAATTTACTGTAGTAGTGAACAAAGGCGAAGGACAGCGATTTATGATTACGTGCAAATACCTGAATAGGTAATATGTTAAGCTGTGTTGTGGAAGAGACAACGTGGGCAAAATCCATATGCAAAGATCTGAAAGAGGATAAACGTGGATATTCTAGGAGCTGAAGAAGGTGGATGTAGCAGCAGATGGGACTGTGACTTCTGAAGAAGAGATGGAGGATAAACAGGAGGCAGACAATACAGAATTTATGGATGGATTGTATGTGTAGCTGGAAGGTATTGTATTTAAAACAGGAGTAACATGGACTAAGGTTTTTGAAGCCATCATGCTGCCTACAGTATCAAAAAGGAGCAAGGGAGGAAACAGAAACAATTGTCAGGAAGCTAACGGAATGATGTCAAGTAAGAAATAATGGTGGCCTAAGGGATGGTGTCAGTGGGAAGAAGATAAATGGGAAGATTTGAGATGTGTATTAATGGACAGGATGTGAAGTATGGATAAAAAGGAAAATGGGATCTGGCTTGAGAAATGAGAATAGTATTTATAAGATAGAAACAAGAAAAGCAAATTTCCTTGGAGGGCAAGAGACAAGAATCTAGTATTTCACTTATTGCTTGTGGATTTCCACACGAAGCCTAAAACGTAAGAAATAACACTCAGAAGCTTTGTAGAGAAGTCTAGGAGGCCGACCACATTTGTAACTTGTCAGAAGAGGATGGGATAAGCTGACCCAGGGTTCAACACAACTTCAAGAATTCTAACCATTAGAGTAAAGGGTAAAGCTAAGAATGCCTGCTAAGGAGATGAGGAAAACAGAATGAAAAGCAGGGGAAAACTCAGGTCAATGGGAAGTAAGTTAGGAAAATGTATCAAACAGGCAGCTGCAAGAATGCCAAGAGAATTCAATGAAGAAAAATCTTCCTCCCGTAATGATGCATGGTGATGATGATTCTGATCATGGACCCTCAGGAGCCACTATACAGACCTCCTCAACCAAATAATTGCTTAAGAGAGATGAACTATTTCAAGTGTTCCAAAGACAAAAATTTTAGACAATGTACCTAAGAGCTAAAAGAAGTCATATCCCTCCTTCATTGTCTTCCACTAAGTAAGAAGACTGGTCCAATGAGTGCTGACTTCCTACTAAGTTAGGACATTAAATACTTTTAATGTGAATAAATGGCATCCCGTTTCAATTCTCTGATAGTCATCATTCAAATCTAATAATTAACCAGTACTATGCAAACTTTTATAAGAATTAAGTTTGCATGAAGTAAGCAGCGTTTCTTGGTATTCAGTATCCAAAGCCTTCACTGTAACAAAGGAGTATTCAGTTATTGTAAGAAGATGGCAGATAAAAGTACTAAGAATTAATATGGGTCTAGTTCAAACCCTTTCCTTGAATTTCTGACCATCTGAACTGAAAAATGACATTGCTAACTTGGTGTCCTCATTGCAAAATGACAATATAATGGCATTGATTTATCCACATTTCCAGGGCACCTTTGGCTATCTTTTGTCTGTTCATGCTCAGGGTAATTCCCACTTGGTACCAGAAAGACTCTTTAGTCTAAGTGCCAGAGCTTTCTCTCTGCTTACTTTGAAAGAGGTATGTTACCTGTAGAACTGTATTGGTATTGTACGAAAAGGGACACAAGCTTATTGAAAGTCAGGATATTTAACTTGAAGTATCAGCTCACTGGGAATTTAAAAATTATGTTAATTACAAATTAACAGAAAGTATGAATTAGATAGCCTTTTAGTTTTACAAAAAAAAAACAAAACTGAAGAAAATTGTTTTATATGTAGATTCAAGAAAGCCTTCATATATCTGTGAAATAGTTAAACTATTGACTTCACATTTCCTCCTTCTCTACTGAAATGTATTTGTAACTCTGGTACAGTGTTCTTCCCAATAAAGCTAATGGGATTCCATTTTAAAGAAGAAAAAAAGAAAAAGAAAAATATTCGTCTCATAAAATGGTATTGTGAAAGCTGAATATCCACATATAAAAGATAGAATTTGGACTCTATTTTGCTCATATGTAGAACATAAGAGTAAAGCTAAGAGTAATAGCTAAACTGTACAATGCTTAGAAGGAAACACAGTTGTATGTCTTTATGACCACAATTTAGGTGATGGCTTCTCAGACATACTACCTAAAGCCCAAGTGGCAGGAAAAAAAGTAGGTAACAAAGACCTCATCAATTTTGTGTATACATGTCTGTATGTACATGTGTACAGAAGCTAGAAGTCAACATTGGGTGTCTTCTCCAACTGCTCTCCCTCTTATAATTTTGAGACAGATTTGGCTGGCCTGGTGAGGTAGCAAGCCCTTGGGATTTGCCTCTTTCTGTTTCCCCAGTGCTGGGATGATAGGCATGTACTCAGTCTTTTTAGATAGGTACTAGGAATTGAACTCATGGCCTCATGCTTGTGTGGCAAGTATTTATAGACTGAACCATCTTCTGAGCCTCAGTGTCACCAAAATTTAAGTAGAAAATTATGCTTCCACTTCTATGCATCCTTGACACTGTATCCATGCCTTTATTACTGTACTCAATCAATCACATTATATTGTAATTAGCAATCTAAGTGTCTGCTTAGTTTATTAGGCTTTTTATCCTCACTTGTATACTTGCTGCCAAACTGTAACTTAGGCCTATTCATCACATAAAACTTACGATTTAGGTGAAAATAAATCTTTAAAAAGAGGAAAATTTTAATGTGTAGACATATAAAGAGTGCTCACTAAGCAGAAGGAACACATCAAGGCTTGATTATTATCATGGCATAAGGAATGGTGTCATCTGGTGCAGAGAGCACAAGGCCCTGGTGCTTACAGATAAGCACTAGAGAATTTGTGTAGTATTTTTATTAGTAACTTTTTTTTTTAATGTTAATCAAAGGCTTTATAAGTTTGGTAACGCTCAGTAACAAGATGCCCATATAATCAGAAGTGTAACCCAATACCCAATCTAGATATACCAACTATCTTTGACTGGCGGAGACACTCGAACATCCACCTCCATGTTCTCCTCCCCCACCCCTCTCTCTGTCTCCTAGCTCCTCCTCTTTCTCTCCTTACTTCTCCCACCTTAGCTCCTCCTACATATCACCCTTCCTGTTAAGATAAAACTTTTCTCTCAAAATACAATTAGAGCATAACTATACCAATTTGCATCAGTAAGTTACAAGATAGACCTAATACCCAGTCCATCATTTTGTTGACTAAGCAGAACCTATGTCATCTCTCCTAACTAAAAGACTTAGCTCTGAACCTGGCTTTTTTCTTGGGATAAGCACTAGAGAAACCAGGAATGTTAAGCATTCAGGCTTGTCTCTTCAACAAAAGCAGTGTGTCTACAGGCTTTTCCATCTAGATGGCTGGGAGTGGCAGTTGTTAACAGCCTTATAATCAGTTCTATTTGTAGGGCCAGGTCAAACTCAAATCCCTCAGGCTATTACGTTTATCTCACATCCCCTAGACCTTTCCCTTGAGCATTGCTTCTCAGTCAGTAGAATTCCTAGGAGATATGCCACATGTACTGTGTAGCTTGGTGACCTCTATGATGACCTAGATCACACCAGATTTCTTCCCTAGGCCCTGAAACTATAGAACCTATTCTTGTGGAAGAGGTGATATGTCCTTTGCAAAAGAGTTTTGATGTAGCCATGCTTTAAGCTTTTTTTATGATAGCTGTCACCAGAAAATATTTTCCAAAACTGTACTGTACTTAAATATGTCTAAACCAAAGTGCCCATGTCAGACTTTAGAAGTCTGAACCAGCTTCAGTTAACTATACTGTGCTAAACCAGATTATTTTCTTGCCTGTCCTAGACTGTTTTTCTGCTTGCCATAGCAGTTGCAGGAACCCTCATAGTCTGGGACTAAAGACAACATAAAGAAAATTCTTGAGATTCTGAGAGTAAGAAATCTAGAATGAATATCCTTCACAATAAATCAAAAAAATAAAATAAAATTTAAGAAAACATGTAGAACATGTACAACCCAAACAAGTTCTTAGCGAAAGTTTACTTTAAAATAACTCTGGGCACATCTTAAGTCTACTGTTTCAAAATGCTGAGGATCTTAGGGAATTTAATATGGCTTCTTCTGGTGAAATAAATGACAGCCCAGTGGTTTAGACAGCAATGGAGGGATATGTTCTTCCAGCAAGGGTAAGCAGAAGCATTTTCTCAATGTCACACCAAAGATAATTGCAGGACTGCATCTCAAGACATTGTTTGCTCCTGAGTTCAGTCCAGTCAAGATTTTACTTTACTCATGGTGTGTTTTTTTGTTTCGTTTTTTAAGCATTCTGCTTACATGAGCTCTAGAATCTAAAAAGAAGAAACATGGAAGATAAGACTCCAACACCTGATTTTGTTAAACCAATAGCTATAGCTGTCCATTTTGAAGAATGTCCAATCATTATTTGCTGAGTTCATTCCACTAAGCATAAACACATCCTAGAGTTTATGATTTCAGTAAACCCACGGATTAATAATCATAAAACCCAGAAGGATGAAAGAGGAACGACTTCAAGGCTATCATTAGCATCTTTCACGGCTGATTAATGGCTTTACCATAACTAATTTTTTGTGAGGAAACGAATAGTAATGTGGCTAGAATTAGCAATGCATAAGGAACCACTTAATTTGAAATAGCAATGAAGTAGATGAACAGCCACAGAGTAAAGGTAACATTGGTGATAAATTTTAGTTGCAATGTACTGAGTATAGTAAGAGAACATTCTATTGTAATTACTTTGTCACTTTACAAGTGGGATAAGGCATTATTGCTATATAATTGATTCCTATCCTTTTAAGGTAGTAAGTAGAATTAAATCAGCCCATTAGCTGCTTTTCTTATTGCCGGACAAAATACATGATAGAGGCAACTTAAGGAAGGACTGGTTTTGGCTGATAGTTTTCGTCTTTCAGAATATTCTGACCCTCACATGAACTTGAGAATAAGTTTTCATATTCTAATTTGATGAAGATAAGTTGAGAACTTCAAGTCAAAGACAAATCATATAATATGGCCATACAAACAGCATCAGTCTAATTCTGTCTGGCTGACAGTGGTAGTGGACACATTTTTACCATTTCTCTGGTACTTAGTAATTTTGAAATTATGCAATTCTAGTGTGTCTCATTAATTAGTTATTCTGTGGTATTTTGTTTGATTACTAATGAATTCCCGTGATACATTTTTACTTCCTAAGAATGTTCTGAAAACTGACAAGTTGTCATTAAAATCCACTACAATTATCATCAACAGAATCTAATTATGATCAATTAACATAAAGGAAGTAATACACACTGTTCTATTTTTAAACACTAATATTTCTTCAATTCATTTCAACAAGATCCAAATTGAAATGAGTAGATCACCAACTGTAGATCTGGTAGTGTATTATCAGAGTACAAATGCAACTCATTTCCATCTATGTCATTATTAGAAACTATAATTTGCTATAGGCCAACATGTGCCAAAACAATGTTAAATACTTTATACTCATTATTATATCCTAATAGCTGTCATTTAAGATAAGTAGTCATGGTCTCTTAACCTAGTGAAATACTGAAACTCACATAAAAGTATATTAATAACCAGTGATAAAATGTTGATCTGATCAACTATGGCTGGCTTCAGCATCACTCTTTTTTAACAATAGGATTTTCTACATTTTCTTAAAGTCACAATTGTGAGGCAGAATCTAAGTGCCAAGAGTGGCATTTCCCTTGTCAGCTACATTCTCTTTCATCAGCTCGGCACCCTAAACCACAGCTCTTCTGGAAATCTTGGTCTGACCCTTTGAAACTGAGTAAGGAATTCTACTCATGCTCCCAGAACACAATAATTTGCATTTCTCTAATAGATGTTCAGAATAATGTACCCAAATGGTTGTATACTGAGCTGTACACTTTACCAAACTTAGAGCCTCTTTCTAGAGCACAATGCCATCTTTGACTTTGTGGCATCTCCAGGGTTAACATGTGTCCTTTTGTAGGTATTCATTGATACTTGCTGAATGGATGGGAAATTGACTGAGAATAAAAGAGATATGGATTTATAAAGATAGGATGATGTTAGTCTATATGGACAAATCTGATTCTCATTGTCATATATCATAGATTTATAATATGGCTACTACAGAGAGTGCAACTTCTGGATATGGGGAAAAATTTAATTTGGTTAACTCCTCCCCACCCCAGTTGTTAGGGATTTCTTTATTCTGTTAAATATGTAATCATACAGAAATTACATCAAGTCCAAGATATTTGATGTAAATGAAAATATTTTCACTGGAAACATTATTGTGTCCAAAATTGTTATGATCTGGCAGAGAAAAGATGAAATACAAAATAAGTGAAAATCAAAACAAATTTTACTTTTTTCCTACATTTATTCCATTAGAGAAAATGCAGGCTTGTTGTTCAAATACCCACACTTGAAAAGGAAAAGGGTTAAACAATGTTTTAGTATATTCCTACCCTAATCATCATAATGTAAAGATGAAAAACAAATCACAATTAATAGAGACATTTGTCAATTTAAAGAGACTTTACATGTAATGGATTGGATTTTGCCAGTGGCATTACAAGGCATTTATAATCCCTGTGGGAAGAATCCATACATACTGAAGAATGAATGATCCTCATATTTGTAAGGCATGTGATTCATATATCATATAACTATCAGACCAAGTTTTATCATCCGATTTGAAATTTAGAATTTCAAGCAGTGCTTAACAAGAGTTTTGTATCATGATACAGATGAATGCTTGACAGATCTAATTACATGGATCCACATAATTGTATCTTGTTTCTCTCTCCCTCTCCCACTCTCAGATATGTTTGAGCATGTATTTTAAGGAGCCCCTTGTGGTAAAACTAGTAAGATGGACAGTAAATTCTAAGTAGAAGCAATGAGTGCTACTTTCCTGCAGAAGTAATGGAAGCCCTCCGGTGGGCCTCCAGCTCTCTTCTTCCCTGTGGAACTTCCTCTGGAAGGACAAAGACAGAGCAAACTGGGTTCTTGGTTCACAACTTAGAAGCTGTTTGAGGAAAGATCTAAAGTCACAGGCCTTGTCGGAGAATAGAAGAGTTTCACTTGTTAAGCCCTGAGGATTGTGATATGATTCTGTTGGAGTGACTGAATTCTGCACCCTGAAAGGGGTGTTGCTCAAAATTTCAACAAATTCTGAGGAGAGTGCCCAGATTTAGAAAGCTCTTGAAAATGCGTGATTCACTTAAAACACATGGAGCCAATAGGATTATTTTACAATGCATGTGGATGGTAGGGGAAAATGGATAAATGGAATTTGTAAGCATGCAGCAAATGCAATTATCTACCTAAAACTCTTTAAAATATTGTTTTGTAATAATAAAGGAACATGGGTCATGCAATTAAAATCTAGATTCTTCTCTATAGAAAGTCACTTTTCCTCATGTCTTTAAGGAAAGATATGTATTTTTAGAAAACAACTGCTAATAACCTAATTTTATGGATTAAAATAAAAAGACCTAAACTTCAGATTGTTATGCTAATATAAAACATCCTATTTCTGCATTGGACTTCTGATCATAACTTCTACTGACACTATATTAGCTCTTGGTGACAATACCTTAATGCATTTTCTTCCTGTATAGTCTGAAGGAAAATAAAATTATCTGCTTCTTTTCTTATTAAAAATCTACCTTTGAGTACACTTAAAGAACAAAATGATCAAGTAACAAATATTATAGCATCCAGTGTGATGATGTATTGAGATCGCGTGCACTACTATGGAAACTGGACTCCACAGCAGCTGCAAAGTCACTCTGTGTGGTCACTTCAGAAAGTTGTCAGAGATACCTGCTACTAAGCTGTTCTGTCATGTGTAGGTGTGTGTGAAATCACACATATTTGTACTTGAATGATGGGATGCTTGCAATATGGACATTCATACGTATTTCATACTCAGCTGTGCACAGACAAGGACTTTGCAGGAATAAAATACACCCAAACAATTTGTCTAAATTAACACCAAAGACAAATAACAGTTGAGAATTCACAATGCAGAAATGAAAACCACACAGCAGTCAGAAAGGTATCAACTGACAGATAGAAATTTCTTTTTGTTAGTTCTTGTTAATAGAGAGACAGCAGGGTGTAGGTCTAGAGGTCAAAAGTCAACAAAGCCGAAAAAAAAATGAATGGGGAAAGAGAATCTTTTCTTAATTCTTTAAATCTTAAGGGAAAAAAAAAATTCTTGCTTCAAGTAAAATTTTACATGAGTCCAATTACGCATTTTGCTGCAGGATGGAGCTGTAATTAAAGCCTTACCTTATATGGCTAACATGCAGCTGCTGGCAGAATGTTCTAACATCTCATCATATTGACATTGGTTTGACAAAATGTAGTAATCATTTCCTTTTGTGGATGAGGAAGACATCAAGAACACGAATATTTTAATTTGTATGTTAGCTGATCCAGACATAATTATTAGAGGTTACAGGGTATATATGGCACTGCAATTTTCTCCATTCTCCTTTTAGGTAATTGAATGCTTTGCTTATTTTGAATCCATGTAACTTGACACAAATAGTCTAAAACAAGGGGGGGAACAGCAGGAAAGATGAAAGAAAGGGGGGACAGAGCCACAAACTTGGCAACACACAGGAAGTTCATGTTTTTAAAGATTAGAAAGTGGTTCAGGGTGCAAATTTATAGCTCTGTCTGGCACTTCTACCAAAATATCTAAATTCATACTCCATTAAGAAGCCAGTGGTGAGCCAGGTATGGTGGCACATGCCTTTGACCCCAGCACTAGGAAGACAGAGACAGGGAGATCTCTGAGTTCAAGGCTAGTCTAGTCTACAAAGAGTTCCAGGACACCCAGAGCTGTTACACAGAGAAAACTGTCTGGAAAAAGCAATAAACAATAAAATAAACAAACTATCAAAAAAACTAGTGGTCTCTGGGTTTCTCTGATTACATTTAATTATAGAAGCATACCTACATGTGAATTCTGAGCTCTGAGGGTCATTTAACTACTACTTATCATGTTTCAGAAAACACTGTATCCTTCCTGGAGATGGACATGTGTGTTTGAATCAAGATCAGAAATCAGAGCTGATGATACGTTGAGCTGTGGGTTTTGAGGCAGTGGATGAGAGAAATGGTGTGACCAGGCTCGAATCTACATTCCAGGTCTTCTAAGCTAAGGACAGTAGGACACAAAATACCATAGTCATCTGGAGTCAGCCACATGGGCACTAATCAACAAAATAAAAATTAAAAATTAAATTAAATTAATTAACTTAATTAAACTAATTAAGTTAACCAAATTAAATTTTCCCCCATGTCCAGAAGTTGCACTCTCTGTAGTAACTATGTTATAAATCGATGATACATGACAATGAGAATCAGATTTGGGCATATAGACTAACATCATCCTATCCTGCTGTTTCCCTGCTTGTTTTAGACCATTTGTGTCAAGTTACATGGATTCAAAATAAGCAAAGCATTCAATTACCTAAAAAGAGAATAGAGAAGATTGCGGTGCCATATATATATATACCCTGTAACCTCAAATAATTACGTCTGAATCAGCTAACATACAAATTAAAATACGCGTGTTTTTGATGTTCATTTTAGCAAGGGCTGGGACAGAAATAAGCTTTGTAAAACTAACAATAAAATAGCCAACAAGTGTACAGTGGACATACCCTGCTGTGAGTCTAGGAGGTCTGGGACACAGCTCGATCTAATAGGGCAGAACAAAGAGCGGTTTTCCTTTGGACTTCCTTTGGAAGCATGTCTTCCATACAGAGTCATTTCTAGACAGTGTGTTTGAAAGGCCCTGTGGAATTGCGGGTGGCTAGAAATAGAAACCAGCATGAAAAACAAAACCAAGAAACAAAAAACTAATGATTTCTCCCGGCTTGCCAACCAACAAAATCTTTTTCATAGTTTTACATTCTAGTCAAGTATCTGCATTGTTGAACTCAGAACTTCCTTGGCAAAATGGGCATCAATGTTTACATTGTGGTATGGTTGTGAAGTTAAAGGATATAAATGTTTTAAAAATGGCTGATAGTTTTGATCAGGAATATAATCCTGTTAGGTAACCACATTAGAAATACACCTTGTAGAAATATCTGAGGACCGAGCCAGTGTGAGCATCAGTACTTAATATGCATGGATAACTCAATTGTCTTCCTAGTTTTATTTCCTGATATTTATCCTTTTATATACTTTAAAATTCTCAACATTTATATAGTAATTCTTTTTTTAAAAAGTTAAACATACTTAAAAACAAACAAAACACAAACCATTAAATCAGAATACATAGGAAAAATCTCAGATCATTCAAAGGTCAACAGGCCTTGAGAATAAACACTGAAACATTACAAAGATCTCCCCTCTCAATTGGGAACCTGGCTGGGCAAATCCACAGGGAGCTGAATTCTGTGATAATAAGTGAAAGTTGCATTGTCTGTCCCTGTCTGCCCTCCTGGCTCTATGCTCTAATTTTAGACATACTGGCCTTGACAGCATTCCTTAACAAAAAGATCAGCAGCAAACAGTCCTAAATGTGACATTTCCCACACCGAGAAAGAAGAGGAATTCTATACCCTCTTTTTGTAGTTAATACATTTTAGCTAAACACACACACACACACACACAGACACACATACACGCATACGCGCACACACACACATCACCATTGGGAATTCTTTAAAATTCTATTGCCCTTTATGTTTTTAAAATACACTTTCATCTTTTGAAATGTATCCAAATACTGTTTGACTAAAGTCTTGCTGAAAAACTTTCAGGTAGGTTTCAGAACAATCAACTCTACAAATGGTCAACTAGTAAATACTTTGAGTTTTTCAAGTGATAGTGTTTCCATTACAACTGCTGTTATATCATGGAACTATGGATGGTATGCAGTGAAGGGGTGTGGAATGTTCCAATAAAACTTTATTTACAAAAATGGGCTGGGTTTGATCAGAGATCCGAAATTGACAGACTTCTGCCCTAGTGTCCTAAGGAATAAGTCAACATAGCTGGCTGGTATTAGAACATAAAAGTGTATGTAGCACATTATTTTGATATACCTTACAAAATACTTAGGCATGGGCAAAAAATAATTTGAAATACATAGTGGCCCATATTTTACAAACCAAAAAATTAGAAATGAGTCATTCTATCCCATGTCCTGTAAAGATAAAACCAATCTTTAATATATTAAAGAAGTCCCTAATGCCTTAGAAATATGACAACCATGTCTGTTACAACTTTCCATTTCTGAAACATAGCATCACTACTACACACTGAACCTCATATAAAACACTGTTCAAGATGGTCTGTAAAAACTCACCTAATCCTCTGAACAATTGTTTGAGGTTGCTTTATGTTGAAAATGGGAAACCTAAGGACTAGATAAAATTTATCTGGATCACAGCTCATATTGAAAGAGGTGGCATTAGAACACAACCATTCTTGCTCCTGAGTCTGTACCCTCAGTCACTTCTCTCTGGAGAGGAAGGGAAAAGGAAGGCTGGCCAGTGCCTCACATGTCTTTGTGGATCTGAAAATATCTATTTACTGTTGATTATGAGATAGAAAGTCCATATTGTATTCCACATATGTTATGTTATTTAATCCTACATATAGCTCTGTAGAGAACAAATATCCCCTCTTTTTATGTCAACAAATGTGGCCAGTGAACACATAATTTAAATTTGAATTAAATTAAATTTGGAATTAATATGCACATATAATAATAATTTGAATTATTTTATCATTATCTTCATTCACCTTAAATGGATTTCTTGCTGTTGTTTGTTTGTTTTCCTTTAATTTTATTTTGTGTGATTCCAAATCTCAGTTATTTTGCTGTTGGCTTTTTCACTTGCTATTGAAAATTGTTGGCCCACCTTTCTGGAAAAAGGAGGGATAATTAACACTAAAGATACACTATCTATTTTATAAGGTGATTATACATATACATATTTTTTTTCTCATGCAACAGAGTTTAATTGGTGTTGCCCTGCACCAATTATGCCCTCTGGGAGCCACAGGTTGCCACAGGAAAGCTCAGCACCAGCTCTTGGATACTCAGCTTTGATTTGTTGGTCAGAGGTACCCCAGGGACTCCCAAAACAATACAGGCTATTTTCATTGTTTATGGTTGCCTAGCATGATTTTAAGTTAAGACTCTATTGCTGAAGAGCTAACTGCACATTTCGGTCACAGGACTTGGGGAAATCAGGTTGGGTCTGATCAGGAAGCTTTCTACTTGTTGGCTGGCTTTCACCACACCGGAAGGAGCTATGCTAGCTGCTGCGAGAAAACTCACCAGCAATGTTACCCAGCTGTGGCCCCATGGAGCTACAGTAATGGTTGGCAAGATATGCCTGTGAGTGCAATGGTGACATGAATATTATGAGGGTAACTAATTTCTTTCTAATTAGATAAAAAATAAAAAATAATGTGACCACCGGGGGCAGTGACTTGTCAGAGGAAGACCAAAGAAAGTACAAGACTTCTATTTATTTTATCTATTGGTCACCTTTGCTATATCCTAATATCAAGCAGAATGAGAGCCTGCAAGCATTATTTTAAGTCTAAGTGGTCATTGAACAAAACAGTAGTATTGGCACTTAGAAGTAAGGAGAGATTAAAATCTTCCCCTTCATAAAAAGGTATACAAACACTCTATTTTAAAAATATATAGTATTCTAATTTTTTTTTGGTATTGCATACAATGATCAGATTAACTTCCCACTCCTACCACCAACCACCTATATCAATCTACTGCCTAGCTCCTTACTCTCTCCAACTTTCATGCTTCCGCTTAAAAAATAATTCCGTGAGTTCAATTTATGCTGCCCATATACTCAAAGGTATGAGGCAATCCACAAATGTAAACCATCTACCAAGTGCCACGAAGTAAAAACACAGAAGCCATCACTTTCTGTGACTCCTCTTTAGAAGCTGGGTCTATGAGCCCTCCTGCCCCATGCCTCAAGGCTAGCTGGTTTGATCTTGTGCAGGTAACCACAGCTGTAGCCATCCTTCTATGGCCAGAAGACATGCTTTGCTCAGGCCTCCTGGAGCAGCCTGTATGTGTTTCCTTCCCCTTTTGTACAACTGTCCCTGACACGCAAGGAGAGGCAACAATACTCCATTTGTGGTTGACCACGTCACTAAACTTATTCTCCATTCTTAGTTGTGAGTTTCTGTGTCAACCACTGAACAAGAACCTTCTCTGATAAGGGCTGAGAATGAAACTACTGGTCTAGAGAAACAAGTTTAGGGGCTCTTTGATACTCCATCCTTGGATCAGAATATAGGTTCACGGTGAAGTTTGCATTTCTGCCGTGGAATGGGTCTTAAATTCAATGATAAAACATGTGATTATTCTCATAGCAGGCATGTATCTCACTATGCAGTTTAATGTAGTTTATAAGACTCACAGCTGGGTGAAAACTGCTGATGACCTTCCTGACCTGAAAACCCTCCACAACTTCGTGGGTGAGGTGATTTAAACCCAAATGTCAAATGTTGAATCTTTCAACTTGTGTGTTTAATGGAAGCACCAAGAGAATCCAGAAAGTTAGAAAAGGACCACTAGTATGTGCATGTTTGTGTGTGTGTGTGTGTGTGTGTGTGTTGCATGTGCATATTTGTGGTGAGGTGGGAATGGAGTGGGGAAGTACAAAGGAAAAGGGGGACTAACGGGGAGGGAGGATTAAGTGGAGAGAGGGACAGAAGGAAAGGGCAGAGGGGTGCATGAGGAGTGATGTGTGCTTCTCTCTTCCTCCTTCTTCCTCTCTCTCTCTCTCTCTGTATGTATGTATAAAAGAGTTCAGATGGAATCACCCTACACATGGAATAATGTTCTTCCTAAAAACCGTACCTTGCCAAATAAGCTCAGTGCTAGGTGTGGGACACCTCCCCTAGAGTTGTGGGTGAAGAATATCTCCAAGATCCCCGAAAGAATACAGGCTATTGCTCTTCCTCACCAAAATTTGAAGGTAAGATCCTACTGCTGAAAAGAGGACATACTTTGTTCACAGGACACAGAAAACAAAAGTTGGCACTGAGAAAGCTTGCTAGCTTTCAAAATTCTTTTAAAAATGATCTTTGTTTCTAAGTATGACAGCAAGTGCATAATGCAGGATGCCTGTGTCTGTTGATGAAATGCTAATTGACTTCTCATAGTATTCAGCAGCCTCACCTGATTCATGTTTTTTTCATTTTTGGCAAAGGATCAAGAAGCAGATTCATGAAAATATTTGTTGGTTTGTCTATTTTTGTAGTAAGTAATATATTCATTCTCTTGTAAAGTTGAGAAAACATGCTTTGGGATTTTTTTTTCTTACTAGAAGATTTAAATTATGTGCCCTGAACTCTGGGGCATAGTGTCATTCAATATACTTTAAACATCATTGTTTTGGTAAATCAGCAGTAACATATGCAGCACTCTATAAATGTCAAACATAAAATGTGAAACTTTCAGCATTCTATAATGCCCTGAAAAGCAATTCAGCATCCCAGCCATCTGAAATATCTACAATGCAGTTCAGCTTATTTCTACCTGAAACAAAGAAATTACTACATAGATATTTGTAGGACCAAAAGGGGAAATAGTTTTGATAACTATTCTGAAAAACATGCATTAATATGAATATGCATGTTTGAATTTCTAGACTTTTATTATTGTATATCAGTTACATAAATAGGGATCTTATTTAGACATTTTAGACATGTAGAAAACGTATTTTGAGTATATGTAGTATATGACTGTATTATCTATATAAATATAGATACTATAAATAAATCATATAAAATATGAGACATAATAGATTGAATATTTTAAACTTAGCTTCTATGTCATCCATTCAAAATATACATTACTGCCCCACAATACAGTGAAACAGAGAGAATGAATATAATGTACACCATGTGGAGAAAGTCACCGTGCTAATGAATGATACTATCAAAAAAGCAGGGATAATCGAATCTGGTACAAACTCAATTCCATCTGCATTATGTCAAGATCTCCAATTATTTCTTAAAGTAAGGAATGGCTCTCATCTATTGCAGATTATTTAAAAGGAATTTTAAAAAGTGCTTATAATCCTTGTCAAGTTAATAAATGATACATCAGGAGACCCTTCTGTAGCCTTGGTCTGGATCAAGATATTGATTCAAAAGCATTTATTTAAATGATGGCATCCTGAACAGAGTGACTGGCCATACCCGCCACTTATTTCATAGCAAGCATTTTAGTGTAGCCTATAGACAACAAGCAAGGAAGGAAAAAAAACCCTACATCTGTGACCCAGCTTTCTATTTACACAGAAATGGATAAAATCTAAGCAAGTAATTCTTAGGTAAGTCAGGTTTATCACTTAAAACGAAAATAACTGACTACTACTTCACTTTGTGGGAAGAAGATGAGGCTCCATAGTTGAATCAGAAATCTGTACTGATGATGATGATCAGTTCTATTATTCTACGTTTAAAAAATAAATATATTAAAGAGTCATGCTGTGCTCTGTCCACATCAGATGTTATCTTGATGGATCATATAGTAATGGAAACACACACTTGTGTTTCTTTACGAAAATGTATTTTAAATTTTATATCTATGGGTATTTTGTCTCATGTATGTATGTGTATCACTTATGTGCCTGGTGTTTGGGGAGGCGAAGAGGTGTTGGCTCCCCTGACACCATAGGTACAGGTGTTTGTGAGCCTCTATGTGGGTGCTGGAATTAAACTTCAGTCCTTTGGAGGAGGTAGCTCAGTGCTCTTAACCACCAAGCCTTCTCTCCAGCTTCATACTTATGGTTTTTGCAGTGGTTACAATGATCAGTTACCAATAACAACATCAACAAAAACAAAAACATATCTCCTTCAAATAGGATTTTCTACTTGTATACTTCATTTTCATTATTTTTAGTAATGCACTAAAATATTTTTTATTTTTCGTATTTGTCTCTCCAGAAAGTTCTCTATGGTATTCTTTTTCTTCAGGATTACGGATGGAACACAGAGCACTGTACATGTTGCAGCCCCAAGCTCTATGAGGCAAGTCTGAAATCAAACATGATGTTTGGGCAAAGATGTGTTGGCTATTGTGAAAAAATGGAGTTCTGCTAAGGATAAGCCTCTCTGTGTAGACATTAACAGAATTAAAGGCCATTTGTAAATGTACAAACATAATTTTAAATTTAACTTTCACAAAACTTGTTAAATTCAATCCCACTTCCTTTACTGAGTGAAATCAATATAAAGAAAAGAAGACCTGTATTCATGAAGAGGCCTTGGGAGCCTCATTTCAGACACAAGCTCTGTTCCTTAACAATGGTGGGACTTGCAATAAAGTTTCTCACAAGTTATCTTCTTCATTTGTACCAAGGGGAAAGATAACTAAAGCTTGATACTTTTGCAAGGACAACAAAAATAGTCACCAGAGGAGCCTTGACATAGAGTCCTCTTGATTTAAAGGACTGGAAGAGACATTTTGTGGCCCTATCATAAGAGTGAATTACTTGTGATGTTTGTCCTCTCTTGCTCTGTGTCTATTTCTAGATAACAAGCTTTACAGCAAGTTCTGTCTGTGAAGTATGTCATGGAGTGGGGTGAGGATGAGCAGAGGGAGGGATGGAGAGAGATATGTACAGGTTCAAGCATACTGAATTTCAATTAGGGACAATACTCCTCATGACTTTCTTCCTGAGAAATAAGCAATTCATGTCAATATGTTTGGTCAGAGCATGTGTAGGATTTTGATGTTCCTGCCCCATTAAGTCTTTAAATATTAAAAGAAAGCATTTAGTAAGAGAAGAAATTGAACGATTATAGCAGATATTAACAAATTCATTTGAAGAAGCTCATTAATAAATTAATAGGTTGGGATTTGGGATTATACCAATCACACATGTCCCTCAATAAGAACATGTGTGTATTCTGGAGAAACTGAAGAAACCAGGAAGCTGACAAGGAACCAAGAGAGTGGGAGGGAGGAATAATGGCGAAAGATCACAGGATAGAGGTGATTTAGAGAGGAAAATGGGAAAACTGAGGTGATTAATTACAGTGAATCAAGAAGACTAATATATGAGAAAGAAGGAGGGGGTAAGATAACAGTAAGGTTGTCTGAAAAAGTCATTAGGGATCATATCATCTATATATCTACCTAAAATATCTATAACACCTATAAGTTGTAAATTTTAATGATAATTAAAGAAATAAAGAAAATTAATTTGAGAGAGAGCAAGGGGGGTGCATATGAAGGGTTGGAGGTAGAAGGAGGACGGGGAAGGGGGAAAAAGTGTAATTATATTTTAACTGAAAAAAATTAAAAGAATGAATTCATGCACATGTATTTATGGAATATGGGAAAGCATATATACATGCATATTTATATAATTTTCATATTTTTTCTATTATTCTTTGGCATATTCTTTGAAGCCTGGATTGGCACTCAGTAAGCCCCAGTGATCCTTCATTTCTATTCTTTCCATCAGTGATGGAGGTAGAACTGTGTAGCTGCACTTGACTTTGTATTTGGGTGCTGGACATTTGAATGTGGTAAATATGCTCTTGCAAACATTTGTACCCATGAGCCACCTCTAACTCTCCCACCCTCTGAAAATAATCTGTTGTCTTACTTTATACTATCTATGCCTGTGGCATTTACAAGGTGACATATTCCGTTCTCACACTTCACTAAAGGGTGACCTTGTTTTGTTTGAGAAAGAAAGTATAATACAAAGTCACATTGTAATTCAATCTTTCCATTCCATTCACCCCAGGGGAACAGCTTAGAATCATTTGGCCTTCCTTTCTAGCATACCAATCAGTAGGGACAGACAAAGGCCAGACTGGGATGAAGGAGACATCAGAGGCATCTGTGTTCCTGGAATCCTAATAGTGCTCAGAAGTCTGGGCTTCATATCACCATCTAAAGAGGAGAGTGCAGAAGGGCAATGTGTCTGAAATACCTTTTGCTGCTGATCAAATATATAGCCCTTCAAAACAGTCTGTTTCATGGAGGAAAAAAAATCTGCCACATTCTAAATTCTGAATATAGTTAACATAGGAATCAAATTGTCTGGATTAATAGTTGGAATAAGGGAAAACTTCTTTCGCCTTGCCACTGTTTTGTCAACTACTAGCCATCCTTTAAAATGTAGCCTAGCCATTAGCTTGTTGGTGTGCACTTCTTATATGTGCTGCCTACCAGAAAGGTTAACTAAAGTGGTGAAAGTGTCCACTTTGTGGGTGTATGTCCATGGACAGCTCAGAGCCTGATACATGGCCATTGCTGAGAAATCCCTTATGGAACCAATGAGAAGAAATGCATGCTTGAACCTCATACAATAGCAGGAAGAGTCATTGGAGGATGACACACCAAGAAGCAAAAGATTAGGGAGTAATTGAGTGAATTATGGTTTTTGGATTTAACATTAAAAAAATTCTAAGTTATACTTCAGTGCGTGTTCGCCTTGAGAATAAATCATTTTATTCCATAAATAATTTATATCACTCAGTGAAAAATAAACTAGTATTGCAATGCACTGACTCTGGTTCCAACACAGAAGTTGTCAATACTCAGAGAGTTGTCTGTAGTTCATGCTACATTCTTTATCTGAGTATCTGCAATCAAAAATGACCTCCAAATCTAAAACTTTCTGAGCACAGACAATATATTACATGTAAAACATTCCAGTCTTTTTTTGTGATGTGCTATATTGAAAAACAGGTGTAAGCTTCTGCTTCCTCAGTGTCTTTATGGGAACAGATTCTCCCAGACTCTTCAACTGTGATAAACTTTGTTTTATGTACAAAGTTATTAAGATTATTACAGAGATTTATCATCAGGCTGTGTGTATGAGGTATATATGAAACACATGTGAATTTTATGTTTAGATTTGAGTTTCCTCTCAAAAGATATCTCATTGTGTTGTGCAAATACTCGGAAATCTAGAACTAAAGCTTAAAATACTAGGTATCCAGCCAGGCAGTGGTGGCGTACACCTTTAATCCCAGCACTTGGGATGCAGAGGCAGGTGGATTTCTGAATTGGAGGCCAGCCTGGCCTACAGAGTGAGTTCCAGGACAGCCAGGGCTATACAGAGAAACCCTGTCTCGAAAAACCAAAAACAAACACAAACAAACAAAAACTCACTAGGTATCCAAATAGATCAGCAACAATCACTATAAATGGTGAAGTTACAAACACAAGGTGGGAGCCACTGGAATTGGTTCCCATTTAGCTAGGAGTAACAAGTAAAGCAAAATAGCAGAGCCAGACTTGGGACCTTTAATTAATATGAAATAAAATACTCATTATCAGATGAATGCTGTATTTGGAACTGTTTCTTTAAAATGACTTAGTAGAAAGTTTCACTGCAGGAGCCTAAGATTCAAGCATACATATGTTATCATAGGTATAATGTCACTTCATCATTTATGTTTAAAATAAATATAGAGAAAAGCAAAAGCTAGGATGCTCAAAGTATATCCAACTCATGGGAACTTGATATGTTACCCTCAGGGAACCCTATCATGATACTATGTCACATTTTAGCAGCTATACCTTCCTCCCACTGCTGTCAGCAAGCTGTGTGGGCTGCTAGGGACTTTTAAGAACCAGAAAACTAAATGGATGGATTTACTTTTGAAAGAAGACTGACTGATCCTTAATGCATCAGAAAGTCCTGTAAAAAGACAAAGAATGAGATTGTAAATGCTGTCCTAGCTTCCTGACTCTTCAACTACCTAGACATCAGAAGACAACCACAAAAGCACCAGTCGTAAAACACATGAGCAGATGCCAGAGTGTTCCCTTTGCGTCTCTCAGAGATGATGCTCTCTTTCTGTCTTTTGAGGGTCTTCAACTAGCTTAGACCTTACGCACGTCTTTAGCACACTGTGAACTGGCATGAGAAGGCGTAAATTTCTCAGTTTCCCTTCGGAGCTAGGCAAATATCATTTTGGAGGAGAGAATTTTGAATATGTCAAAGAAACAATTTCATTTCTACATAAGTGACCTTCCCCATAAGAAAAAGAAAAATACAGTCACAAATGGCCAGCACAGTTGATAAATATAGGGGTACAATGGCAGTTATGAGGTTGTTGATATTTAAGTGATAGCCTTATGTTGAACTAGTGTTAAAAAAAAAGTGTTGTTCAGGGAACAAAAGTACTCTTTTTTGATCTTGATAAAGGCATTGAAATCCACTGGGCCTTAGTCTTCCAAAGAATGGTCCTGGAACTGACGCAGCATCTCTGGATGTGCATGACCACAACTACACCATCTTTCTGATACTTTCATCTGTCTACTGGACTTCTGACCCTCCCCAAATACAAACAATATAAAGCAAGTTGACTTTAAAGGTCCCTGATGAATCTGTCGCTCTTAGGGACGAAAAGTAGATAATTATCTCACATATCCATGAAGTAGCAAGAAAGACATTTAAAAGTCTCCACAATCCCTAGTTCACCCTTGCTATGCAGGCTCCCTTTATAACCCAGGAGTTTCTGACTAAAATTTTTCAACAGTGTCTATACATCAGGGAGCACCAGCCATGCAGCACTCTCTAAGGAAGGTGCCTTTAGATCTGTGAAAGCTGTTTCTGGACTCTTATCTTCACCTCTGCCTAGTGACATGACCCTTGGATGGCTAGTTAGAAACTCTAATTCTGTTTCCTACTCTGTAGAGATAATAAATTGTATTTCCAAAGGATGCATTCATGCCAAGTAAGATAACGTATGTAGAGAGGTTTATGAAGGGCAGAGTACCAACAGCAATCTCTTTTCTAAAACATCACAAGCTGTCATATTTCAAAGTAAAGTGAACATTGGCATCTACAACTTGTGACCTGAATATAAGGTGATAAGAAAAGATTTTTTTTAAATTAGGGAGAATGTAATCTACTAAAGATGAAAGGGGCTCACACAATAGAGGGGTCAGTCTAGAGTGATTCAAGAGACACCATTTTTAAGCTTCAGAATTATGTAATATGAAGGAAGGAAGACAAATAAGAGTACTAATTCATTAAACTGTGTTGGCACAACTGTTATCCAAGATTCACAACTGTTTGAATAAAACAGATTGCATTCATTAGGGACATACATGCTGCCAGCAAATTACAACATGCTCAATACTAACATTTTTTATTCTTCTAAAGAATGTAGGAACAGCCAATATTTAACCCAATAAATTATTTAGTTCCTTAGTCAAGAAATAATTAGACAATAAACTATGCCCTAGGAATTATAGATTCTCAGAACAATAGAACTGAAATCCTCTAGTCTATTATCAGGTATTATACTTGGAAAAACTAAAATCTAAAGAAATAAAACAAACACTAGAGTCACAGGAGGCAATATTAGTTCTGGTGTCTGGTCTCATAATCTTATTCTTTTTCTGATGATGAAAAGCAACCTATACCATAGCCATACTATCTGGTTAGTATTCAAAATACGGGTTTCCATCTCAGTGCTGCATCTTTAGGATTCACAAGGGGATAGAAGGTTATAGAAGACAGGGCCAGGGGCCAGCAGACACATCTGGGTATGACTTCTGAGAAATATGAGTATATTCCATGTGAATGAAGACATGTGAGAGAAGGAGGTGCTCCTATGACATTGGGTCTCCTACACTCCTTCTCACAGTGGAGAATACAGAGAAGTGCAATGCTTAGATACAGTCCTCTTAAAGAGTCACAGGGGTACCAGTATGAACACCACTGGAAATAGCAATCTCCGTGAATGTTTCATAACAGGAATAAGTCTGACATTAAGCCAGAAGAGAAAACCACATCTGATGAAGAACAAATAAAAGCACCTTTCTACTCAACTAAAAACAGCCACAAGTGGTCCTAACACAATTTACTGTGCCCATAGACCAAATTGGTTAAGGATGGGCTTTTAGATCAGGATTAATTTGTGATTTATCAGAGGCACAGGCATAGCAGGGGAGTATTATATTTTCCAAATCGGTCAGTGTTTGATGCTTTCCTTTCTACACTTGCCTTTCAGTTTTATGCAGGATGAAGTGGCCTCCTTAAAGAAAATACACACCATCCATCATCTCACATGTTTGAGAACTAAACAGGGGAGCTACAGTATAAGACTGCCTTGATGCATAAGAAAGATGTTCTGAGGTTTCTAAGATATAAATAACAACAGGAACGATAATGAAGTCAGCAGTGTATTCTCAGTGGAACATCTCATAGACAAATAGCAAAGCAGGCATGAACATATAGATTGTTCTCACAGAGCAATGCACTGTACACCACAGTCATATGGAAGACAGGAGAGGCCAAGAAGAGGATGCAATATCCCTAATGAGACCTCTCTTAGTATTTGATGATAGCAAAGTTGGCACAGTTAAAAAATAATATTTTTCTAAATCAGAAAATAGGTCAGTGCAAAGATCAAGGTTATAAAATATCTTCCCCAATTTGGAGTGAATGCATGGTTTGCATTTTTAGCTGCTTGGGTTTCCTAAAACCCTTTACACTGGAAAGATAAACGTAGCTACCATTAAATGGTTCTCTTTGTTGTGAATGCCAATGCTTGCCCCTTAAGCCTGGCCTGGAATACCAATTCATCTTTGTGTGCTGTTCCTGAATAAACAAGAATGGTTTTTGATAGACAGGCCTGAATATGAAATGCCCTCCACAGTGTGATGGAATACCTGGCCTCCAGTTGGTGGCACTGTTTTTGGAGGTTGCTGTACCTTTTGGACATGGGGCTTACATTTAGGTGGATGGACAAGTTTGAAGGCTACAGGCTATCTCTGCTTCCCAGATGCAGCTATTCTAGCCACTCTAATTGTCAATGCATTTCTCCCACCAGGAAGGGACTGCATTCCTCTGAACTATCAGCACAATAAATCCTTTCTTCCTTAAGTTGTTTCAGTCAAACGTTCTATTACAGTAATAAAAAAGAAAAAGACAAGAAAAGACAGTGAGGTCAGTATCAGGAGGAATTTGCAAAATAATCTTGAGAAGAAAAATAAGAGGAATGCAGGAGAAAGTTCTGCAATAGAATTATAGCAAAGGAAACAAAGAGATCAAACTGAAAAGCATTTCAAATAAATCAAAAATGATAGGCTTGTTCTCCTAGTACACATCATTTTAGTTAAGTAGAAATGTTTTCTAAAAAGATCAGCTTTAGATGAAAGCATGACTTTGCCTCTCGATGTGGCATATCACAACTGCTTCTGAGCATTTTGATGCTTTTGTTTGGTTTTAATTATGTTGCTCAACAGCAGGCTTCTTATATGAAAATGAGTGTAGGGAAAGAGGACAGTAAGTGCCACTTACCTCCCATAATTTTGGATTGGCAGTTAATAAACTCTGGCTTCCTGTCTGTGAGGTACCTCTGGCAGGTGTGGTGGAGGATCTGGAAGAAGGTGCACTTTTCTGAGGCCGTGCTAGCAACCCACTGGTCAAAGGCATTTTCAAACAACAAATCAAACTCTGCAGAATCCTGGAAAAGACAGTGGAATAACTACTGATCTCGACCTACACAAACTTCTGCTGTGAGCTCTGTCTCGTCAAATGATGCATGAAAGCTAAAACAAAGACCCACAAGATATGAACCATACATTTCTTCTCTACCAGGACCTCAATTCATAGAGAGTTTGCACATCTCTGTCAAGCAAATAAGTCCAAACTGTACTGTATTTAGAGATGTCCCTTGGAAGCTAGTACTGCAGGAGTTAAGACTTGTGTTAGAATTCTCACTATAAAGCATCTACCCAATTACTAGAAAAAACAAGATTCCTCTAAGTTCTCAGCATTGTAATTTGCTAATATTTTATACATGGATCAGAAAGGACTTCCCTTTGTTACTCCAGTACTTCATTGATGTTTGGGGATATTGTGATGTGTATGCACAAAAGGAAATGGGTCCTTTGAGTAGATGCTTACATGATAACTTATTTCTGTAGAAATCCTAATTCATTATTTTGAAGTGTTGTTAATTTATTGGCATTAGGACGCAAATGACATTTTGACAAGCCTGGGGTTCTCATATAGATACTCAGGGCCATGATTCTTTGAACTCTGTTCTTTATTGATAAACATTGCTGGATACAGCATCTTTCCATATGCATTCTTTTGGATTTCTCTATCAAACATGAAAGATTGACAATTTCCCATAGGATAGTAACAGAGATGGGTTAGTTTTGATCACACAACTGTAATAGCCTTGTAAGAATGACCTTAACTATCCTCACCACCAATGTGCTAAAGCAGAGTCATCATGTGAAGAGAATTCCTTGGCTCAGCATTGAAAAAATTCACTCACCCGATTAGGATCAATACCATTAACTTGGCGAAGCTGCTCAAGCATCCACTGGGATCTTCGGACAAATGATGTGGAGCCCTCAAACTGTTTGACCTTCGTGATAGATGCCTGTGTGGGTTTCTTGTTTGTCACTGTCAAAAAGAAAAAAAGAAAATACACTTGGATTAATGGGCAAGCATATTGGCTTATTTCCTCCTTCAGTGTTATTTTTATAGGACACCAAATCTGCATGTGCATGGAGAGAAGATGAGAGTTGTCTTTGGGGAGAGGTGAATAGCAAGAGAAAAAGAAGTTATAACCTCCCCTCTCGACGCAGCTTCTAATACAATTGTTGCTTCATTTGTTATCACACAATTGAACTGAAGATATCTGAACTGAATAACACCAAGTAATTTAATAGAGGCTACAAGTGCACCATTACAGCTCTCAGGAAAAAAGTGTACAGGGCAATCAGAAACCAGGTAGGGCTCATTAGGAAGGCTGAATTTTAAGTGAGGGGAAGGTTACCAATTCCTTGGGGTAGCTACCAGTCTTATTTCCAGTTTTATAGTTCATTGAAAATACTGAAGCCTCAGTAATAGACTTGACTTTATAGCATGACCCAGTTTGTATCTAGTTTGCATCTGATTAAGACGATCTGCCTGGCATCCTGGGCACAGTTCCAACATGAATTCTTCTATTCACTAAACCTGGGGACCAGGACAGTCATTCCACCTTGAGCAATTCTAAATCACCTATGCTGCAGGCAGGTGGACAGCATCATCTCTCAGGAGATGTTAAGCACAGGTATTGGTAAACAGGCATCCCAGACATTTCTACGTTTGCTTATTTTGGGATTTTTGAGTTCAAGGATGGTGGAGGAGGTAATTACATATGTTCACAAGACTTTCCAATGAACTACTGAGCTATCTGTGTACAAGTCAGTGAGAGTAAATGGCAAAGCCACGAATACCTAGGAAAAACACTAAACACCACTGGCTGCAATGCACTTGATCCCAGTAACTGCCTTTAGGGAGAGTGTGCATCTGGGAATATTTCCCCCTTGTTTTTCTAATAACTATGCAGACACTTAGCAGGTGGCAAAAGAGTTTCCAGACATAAGGGAGAGAAAGAAATTGCTCTAATAGGTGGTGAGAAGAAGCCTCTATAAGGCTGTAGAGATGGCTCACACATGAAGAACACTTGTTTCTCTGGCACAGATCATGAGTGTGGTTCCTAGTACCCATGTGGGGAGGCTAACAATTACCTGAAACTTTAGCTCTAGTAATGGAGAGACAGACAGACAGACATACATACACACACACCACACACACACACACACACACACAGATTTTAAAAAAGAAGCCTCTATGGTTCAGGTATCCTAAAGCTTATTATTGAAATAGAAAAACCTAAGAAGTCAAAGGGTCACTCTGCTATTAGCTGTGGTAAGCATCTCCAAGTCGCAGCATGACTTTTATGGCCTTAGAACAATCTTTCTTTGTTCCTAACCTGAATTTAGCCCATTTATTACATATAAAATATGTAATAACAATGTAATATATTTATAACAAATACTTTGTTATTTATTACTTCCGATATATTTGGATAAAAGATTCTGAACACTTCATCTTAATTGCATTTAATTTTGTGGTTAGAAAGCCATCATTCTCTCAGTACCCCAATTACAAGAAGTGCTATAATCTCTGATCACAATAGCCCTTCATAACATTCTCTAGCTCCATGGTTCTCAACCTGTGAGTCATGACTGCTTTGGGAGTTGAAGGACCCTCTCTCAGGGGTTTCCTAAGACCACCAGAAAATACAGATATTTACATAATGATTCATAATGTAGCAAAGTTACCGAAATGAGGTAGCAACAACAACAGATTTTAAGGTTCTAGGTCATCACAACATGAGGGTTGCAGCACAAGGGAAATTGAGAACCAGTCCTCTAGACTCTTGTAACCAATGGGAATGACAGTTTTTCTACACACTCGAGCACACACACACACACACACACACACACACACACAAAATCTCCTGTAATGGAAAAAGGACTTGAATAAGCTTATCTGATGGCTGTCGTCTGCACTTATACTTTCTTGTTAAAGAAAAAAAAACACACCTGGAATATATTCAGGCCCTAAAATGTCCTAAAAATATTCATGACTACCTTTCAATAACAGGAAACATGTGTGTTAGACATGTGTATTAGATACACAGCCCTGAACGCTGAGAGGATTTCCTCCTTTGTTTATGTAAATCATAGGACATTTCAACATCCTGGGAAACTGCAGATTTTCCTTCTAACATCAGTTACAGTTATTATGAACACCTATTTTTACTCCTGGTCTGTTTGTTTCCAAGCAGTTTATAGGATTCTAAAAGCTCTCACACAATGGAGGAGCCCTGTCTATTCCTGCATGTTTAAGATGTACATGTCAGGAAGGTAAGTTCCACGGAATGTTTGTCATTGAAATGAACTGGCCAGGAACCCCACCTGCAGTGACCCAAGTCCCCACAAAATTCCCTAGCAGCGATCATGCTCTAAAGTATATAGTTACAGTCCCATCCTCTCTTGCCTCACTTCCACTATTAGTTTATTGCTTGCCCAGTTCTTGGCATCTGGTTAGTTTTCCTGGGCACCAAGCCCAGTTTGCTTTGATTTTTGTTTATTGTTATTATCTCTAACATCCCAGTTTTGAGTCTGAATCAGGTGCCTTAAAATCATGTTATTACATACACATTATTATAGAATTAAATGCGATTTTCCTTTTACAAAATTAAAATACTGAAACACTATACCACTTCAGACTATCCATATACAAAACTTGAAGAAAACATTATCTAATTCCTTCCTTGTCTTGGGAGTCCCAGGCTGATTTTAAGAATTAAAGCCCTCAAATTTCATGTGTCCATTGAAGACAGTAGTCTACCAAGAAGTTAGTTGAAAGCAACTCTCCAAATACAAACTAATTACCTGGATAAGAAATAACACAGCACTCTGATCAAGCGAAACAAACTATCAGCATAGATGATGAGACTGAGATCCACCCCTAACAGAAGCATTTGATTGGCTTGGGTAGAGGGGGGAAGAATCAGTTTTCATCAAAGATGTGGCCCCTGATAAGTTGCTCATGCATCAACAGCTGACCTTAAACCCATGTCCATATTGGAAGCACTAATTTTAGTCAGTTATAAAGGCGAGGGGGAGCTGGGATGGAGGTGTGTGTGTGTGTGTGAGAGAGAGAGAGAGAGAGAGAGAGAGAGAGAGAGAGAGAGAGAGAAAATCAAAATACATTGCATACATGCATGATATTCTCAAAGAATAATATATTAAAAATAAATGTCACAGTTCTGTTTTTTGTTGCCAATGTAAAGCATGTTTTTCAATTAATTATTTTTTTAAATAAGTTTAAAGACCAAGTAACTACTGTAATTTACATTGTGCATTCAATAACTATGAAAGACAGACAGATATAGTCATTTATAGTAGCAGGTGGGTATGAATGTTTCAGGAGATACTGCAGGATCACTCATTGTCCTTGGTTCTTAGCCCTAGCTGAGCATCAAGACCACCTAGCCACTTGGAAAGCAAATACAATGACTTGTGTGAATGGGAGCCCTTGGGAACATGGCCCTGACATACACATTTTAAATCTACCTGGTTAATTCCAAAGCTGATTGACTGCCAAGAACCACTAGACATATATCTATCCATTTAACAAATATTTAAGAAGCACTTATATTCTGTGAGTAACTCTAGGACTTAAGATTCTTCAACTCCCCCTAGTGACACATGGATAGGGTTGAGACATTGGAAAGTTACGCTTTTTGTAGAAAATTAAAGTATTTGGTATATGTTCGCTTTGCCTTATGAAATGGAACATATATTAAAATAAAAAGCTGCAAAAATCAAGGATTTGAAAATAATGGATAGTGAATGTATTTCAAGAATTAAATGGCTTTAAACTGGACACATACAATATTTTCTAATATAATAAGACTACTGCTTGCTACACATTCAAAACCTTTTGCATAAAGTCTTATTTACTTAATTCTCATGTGATAATTTTAATTCTTTTATTGGGAACTAGAATGTGAACTCAGATTACTCCATCTTTACCATTTATCTCATTTTCTTGAAAACATGTGCCACGAGCTCCTCTTCTGATTGTTGTATAATATTAAAATATTTTAGTAAAAGAAAAAAAGAAAAGAAGAAGATGGGATTCTAATCAAGAACCTCTCAAGAATCAAGGTAGCAGCAGGAGGGATAAAAATTCTGCCGTGGAGAACTAAGCACATGGGGGAGGAGGGTGATTCATAACATGTAAAATGTCTGAGGTAAGATGAGAGAGGCTTTAAGAAATAAGGCACACATTGGAGAAAGTCAAAGGGGCAGCATCTTTAGCAGTGAATCCCTAGCATGAATTTTCATGATTTCCCCCAAATGGCCTATGAATATAGAGGACTGAATTACACTTTTAAAGTGAAGTGGCATTTCAAAGCATTTAATACAATGCAAGGCCTTTACCATGATGTATAAAGCCTAAGATAGCCTTGGGTACAGCACTTGGGTGCTAAGGACATAACATTTTACTTTCCTTTCTGTCCACTAAGCTTTGGCTGTCATTTGCTCCTGGCAATGTCTGCCCTCCAGACTTCCTGCAAATGAGGTCCCCATTTCCTTTGTTTCCTCAGGGTTGTCTCTTGTTCACTGGTCTAATTTCAGACTATAAGATTAGTTCACAGAAAGACCTGTGTGTGGTTACTTTATCCAAGTAAGTTTCTCTCAACACATTTCTACATTGAGTGACGTTTGCATAAAAAAAAAAAATCACATTTTTTTTCAAGCCTGGACTCAATATTCAATGTTTGCTTCTCTGAGATGTTTGTGAAGAACTAAGTCAGACAGTTCACACATGCTGAGTCCCTAAACATATGTGATGTGGATAAATTTCCTCATGAATCTAAGCTGCTACCTACCAGTTTGTGAGAAAGGCTCCTACACACTTTTAAAAATAGTATGTAATGTTAGACATCTCTTTGGTGCAGTTTGATTTTTTTTCTGTGACTAAGGCAGAAATTATGCCTCATTTTTTTCATAGATAAGAAAACTGAGCTACAGAAAGAGATACATTGCCAAAGTCACACTTAAAAATTGGAAAATCTACAACTTATGTGATAAACTTTGAGCCTCTGCTCTTTCAACTGCAATTTTTTTTTTTCTGAAATGCTAAGTCTCCCATTTTATTTGGCATGGGAATTAATTGAAGACATTCTTTCTAATGATCCCTGCTATGGTTTTTACTGTTTCCTAAATTATTTTCTTAATTTTCCCTTTAAGTAACCATACATTTTACTTAAATAAGTTAATGAAAGACAAAATACATTCAAGTACATAAATAGATGCACAGCTTTAATTTCATTAAGTAGAAAGGAATATGGTAAATATAATTAAAATGTATGTACTATTAATTTCAAACTAGAGAAGGCTTGGCATCTGAGACTTAGACTTTGGTGACTGAATGATTAGAAATTAAGGCAGGTGTTAAAGACCATCAAAATGAGAATGGACTCCTAGATAGGATAAAACATCAGTAAATGGTTCCTTTCAGGTCTATATACTATACATATTGGGGCTCATTCATTTTGTTTTGGGGTTATCCAGGCCTAATGCTTCCTAATCTCTTACTTCCATTCTTGATAGACACTGGTTCCTGTGTGGACATCAAAGAAAGACCAAAGCCTATAGGAGATAACTCCAAGTCATTTTGCTATTAGCTCTGATGAAAAAGAAAAGCTTCACATTTTTTTCTTTATTCTTAATATAGAGTTGATTCTAGACCCTCAAATGTAGTTTAACTACAGCTATGGAGCAGTAGTATCCAGTATTGTGTCCAGGTTATCATTACCATTGTTACACACACAAGTTGTATTTTATCTTTATCTCATGAACTAAACTCCAAAATGTGTTTTAGTAGATGGCCTCTCCATGAAATATTCTATAAAAATAAAACCAGACTGGAATTATGGGTCTGAGATCCCCAGCTTTAAGTGAGCCCAACTAGAAAGCATCCCATTTAATTAAAAAAACAACAGGCAAGCTGGGCTAGGAAACATACACTTCTAATTCTAGCATTTGGAAGGCTGAGGCAAGAGAATCACTAGGTTCAAGGCCAGCTTAGCTACATAGTGAATTCTTGGCCATCATGATCTGCATAGTAAAACCATGTCTTGAGGAGGAGGAAGGGGAAGAAGAGTAGGAGGAGGAGTCAATACTGCTGCTGCCACCATCAGTCCATTAATAAGCCCTGGCTAATCCTATCGCACCTGATCTTGGAATAATCTGGGAAGGTAGAATGGGAGGGAAGCAATCAGATTAAGGAGGAAAGGATGGACCTAAATGAATATTATGAAAAATAAAAGGCTACCAATGTTGGCAGCACAAACCTTCAATTTCAAGGAATATTGGCTGAAAAATGACAGCTCTTCTAAAACATCTGCATAATTCTCTGCAGTCTCATGATTCACAGCATCATATCTCCACAATTCCCAAAACAAACCAAGACAAAACACCTGCATGTTGCCTGCCTGACATGCTACAACTTATCTTTTTGGCTTGCTTGTTTTGTTTTGTCTTTTTGCGATAGGGTTTCTTTTGTAGTTTTGGGTATCCCAGAACTAGATCTGTAGACTAAGCTGGCCTTGAACTCTCAACATGGAAAAATAATTGCCATATACACAAGTTAACTTTCTGTTACTTTTGTGCATCTTTTATCTCATACTATATTTTTACTAACATGTGCATGAAAATTCCATTACACAAGCACTTAATTTTTTTTATAAATTTATGTTACTATTTCTGCAAATTAACAAAAACTCAATCCATGTCAGCATTAGAGCATGAAGCCAGGACTAGGCAAGGGATAAGAGAATTCACCATGCCTACATACTTTAGGTACCATAAATATCATCATATATTAGTCGTATCATAATCTTCCATGTAAGAGCAACTCAGTGTTAATGGTATGGCCCAGGTTCCTACTCAGGAGGTCTAATGGCCAGACATTTTGATTTTAAGACATTTGATAATATATATATATATATATATATATATATATTGTGTTGTGTGTGTGTGTGTGTGTGTGTGTGTGTGTGTGTTGTTGAAATAATTACTTAATAGAAGGCTGCTGGTCAAAGCGACTAAGCTGCAGCGGCTCTGCCTAGCTCAGCTGCCATGTTCTGTAGCCAGAGGCCACATGCGCACCACAGCTAGAAATGGCCCTACCAGAAACACCAGCCCTGCCACCCACGAGACATCAGCGTGGGAAATGGCTCTGCCAATCTTTCACACTGTCTCCACAAGGCTGGGCATTGCCCAGACCATCTCACCATCCACGTGGGCCCAGTAGAAAAACTGAGACTCTAATGCTTAAGGATTAATCAAAGGTTTTGTAAGTTTGGTAAAGCTCAATAACAATATGCCCATACAAAGAGAGTTGTTTCCTAATTAGCTAACCTAAATAAAAGTAGTTACCCACACTGCTCTCCATACCTGTGTGGCTTTCCATCCTCCTACATCTCTGCCCTCCCTTGCTCCTCCTCTTCCTCTTCCTCTCCTAACTCCTCCCACCTTAGCTCCTTCTACACACACACACATATAATTTAGGTGTTTTTTTTTTTTTTAAGTGTTTACATGGAATTTTACCACTGTTCCTCTTTAGCTGTGCCAGAGGTGTCTGACAAAGAAAAAAAAATATAGCAGCAACAACAAAAATATATCTGCAACATGGGTTCAGGAATCACAAAGCATGGCTTGTGAGTACCAACATTGCAAGGGAGCAGAATAAAGGAATGGTATTTGTATTTGGTTTCCTTCTGGCTCTGTTAAAACTTTAATTTATGGTCACTAGACTTCATAATAGGCATGAGAAATACTAGTCTATGGGTTCATTGGCAATTTTGTCAGGTGAGGTTGTGATTGAATGTTTATAAAGCTGAAAAACAAAAACTTCTGGATCATTACCACAAATATTTTCAGAGTGGGAAACCCTCAGCCCTATTACAGTTAGTGGGAAATCGGGCATGTGTCTTTCCATATGAGTTTCCCCTCTACATTTCAAGGTGTGTTTACTTTAGGTCCTATATATGTCTAGAGTCCAGAAGGTTGAGACCCTGGGTTCTAAAATCAAACCATTTTCTCAAATTGCTAGATTTGTCTTTGAGACTCAGGCTTCTTTTCTTCCCATCTTAGAAACTCAGAGCTCTCTGTAAAGAACCTAGTGGGCCCAACAGTATCCTTACATTTGTGGGTTTTAATAAGGAATTGTGGGGATTGGAGAGAACACTGCTAAGCCATCGCTGTCCTTTAGCTCTAAGGGAAGAGGGTGGAAACTCAGACAACATGGTTTTGGTCTCCATCAGGGATCATCATAAAGGAATAAGCTTTCTACACAAAAGATCCCTTATTTGGTAATACTATTTCCTAATGCAGTGCTTGTGTCAAATTCTCATCTTCAAGCTGGAAGAAACAGTCTTGGGAATGGGGAGAATGACATGGTGGTAGTGGTAGACATGGTGATGGTGGTGGTAAGAAATCCAGAAAGTTTCTCCAAAAAGATATGAAAGAGGGAACCATTATATAGAAAATGTTTTCTCTTATAAACAATTATGATATGACATCTTGCATCAAACCTACTATAGGGAAGTCCAGAGCCTTCAAAGAGCAAGCATCTACTTTCTAGAACTTTGCTGGAGACACCAAGTTGTTTTAATGTTTTAAAATTACCAAAGAAAAGGCAGTATGCCTGTTAGAATGTACAACTCCAATGTCACATGACTGCCATATATCTAGGCAATACTTTAAAAAATCTAGTTACTTATTTACCACGCTCGTAAGTTCACTTATGTTTCATCATTACAAGGATATATAACATAACTATTTGAAGTAGACTGTTGATTCATGTACAGCATAAGTTGTCTTGAACCATTACATTTTCTGTCTGAAATGAGAATGTGTAAACCCTAAAGGCAGGAATTCCCTCTTCTATCACCAAACTACGATTATGATCTTGGTGTTTTAAATAAGAATGGCCCCCATAGGCTCATATATTTGAGTGTTTAGTCATCAGAGAGTAGCACTATTTGAGAAAGATTAGAAGATTCAGAGGTTGTGGCTAAGTTAGAGTAGGCATGGTTTTCTTGGAGAAATTGTGTCACCGGGGGGTGGGGTGGGTGGGGGTTGGGCATTAAGCCTTCAAAAGCTCAAGCCAAGCCTGGTGTCTCTCTTGGCCAGTGTATCAGGCTGTAGCTCTCAGCTCTTGCTCTGATGCTATGTGACCGACTGTGTTCTGTGCCATGATGAAAATAGAATAAACCTCAAAAACTGTAGGCAAGACCCAATTAAATTCTTTATTTTCTACGAGTTACCTTGGTCATGGTTTCTTTTCACAGAAACAGAATAGTGACTAAGATCTAATGTCTCCTAAAACATAAAGTGATGCATAGTACAAATTGGTACATGCATGAACTAAAAATCAGTGACTAGTTGAATGGCTCCCCAAGATAAGGAAGAGCAGCTCTGTGCCTACCAGAAACAACAAAAAAAACTTCTTTCAGGTTGAACTGCTAGGGTTCAAAAATCAAGCCAGTGTTAAAAGATTTGAACATCTTACTGGCAAAGAGGAATATCCTAGGACCTTGAGTAAGAAGGAAGGGTAATCATCAAGAAATTATGGGAATATCATGAGAAGTAAAATAGAATAAAATAGAGAGGAATTTGAGTGTTAAAACCATGTACATTAATTTTTTTACTACGACCTTATTCTAGAAGATTCTTTAGCAAGTAACTCTTTTGCTTCCATATCCCTGAAACCATGATCTGAGCTTTGGGATTTGACCTATTCCTACTGTGTGTGACATATAACTTCCTTCTCAGTTCATTATAGACTGGAGAACAAACAATTAACATGTACTGAGGGTGAAGGTGAGATGGAACATAAAAAAGTACAAAATCAAACATTAATTTTTGTAACTTTGCTTTTTATCTGAGAAGTATATGAGATCCCTGACTTGTGGAATGAACTATGAATTAAACAGCCCAGCCAGGAAAGTAAATGCTCAGAGAAACAACTATGATGGAATTTGAAGGAGATTCAACTCAGATAACATTAAGGACTATAATATACAACAAGGAAACAGAGAGGCTTAATTAACTACGGGCAAAGAGCCTGTTCTGTTCTTACTTCCTCAGTTCTGGAAAAATGATGTAAACATTGTTTTCGATCTATTCTTAGAAGAGATTTACAGTGGGGCAAGACACAGAAGCACAAAAGCAGCAACTACCCAATGCAAGAATCAAATTTCTCTGCAAGAAGCTGAAGATGAGACAGTGCCCTTTAATGTCACACTTTCCTTCAGCATTAAAATTACATTTTAGAAAATAGAGATCAAACAGTAATTGTCCTCAGGAAAATACAATATTTGATAAAAATTCAGTATAATACCTTGATGAGCTGAGAAAAGCATGTTTAGCGAAAATATGTTTCACAGCAGACAAAGGTGAAAGCATCTTATTCCTTTCAATTTCACAAAAAAGACAGATGGTCCACTACTGTATGATGCAGGCCTGGGACTCAGTTTCCCCATGCTAACCTTTAGATATGTATCACTACTGAGGATAGTATTTCACAACATGTATTAAATAAAATGAAGCATGGAAAGATATCACATGAGTATGGATCTCCTTATGTGACAATGCCATCAGAGGGAGGAAGTTGGGAAAGGAAGGAAGGGAAAGGGAGAAGAGAAGGTGGCTAAAACTTGGAGAGTTAGAATTAACACAATGGGATCCTAATGGGATAGTTAGTAAACATTTAATATCACTAGGATTTTGGAAAAAAGTAAAGCTTTATTACTTAGCAAATACAAGCTGTCAAATATAATTACAACTATCAGTCAAGCAAAGACACAGATAGCTGCTCTCTTCTTTACCACCACTTACTGGATACACTTCCAATTATATATTTTAAATGAAGGCATGCATCACTGATAGTCCAAAAAACTGAATGATGTCATTCAGAACCTGATACTTTAATAGTCTGAAATATAAAATCAAGCAAAATGTTCTGATTCAAACAAAAATTGCACCATACTAGTAAAAACCATTTGGGATTAAATCTAGTTGAATGTATCTTGCTTAACAACAAAGCTACTAAAGATAAACATGGGTATACTGTATGACCCATCAGTTTCAATCTTGTGACTATATCCAACCAACATGTGTGTGTGTATGTGTGTGTGTGTGTGTGAGTGTATGTTGGTATATGCTCTGATTCATAATGGTATTTTCTCCTCAAAAGGAAAAGTATCATAAATCCAATATTTTTAATGTACTTACCTAATATATAGAATATCATATCTCAGTCTAGCCTATCTTAAATATACTCAGAACATTTATATTAAGTAATAGTTGGGCAAATTTATCTAACACAAAGTATCTTTTAATAAAAAGTTTCAAATACCAAATATAAATGTTAGACTATTTACTTAAAATGAAAAGCAGAATGGAATTATGAATATAATTTTGTATCACTATAATCTAACACAACTGTCAGTTGGAGCATAGCAGTCATATTATTTGTATGTAAAACATTGGCTCAGTTTCTCTAACGAAAACATTAATACATTAAAACATTAGTAGATCAACCAAAATTTTTCATTTTCAATAGTGTTAAAAAGAATACAAGTCTTAGTCCAGTAAGTAAAAGACTTGCACATTGAGTGCTTACAATAACCTTAAATAATTAAACAAATATAAAAATAGCTCATGTTCAAGTACCTGAATGAATCAGCAATGTCAAAATGCAAAAGACTCCAAATTAATCTAAAAAGTCACGATGGCAACAGGCTAGAAAACTCAGTATTATTAATAGGCCAATTGTCCCCAATTGACTTGAAGATTTATTGAGAACTCATTAAGAATGTCACTAAGCATTTTGATAGAAATTGAATATGAAACTCATACAGAATTGCAAGGCTCAAAGAACAGACATTGTGTGAGAGTTGGAGTAACAATGTGATGTGATTACAAGACTTTATGTAAAACTAAACCCAATCAATGTGTGACAGTTAGATAAAAAAACACATAATCCAGGGAACAAAATGGAGAGCATAATGCAAAGATCTTGCACATCCATGTACAAGTGGGTTTTGACATAAACAAAAAGCAACATGGTGAGCAGAGATATATTTTTGACAATCAAAACTAGAACAAAGAAAATCAAAACTGGATGCAACAAAACCACAAAATAAGTCCGAAAGGTGGAAGCCTCAAGCACTGTCAAAATCAATGGACATAAATTTATAAGGGAATACACAGGACAAAATAATTGGGATACTGGTCCGCACAAACATGGCAGCTACAGTGTATAGGTCATGAAAGAACAAATGTAGGATTTCACAACAACAACAACAAAAATTCTCAATCTTGCTTCCTTAAGAGATGGTCTCTAAAGTAGAAGATGATATTTGTCATACATTTATCTGAAATAATGTAAAGAGAACATGGAAATGTAAAGATTTACTTTGGCTTGTGGTTTCAGAGTGTTCTAAGTTGTTCATGTACTTCAGCAGAATGTCACAGGGCCAGGAATCTGTGATATGTTCATACAACAGAACACAGGAGGTGCAGTGTGACAGCACACAGCTAGGATCACATTCCCTAAGCACCCATCTCCAGAGACCTATGCCCTCTAGCTCTGTCCTACATACAGTTTCCAGAACCTCCCCAAACAGAAAGGGACTCAGATAGGTATTGTGAAATGCCCAATAGTAGGGAGAGGGAACTTGTAGAGCCCATCTCCAGTAGAAAGAAACACTCCAGAAGTGTTCCTGTCTAAAAGAACTGCAGGGACAAAATTGGAGAAGAGACTGATGGAGAGGAGGTTCAGTGACTGGCCCAAAATGGGATCCAGCTCAAGGGGAGGCTCCAAGGCCTGACACTATTACTGATGCTATGGTGTGCTTACAGACAGGAGCTTAACACGGCTGCCATCCAAGAGGCCCAACAAGCAGCTGACCAAGACAGACACAGATACTTACAGCCAATCAACGGACTGAAGTTGGGATCCCTGTGGTTGAATTAGGAGAGAAGCAGGAAGAAGCTGAGGAGGAGAGTGACCCCGTAGGAAGTCTCAACTAACCTGGACCCCTGAGATCTCTCAGACACTAAGCCACCAAACAGGCAACATACACTAGTTGATATGAGGGCCGCAACATATATACAGCAGAGGACTGCCTCGTCTGGCCTCAGTGAGAGAAGATAAACCTAACCCTGGAGAGACATCAGGGAGTGGGAAGGTCTGGTGGGGTGCAGGTGATGGGGTGAGTACATCCTCTTGGAGATCGGGGAGGAGGAATGGGATGAGGAAGGTGAACTGGGAGGATAATGATTGAATTGTATAAAAAAATTTAAAAATAATAATTAAAAAGAAATAAGAGAGAGAGAGAGAAGAAAAAGAAAGAAGAAAGAAAGAAGAGAGAGAAAGAAGGAAGGAAGGAAGGAAGGAAGGAAGGAAGGAAGGAAGGAAGGAAGGAGGAGGAAGGAGGGAGGGAGGGAAGGGAAGGAGGGAGGGAGGAGGAAGGAAGGAAGAAAGGAAGAAAGAAAAGGGATTCAATATTCAGAATATAGGCATGGGGGTGACCTTTTAGGTTTAAACTGTAAGAACTCTCAAAACTCAATAGAGAGAAAACAAGTCAATTAAAAACAAAAACCAAAACCAAGCAATGCATTTAGAGCTACATCATGAAAGATGTGGAAGCCGCGGGTTCAGTGCAGTGAGGAGAGCTTGCCCAGCATGCGTCAAGACGCCTTGGATTGGAATCCCTACAATGCTTGTCTATACTTCAATTATTTGTTTTAAATTAAAGTTATGTTTTCTCTTAGTTGAAGATGCTACCTCAGACTTACTTTCCTCTGATATGTGAGAGAAAAAAACTTTAATTTTGTTGTTGTTGTTGTTGTTTTTGTCTTTTTCTTTAGAGGGGAGGAGAGACAGACAGAGAAAGAACATAATGTTGGGTGGACAGAGAGGTAAGAAGGATCAAGAAAGGAGCAGCTGAGTAGGGGAATGGATATTATTAAAGTATATAATATGTAAAAAATATAAGAGTAGGTGTGGTGAATGGAACTATGTATTGCATATTGGAATTTTAATCTGGAGACCAGAATTATGAGTCAGGGCTGTGTATAACAAGGCACATCTCAATGCCAGGAGTTCAGGGTATACATGATCAGATGTGCACTCCCTTTCTATTCTACTAAATTGAAGTTATGAAGAAATCAGTGGCCTTCAGAACACTCAAAAGAATGAGGATGAATTTCCTGGACCGATTAAACAGGTTGTACCAATTAAGCTCAATTTCTTGTATTAATATATATTATGTGCTATTATATTATTATATTCATTATGTAATATTATACTGATAATATAACTATATAAGTTAAAGTGATACCTCAGTATTAAACCTAATGCTTTTCCCCTCAGTGTTCACCATTTCTGTTTCATTGCATGGCTCCCTATACCAACATATACTGTAATGGTTAATTTTATATGTCAACTGTTTAGGACCTAAACCATATTAAATATTATTTCTGGGTATGTCTGTTGAGACTGTTTTATATGTGAAATTAGCATATGAATCAATAGACTCAGTAAAGAAGATTGTACTCAATGTAGGTGGGCATCTTTTAATCTATTGAGATTGAGGACTGAAAGGAAAAGGTTTAAGAGGAGGAAATTTCCTCCTATTTTTCCTATCTTATTGCTTGAGGTAGAATGTCACATTTCCTCTGTTCCTGTCTCTGGACTTGAACTTACAGTATCATTTCCCATATTTTCAAGCTTTTGGACTGGGGACTGAACCACCTCAAAGAAGACAGGCTTCTTGTTCTATAGTGGTGAAACTTTGTGAGGAAAGGAGGGGGTGGGAGGAGGGAGAAAAGCAAAGGAAAGTCGTTGAGCCTCGTAGCTATGTAAACATGAGTTGAGAGTATAACTGGATTGACTTTTCTTTTTAAATTAACTGTTGTAGTGTATAAGGCAGGGCAAAAGTGTGCATGAAAGCAAGGAAGTCCTTGGAACTACATGTGTTCCTGTAGTCCTGGGAAGAAATGGCAAAAGCCATTTAGATCAGATGACAGAAGTAGAAACAGGGAAAACAGTGAATAGTCTGTTCAACTCTGTATAGCTGTTGACCAGACAGAAAACCTCAAGATCCAAATTATGATAATAGAGACATTAAAAAAAAAAAAAACCAATCCTCAAGGTTAATTACCAAGCAGATACCATTTCCATAGCCAGGTGCCTAGTGGATAGAAGGTTACTGTTTATGAATCCTGCTTTGTATTATTGTTTATATGTATGTGTTGTCTCATCTACCATATTATAAACACTCTGAGACTACACTGTTTCAAAGTAATTGGGATGTAGACTCAGTGTCATGACTCTAATATCAAATGTTACATCATGCCCACCATTAGAAATAGCCACAGGGCTGTTTGTACTGCGGTTAAAACACCCCACCCTCCACATTCCTTGGACAAGTCTTTTTTGTTTGTTTGTTGTTTTAAACCTTGGGCTCATTTAAGGCAGATATGGCAGGAGAATAAACAGTCACAACTGACAATCAGATCATTCCGAATGTTAAAGAGCTAAATCTCTGCATGCCTGTGACTTCTGCTGTAAATTTCAAGGTGGAACACATTATTATGCATGTCATTAGTATTTTGTAACAGCCCAGGAATCATTTCTGAAATAAACGATGCCATATGCATTAAATGATTTCTTCTAATAAAAATCACTGGGGTCTTTCATAAGTACTATCTTGATGAAGATAGAACAAAAGAAGGAATAGAAAGACTGTCAATATTTTATATTAAGTTCCAACATAAATCAGAACACACATGGAGGATGGATAAACTTTTCAAGGAAGCGAGGCACAATTATCAACACATCCACATTTCCTAACTTAGCTGGCCATGGTGCTTACATGGTGCTTTCCTCCATTGGTTTGGCTCCTCCTGTCTTCCTCTCCTCAGCAATACAGCCTGAAGAGTGACACTTCTGATGTCTTAATTACTGCTCTACTGCTGTGATGAAACACTATGAACAAGGCAACTTATAGAATAAAGAGTTTATGAGGGCTTACATGTTCAGAGTGAGTCCATTATTACCATAACCATGAGTATGGTGGCAGACAGGCATGGCGCTGGAGCAGTAGCTAAGAATTGATCAGCAAGCATCTCACACACACACACACACACACACACACACACACACACAACACACACACACGTCTGGGTTAATTGAGAATGGCACGGGCTTTTGAAGCCTTAATGCCCATCCCCATGACCCATCTTCCCTAAGACCACACCTCCAAATTCTTCCCAACAGTTCTGACAACTTTGGACCAGGACCAAGTGTTCAAGTAAATAGTAGCAATTCTCAACCAAACGACCACAATTGATGAAGCCAAGCTGAAACAGAGACCAGTCATTATAAGGAGTCATTACTCTGACAGTAATTGAATAGTAGAAATAAAATAATGGATGGATGTGGTTTATGTCTGACAGAGAACAAATTTATTAAAGCATGATGTTTATTACAGAATTCTCCAGTGTTTTGCATGATATTGGCTTGGTACAAATTTCACTTTATTTCAACTAACTTTGTAGCAGAAATTAGCACCTCTCTATTATAAAATAATCTATACTAATTTAAAGTTAAACATAGAGATGAATATGATATGAAAGTACTTAGATCCATAAGCTACTAAAAATATAGATCTTCTTAAGAAGTGATGTTTTCCATTTTTCAATGTACAAAGCAAAGTTTTATTCAGTTTATCACACCAATCTAACATAGAGCTCATTTTACATATTTCATGTGTATGCTTTGCACTTCTGCCTATCAAGGAAGATATCTCAAGAACTTTATTCTCTATTCATGCCTTTCCCTTGGCTACATTTCTTTTTTTAAGACACATTATATAAATGTTCCATCAACTCCTCTTATTCTCATCAAAATAATTTATAACTTCTGCCAGCAGTTAAAAATTTTGTTGACAAGAAACTCTTTATAGAATATAATTATCATCATTTGCATTTCCAGCCCAGAAAGTTGTCATTTAAATTGCCCCAGTATTGTTTTTATTAATGCTGCTAAAACCTTCCTTATAGAATCTACAATATGGGGATCATGCTACTCACCCATCACACGTCACCTACTGCTCTTTTGGTCCTGCATGGACCCTTCTAAGATTCCCACTTCCCGCTTTCAGACACTGAGGAAAATATAAGCAGTATAAAATACATAAAGAAATATCAAATGTAGCCTAAGCCTTAGCACTGGCGCACTGACTCGATCTGAACTCCTATTTGTGTATACCAGTTTTGTGTTTTGTTTTGTTTTTTTTTTAATTATGATATAATATGTCTATGGTTATGTTGTTATCAACAGTGATTGTTTACAGTCTCATAGTTTGGCCACATTCTCAGATAACTTAGAGAAAATTAACTGGCTTTGGAAGCTTATTTTTTTTCTCTATAAGCCACGCCAGCATTCCGTGCCTCATTGCATTTCTTCATGATTTTCATAGGACAGGAAAGCCCACTTGAGCAAGTAGCGTACCTGGCAGATGGCACCAGTAGTGACTAAACACTGAAGGAATGTTAATTAAGAGGATAAAGCTGCTCAAAATGTAGGGATGATCCAAGGTACCAAGAGAAGGACTGGAAGGCCTTTCACAAATGCTGTCTATGTAAGTGTTTGTCACTGTTTGGGGAACATCTATGGTGAAGATAAACAGGAGCTGTGGAACTTGCTCTGTTAAGCTGTATTCTGAGAGTGTGCCAGATGATGTTATAAGTGGGTATGAAGGTCAAAAGAACTGTCACAATCAGCAACCAGCTGACATTTACTACCTACAGAAGCAAATGATCAAACGTCTCCTATCCAGTGTGGACTGTTCTGCACGCTGCTGCTACTTTTCAGAGAAAGCTCGCTGCTGAAAGGAATGTGAGGACTTGTGATGATAAAGGATCAAATTAGACTGGTAATGTGACTCAGGAGTAAAGGTGTTTGCCAGCATGCTAGCCCAAGTTTGATTGCTGGGACCACATGACAGAAACAGAGAACCAACTTCTATAAATGGTCCTCTAATGTTCCATACAATGTCTGGAAGCAGGCCATAAAACCACAACCACATAAACCAAACAAGTAAACGCTTAAAACTGGATCAAATTTTGCAAATGCTCAGATCACTAACTCAAAAACTTTGATGTTTGATTATTTTAAATTGAAATCATAATTCACTCAGATATCATTGCTGTGGATCATGAATTAAGACAATACCTTCAGAGTATTGGTCTCTCGCTTTTTTTGTTAGAAAGACTTAGGCTTACTTTATTCTGACTTCTTGATAATTTTCCATCTAGACATCTTAATTTTTTTTTTTTATTTCTAAGACATTTCCCCTTAGATGCTGAGTTTTAAAGTTTTAACCTTATTGTTGTTGTCAAAACTTAAAAAAAAACGAAGTCACTGATTTTTCTTCTACCTTCACACTAACATGATTTCACATAACTGTGTATTCCTAACTGTGTGCCTTGTTCTGACAAAGCATCAAATTCTGGAGATCCTCACCAATGCCTGAATTCATGGTCCTGAGGAAAATTATTTTTTGTGCACAAATGTCTGCTGTTAAGATGCTCCTCGAAGATCGCTTCTCCTTGTTCTCTTTGTCCTTCATTTTTGGGCCTACCTCCTCAGGAAAGCCCTGATTCTTCTACCAGTTCCAAACTAAAGCTCCCTAGTTCTGAGTCTGAAGAGGGCGCTGAGAAGATGGGAGAGAACAAAGTTCACACCAAGAAACAGAATACGAGGAGTGTGTTCTCTCAGACCAAAGCTGTGAGCACTTAAGGACGGTTTTCAGAGGCAGAGGTGTCTCAGGCTCTGGCAGATGCAAGAACTCTCTCTGCCATTCCAAACCTTAGCTATAAGCAGGTTAAAACCTGGTTCCAAAACCAGAGAATGAAATAGAAGCGATGGCAGTAAAAACAGTGGCTGAGGATTAGCACCAATGTGACTCAGAGGGGCTCAGCGTCTGTGGAGCATACTAGCCTCCATCCAGCTATCCCCAGGATATTCTGTTGAATACATATGGAAGTCTTCCACTGTGAGGCAGCCAGATTTGAAACATCTCAGCTTGATTCAACCAAACCTGGACAAACCCACCTTGGAGCAACCAACTTGGAGCAAGCAGACCTGGAACAAACACTCATGCCTGGTTACTCAAGTCTGAAACAGTCGGGCATGGACCATTCCTTTCCAACACTATGGGGCAGATTCTGCAGCCTTACATGCAGTTCCAGCAAAACTTCTCTGCCAGCGATTTGGAGGCTAATTTAGAAGCCGCTGGGGGAAAGTATGCACGTTTTAGCACAAGCTTTGGAATCCCGCCTGAACTACTCAGTGAATTTGCCAGGTAAAGTGTGAGGACTTTACAACCCAGCCTAAAGTTAGGGAAGTGGCTAGATTCCTTCTTTCTTCCAAAGATTTTTATATTGTCTTGTTAGTAGTGTATAGTAGTAGTAGTAGTACTAGTAAGTAGTACTAGTACTACAGTAGTATTTTGATGCCAGATAGGACCTTGAACATGCTGGGCATCCACTCACCAACTGAGCTCTATTTGTGACCCTGTATTGCTGTATTTGTCTTAGCTGTGTAATTGTTTTCTTTAGTGTTGTGCTGGATATTGAACTAAGGGCTTTAGAGACAATGAATTACTTCTTCCCCTCCCCCACATAACATATACCCTTACCAACCCAAACCCCTAGCTTGACTTTTCTTAGAAACTTGGGTCTTGCTGTATATGGCGTGTCCATTTCACGGGTGAGGTTTAACTGGAATCTGACCAAGGAGGTCTGAATGAGTTTCCCTGCTACAGAAATAGCATGATAGCATTATATGTCAGTATGTTTGGGTATCTTTAGGATGCAGGATCTAAACGTAGAAAAAAGTATGATGATTGCTTCCAATATGGTGGTCACTCTAGAGGATGAGGCCAAAGGATCACAAGTTTGAGGCCAGCATAGTTATACAGTAAGTTCAAGACTAGCTTGGACTGCATTTAAATAGTAAGATTGCAACTGAAAAGAATAAAACTCGAGCTTTGGTTGTCAAAGGACTTCTGTTTTGACAATTAGTGACTTAACCTGTTAAGTATACTTTGTTGATTTCCTCCATCTCTTTGGAGTCTCACCATGAGTACTTCTATGTTAATTAATATCTATAGAAAGATGTTTATATGTGACCATAACATAATAAACCAATGCCAGTTTGACTTTTTAAAAGTAAAATAAAACACTAACTTTACCTTAAAAGAAAAAGGACACTCCTGTCATTTGTCAGAGGCAGTAATTATATTAGAAAACACTTCTCTGGGCCAGAAGAGGCAACCAAGCTACTGTGTCCCCCTAAAGTTTTCCCCAATACTAGTGCCTCTACCTGCTCCATTAAAATCAAAACCTATCAGCACCATAAGTCTTCAAATATTCTTAGTAAGATTTCTTATATAAGTGTAATTTGAACCAATTTTTCTTCAGACAGATTTTTCTCCATTTTAAACAGTGAGAAAGCACTGTGGTCAAAGGTCTAGCTTTGATTTCAGATTTGATCAAAATAGAGTTCAGTATACCACCAACCATCACTAAGACTAACAAAGCAGTATCTTAATTAGCCTTTGTGGCCCTTGGGAACATCTGTCAAGAGGGAAAACTCACTAGAGACTAGGAACAGTCAACAAGTTCAAGAGAAACTAAACTGCCAAAATTTCCTCAAAGACTCACTTCTTCAGTTTTAGACCATCTCCACATCAGATGACTCCTGGACATTCTCTAGCATAAACATGAAGTCTGCACAGGTTTTAGAAGATACTCACAAGTAAAGTACTCACTCAGAAAAAAAAAAAGACGAAAGACTTTTTGTGTTCCTGGTAATACAAAACTATTTTGGCAAGTTAATACAGTTAAGGTAACAAGCTATCATTAGGCTTTTATATTAAATATTGCATATCTCCTCAGCTATTGTGAACTTGAAATTGATCCTATTATGATTCTGGGAACACACATTTTAGTATTCAAAGGCATTTGTAACTTGTAACCATGTATGACATGTGCACACACACACACACACACACACACAACAACCATACACCACATATACATCCACTACCACCACCACCACCATCAACACACCACCATCAAAGAACCCAAGCACTACCAAAACTGTTGACTCTGAGCAGACTTACACAAAATGACTAACATAGGGATTATAAGAACCACTCATATTATTACAAGTATAAAATTAATGTTTTCTCTGTGGCCCCTTCATTTAGGAGACCAGTAATATAATTGAGAATATCATGGTGAGATGACATTGTCTGTCCCAAACATTGAAAGGATGACCCCTTGACACCAAGGCATCCCTTTCTAGATCCTATCTGCAAACAACTTTGATGTGAGTCCATGTCACTGCTGTCAACCACCTTTTTGTCACAGGCAGACCATGCTTGCCTATTCAGAAGTGCTCATCATTCAAGTCTGAACTATTGAGAAAGGATCTGTAGAAGATAAAGGTTGATTCTTTAAGAAATGTGGCTCATGATAAGTGGGCACAAGAGGCCCAGTTCATTCCTATATTAGTGGGGGTTCTCTAGAGGAATGGAACCAATGGGATTGATATGTAGATATATACAGATATGGATATTATATTAAGTAATTTATTAAGTCAGCTTTAAAATAGCAACAATAGCAGTATCACACTGAGAGCTGAGAACCAATAATTAATCAGTGCTTGAGGCTAGGTGCCTCAGCGATTGGGGGAGTCCCTCAACAGTGCATTCTCTCTCTCTCCTCTCTCTCTTCTCTGAGGTGTGGACTGATAACTAGTAGTTGATCAGTCCAGATAGTTGGTTGCTTCAGCAGTCCCAATATGGCACCAAAAGTCCAAACATTAATGGACAATCATTGGTTCAGTGAACGCCTGAGGTTTTGTCTGGATGATCTGAATGCTGAATGAAGGCTCAGGGAATGAGAGGGAAGATTTCTAGGTTGTGCATTAAAGTTAAGAGCAAGAGGAGCTGAAAGGCAGAATAAGATCAGATGTCAGATTTGTGTCAAGATGGGCTCATCATACTACTGGTATGTTGGGTGGGTTTGTTCTCCAGAGAAGTGACAATGGGAAGGTGGTATATCAGCAAGTAATGACATAAATTCATTCTTGGTATGTTACCTACCTCATACACACACACACGAAAGCAAAAACTGACAGTTATATTTCTGTTCAAGCAGAGGTGTAACAAGCTATGGCAATCATTAGACAGGGCCAAATTGGAAAGTGTAGAAGTGCACGGTGAGGAAGTCACATTCTCAGGAGAGAAAGTAAAGATGGAACTGGTCAAATGTGAATGGCTTGGGAACAATAACAAAAGGAACGTGGTCATAGTGACTTTGTCTCTGCTCTAGGGCTACCATGGCAGCCATACAGAGAAAAGGACAAGAAAGGTCATTGCCTTTCTGCATGTGGCATTTGTCTTTTGTTTGTTTGTCTGTCTGTTTGTTTGTTTGTCTTTTTCATTAACTTCCCCATCTCCTGATGGCTCTTTGTAAAGTGATTTATTTTGCAGCTAGATGTCCACCCTCTGGATCCTTCTTCCTTGACTAAGAACAATGAGGATGTGGAGGAAGAACATGGGAACAGTGTCCAAACATAACAGACACTGACTCTATATGCCCAAACTTCACTACAGACTTCCCTAGGACACATCTGACAATCCACACACCATCACACCTGTCTCCAATAGGCAAGGAGCTTAGTTTTGCTGATGTATAGGTGCAGAAGCCCTCGACTGTCATTTTTTTGTCCTAGGAATGAGGTAATGGAAATTCCTGATTACAAACTAAAATTAGTCCATACTGAACACTCAATCTGAACCATAAGATTTGAAGGGTGCTGCTGTTCTTTTCTTGGTAGTTCCCTACAACTGTCATTATGACTAGTGCTTATTGCAAAAAGCAGAGGACTGAAGGACGTAATCAATTCAATTGTGTCAAGATGGCTCATCATATATGGTATGTAGGTGTTGTTCCCAGAATGACAATGGAGTGGTAATAGAATATGCATAATCATTCTGTATGTTACCTAACTCATACTTCTAAAACAGAAAAGATTATCATGAAGGCTCTTGTCCAGTTCTACCAGAGAAACAGCCTCTATTACATTTCAGGTTAACCGCCATCCATGCTGTCTTGTTTATTAAAGTCAAAGCTAAATAGGGCACTATATAGCTCGTGCATTATGACAGGGAGAAGGTCATCTCTATTTGAAATGCAAAGCTAATTAGTGACTTTTCCCCTTATGAGGAAAAAGGTTATTTGCTGAGAGAACAAAGTAAAGTTTTTATGTAGGAAAGAAAAAGAGGGTTCCTGCTGGGAGCCTCAAAAATGTATGTTTTCACGAGGTCCCAGATCTATACTGTTCAAAGAATTACAAATAAACCTGTTGCCCCCGAGAGAAAGCTAATATTTTCTGCTGACTTTCTGCCTGCTTCCTAACCTGACTTTTCAATGGAGGTCAATGTTTCTGTTGTCCAATCGTCCTGTATTTCCTCTTGTTCATCATGGGACAAAAAACATCAAAGACACAGATTTGACCTAAAAACTATATGTCTGCTTCCCTGGATGTCTGTCCATGTCAAGATGAATCTTGTGCACCAGAACTGGATGAAACTAAAGCAGCCACAGTGACCTTGAAGGTGACATATCAGAAAGCAGAGAGGACTGGGAATCTGGAGAATTTGGATCATTGGTGCCTCTCTGTCTATGCACAGAGACCATTTCCTGTTTGAGTCTATTATCAACTTTAACAGTAATCTTTGGTCAGAAAGACACAATGAACTCCCTCTAGTCTTAACTTTTTCTGCTTTGGTTTCTGAGACACAGTTTCTTTCTATAGCCTTGGCTGTCATGTAACTTATTTTGTAGACCAGGCTGTCTGTGAACTTACAGAGTTCTGCTTCTACCTTCTGAGTGCTGAAATTAAAGGTGTGTGCCAATACGCCTAACTCCAGTCGTAACTCTTTGTGATCCCAAAGGAAATACATACTGACACAGTGGGGCAAATTTTCACAGGTCCAGATGCCTCCCTAATAAGGTGAGAAACAAACTGTGCTGGTTTGTATGTGCTTGGCTCAGGGAGTGGCACTATTAGGAAGTGTGGTCTGGTTGAGTAGGTGTGTCACTGTGGGCATGGGCTTTAAGATCCTCTTCCTAGTTGCCTGGAAGTCAGTCTTCTCCTAGAAACCTTCAGATAAAAATGTAGAACTCATAGCTCTGCCTGCACCATGTCCTGCCTGGACACTGCCATGCTCCTACCTTGATGATGATAGACTGAACCTCTGAATCTGTAAGCTAGCCCCAATTAAATGTTGTCTTTATAACCACATAAGTTGCCTTGTCGTGGTGTCTGTTCACAGCAGTAAAACTCTAAGACACAAACACAGCAAAGAACTTCTTAGGTACCACAGAAAGATCTACACATTTGGTCACCGAAGGAGAACATGTAAAATAGATATTTTCAGTGTCTAACATTCAGGCTGTCTTAACCTAGACTGCATCAAAGGGAGGCCCAGACTTGCAGCTCCCTCTACATGGCTGAAGAAGACATGACTGAGAATGGGGTTGGGGAGTTCTCTTGGTAGTTTCATACTATCAGAAAGTTTTCTGCTGAGATTAGAAAAACCCTTATGCTTATATAGTTCCTAAATTCTCTTGGAGAGAATCAGAGCTAGATATGAGATATGTATGTAAATTTCTGTCACTTAAGAGGAAGTTAATTAACCAAAACTTGAATCACAAAGCAGCACAATTTTTTTTTCTTCTAGAAAATATAAAGGCACAAATAACATTCATTGAAAAAATGTTTATTGTATGCACAGTGAAAAGAAGTTGACAGTGATGCAGATGGGGTGATGATAGGGGAAGTAGACAAGGTAACACAGCACAGCTGGACTCCTCAGAAAGATGCACCTCAGAAGAAAAGGCCAAATCCCTGACTGCTAGAATCTAGGCAGAGCATCAAAAATGCTACAGTACATAACTCTTACTACCGTATTGTCATAGCATCAGGTATCAAGGGTAGGAAGAACAGACTCTGAATGGAATGGCGATGTGGAGAGGTGATCTGAGCTCAGTTTCTTTATGGGAGACGTATCCATCCAGTCCGTTGTCCCCAAGAGAAAGTTCAAGCGAAACAAAGCACAGATATGCCTCTTTCCCCAAACACTTTTCTGATTCCACAAGGAAACCTATGAACTTCACTAATGGGAAGGACTGGTCCAGCAAATACAGATGCAGTCAGTCTGAGAAGAGCTTCTCCTTTCAGATTGCCTTGAGTTGGGAAGCATCTGAAGACAGTGCTCATCCTGGCCAAGAATCCAGAGTACTCACTATGTCCAAACTAAATGTTTAGGAAGTAATCTTGTTAAATATATATTTATATTCTAAAGTAGAACTCTAGACTTCCTGGTCTCATTCCTGGCCTCAACACAAAGGCCTATTATTTTCTCAAAAAGGAAATTATTCCAGCATCCCTAGCCAGCTCGACAATTCCTGTTTGCCTCAATCCTCTTCCTTCCCTTGAGAGGACATAGAGGAGTCCAGCTGACACTGATGTGGGCAGCTCCTGGGGCTGGAAGGAGGAACACAGCATCAGAACTCTTTAAACTGTGAGAAGAAGGCTTCAGAGCAAGAACAGTTAGCATCGCTCACCCCAAGATCTGCTCCCATCAACGACACAGCTGCAGGGGTTCATTTCATTTTAAAACATGAGGCAAAAACCTCAGATTGGTAATTGGACATTTAATTGGGTATGTGGAAGTACTTGCCGGATTTAACAGCTTCAACAGGTAATGTTTAAGAACAGGGAAAATTAGAGAGGTGATGACTTGGATGAAGATGGGAAGCCAATGGATTCTGGCACTAGTTTAACACACATGGTGTCAGAGGAAACAGACATCGAGCTTTCTTAAATTTCCTTCCTTGTCAGAGGCCATCAGAACATTTTACTTTTTTTTTCATTTGGCACTTCAGAAAAGTGCTCTATTCAATGCTCAATTGTTCAATAAACAATACTCATTTTTCTCCAGGGACCTGGCAAGCATGACCTTACTTAATACCGCAGAGAAGGAGCAATGAGCACCTGTGAGCACCTGTGCATTCTGGCATCTGGCAGACAGCTTGAGGTCTGTTCATTGAAAGGGATGGTTCCTCATGACGGCCTCTCCCCAAATACCTCAAAAACACCTACAATGCAGCGATACCCATGGATTCATTATGCTTTTGTTACTCTTATTTTAGACAGGCAACACATTTACATGACTCAAAAATAATATGCTAAGACATATGACTCCCGCATCTGTGTCCATCTTACTTAGCCATGTTCCTTCTTGTACTATAGTTTATGTGGAAGTGACACACATAAACAAGCATTCTCATTTCCCCTTTACACCAAAGGTGAAATGCTTTGCTTGCTTTAAACAACAATGAATCTTGGAACCCTTTTGAGATTCATAGAGATAAAAATTCTCAAGTTCTTCTTATTAACACACATTAATTATACATTATAAATGCTTTCCCAGTAGCCTTTCATGCATGCACATAGCATGCTTTGTTCATATTTGTCAGGGGCCGCCCTGCTTATACACCGAAGGCCTAAAATCAGTAATAGGCCAGACATACATGCCTGCTAGCACCAAGTCTTGGGTCTCTGTGGAAAAACACTGAAATAAAAGCCTAGACACTATTGTAAACAAGCAGCTTTGGTGGAGGGCTGCCAAGCCTGAGTAGTCACAGACCTTGTAGATAGGTAACCTTGGTGGATAGTACCAACTTAGATAAAGACAAGTGAATCATAGGCGGAGTCATAGTGGTCTGTCTCCTGAACCTTCACCCAGCTGACACTCTGTTCTGGAAGATATCTGTATTCCCCTGAACACCTATAATCCTGTGTCATTCCCTTCCCCACATCCTGCCTTTTTGTGTATATAACCTGTGTATGAAAGAGTAAACATGGCGATCTGATCAGATTATAGACAGGTCGTCTTTCCTTTGCGTCGGCCTGTCTCCACTTTCTCTTTCAGGTGATCTCCCTGGACCCTGTTTTAATGCTCTGCTGGCCAGGACACATATTCACCCTTGGGTATCAAGGGTACGAAGAACAAACTCTGAATGGAATGGCGATGTGGAGAGTCTGCACTTGTCTGAGTCTAGCTTATTTACCTACCACAGGATATGGTGCATACATCTTTCTAAAAATGAAATAAAGTCCTTCTTCACAGCTAAATATACTTTTTATTTTTTCTTCACCTGTTCATCTAAGGATTGTGCTCAGATGATTCCATCATGTGGCTATTATAAATAAACAGATAAACACAGGTGTGCAGGTACTATCTGTTGTAATCTTTTTTTTTTTTTTTTTTTTTTTTTACGGCTTCATAGTGCATACTCCATCCTAAGAATATGACATGATTATTCAGCCAGCCTCCCCTATTGATGAATAGTCATCAATAATGTTACATTGAATAATCCTGCATGCATACCTCGAGAATGTTCTAGAACTTGATGGGATTGCTATGTCAACAAGCAAGTGCACACGGAATTGTAACATATGTTGTCATCAGCTTTCCACTGGCTTGTGGAATTGTGCTCTAGCACTAGAAATCTATGTTTGTTTCCTCACATACATGTGGGCACAGTGCATGGTGAAGTATTAAGACAAGAGACAAGAAATGACACCATAATGTGTTTCAACTCCTCATCTGTCTAACTATTGACAAGGGTTTCAGGGTCCATTTGTAGTTCACATGTTTTCCCATTTTATTCTATCATAGCAATCATTTTTTCTTATTATTTCTGGTATTTTTTTCTACTCTAATGAAATCAGTCCTCTATGACATGAGCATCGTGTGCCATTTGGCTTTTGACCTTGATGTTCTGTGTCATAGCATTTTAGTGGTATGCTGTTTTATATTCTTTAAAAATAGCAACTTTACAGTTTTAAGATTATCAGTCAGCCAGTAAGGTTGTCTTTAACCTAACCCCTTTCTAAGTATTTTTGTGATGCAATATTTTTTTATGTTTACCTACTATATCTATTGGGAATTCATAATTACAGGTAACTGATAACTGGTGCGATTCCTCTCCCAGGGATTAACCACCTAATTTGTCATCTAATATAGAGAGTCCCTGGAACAGCATTCACACAAGGAACAAAAATGGACTTAGCAGGTTGTATCATTTGTGTACACATATACACACATACATATTTACATAAATAGATCCATTCATACATATGTAATAATAATCAAGGAAGAAAAAGCAACCAGTTTGAGACAGGAGTGAGCATGGAAGGAATTGGGGAAGAGTTTGGGAGGGGCTAGAAGGAGGAAAGGGAAGGAGGAAGCAATGCAATTGGATTTTAATCAATTTAAAAAATATGATACAAAGCATGAATCCAATTAAAAATGTCCAGATGGCAACTGCTTCTACATTGCCTACTAACAGCTGAACATTTTCTTACAGGCTTGAGACATTGCCTCTACCGCGTACCAGTCTCTCCAGTCATGTGCACTGAACACAAATTCTACATGTAGGTTTCAATCTTACCAGATAACTGGTCCTAGGTGGACAGAAAACCCAAACTAATGTATGTGTGACCACTTCTGAAACCGACTTCTCAAAAAACCTGCCAAGGTCTTCAGCCATACAACACACTACATTCTGATCACTGGTCACTTTCCCACTAAAACTTGCTTTTTCCCTTAGAGGTGTGTACACAATTTATGTGAATGAGAGACAAACTAGGAAGGGACCAAAGGAACTTCTGCCTTGCTCATTCTCACTGCAGTAAAATTGTTGGCAAGAAAAGATGATTATGAAAACACAGATGTGGGATCCTCCGATGGAGAAGTTGTAGAAGGGACTGAAGGAACTGAGGGATTTACAGCCCCATGGTGGGAACAACAGTGCCAACCAGCCAGAGACCCTGGAGCTCCCGGGACTGGACCACCAACCAAAGAGTACACATGGAGGAACCCATGGCTCCAGCTGCATTTGTGGTAGAGGATGGCCTTGTTGGACATCAGTGGGAAGAGCAGCCCTTGAGCCTGTAGGGGTTCGATGCCCCAGTGTAGGAAAATGCTAGGACTGGAAGGCAGGAATGGGTGGATGGGCGAGGGAGCACCCTCATAGAGGCAGGGGAGGGGAGATGGGATAGGGGATTTCTGAAGGGGAGACCTGAAAAGGGGAAAACAGTTAAAATGTAAATAAAGAAAATATCTAATAAAAACATAAAAAATAAAAAAAAATGTCAAGCAAAAAAAATTTGAAAAAGGAAAGAAAACACAAGATCCTTAGTGTCCTTGTCACACAGTGCTTGACACGAACAGCAGTGTGCCTCAGATGTAATGAGACTAGGAATTTTATGAAAGAATAGAATGTACAAAGAGAGAGAGAGAGAGAGAGAGAGAGAGAGAGAGAGAGAGAGAGAAACACAACCAGCACCCAATAATCAAGAAATGAAACAACATGTAGGTCATTCCTGATGGTAGGAATACAAATTACCACACCTCCTCAAACAACTAATATTATGGCTATAATATGATACAGTTATATTGCTCCTGGGAACAGATCCATAGGAATCTGTTCAAAGACAACAAAGATAAAAATGCACACACTTTTATCATGACACTGCAGATCAACAACAGCCAAGTTATGGAATCCATCTGGGTACCAACAATGGGTGAAGGGACGATGAAAAACACCATGGCATTTGCTTCAGCTAAAAAGAATGAAACTATGTCATTTGCAGGAACATGAGTGGAACTCAGGTGGTCATGTAAAGTGAAATAAGACCCAGACATGACATGTTTCTTCTCACATGCACAAGGTAGCAGGGCAGGGGACAAGAGGACTCATAGGAAAAGAAGAGGACCGAGAGGAGAGAAAGAGGGGAAACAGGGAGGATAACAGTGGGTATATGTAAATGGAAGTAGCTCAGTGAAGTACATTGTTTTTGCAATTAAACACCCACATAATATACATTAAAGTTTCAATAACGATTTTAAACCACATAAATGATACCACTGAGTGGGGAAGAAACACTTTTATTTTAAGGAGAAATAAATTTCAATCTGCACAGTTCTCTATCCCTATTAAATAATAACAAATACTATTTAGAAAACAATGACCATTTATGGCCAGTTGTATATTCCCATATCTCTCCGTATATGTGTTTATTGTATACATAAAGAAATGCTATGGGACTCTCCTTTATAGAACAAACAAGAAAAAAGAAAGCATAAGGAACTCTGTACCCTAATGCTTTTCCTGTAATCCACTTGATACTGGAATAAATACTTAGTATCAAGATATTATTAATCTAAGAATAAAATCAAGACTTTTGTGCAGTTGTACTCCAGGCTGCCTTTCTGCTCTGAATGATGCTTCTCATTCAGACCCTATCATCTCATTTGGTTCACTTTTACTTTCTTGCTGCGTTCAAGATAAATGACTTGGTTTGCTTGTGAGCATTCTGTTATGACCTAAGCCCATTATTTTCACAAAGGGTAAGGACTGAAGGAGAGAACTACACAACAGTATGACACAATTTATTTTCTTCCTGCTTTCAGAATGTTTCTGGCTTCTCCACCGAGGCCTTCTTTCTTAAGCTTCAGGAGCTTGAACAAAATACAAGCAGGATCCTGTCTGGCGATCTGCACCCTGTAGACAATAAACACACAGGTAGACAGAATGATCCCCCAGCAGGAGCAGGGTGTCTTCTGTGGCCCCCGGGGCTCACAGAATGCTGAGTTAGGTGTTCTACACCAGCTACTGACATGGGAGCAAACCTTGGGTGATAGATTTCTTGTTCTTTCAGTTTGCTTGTTGGTGCATATTCTGTCTCCATCTATTGAATGGTGAGCCCCCTGTACCAGCGGGCTTGACAGCTATGTATTCTGAGTAGAGACTGGATACAGCTGTGAGCAAAAAACTAAGAGATTGTGTGAGTGACTGCTATTCACTGCTTCACACAATCATATTTAACTTACAATCTAACTTAACTTGTTCGTCTCCATCTCCTTCTTCTTCCTCCTCCTCTCCCTTACTCCACCTCCCACTTCCTCCACCTCTTGCTCCTCCTCCTCCTCTTCTTCTTCTTTTCAAGATAGGCCAGGAACAAAGATTTCTAAGCTTTCTCAGAAAATGTAAAATCAAGCAAGCCCTTGGAGGCACACAGATGACTTCACTTCCATAGGATACACTGGACCCACAGGTATGAGTGAGGCTTAGCATATCAAAGGCTCCAGAGAAGAAAAAATTCTTTGTGCATATGAGAAATGTGTTGGAAGCAGTAATAAGGAATCTAGGGGTGCGAGCCACTGCTCCCTACCATGTGGAGCTAGAGACTTGGGATAAGAATGTAAAATAAAAAGTAAAGGGAAAATAGTGGTAAAAATCTGGAATTAGCTCAGTTCATATCTACAGGAAAATGCTTATTAAAAATCATCAAATTAAAAACAGTGGGTTTGTACGATGTTCCAATGATTATGGTACATTAACTTCTCTTTGTCACGGTTCTAGGAGAAAAGAAGGGGAGCAGGGATAGCTAGAGGACAGAGAAGCTGGCTGGAGTTGGTGACAGTGTGAGACAACTCTAACTTCTGAAAGGTTAGATGAGTCCCATTTCATAGGTGTTAGCATTTCCTCCAAGCTCTGCCCAACAGTTACCTAGTAACAGCCAGGTAAGAGCCTGGCTAAGTATAAAAAGACTATTCTCTCTCTCTCTCTCTCTCTCTCTCTCTCTCTCTCTCTCTCTCTCTCTCTCTCTCTCTCTCTCTCTCTTCTCCTCTCCTCTCTCCCTCCTTCTTCCCATCTCTTCAATACATTTTCTCCATTTTTTTATTGTCTCCCATGTGTTCCCAACTGGCCTATTCTCTTATTTCTCTCTCCTCCTATCCTTCTCTATCTCCTTTCTGTCTCTGACTCCTGTCTGTCTCTGCCTCTACTTCTTTCCCAGACCTCCTTCCTAGACCCCCTTCCTATGTTCCAAATAAACTTTATATTCTACCAGGCCTGTCCTATGACTGATACCCAGAGGGCGGGGAGGGATATGTCTCAGCATATCCCACCAAGGCACCCCTTCCCACTGCATCATGTCACAGTCATTTTATAAAACATATCAATAGGGCTTTCTGCATTTCTTTCCTGAGAGTATTCTTTTTCACTGCCTCAAAATCTATACTGCAAGGGTCCTGTCCACATGTGACCACATCATTTCAGACATTGTCCCTGTTGTCATTTTACTACCATCCATGTTTTTCTTCTACAGACTGTACATTGCAGGTGATGTTGCATAGCCTTCTGGTTGTTTTGTTTGTTTGTTTGTTTGTTTTCTGTAATTATACAGAATGCAGCACTGAAGTGACAGAGCGCTGTGCTGTGTTCAGTTTTTTTTTTTTTTTTTTTTTTTTTTGTTTTCGAGACAGGGTTTCTCTGTGTAGCCCTGCTGTCTGGAATCACTCTGTCACAGCTGGCCTCGAACTAGAAATCGCTGCCTCTGCCTCCAAGTGCTGGATTAAAGGGTGCGCCACACCGCCGGCTTGTGTTCAGTATTTGAAGGCCGCTATTTCAAGGGTGAGACTCAAAAAGTACATTCTGAATATCTTTCTTGGGACATTGGCTTTCTGAATATTTCCATCTTCCCCAGCCTATGGTGGGTGGCCAGAGCTCTCACCAGAGACACAGTTCATACTTGAGAGGGAATGGCTGGGCTATAGTATTTACTAAAACCCCATGGAAACGGGAGCACAGACTAGGATGTCACTGGAGCACAATTCTCAGAAAGGACAGGGAGGTGAGGTTTGCTGTTGTAGTTGTTGTTGTTTGCTTTTCAGATAAGGACTTGTTGTATTTGCCAGGCAGATGCTGAACTCAATTAGTAGACCAGGCTGGCCTCCAACTCATGATTTTACATTAGGCCCTGAGTAGAGTATGGGGATTACAGATATGGGTCACCATGACCGGTGTGGATGCATTTATCAAAGTATGTCTCTTAAGTAGCTGGCCTATGTCAGACAGCATAACTAAAAAGATGGGAGTAGACACAATTCTGTGCATCTCTGAACATGGGGGAAAGAGAGGACTTAGAGCCAACTGGATGGCGATGTATAGGAAAGACCTATGAGTATCTTCGTAAGAAGATCCATCCCAGCTTGTGGGAAACTGGATGGGAGGGGTAAAGAGACAGTTGTAAAACTCGGGTGTTTCTTCCATCCTGTACTGTGGCAATGTCTTGTCTTTCCTAGAGGGGTATTTTTTTAGCCCATCAAGATGTAAAGTGGCCCACAACACCTATCCTCCTTCTGAGTAGTAGGGTATAAGTAGGGTTCTCATAGTTAGAAACCTCGTTCTGAGTTAATTAGTCAAAATGCCTGAGCCTTGAAGGCAAAACTGCTCTATAACCTTCTCACACCCAGCAAAAGGACAAGCATGACCTGCCAGTCTCCAGAGCTCTGCTCTGTGCCAAGCCTGCACTGGGTGGCACCCACTCTGCTCTTTCTCTCGTGCCGCAGGGGTTTACTTCCTCTGCTTCCTCACACTGCCCTACTCATGCTTCACAAAACTTCAAACAGAGAATAAACAAAGCCTTTCCCTCAATGTCTTGATTAGCTCTAGGCTTCCAGTATAACATACATTCATTTGTTTATAGAATCAGTAAATAGTCTTTCCTTTTATTATTCATAATAAATGAATATTAATGAAGCTTAAAAACTAAACTACATCATGGAACTTTGTATGATAATGAAATATGAGTAATTACTTCCTAAAGGAAGGGATTGGTTAAATGCTCTGCAATATTTTCATAGATCTGAATATTATGAGCAAAATACAATGTTATAAATATAGTGGCATAGAAAGATAGATGGTCAGGGGCTGAAGATGATGTGTGTATCACCCTTATACTATAAAAGTCATGCACTTTACTGTGTATGAATATACTTCCAATGTTTTCTTCTGTATACTACTTCTCTAAACTTCTTTAAGTTTCTATGAACATGCATTCTAAAATAAACAAACAAAAAACCTCTCTAATATAGACTATGTTGAGTTTTATAAAAAATGTATCTATACTGATGCCTTGCTATAAAGTGCACACTGTATATGGGTTTCTGTAGTTAGCATGTCTTTGCTCTAGTAACTTCCCATCAAGGACACTGATATTTTAATAATAGAAAATATACTGCTAAGAACTTGTCATGGGAAAAATCATAAACATTTACACCATGGATAGAATGGTGTCTGCGAGTGGTTGCAGCTACTGAGAGGTCTGCTCTAAGTGAGCTGTCTAGATCAGTAACTCCTGTTTTCTATGAAGCTCAGGTAGAAGGGTTTTAAAGCCTGCTATTAGAAGTGAAAAACTGACCAAAGGTTCAGCGTATTGCAGAAAAATGATCTGCAGCGGTTAGGAAGCATCTCATGCTGCTAAGAGTGGTGTCTGAGCTGGCTTAGTGACCAGCTATTTGTTCTTCTGCACTGTCTAACCCCTGAATTTTTCCACAGCTAATGGAAATATCAGATGACCCTTCTCCAAAGAGTACACTTTATAAAAATGTTTTGAGTCAGAACTTTTCCTACAGCACAAGCTCTTAAGTAATTGGCAAACAAAAGGATGCGATGCTGTGTTGAGAACAAACACACCCCAAAGCTTCTGTCCCCCAAGGCTGCTTTCCCATGCTTTTCAAAAGAAACCTCAGAATCATGCTTCAGGATGTAACTGTCCAGTTAGCTTTGTAAAATAGGCATGTCTTTTTTCAGAAGAACAAGAGAGCTGAAATAAGCCAGGAGAGTCAATGGATTCATATCCATCAACCACTTACTATACTTTTCTGTATAGTGGGGCAAGTTACGGAGCCATCTAATCTGTAAAAGCTGAGGGAGAAACCTTCTAGAATAATGTCTTTATGCCTAATCACCCTTATCTACAGTTATAATAGTAATAAAGTTTTGGTAAAATCAACCAAAGAACAGCTAAAAACAGTGTTCCAATCTTTCATTCATAGCAAAAATTAGGAAAACGTACCACTATCTCCATTTCTGAATTAACAAATTGCCATTTTAAACTCCAATGGCATTTTAAAGGGCAATCAAAGGATTTCTATTTTGACTAGTTTCCTATGAACAGTAATTCTAAAACAGTCGTTATACAAGATCAATAACAACAATGAAAAATTGAGAACTTTCCCCAACTAAGCCAAGAGTAGAGATGGCCCTGGGGCTTTCCTTTAGTACTTGTTGAATGCTGCAGCCTCAAAGGACTTCACAAAGCAGCTGTCCAAAACTATGTATGTATCCCTGAGACATGCAGATGTTCAGTATCTGATGCTAATACTGGGTATAACCACTACATTTCCAGTGTTGCTTCTTGAAGATACCCTCAAATTTCTGAATCTGAAAACTCGTGACTGTGCCTTGAAGTGGGTTTTGCCTTTCTCTGGAAAGTGACATCGCCACTTATCCTTCCAGTACCTTATCCTTCAAAAATGCGTGAAATTCAGTGGTTTGGATTCATTCAGAATGGTGCAATATTTTAACTTACTCCTCATAAATTTGCTGTTTACCAGTATAAATATGTTTAGCTTTCTCTATAGTTTACATGTTGCATATCTCTCTAACTGCTTTAGTTAGGGTAGCTTTTCCTACAGAGCACAACTGAGTGATTAATAATAATAATAATAATAATATAATAATATATTGATGAGCCATTTACTTCCCTGCATGTTTCCAAGTTAACAAATGGTATAAAAGAAGCTAATGGCACAAGCCTAAAATCCCAGCATTTGAGAGATTGAAACAGGATGAAGGCAAGTTCAAAGCCAGCCTGTGCCACAGAGAGAGGGAAAACTCAATGAGACTTCAAAGAAGAAAGGAGAGGAAGGGAGGAGAGAAGAAGGAGAGGAAGAGGGAAAGGAGAAGAGAGCAAGAAATTGCTATATCCTCAATGGATGCTACCTTGCTATTACAGTGTATTTAAAACAACTTGACTTCGAACAGGCAGACCACATGTGACCAGTTTTCCAATTCTTGTCTATATGATTCCAGTTGAGACACAAACAGCTCATTATTCTTTTTTTATTAGATATTTTCTTACATTTCAGATTTTATCTCCTTTCCACATTTACCCCCACCCAGAAACCCCCATCCCATCCCCCTCCACCTGCTTCTATGAAGATATGCCCCAACCTGCTCACCCACTCCTACCTCCCTGCCCTTGATTCCCCCACAGTGGGGCATCCAGCCTTCATGGGACCAAGGATCTCCTCACCCACCTATACCGACAAGGCCATCCTCCCCTACATAGATAGCTGGAGCCATGGGTCCCTCCCTATGTGCTCCTAGGTTGGTGGTTTAGACCCTGGGAGCTCTGGTTGGTTTGGTATTGTTGCTCTCCCCATGTGGCAGCAAACCCTTTCAGCTCCTTCAGACTTGTCTCTAACTCCACCATTGGGAACCTCATGATCAGTTCAATGGTTAGCTGTGAGCATCTGCCTTTGTATATGTCAGGCTCTGGCAGACCTCTAAGGAGACAGCTATATCAGGCTCCTGTCAGCATGCACTTCACCATTCATATATATATTATAATATATATAGATATTATATATATCCTGTTTCAATCTCTCAATAGCCTCAAATTCATATTATGTCTAAGATCAGCAAATATGTACACTGTGATTATTAGTAGAGGGCCTACTATACAGTAGGCATTCAACAAATGAAACTTATTTTAATAAAAATCATCTTTGGAAAGCTTTTGATCCCTAGAACTCATCAATAATTCATAATAGATATTCTATTTTATTCTGGAATTTGTTGGCTAAAGCACCCTGCAGAATGCCAATGATTTTATCCACTTCATAGGCTGACATTTTACACTAGCTTCAAAGATTCAGCTCTTATCCCACGATTCAGACAGCCTGAACTTACACAGAACTTTCAAGGGAACATTACCATTCTCTAACACTTTAATTTTTTCTCATATGATTTTTTAGCTACTTGGGATTTAAAATTATAATAAGGCAACTTTTAAAATAACTTAATAGGAGTGGTAAAATGCTTGTCAAATTACCATGGGTATCAAAGTTCAATCTTCATGTATGAAACAGAAGTCAGGTATGGTAATAGGTAGACATGGTCAAAGCACTGCGAGGCAGCCAGCCTAGCCTACAGGCCATCAAAAAACCTCATCTCAAAGGATAATGTTGATGGTTTCTCAGGAATGACAGACATTGAGGTTGTCCTCTGGCCTCCATATCCATCTGCATACACCCTGCCCCACCACCATCACTTGCACTAGTGAGACCCCCAAAAATGTGGATAATAGCCAAAATCTGCTAACAGTCAACCTCCATTTTTAATGTGTTTCCTTATCTTTACTTCAATGTGTGGATATTGTGCCTGCAATGTAGGTCTGCCCTTCTTATGCATACAGGACCCTCAGAGGCCATGAAGGTATTGAAATCCCTTGAACTGGAGTGAGAGACAGTTCTTAGATACTATATGGGTACTGGGAACTAAACCCAGGTCCTCTGAAGAGAGGTCAGTGTTTTTAAGCATTTAATTATCTCTCTCTGCCCCAACAGGTAGAAGCATCCCCTAGCATCTGAGGGAGACAGATTACAGGAACACCTAAATCTAAAATCAACAGATGCTTAAGTATTTTGCATGAAGTGGCAATGTATATGTACACAGCTTAAGCATATTCTCTCATAGAGCTCAGATAATCTCTACATTGCTCATAACTCCGTATCCAACACATATGCTGTATAAGTAGTTCTCACACAGTCTTCTTTACAAAGTCAGAAGAAAGTCCATACACATTAAGTACAGATTCAATGTACACATTTTGCAGACTTCAATCTGAGATTGCTAAATTCATAAGTTAGGTGACATGACACAGATGGGCCAGCTGTGCAAAGCCATGCTGTCTCCTCCTAGACACTCTCACAGAGGAGAGCCAAACACTCTGCTAGTAACCTGAAACCTCTTCATCTCTGTTTCTAGACAACTAACATGGAACCAGAGACTGCCAGCTAACTTCTGCCCCACCCTAAGTGACATCACGGCTCAGAGCATGGATGAGCACATTTTTTGGCAGGAAAAGTATTGTGTTTCTACACATCCGTGAGATATATACAGTTAATATCTCAGCATGCTTATGCCACACATGCTCTTTGGTGCTTAACACTACCCTTATTAAGTGGATCTTTTGTTGAAAGGACCCTCGGTTTTCCCCCAAGATCAACAAAATCCTAAACGTGATCAGTTGAAATCACTGGAAATTAAAAAAAAATGAAGACCAATCATATTTTGGGTAGTACTGATGCCACTAATTAGTTTTCTGCTCTCACCAGCCAACTTTAATCCCTCTGCATACAGTGAAAGAAAGAAAAGGTTTTTTTTTAAAAAAAAATTTATTTTAGAGGAAATTCACTTTGTTCATTGCTCCTTCCTAAAATCTATATTTGGATTCAGCAGCCACTGGTCTGAACCATTAATGGGGCTGTCCACTGAGCCATTAGCTTTTTTCTTTCTGTTTTGCAAACAGGGCTTATTAAATCTTTGCTGGAGGCACTAGCGGGATGAAGAATACAGAGAATGTGCTGATGTGAAAGGTTTCGCAGAACTCAAGCAAATCGTTTCTGATTTGCCATAATTCTACAACAGGAACCACCAAGATGCATGCTGCCTGGATGGCAACTACAGAGTCTTAACACTTAGAACGTGGTGCAGGAAAACAGAAGGCCAGCCTTGCCCTGCACAGAGATGCTGGCTGCAGATCCCTCCCATACGGTACGTTCTAGTCAGTGTGAAGGATGAATCTTTGTGCTACAACAGCTTACAGCAATCCTACTAGCAGGACCAGAATACATGAGTGTGTATTTTAGAACACTCTGAATGTCTTTCTTTTTGTTATTTCCTATTCTAAGCATAGATACGCACGTGTAGCTAAGTTTAATAAGATATAGTTTATAGACACACTATACGGTCAAGTTGGATATCTAACAAGGTAAAGATTTTAAAATCAAACCTAGCATAGTAGCTTTCTAAGACTCATAATTCACAGAAAATCAGCTGATCTGGGTCAAGACTAAAATGTTCACATACACACACAGCTGGATTTTTGTTGTTGTTGTTGTTGTTTTAGTATTTTCTTTTAAGCATGATGAAAATGACAAAAGGAAGACTGAGACAGTTTCAAGACATATATAAAAGGAATATTTCCTAGGCGGGTTAATGTCAATTTGACACAAGCTAGAGTCATCTAAAAGGAGGGAACATCAATTGAAAACATACCACCTAAGATTCAGCTGTAGGGCAAGCCTGGGGGCATTTTGTGATTGAGGGGATAGGGCCAAGCCATTGTGGACGGTACTATGGCTGGGCTGGTGGTCCTGGGCTCTGTAAGAAAGCAGACTGAGCAAGCCATGATGAGGAAGTCAGTAAATAGCAACCTCCATGATTTCTGCATCAGCTCATGCCTCCAGATTACTGCTGTTCAGCCTTTGCCCTGACTTCCTTCAATTAATGACTACAATGTTTCCACAAATAACCCCTTTCCCCCACAACTTGCTTTTAGATCACGGTATTTCATTGCTACTAGAAACCCTAACTATGAAAAATACAACTCAAACAAACTTTCCCACCTAGAAAGCACATGGACCGGTGATTAGTTACCCAGGGTGAAAACCTAGAAAGCTCAACCCTAAGCTGACAACATAGAAAATCCAAAATAAAATAAAAAGCAACCTTATAGACCATCAGTGGACTTGCCAAAGTGAAGTGTTTTAGGGATCAGGTACTTATGGAAAGGGGGAGAAATGAGCAAAGATAGAAGGAATCACTGGAAGTCTGTTTAACACAGATTTAGATGCCCAGGTTCCTGCCCTTCCCAGGCCTCTTTTGGACTGGAAGCAGTTCAAAGCAGGAGTAACACTATTCACACACTTGTGCTTGGACTTCCTGTTCTTCCTCTTGGACTTAGTTCCTAGGCCTCTGGCAGATAACCTACCTTTTATAGGTAACGTTAGGAAACCCTCCTCTGGTCAATCTAACCTGAAGCAGAAGACAGTCATAAAGATATCAACATCTGTGCATTAGAAAGCATAAGTGAACCAACTCACAGCACAGCTGGCAGGACATGCCATGGAAGTGCATGCTGACGACACGTCGTCAGCTTTAAGGGTCACTGAGTAGTGTTTCCTGGATAAAGTCACAGAACTAAACATGTCAACTGCAACTATTGAAAACAGGGACTAGAAGACAGAACTAAGCATTTTAAAACCATCATTAATACTGTCAGAAAGTAAAAAGAAGATGGCCTTTCCATAAGTCAATAAAATGGCAAGGTATTCTCATATATGTATTTGACATAAAATTCTTATGTATCCTTACTTATGAATTTTGAAACCACAGTTTACTAAATTATAGAGTTATACATTAATGATTCTTCTCCCTCAGTGCTGGAAGTCAGAGAAATAAAGAAGAAAATAGAGTAATACATCCAAAAGGTCGCACAAATCAGGGTTCTTTGTTGTGAAAATAATCCATCATTTTTAGTAGGCTTTTTTTTGTAATATTAAGTGACATAATCTCCAGCAAAGCCAAACAGACATAATAGAACCCCCAAGACATATAACTGCACTATTCCCCATTAGTCCTATCAAAAGACTGACTCTCTTGAAGCAGGAATCACTGCTCGATCCTCCAATTCTGGAAGACAAGTGTGCTTTCCTTGCACAGAGATAACTCTTGTTGCTGGCCAGGAAGCTGGTCTGTACTCATCATGTACCTGTCTCAGTCCCTATGGCCAAAGCAGAGGGCATATAGCTTTTTGTCTCTCACAGAGCCAGTGAGCAGCGCAACACTGTGAGGCCTCATATGCTGTTCCAGGGAATAGCTTCCACTGGCATTCCTCCTCAGAGACAAGTCCCATACAGATGAATCTAATAATGTCTAGGACTTAAGCTGTAAAACAGCTTCCAGACTCTGTGGTACCCAAGGGTAAACTAAAAGACAGTGCTGAGCACGTATGTAGTCAAAAGATCATCCATACCCAAATAATGAAGTGTCAGAAAAACAAATATACTCATAGAAAAAAACCCTATATAAGCTATATAGAAAGACTCTGAAGGAGGAGGAAGGGAGGGAGGAGAGGAAAAAAAGGAGAGAGGAAGGAAGAGATGAGGGAAGGAGGAGGAAAGGCAGAAGGATTTGGAGGGAAGAAAGGGGAGAGACTGTTGGATAGAGAGGGTTCACAGGATTGGAATAGATTAATGGAAATTTGGAAAAATCTGAGGAGTGATAAAGGGCCTTGTGCACAGTAAATGAAAGAGGATCTTAAAAACATATTACCTTAAAAATATAGAGCACATGGAATAGAGAAATCTTAAAAACTTTCTAAATGGAGGGAGATGTGTCATAAAGAGAAGCTTAGGAATTAAAATTCTTTGGGGTTTCCCAACAAGCTGCACTAAAAACCAGGTTGCAAAATGTCAGCAATTACAAAGAAAAATTGTTTCGATGCATTCCTTTGAAATACGTAGAAACAGTCTATAAAGAGAAATTCAGAGTACTATAAGTTCTTATTTATTCCCGAGAAATAGTAGATGGATGCTACTAGCTTTTGGGCTCGCTTTTATTTTTATTTATACTTGGCATATCTCTTCCTTTGATTCTACAACTAGTCAGGGTATTGGAGCAGTACCAAGTGCATTTCCAGGCAGGCCTATTGCTTATGTTAAGATCCAGCATCCAAGACCTTATTGTTTCTTCATGCAGGATTTTAGACACTCTCTCCCATATGGTATCTGCTTCTTGCATTTCAAGTTTTCCAATTGTTCTCAAGGTAGTATTCCCTAGGGAAGGTCTCAAAACATCTGTCCATGGGTGTCTGTTTCTGTGTTTTAAGCCAGGGTTTTGTGTTGACCAGGCTAGCATGAATCTCCTTAAAATATCTTCATTTCTACCGAAGGTTACAAACAGAACAAGTTTTCTAGCAAAATAACATGCAGGTAAGAAAATATTCACATTTCTTGGGCATGTAATTCTACCTTTAGAAGCAACCTTTAGGAAATGATATTTATTGAATCATTAGTTATGGTACTGAAAAAAACATAAACCACTACTCTCAACAATCTGTCAAAGATAAATAAAATCAAAAAGAATCTATTCAAAAGCAGATGAACAGTAAGATTAATCATAGAGAATAATAGAGAACCATAGAGAACCTTTGATTAACCATAGAGAATAGTGAAAAAAATGCTTGTAATTGTACAGTAAGTAAACAAATAAAATTTCTAACAAATGATTTTTACAGGATGGTTATAACTTTGTAAATAAACTTCATCTGTGAATGGAAAATAAATCAAAGCATGATTTACACAAAATGCCTATATCTAAATGCTGGACATGTGAATAATTATGTTTTTACTTTGGACCAACTGACTTTTCCCAACTATCTTTAGATATTACAGTTAATTTTACTTAGAATTTTATTTTAGTGAAATTAATGCTTCATACTAAATAGAAAGTCAGTGCTACTTGGTCATCATCTTATTCTAGTAATGCTAGGAGAAACTTCTAAGGAAATAAGGAAGTTCAAATTAGTACAGATAATTCAGAGACAGCTCACATAGAAAACTTTTTGGAGGACCTACACTGTCTAGGAGAAATGAGAAAGACTTTCTTCCCTTCCTGAAGTCTGATTACAGTTCTGTGAGTCAAATGACAGGTTATTATCGTTTTATAATGGACACTAAGTGCTGTCAGCTTAGCAGGAATTTAACCTACCAGCCGACTCTTGGGTCTTCAACACTGCGCTACAGTCCCTTTCACTCTCCTCTGACATGGGAACTTGTTGAGCATCATTATTGCCAATGCTCACAAGGGAAGAGAAGCACTGGCGAGGCTATGTGAATTACAAAATCCTGCAAGGCAAGCAAACCAATAGATAAACAATTATAACAGGGAACCACAGTTCTCAAACTCCAAGCAAGACTGAAATATATGCAAACACTCTGAGCATGTCTGCTCATTTTTTTCAGAGTATTTAACTTTTTCCATCCTCTTAGGGTTTGTATCACTTAGAGTCTTATATCTCTGAAACCCACGGACTACCAGTCTCAAGCTCCTCCCTTTGAGTATCATCAAAGAGCTTGCTTCCACTGGGGTAAAGCCAAATCATCTGCCCGCCCCATTCAGTACCATGCCCTACTCCATACTACATAACACTCCAACAGAGCACTGAGCTTTAGGAGAACAGTGGTAAGGGTAGAAACCAAAGACACCCACTCGCCACAGCAAGCATGTGGGCTCTGTGGATGCTTACTTTCTTATTCATCATGGAGTCGAAAGTAAACTCTAGGCTTTCTCAGAGCATCTGACATAGATTCAAACAGGCAGACCTCTATTGAGAGAAAAATGTTGATAGCACTCTATACCAAATAGCAACTAGGATAAGTAACAAGAGAAATTTCCACAAAACTATTTCCCTGAGCTTCTGTGATTCAGTTATGCCTAATTTTTTTTTTTTTTTTCAGAATGCTATGTAGAGGTTTCAGGGCTATCTTCCTATGATTGAAAAGACAAGAAAATGAGGGTTCATAGCAGGTTGTGACAATGACATGGCCCAGTGAGCTTGCCATAAAAATCATGAAGACAAATTACCTCTTTGCCTGATACTGAGCATTACCTATAAGGAAAGTACAATGTCCTCCCTAAAAAAACAACCCAGATTTCCAATAGGCCATACTGGTTAAGCTCCAGAAATAAATGTTGACCAACCAAATCTAATGCAGTGATGAATATAATGAAACTAGGAATGTATGCAAAATTGGAGAAGGAAGAATTCTACTTAGAGCTACATAAACTGTATTACACTAGGATAGACGAAGTAAAATTTAGTGCTTAAGTTTATAAACCTAATCTCAAAACAGAGTCAAATTACCAGTCTCATTTTAGATAAAAAGAAGAAATATAAATGACTGACTTCAATTGTATACAATACTTATGTTGCTATTGTTTAACTTATTTAAAAGCAGGGCTATATGCAGGAATTCTATAAATATTCTGTTCATATGCAAAATCAAATTTTTTCAAATTTAGGCCCAGTTTAGAAATACATGCTTTTTTTGAAATTATAAATAGAGAGAAAGGGGGAGATAAGGAAAGAGAGAGAGAGAGAGAGAGAGAGAGAGAGAGAGAGAGAGAGAGGAGTAAATTATAAAAACGTGAAAGCATGCCTACCAGGGTATCAAAAACAAAACAACAGAATATTCAAACCAGACAACCAAACCAAAAGAAAACAAACAAAAGCAAGCATTGACTATATCAAGCTATGGCTCGAGAAATCTGTACATGGCAAGTGTAGTGTCACTGTTTCTAAGGGCTTATCAGGATGACCAAAGTATCTGAGCCTACTTCCCTGTCCTAGCCCAAGGTCATGTTCATGTCTGAAGCTTACTTCCTTGTTATAGCCTAAAATTTAGATTCCTGTCTGAAATTACTTCCTTGTTCTAGTCTAATATTTAGATTCCTGCTTGAGATTAATTCTTTGTTCTAGCCTAAGATTTAGATTCCTATCTGCAATTACTTCTTTGTTCTAGCCAAATGTCAGATTCCTGCCTGAAGCCTACTTCCTTGTCCTCCTGATAAACCCTTAGAAACACTGATCACATGGGAATGTTCACATAATTGAGTTTAAAGCCTTGCTTTTTCTTTGACTATTTGTGCCTATTGTCTTGCTTGTTCCTTGACTATTTGCATCTATTGTATTGCTAGACCCTCAACCTAGAACAGACCTTAATACATGCATGTAATTAAAATGGTATAAAAACATAAAGGAGGAGGGGGATGGGATAGAGGTTCTAGGAAGGGGGAAATGGGGAAAGGGAATGACATCTGTATTGTAAATAAATAAAATATCCAATAAAAATAAAAATTAAAAAAAAAAAGCCCGAGCCAGACAGAGTAGCTCTCTTCCTTCCTGCTACCTGCAGGTCAGACTATAAAATTCTCAACACCTTCTCCAGTGCTATGTCTCCCTGCCATGCTGATAATGGAGTAAACTTCTGAAACTGTGACCAAGCCTCAATTAAATGTTCTGTTTTGTTTTTTAAATAAGAGTTGTCATGGTCATGGTATGTCTTCCCAACAATAGAATTTTGAGTAAGACATCATTTTGCTACTGAAGGCATGAGTGTAATGATTCAGGTGAAAGGATGTTTTTTACCAAATTGTTTTTAACAGGCAAAATTTAAAAAACAAACATTTGAATATAAAAATCTAAAGAAGTGACTGTGGGTATACTTATGTTAAAAATCTATACTTGAACTAAATTAAAATGCAGTCATGTTCTACAGAGATTTGGAAGGAAAACATTAAGCAAAAATAGAGTGTGTGTGTCTGTGTGTCTCTGTGTGTGTATGTGTATAAAACTTGTGATTTGAAACCCTAGTTCCTAGTATACCTATAGTGAAATGAGAAAACTATTCTCCCCACAACAGATGGCTTAATTGACACCCCAAGAACAAGGGCTGCTTCATTAACCCCTCATGGTCCTCTGGAGACACAACTGATGACTAGAGAGCAGATACCCGTAAGTATACTGTTGCTTCAGTACATACTAAGTTGCAAAGACTATCTGCCCATCTCTCCCACTAGTTATTGTAGGAATTTCAGTCGAGTTCAATTGTGCTTACTTCTCAATATGAGGTGAACAGAACGAAGCTAATCAAGAAATAAGATTTTATAATGTCTCTTAAAGTGAGAGGTTAATGACAAGGGCAGAGAAGGGTTTCTAGTGAATGCTGATGCTTCAGTTAGCGCGCTTTTGTTTGCAGGAAATTCCATGGCTCATTGTGTAAATATCAGCATAGTGGTGGGTCTTCAATTAAATCTCTTTATCTATGAATACACTTTCCCCAAAGATCACAATGAATTACGCAAAATACTTTGAAATACATTTATCTTTGACTACAATTTCATATTTCCTTTGAACTCCAACTAATAATCACATTAAAATGTAGCTTACGACAAGCAATTTATAGCCAGTAAAACTTTGTGATTGGTTATAGCTGTCATTCTTTATGGCTCCAGTTGAATTTTATTATTTTCTGTTGTCTTGTAGTACACTTCAGCATAGATTCAGTGACTCTCTCTGATGTCTGAGGTAGCATGGAAATGCTTTAGTATTTCAGATCTTTTACAAAAATATTTTTATTTTCATCACATATATATCATATATAATTCATATATATCATTTTATCATATATATGATTCATATATGAATCATATATATCATAATATATGTTTGCCTACCTCTCTATAAGTATGTGTGTATAGCATCCTAGGAAGCCAAAAGAGGGCATTGGATTTCCCTAACCCTAACCCTGAGTTACAGGCCTTTGTAAGCTGGTGTTAGGGAGCTGCCAGATATGTTCCCCAGGAATTGACCTGGCTTCTCTGGAAGAGCAGTAAATACTCCTATCAGAGCCATCTCTCTGCATACCCCTCACATCTTTTGAAAACTGTGTGAGTGCATGACAATTGTCTCTCTGATGGCTTTATCACTAATATTTCCATTATACATACTAAACTTTGAACTTTCTCTCAACTATAATAAAACCTAGTTAAAGTCAGATTGTAGATTTTGATTTTTCAATACCACTTGGTTCAGATTATCAGAGGGGGAGAAAAACTTCTTTATAAATTTTGTGGGATGAGTTATGATTAAACTTTAAGAACTGTGAAAGTTTAAAAGAGATGCTCTGACTATAAGTGTAAGTCCTCTTTACTGTTAAAAAATAATCTACAAATAGAAAAACTGTATTTTGGTATAGAGACTTAACACTGGTGAGTACAAAGAATGTGTATGCTAGAGCAAAATCCCGAATGAAAACACAGCTTCATAGTCCTTTAAAACTATAAACTACATAAAACCACTGGCTTTCCAGGTGTTGACAGTAGACCACAGAACATTTGCCAGGGCTAAAACATGTATTAAGCCAGGGTCTGCATGTGCATACCCCACTTCTTACTTTCTCTTGCTCTTCCTTCCAAAACTGACTACATCCTCTGTTCTCTGCTACATTACAATAACTTGGCTGGAAAAATATAGATAGGTTTTGCTATAATCACACTACAGTGAGAAGAATAACATCCCGTCATACCGCTCAAGGGCTGGCTTCTGGGAACAGGCAAAGGCTGTCAGTGGCTTGGCTCTGAGAACATCATCCCTGCGGGTGACCTTCCCACTTGCTATTGTGAGATCTGGGAGCATAATGAACTGGAAGGGACTATCTCTTCCAAATCTCACATCTTCAATAAAACACTGAGTCAAAGTTGTCTCAGATTAAAACAAAGCAAAACAAAACTCAGAGGTTTAAAGTGAATAACTGCATGACTGCATCCAGCTGGAATTTCACACCTAAATGGTTAGACCAAGTATTTGCCTAAACTGATTTGTATATCTGCTTATAGGCCAAATAGTGTTGAATCTCTGATTTCTAATCTGACTATATTTAGAATCAGGATTTTCAAGGAAGTAATAAATGTTAAATGGGGTCATAAAGATAGATTCTTAATCCAGTATCACTGACGTCTTAAAAAGAAGAGGAAGAGACACTGGCATAGGAGTCCAGAGGAGAGGCTGCACAAGGACACATCAAAATGACTACAGGCTAGATGCCAAGGAGACACTTGCCAAATATTCTCCATGGCTACCTTGAACTTAGATCTCTACTCTCCAGAATTGTAGGAAAAGTAATTTCTGTGGTTTTTATAGTACTGTTAAAGCCCCAAAAGATCAATAAAGAACATCTAAAACAAATCTACTTGACTACAGTCAGCACTGGAAAATAGGCTCCCACTCAAGCACTGGTTATTGGGCAGGGTTTTCCTTCTTTTTAAAAATACAATTTTTTTTAGCATATAATTGTAAATATCTGGTGCTGAGGCAAATGCAATATTATAAACATTTCTAATACATTTTAAGAGACTGCTAACTTTTGCTGGAACTCACAGCCAGAGTTAATAATACACTTTAAAGTCACATAAGATTTAAGACTGCAATCCTACTGTGCACTCAGACTGTTTAAACTGCCTTTAAGAAAATAATGTTAAAAGTCAACCTTACTTGCCTTAGATTCCCTGTGTGATCAACTATTACAACCTAAGCATAGAAGCTGTAGTCTTAAATTATGTACTCTTCTGTGTTCTTGACCTAGATAACGTGTGTCATTTTCTGAAATCAGCAAATACAGAAACTGAAAGCATCCTTCTAAAAAAAAAAAATGGTTATTGGCTAATACACAATGATATTTGCTGTCTGGGTCAGTTGTGATCATTGGAGCCATTGAGTTATCCCTTGTAAAACTCTGCCAGATATTCCTATAATGTATCCCTTCATCTCCTTCTCCATGTGATGCTTTTTCGTGCTGTGCAATAAAAAGAGAACAAAGTCCTTTGTTAGGGACAGTCACAGGATGCACACAGAGGACACACTTTAGGCAGGCACAGATGCGGTCTTATCCAAATGACAGAGGTAGATCCAAGACACAGCAAGCATGAAGTAGAGAATTCAAATTGAATCTCACTCTTGGATAAAGAGGAAATACTTCTATTTCTTTCCTTAATGTAACCCTGATACATTACTTGTAATTTGGAATTAATCACTAATGTGTACAATCCATGCAGCGTATAGTATGATTTTGTTTCTTTAGTTTTTATTTGCATGATGTTTTGCCTGAATATATGTCTGTGCACCACCTTCATCATGCTTGGTGCCCACAGGCCAGAAGAGGACCTCAGATCACCTGGAGTTGTGTGTTATCATTTAGGTACTGAAAGTACTCTGCAAGTACAGCCAGTATCCTAACTTCAAGCCAACTTCCAGTTCTCACTGTGATATTTTTAATATACACATATATCATGCATAGATCGTATATAATTAACATTTTTATCTCATTAGATTGAAGCTTTCAGGCTCCCCTCTTCTAATTATCAGTGAAATATTTGGTGCAATACTATGAACTACGTTACACTGTTGGCTTGTAGAAATTGACACTCAAAGATTAGAATTCACTACTATTGTGTATGGGTGTCCATTATTTACATCATTCACACCTGCGAAGATGGAGAATATCCAGCCTAAAAGGAGACTGTTGATTTGCAACTAGTAGCCATCAGATGCTGGGAAAATCATTACACATATTTGCATCTTAATTCCTCTCTTGTATTGATGTTTTCTAAATTAGTAAGCTGGAATATATCTGAGTCTCCTGTAATTATATGAATATTTTTACTAAAATAAAATACAGGCCAGTGTTATCTCAGTGGAGTGACACAAATTCCCCTCCTTTGTATTATTCCAAAATATTATTTTCTTTTCTTTTGCATCATTCTGTTTTGTTCCAATGTCCCCTTTGTGCTTATGCCAGGAGATGACAGTCCAAATTTCAAGACTCCCTTTCACACAGCATCTTTGGTCAGTCAGGGTATGAACATTATTAACTTTAGCTTGTTCACCAGAAAAATTGCCCAGTGCCATCTATTTAAAGCAGTATTACATGAGGGGGCATTTGACAGGTGGTGACTGCAGTGTCTAGAACACAGCAGATATGAAACATGCTTGTCAAATGTGGGTCTTTCTCTATGTTCCAACCTAAGACTTAATCTTTGCTTGTTGCTCCACCTGGCTGGTTTGAAATCTCGAGCTTTATAGAAGGCTGCTGTTCTGATCTGTAAACTGCAGGGGGCTGAGTTCCATGACCAGCTAAGAAGAGGAACACAGTGGTCTCAGTCCAGTTTCATACTCCACTTCATACTTTTGAAGTGGCAGTCACCTTCCTGGCTGTCTTCTTTGCTTTGATAAAGGAATGTGTAAGATTCTTTAGTGAGCCAGTTCCTAAACACAACCTTCAGGTGGCACACAGTATGAAATTAAGAAAAGATGTTATACTTGAAGTTCCAGGATCTTCTTTCCTCACCTGAGACCCTGGAATGTATCTTCTTTAGAGAAAGACACAAGGTAGGATCTGAGCTTAACTGGCTAGAGACATAAAGTTTACATGGACCTATAAGAATAAACTGATATAGAAGGAAGATGAAACTTTGAGCAGAGTAAAAGACATGCAAGCATAGATATAAAACAATCAACTATCTCTAATTTTTAGCATTTTTATAATGGGATTTTTCTTGAAGAGGAGTTCATCTTCATTAAAAATATATTTCTATTTATATAAAGAATCAGATTGTTTTTAAGCCACATGAACCACAATTGTGTTCCTTTATGTTGAAGGACCTGAGGATGACGTTTTGTCAATCTATACCTTATATTAGTAAGGGACGTCGAATTACTTTTCAACTTAAATATGAACACCTTAAGCTAAAATATGCATAAATAAAGACATAATGATACTCTAAAGTACAAAAGCTTCAAAATCCGTTATTTTTTGGCATGCCATTTACTTTTTACTGACTTTTTATATGAGAGCATTTAAAAGATTTATGTAATGCAATCCAGAGAACAAGCCCAAAATAGTTATTGTCTCAACTGACATTGATAATGATCTTTTGTGTACAGAAAATAAATTTAGCTTCCTGAGCTCCGAGTATCTCAATATATATTTTGTTGATATGTTTTAGTAGTCATGTTATTTAAAAGTCATTTGATTTAGATATTTTAAGAGATTATTTTTGTTATGAAATCTTAACTGGAAAATGGAACATTCATGATCTAGTTTTATTTAGAGTAAAGGAAGACACAGTGCAGAATGATATGGTTTTGAAATCAAGAGTCTCCCTCCCTTACTGTGGTCATCTCGATAAGTCCGGTATCTAAGCTGGCAAGTTGACAAGCTTTTACTTTGTTGGGTACAAACTGATGTGACTGTGGAATATCTGATCGAGGAGATAAAATGTCTACTTCACTGTCTTCTGAGAGAAAAGCCAAAAAAAATGTAGGCATTACTCAAAAAGAGTACAGATAAAGATTTAGGAACATTTAAAAAATAAGTTTAAAGATATTTTTTCAAGCATTAATATCTGCTTAAAAGTTTGCAATATGACAAGTCACTCCCATTAAAATTAGACTATAAAGAAAATTATATACAGTTGTTAATATCCAAATCTTATCACTTAAATTACCTAAGCAGTTCCTCAGAAGTACAAGAAAAAACAATTTAGAAACACTATATTGTTAATATTTTGGTTGCCTTTCTTTCTTTGTACTTTTTTTTTGGATCTTATCTTTTGCAGAGTGGAAATAGTTATGGTACTGGTATCCCCTATAAAAGGCCCATGTGTTGAAAGCTTCTCTCCAGCTTGTGATTCCAATCCCTGAGAGGTAGTCACATCATGTAGTCCCTTGAATAAAAATGCCCTCCAGAAAGCTCCTCCCTCACCAACTGAGCACTCCAGAGAGTTGACCCTGCCCTTCCACTGGCCTGAGGGTTTGAGAGGAGGAAAGGTGACTCCACCCTTACCTGGAAAGCTAGCATTGATGTCAAAGGCATAGGAGAGCTGATGGCTGACCAACTCAACTTCTACCCAGGTCCAGATGCAGGGCTCTGAGTTGGCCCAACCCAACCTCCACCCCATCTATGAACTGCTGGAACACATGGAGGGACCAGTCCTGTTGATCCAAAGCTGTAGGATCTCGATCACACAAGGAAACAACGGATGTCCAGGAGGAGTCCCAGTGAGAATCTGGTATTGACAGTGTAGCAGAAGCCAGAGGCCGCAAACCAGACCAACGAATGACTCATTGCAATAAACAGTTGCAAGTAAAGCTGTGTGAGCAAAAGGGTGGATGTGGGACACATCATGACACACCACGATTCCGTGCCTCAGATGTTTTATTTTGGCTTTTGTTTTTTTTTTGTTTACTTTGAGGGGAAGTTGCAAGAATGGAGAGAGGATATGAATGGACAGGGAGATAAGTGGGACTTGGGTACAAGACAAGAAATACACAAACAAAAAATAAAAAGTTAACAAAGAAAAAAGAAACGAAAGAAAAGAAAAGAAAATCCCTACCAATAGGCTGGTAGGGATTGGTACTATTAGGAGGTATGGCCTTGGTGGAGTAGGCATGGTCTTTTTGGAGAAAGTGTGTCACAGGGGGGTTGGCTTCGAAGTTTCAGAAGCTCAGGCTAGGCCTACTATGATTCTCTCTTTTCTGCTTGCTTATCACTGTACAACTCTCAGTTACCACTCCAGAATCATGTCTGCCTATGGGCTACCATGCTTGCAGCCATGACGACAATGAACTAAACCTCTGAACTGTAAGGCAGCCCCAATTAAATGCTTTCTTTTATAAGAGTTGCCTTGATTATGGTGTATCTTCATAGCAATAGAATAATTAAGATATATCACGAGGCTTCTGAAACAAATCAGTAGATAATTCCTAGATGAATTGATAGTATGATGACATTTTTCGAAGACCATAGAAAATAGGAGGTGGGGCCTACTTGGAAGAAAAGAGCATGCCCTGAAAGACATGACTTTGCTACTACCCTTTTTGTCTCTGGATGCATTTTCTCTCTGAGGAAAGCAACTTCTTTTTTCCTATACTAAGTACAGCCTGGAAACAGTGGAGCCAGATAACTAGTATAAACCAAATTGAATCTTTCCTCCATTATTTTTAAATGTTATCTATGTGTATATGTGTTTGTTAATTGTGTGTGTAAATGTATTTGTTAATTATGTGTGTATGTGTGTTTATACACACAAGTATAGTGCCAGTGGAGGTCTGATTCCGCTGGAGCTGGGGTTGCAGGTGCTTCTAAGCTGTATGACAAGGGTACTAGGAACTTAAATGCTAGTCCTCTGCAAGAACAGTATACTTTTTTGTGACCCCAAGCTTTCCTCCTTTGAAATTGTTTTTCTCAGATCTTTGTCACCACAGTGAAAAGTGACTATACAAAACTGTATTCTCTAATTCACTGTCAGCTCACTGTAGCTTATCTCACTGAATCAGGTAGACATCTCACTCATAAACTATAGGCTGCTATTACTTGCTCTTTTAAAATGTTTTACCATTGTATTTTGGAGTGTATTCTTCTTTCCTTCTTGGATAAGAGTTCTAAATGGTTCTCTGCCCAGGCTCCCTTCTCTTTCTAGGTGATCTTTGGCCCCTCAATTGGATCATATATTTGGGCCTTTTTGTTCCTTCAGCTTGTGAAGTTCTTACTTGGGTCAGCTTCTAAAGTGACCATCTCTCTACTATTCATACCAAGACACAGCAGATACTTATTCCAGTTTTTTCCTAAATTATAGCTGGTGCTGGTACAGAAAGACTAGCAGCAGCTTCTTTCAAATCCGACAGCCCTTAAACAATCAGAGGATAGGACGAGGTACAGCACTGTAAGTGGATCTGATTACTTTGTACAGTCAGGTCTTACATTAGGTAAACCTCATCACTCACCATTAACCAAGCTCTGCATTACACAGCTCAAGGACAAGCTAATGAGATTTGGAAGAACCTAAAAGGAATCACGAAATTACAATAGAAAATGTACTTACATAGAAATAGGTAAAATATATAGTAGTAGAGTTTGTGCCAGCTCAATACATCAAGCCATATTTACATTTCTGTGTTATCTATAGGAACAAGCAGGAAAAATATAAGCAATGACTTTGTTGAACCTACATGTAAATTTATCCTTTGATTCTTAAGACATCCCAGATCTAAAATGCAATACATTGATATATAGTCTTGGCCTTTGTGATGGTTTGCATATGCTTGGCCCAGGGAGTGGCACTATTAGGAGGTGTGGCCTTGTTGGAATGTGTCACTGTGGGTGTGGGCTTAAGACCCTCAACCTAGCTGCCTGGAAGTCAGTGTTATGCTAGCAGCCTTCAGATGAAGATTAGAATTCTCATCTCTGCCTGCACCATGCCTGCCTGGATGCTGCCATGATCCCACCTTGATGATAATGGACTGAACCTCTGAACCTGTAAGCCAGCCCCAATTAGATGTTGTCCTTTTAAGAGTTGCCTTGTTCATGGTGTCTGTTCAGAGCAGTAAAACCCTAACTAAGACAGCCTTGAATAGGGTCAATTTATAAATTTTCCTTGGCCAATCAGACACCTTTCCATAGAAACAGTATCTTCTGGGAGCACATCATATGTGCAAGGCCCTGACCCACACTGCCCTGCCTGCTGTTTTCACAATCCAGGATGCTATATATCCCACCTTATAGTTGTAGAAACTGATGTTCATAGACTATGCTATCCAACAAAAGAATCAGTTATAAAGGCAATCCCAGACGGTGCTATTGTAAATCCTAGTATGATAAATTTAATATCACCTTTGAACTAGAATGTTCTAGAGTTCAGAAGTCAGGTTACTTCAAGCTCTGTTACCACCTATCAGGTATGATACTGAGAGAGTCACTCTATTTTGCCTTAATTTCCTCATGTATAAAAACAGTTATAATGACATCTCTAATTAGCTATACCACAGAACTGTGTTAAGGAGCAGTGTAAAGCACCATGCAAAGCATACTTCCACGGCAAGTCCTATGAATCCATTGATCCCTAACACGTTTGTCCCTTAAAATCTGTCATCATTTGTACCCATTTCCTTCAGGCCATCACTCACATGCTCCCATATTAGATGGCTTTGCTGACTGTCCAAGACATAACAAGGACCACATCCTCAATCCTTCACTTACTCTTCTATGAAGTTACATATGTCTTTAATATTTGATGTATTTGTTCATTTGCTTGCTTACACATATAATATAAACATCAAAAAAGTAAGGGCCTTTATTTTTGTTAGTAAGCCTAGGGGCTCACTGGCATAGAGCACACTCTTTGAACACCAACCTAAGAAATGAATAAAAGCATTGGATAAGCTCCTTGTATAAATACTTGTGATATTATCTGATCATAATCTTCTAATCCTGCCCTTGGTCTGTCTTCCATAAGAAAAGTTATACACACCATTTCTCTCATTAAAATTAAAATATGTGCCTTTAATAAATGTCCTAACTCATAACTTTCTATAAGCTAGGAGATCCGAAGATTAGAAAACACATATATATGGTAATTAGTTACTAGAGTACAGCACAGATAACAACTTAAATCTTAACAAAATCATTAAGTGTTCTACTCCTATTTCAATTCTTAACATCAGATGCTGAACTACCAGAACTTCAATGGCTGAGAAAAGGTTGGAAGGCAGAGGTAAAATTTCTCACAACAAAGGAATCTCAGAGCAGAGATTCTTGAACAAAGTCAAGGTCACATCTAGGAAAGAGATGGAATGATGGTAGAAAGTATTTAGCTGTACCTGAAACAGAGTGGGGGTTTAAATGACAATTTATTTAACAAGTAAAAAGACTTGGACCCACCTCACCTACAACTGACTAAGAGTATAAGAGATTAATGCTATTCAAAGACTAGTCTTCACAGCATCCTGTCGGGTCATATGCTGCAACAGAAACACAAAGAGCAGACATATTGAGAGACCTTCATAGCATGTCAAAAAAAAAAAAATAGGAGAGTTCTTTCATCTACCAGTACTTTAAGTACCTGGACTTGTTTTCATTCATTTCACGTTTCCATCAATTCATTTTCCTCTAGTTTTACTAAAGCACTGGGGTATGGATGGATAGAAAACTTTAAAAGAAGCCTAGTACTATAGGCATTTTCAGGAATAGCACCAGATGAATTGGGAATTGAGCTCTGTTTTTGGATTTATATAATTTCTTATCAGTAGTCTTGTGTTATATGCCTAGTTCTAATGCTACAAACTGTAACCTTTGCTGTCAGAGATGGGGGTTATAGAATCATTAAGTGGTACAGATTTCATTCTCTATTAAGAGATACTGAAGAGGAGAGCTTTCACTGAGGGCACTCCCAAACACACACACAGGAACAAACAAAAACAAGAGGCAATCACTCAAGCCTTCTCTCCTATTTGGAGGTGGGGCTCACAGTCCTGGAAAGGAGAGCTAGAAACAGCCAATGAATAGGCCATTCTCCAGTGTCTAAGACTGAGAAGAAAGTATCTGTGCCCATTTAGAGCTTGGTTTGGATATGTTGAGAAGGAAAAAGTAAAAATAAATAACAATTAAAAATATCTATAAGGAAATTAATTACATTTCATTGGAAATTTTAAAATAATTGTGAGAAATAAACTGTTTCACGCTTACTTCCATGTTTGATCCTGTGTCTTAAGGAATCATTTAGAAACAGATTGAGAAAAATCTTTATCATCTCTGGGAGAACCTTGCTACTACCTTGGCTAACATCTGACTGCTTTCAAAATGTCATGACCAAGGAAGTAGAAATGGGCTAAAGAGGTCACCTGGATATGGAAATGGATTTCTTTCTTTCAAGGGGAGGATTTGAGGATGTGGGAATGTATTTAAGAAACACTGAAGTAGATGTGGCTTAGCTTCCTGGGCTCTGTTGTATCTTACTTAAATGTCTTATGTTATTCTTCAACACCTAAGGCTCATTGAGCCTTAAAACAAATTGCATGTCATCTTTTATTGACATTTAGTCAGATACTAAAGCTGGCATTAGAAACAAGTCACTGTGGTGCAAGAAATCAAGTTAAGATTAGTTTCTTTTGGATTTTTATCTTCATTGTTGGCTGAGGCTATGCCATTTCCAATTAATCATGTCATCCTAAGAGCGCCTTAAAGTTTGGTCAGGTGTGCTTTAGTTTTCTTGGTTCTCTGGGGTTTTAGTTGTTGTTGTTGGATTTTTTTGTTTGTCTGTTTTGTTAGTATGGCAGGTGAGTATTACACCATTATTAATATCCATGGTACCATATATGCATTCACACCTTAAAAGGGTAGCATTTTGTTTACGTGTTTGTGTGTATATTGTATGTGTTTGTGATTGCATGCATGGAGGCCAGAGAAAGACTTCTGGTGTCTTGCTCTAGAGTTCCTCAATTTACGTTTTAAAATAGGGTCTATCTGTGAACCCAGAACTCATGGAGTGAAATGACTTGATTTGCTGCCTAGGTGCTCTAGGAATCTATTTCCCTTTTCTCCCAACATGCAAGGGTTACAAAGGTAAGCAACAATGCCTGAAATTTTATGTGGATGCAGGAGTCATCTCCCAGATCTTTTTGTTTTTTAACTAAATTTCAAAATATAGCTAATGAAATGATCCCTTGTCCTTAATAAGTAAAGGAAAAAAGAACTATAAAACCCTATGGTAATAGCAAATCTTAGAATATAATTCATACCTTTCTTTTCTTATTTAAAAGACTACCCACAACCATCCTACATGCCAGTATATACAGACTTGGCATGGACATAGCAGCTGTTTGAAGATGACTTTCTCTTATCTATTTTTACAGACTCTTCCCCCTTTTAACATTTGCCTTTAAATTTAAATTAAAAAGATGATGTGCTATAATTTATAGCAATTTGGCATGACGGGGTAAAAGTTAGGAATCTGCTTGATAGCATTTTGGAATTTCAATTGTATTTCCAAAGGACGAAGGTCTGAGCTGATGTTTGCATCTTAATAAACTTTTTTTTTTGTTTCGATTGCTTCAAAGATATAAGTAGACGGCAGCAGTATTGTTGTGGGGAAATGCACTCGACTTCCTCAGCTTTCAACATTACTATCAAAACTTATTCATCATGAAGTTTAAGTCAACACTCATTTTTAGAAGGAGAGGAGATTGCAGATGAGGATAGGCATGTTTCAACATGCATAACAAAAGCACACAATTGTGTCTCACATCATCACAGGCCGTGGCGGTCAACCAGAGCTCGCAGCATTCTTGAAACAACCTCAATGTAGAGATGGAAGAAAACTTACTAAATTGAGTCAAGAACCCATGTGAGAAAGCTTGCCCAACTTCTCCAATTGTGGTTAATATCTACGCCCTGATATAATTCTTTCTGATAACAGAAGTAAAGTTTCAAAGTTGTTTGGGAACAGCTGTTAGGCTGAGTTCCATGAAGTGTATGTACATGCTATGCAGTTTGCATCTCTCACCGGTAATCCACAGTAGTATGGCTGTCACAAGCACTATTGCTATCCATCCTATTTCATCTCCAGATAGCCACTGTAAGGCACTGGTTCATTCTTACCAAGAACTAGATAGTAGTTATCTGGATTTAAAAACACATTCCACTAAAGGACTTTTTCATACTTGTTTTGGTGGAGAAAGCTTAGCTCTAAAGGTTTGCATTTTCAGTCCTTCCCCTAACTCCTCCATTGGGATCCCCATGCTCAGTTCGATGGTTGCCTCCCAGCATCTGCATTTGTATTGGTCAATCTCTGGCAGAGCCTCTCAGAAGACAGCTATACCAGGCTCCTGTCAGCAAGCAATTCTTGGCATCAGAAATAGTGTCTGGGGCTGGAGAGATGGCTCAGCCGTTAAAGGCTAGGCTCACAACCAAAAATATAAGAAATAGTGTCTGGGTTTGTTATCTGCTGATGGGATGGATCCCTAGGTGGGGTAGTCTCTAGATGGCCTTTCCTTCAGTCTCTATTCTTTGTCCCTGCATTTTCTTTAGACAGGAGCAATTCTGGGTTAGTATTTTTGAGATGGGTGAGTGGCCCCATCCCTCAACTAGGGACCATGCCTAACTTCTGGATATGGTCTCTACAGGTTCTCTCTCCCCTTTGTTGGGTATCTTAGCTAATGTCATCTCCATTTGATCTTGGGAGCCTCTTGCTCAAATGTCATCCATTCTGATTCTGAATTGACTATGAGACCTTGCTTTCTTCAGAAGAACTCTATAGCTAGGCATACATTCTAAGACTGAGTAGTTTGCACTGTATAACTTAAGGCAAATTTTCTACCAAGAAATATGGCACACAAAGTTGACAGTCTGTTATGAAAGCATAGGGAAAGTAACATTGAAAGTAAAGGGAGGCCAACTTTTACTCCATTCATTCTGTAACCCGCCAGTAAAACGTAGACACTGTGCTCATCTAAGTGCAGATGATACAGTATCATCACTAAACAGAGATCATCAGAAGAGCAGAGGAAGCATTCTAGCCAGCTTGGTATAAAACACAGCTATTCCAAAAGTTTAGCTGACTATGTCTGCAGATTTTTCTAAAGAGACGTTTAAATTTCTTTAACAAATCTAACCCAGCCTGATTGTGAGTACTGAAATGTGTATGAAAAACAGTTGTTTCTTCTACTGGGGTGAAAGAGAAGCATTTTGTTACTGATAGGATCTAGGAGGGACAGGCTAAGAGATCAAAACTACTGAAGCTTCATTCACACTCTACCAGAGTGTGAAGTAAAACAAGAAAAGGAAAACCTAGTGTGGACAGTGTGACTTTTCAGACTTTATCATATATCTAGTCATTACAATTCTCATGGGTAGATTTTTGTCTCTTCACTGTAAATGTGTAGAACATTAAATATCCAGATGTCAAAGTTTGTGACAACCTAAACTTCCACCACATCTTGTTTCCTTATGCTTTGACTCTCCAAGACTTCATGTAGCTCACTACCTCTTTCTTTGTTTAAAAAAGGATCCTGAAGCTCAGTAGTAGGCTGGCTTGTGTCATCAGGAAAGCTGAGTCAGAGAAGCTCAGGGCAAACTGGGAGAAGGTACATGTCTGTCATGTGATACTGCTGTCTCAAGGATGCTTCGGAGCCACCATTTGCTATGACACTGACATTCACACTTCAGTGGCTCCTCTCTGACAATTTAAAGATACTTGCTCAAGAAAACCTTCAACTATTTAAGAGATATTTCTCAATATTTTCATCTCCATTATGCTATTGTTTTTTCTTGACAATGATGTAAATGACTCTTTCCCAAGTTTGTTGAGAGCAAAGCCCATGGCTCTTGAGTAAATGCACACTTCTGGCTGTTCTCCTTATTAAAACACACTAGTGTTGGTATGAATTGGAAATTTTCCATTACGAAGCAAGTTCTAGGTCCCAGGAGAGTTGGTGGCTTACAAAGGTAACTTTGGTTTCTGGCATATGTGACCTCACCTCATCTCCACTCTCACTCCTACGTCACACCATAAACCATCTCACAGTCACTTGCCATTCATATCAGTTGTCCTGATGTCTCTTTCCCACAACACAAGAAACTCCTATTGACAAGTGGAGGCTATTTTTTCCTGAAGACTGTTGTCTGTATCACTTGCTTTTAGGAAACAGAAATGTATGTTCAGTTACTGGTATCTCACTGCATGCTATGACCATGTAACATGTAAACTGGAAACCATTAAGTCTGGTCCAAGGAATGTATTGCTGACAATGTGAAAGAAAGAGATATCAAAGACTCACTGTTTAATAAATGGGCTTTGGCAGCCAAAGAAACTGGATTTCAAATAGCCTCAACTTTAAAAATATTATTAATTCTTTGAGAAGTTCATACATGCATCGAATGTTTTTTGATCATATTCACCTCCATTTCTGTTTCTTACTCCTCCCAGATCTCCCAACTGTGTTTCCTCTGTTTTTTGTAACCCACAAGCCCAATTTTGGCTGGCACATACTTAGGAGTGTGGGGCCATCTCCTGAAGTGTAGTTGACTTACTAAGGCCTATATCCATAAATAAAATTGACTTTCCCTCTTCCAGAAATCATCCATACTGGTTGAGCCAAGGGTGGGGCTCATCATGCCTTTCATGATAGAATGTTGACTGCCCTGATCTCAGGCAGGCAACCACAGCTGCTGTGAGTTCATGAATGCATTTGTCTTGTGTCCAGAAAATGTGGTATTGCTTTAGTCCTTGTCTTAGTCAGCGTTTCTATTCCTGCACAAACATCATGACCAAGATGCAAGTTGGGGAGAAAAGGGTTTATTTAGTCTCCATGTTCCCATTGCTATTCATCACCAAAGGAAGTCAGGACTGGAACTCAAGCAGGTCAGGAAGCAGGAGCTGATACAGAAGCCATGGAGGGGTGCTGCTTACTGGCTTGCTTCCCTGCCTTGCTCAGCTTGCTTTCTTATAGAACTACCAGCCCAGGGATGGTACCACCCACAAGAGGCCCTCCACCCTTGATCATTAATTGAAAAAATGCCTTACAGCTGGATCTTATGGAGGCATTTCCTCAACTGAAGCTCTTTTTTTCTGTGATAACTCCAGCTTGTGTCAAAACCAGCCAGTCCAATCCTCCACATCTATAGCTCTTACAGTCTTCCCATGTCCCTTTCTGACAGTCTCTGGGTCTTTCACACAGATGTCTTACATGCTCATTTGTGGCTGAACACTCCACAGATACTTTTTTCTGCTCTAGGACTAGCTGTAACTTTCTGGGTTAAGTACTGATCACTACACAAAGAGAAATTTCTAATGAGGACTGAAAGATGCACTAAGCCATGGGCACATAAATAGGAATTTAGAGTCTCCTCAACTTTTAGTAATTACAACATCATAAGAAAGTTTCATAATTTTTTTAAAACCTCATTTTTCTCATCTGTAAAATGGAAATTATTTTTTCTTCTAGTGGGATGGGTTAAGGATTCAGTAAAATCTTTCCTGATGGTTTTAACTGATGCAATGCCATACATGAGCTCTCCAGGGAGATAGAAATAACCACTATTTTCCAGGGAACCAATCAAACTTATCTTTAAAATGCACAGTCAAAGCCATATCTCTTCTTGCCATGGCCAGACTAGCATTGCTGTGAACATAATCTCATTTCCTCTTGCTAAATTGTGGCAGCTGTGCTTTGCTTATTTCAAAACTCTTTTAAGAATGTATCACTGCAATTTTCCAATTCATATAAGCACTTGGAAACACTGCACTTCCCAGCAGAAACTCTGATGCTGTGTAAATGAATCCTTTTATTTGTTGACCTTGACATGTCCTGTATTTTATATCTTCCTGGGAAATACTTTGTGCTTATTCCACCTTAAGTTCTGTCAACACATTAGGGGAACCTTGTAAGGTTATATACTTAAGACATTATGTAAATTACACACACACACACACACACACACACACGAGACATTATGATAGAGAAGCGAGGTTCTAGGTCATGAAAAGATTTAAGTAAGAGAATGTCTTAGATTCCCATGTATTTGAATTCAAAGTTCTAATCTTTACGGTATTGTTACATCATTAAAGAAGTATTTTTGCCTTTTGGCTATATTTACATTTTACAGAAAAATACATTTGACCCACAAAGTGATAGAGAGAAAAATAGCAAATACCCAAGTATTTACTGCCCAATATAAGAAAAATCTATCGAAAGTCATTAGTGCTCTCATACTTAGAATGTGTTACCCTGTCCCTGTCCTCAGCAAAGCTGGCCAAACATCTGAATGAGATATTGATGCTCACACATGATTCTCCTATATGGGTAATCACAGTTATATATTCACATATATAAACATGTTCACAATGCACAATGATAAACTTTCTAGAGATGACACTATAGGAACGATATCTTCCTACATTTTACTAAAAGGCCACCATATTTTTATTCATTTTCTTTTTTTAAGTAATTAAGTGCATGATTTCAATATCACAAGTCTCCAGAGTGGGAGTAGTAGCTGAGCCCTATAAGAACATCTTGTACCTTCAGATGCTGTTGGCTCTCTCAACCACATATGGAGCAGCTGAACAGAAAGGATCAGATCACTCCTTATTCGTTCTGAAATCCAAGGACAATATTGTATTTACAGTACAGTAGTTACAAAGATCATCCACAAAAACAACAGTTCGCTTCCCATTCACAGGTGTTAAAGGCATAGAACTTTAATTTTCTTGATTAGTGGTGAAAATGGGCCTGTGATTTGCTTATGGGTCACTGTCCTTTCCTCCTTTTTGAGTTTCCTGGTAGCAGCTTTTACCCATTTTCTGCTGTTTTGTTCCTGCTGTTTTATAAAAATCCTGATATTGTTTCCTTGCAAGTGACAATTTTACATTTCTCCACCCTTATACTGCCTGCAGTATTTCTCATTAACAGAGGACTTTCATGCTACTCCAGTCAAATTAACAAACTTTTCCTTACATTTGTCCTTTATGCAGTTGGATAAGAGATCTTTCTTCAACCTGATTGAAAATAAGAACAGACTCCCACATATTTCCTGCCCTAAGCTTTAGGACTCTACATTTTTACTTTAAGGTATGTAATATATAGAAGTGATTGTTGGACATTTCCATTTTCTTCTTATGATGACTAGCCAAGCATCCTGGTCCCAGTGGCTGAGCAGTCACTCCATCCCTGCCCACTTGTAGTGTCACCTGGAAACTATCATACACCCATGTGTACACTCACCCTCTATCTGTTCCCATGTGCTCCATTAGTTTGCATTTTGGGGCAAATGTCCTGGAAAACTTCTTCCTATTTTAGGATAGACAGAAGTTAGACTGAACTGAAGACAGGAGAAGCTGAGTGGTTGGCAGGCTCACACATAGCACAAACTAAGGGACTCTTTTCTACTCCAGCAATGGAATCATTATTTATATATATTTTTTTTAATTACTAAAAGTATCTGAGTATTCATCAAAACAGCATCTATTAAATTTAAGGCAGTAGTAGGGAAAAAAATAAACCCAAGGAGAGCAATGGCCATGACCTTCTTGTAGTTCTTAAGCATGAAGAATGATGCCATGCATGTCTGTAAAGGCAGCATGTATGAGGCTGAGGCAGGAGGACCAAGAACTCAAAGGTACCCTGGGCTACACTGTAAGTTCAAGGTCAGTTGTACCTATCTCAAGGCAGAAGCAAAACAAAACTATTCTGTGTCTGTCTGGTATTTCTACGCTCTCACAAGCATCTTTGCCTAAGTCTACAAAGAATTCAATGAGAGAAGTGTACACTTACCATCTATTACAGTCTATGTCCACTGTTGTGCTAGATCTAGGGTATAAGATCCAGATGACTAGCCCACAGTCTGTAGGGCTGGAGGACTTACAAGTGAGGGACACACACAGGGTCATGGCTGAGTCCAAAATGACAGAATATGACAAGTGATAGGCCATTGTCCCCTGGGCACCCTTTCCAGGGTAGAGCATGTCTGTGAGGAAAGTTGGGGGACAATTTTAGGGACACAATACCTACTGAACTCTTTTGTCTTCTATATTTTTTTGTCTGGAGCTAAAAAATAGTAACATAAGTAAGATATTACTGTTCTAGGGATAACACGTTCAATTTTGTAAGCAACCAAGTCACGTCTTCAAATATTTTAATGTAGAGCTACTGTAGTGATTTAAATAAGAACAGTTCCCATATACTCGTATAGTTGAATGCTTAGTCACAAGGGAGTGGAACTCTCTGAGATTAGAAGGATGAGGAGGTATGACTTTGTTGGAGAAAGTGTGTCAAGTGAGTCAAATCAGGCTTCAAGGTTTCAGGCCCAGTCTACTCTTCCTTTGCCTATGGATCAAGATGTATCTCAAAGCTACTGTTCCAGGGCCTGTCTACAAGCCACCATGCTGGCTGCCATGATGATAATGGACTGAATCTCTGAAACTGTAAGCGAGCCCCAAATGCTTTCTCTTCTAAGAGTTGCCCTGGCCATCACATCACTTCACAGAAACAGAACACTTGCAATCTGCAGCAAAACCAGTATGGAAACACATAAGGGTAAAACTTCATCATAGGGGCGAATTCATACTGGAACTGCACTAAATGCTGGTCTTCATAATACATTTTTATTTGTCTATACAAAAACAGTGGTTCAATATCATAGGAAGTCCTATTATGTACGATAAGAAAACTCAACGTGAGCAAGCCTTGGCTCAGTTTTCAGTTTTACACACACACATACCAAATGGCTCAACTTAGAGCCTGGGTACTGTGGGCCAGAATCTTTCCTCCCATTACTATGAAACTGAAAGATTCTAATTCTAGCAAAGCATAAACTATTATATGTGCAAAACAACTGAAGTATCACTGGACAGAAAACACACTGTGGCATCCTGCTGCAGACTGCAGCCTGAGGGTAAAGGGAAACTCTTGTCTTGTTCCTTCCAGCAAGTTACCCTTCCTGAAGAGGTTCAAGTACTGGCATACCATTTTCCCCATCAAATAACATTCAGCTCCATAGGGTATCTGAATGGCTCTAATAAACTTCAATTCAGCTGTTTAAGATTAACAAGAGTGCAGATACTGGATACCAAACAATCACTTAATGTAGGGCAGTGGGCTGTGAGAAGCAGCTGGGTGCCTGGTTGAGCTAGGTCTTGAATCCCAGACCTTTGGACGGCAGGTGTTCAGCTCTGCTCCCCCAGGCCCTGGTTCTTTTCATTCAGCTTCAGCCCTCCACAGCTCCTTCCACAGAAAGGTCTATGGTCATCAGTCGGAGGAACAGTGCCTCAGGCTCTCCCACATGTAGATGAGGTATCTCCAAACTCTCAGACCAAGCCAATAGGCATTATCTTCTGCCAGACCCTAACCCACCCCGAAACTATATATAAGGGCTCTATTCAGGAGAAGTAAAAAGGTGTGCGAGAATCATCCTGGTGTCTGAGAGTTTCTGTCACAAGAGCTGTAACACTTGGGAAGAGATTGCTCTCCTGGAACCTGCCTGGACACCAAGCTGCTTCCTTGCCAGCTAGCCTGCTTCTTATCAGCACAGCCCCGGCGCTCAGAGCAGAGAGACAGGTGCAGCACCTGGGAGTGATCGGGCAGCGTACAGCGGAGACTTGAGCAGAGGCAGTAGTGGAGGCAGGCAATCTCCCAGTCCCTGTTCGCACTCTGTGCCCTTTGGCCTGGGCTTCCTGCACCAGGCCAGGCAGGAACCAATGGACAGTGGAAACTCCGGCAGAGGCAGTGGCAGAGGCAGTAGCAGACACCCCCTGCTCTCACCCTGTCCCCAGCCAGACGGAGATTGTTGTGGGACGCCCTCCAGAACAGGGGACCCACAACTTAACATACTGTCTTTGGGAAACCCTAAGCAAGCTCACAAATAGGCCTTAAAACTATTATACAATTGCAAATGCTCCATCCCTTCCCTACATTGCAGTGGGAGGAAGAAGAATTCAACTAGAACACAACTTCTAACTTACTGGAGTTTATCTTCCAACTTTAATAAAAATAGAAACATTCTATGATTCTTCTGCCAAAATAAATGAAATATCAAACCAAGGAAGAAACTTGGAGAGAGACCAGTGTTTCCAATGGCTAAAACAAAAGTAGAGAGTGGACAGGATCATTAAAATGGAACAGGTGTAGATGTTGACACATCTTTACCTCCTGACTGCCTAGTTTTATTTAACTTTTTGGTGATAGAATTTACATTTTTTTATGTAATTTTTCTTCATTACAGGAACAAACAAGCATTTATTTGATGTCCAACCAGTCTAGAAAGTTCTCCTGGAAGACTATAAAAAGAATTCTATCCAAAGGGACTCTATTACTAGGGTGTGTCAGTGACAAGAAGTAAGGGACCATCAGAGGAGGTGCAAACACTTCGTAAATCAATTTCTCTAGATTTCTAGGAGAAAATCAGTTACATGTATCTTACCACATAGATATGACATGGAGTTAGTATTAGAAACTTTCTTTAGGACAGGGAATACTTTATGATAAACATATCAAATAAACATACTTTATTTCTTACATTATGGAGAAAAGCATGCTGAAACTATTTGATTATTATGTTTTATACTTGCTATATGTAACTATAACATGAGAGCAAATTTATAATAAGTATATAGTGAATTATAATTTTAAGATATTCTCAATGTAAAAGCTAACCATTTCACAGGAGTGGCAAGAAAGAGTTCTAATCATGTTTCTATCCAAGTATGGACCAGTAAAGCTACCAGTCTATGTGCAGATGAGCAGGTGACTGGGCTTTTATTGACTTGTCTGATCATCTATAAAAGAATGGTAACACTAATAATATTTGTGTGTGTGTGTTGTGGAGTGTGGGGGAAGAGAGAGAGAGAAGATCCTGTGAGGATCAAATGGGTTGATATATATGTGACCACTCTAATGTCTGGAGAAGAACAGTGATTATTTATTATAAAAGTTTTATAATCTGTTACTAATTATTGTTTTTAATTCCTGCTGGCCAACATTAGCTTCCTGATTTGAAAACAAAGGAGTAACATGCCCACATTATGGTGAACAAAATGAAACAAAATCTTGTATGTTATTTTATGTATGTTAAATTATTCTTATTAAAAATATTGAGATGTAAAGATTGCATAGTGCGTGTGTTTCTAGTGTTACTCTTTTCTGTATTACGGATTTTCTTAGGTAGAAGGCACCTGGCATTCATTCTTCAGGAGCATCACACAGGCTATTGCCATTGCTTAGCTGAACACCAGAATTAGATGGTAAAGCCTTACTGTTGAAAAAACTATAGGACACAGAGAAATCAAGCTGGAACTGAACTGAAAGCTTCCTCTCTGCGAGTTAGTAGTATTCATAGTGCAACAAGGTGCTGTGCAGGCAGCTGGGTGGGAGTATCAATAGTCTTAGCCAGATGTGGACCTACATATTATAATACCAACCTTCCAAACGAGCTGTGTTCACTGTTGCAAGAGGGGCATGACTGTGCTGGAGGAAACACTAGTTTTATGATTGGGATCTGCAGCCCTTTCCATGGGATAAAATACATACTTAGTATTGTAAACTAAAGTCTATAATCAGAGAGATCACTGACACTAAATCTACTACTGATATCTTGTTAAATGGACATATAGTCAAACTGTTTTTAAATGTCTATGTTTATATTCTAGACTAGTGCTGCTTTCAGCCATGTCACAGAATCATCTTTATGCAGCATATAAAGTTAATGCAGAAACGTATGATTAAACAAAGTGCTGAGAATAAGTAGTGACTCTCAGTCTTAAGCAGGATATCTGTATACCCCTACTAAAGATCACAGAGCATCGCAGAAGAAGTGGAGTAAAGACCTGAGAGCTGAAGGTCTGGAAGAGCGTTTCTGGAGATGATGTAGCCATTACAATCATGAATATGGAGAAGCTGTGGTTTCCTGCACAGGATTCAGCTCTTTAATATCCCATCACAGATCACAGAGGGCTCTTGCAGCTCCGCCCTTGCCTGAAAAGTTCATGAAAGTTGATGGGTGCTATATATACTGGTTAGCTGCCTATGCTCCAATAAATGACACCCTACATACCCTAATACAAACAATTTCAATTACACTTGAGGGGGGGTGGTCCCTGAAAAAAGAAGACATGGAAATAAAAAATAAGAGGAGGGACAAGGTAAGAGGGGGTCAGCAAAAGTGGGAGAAAGAGGGAACCAAAGGATCAATATGATAATAATACATTATATATATATGAAATTCATATATATTATATATATATATGAAATTGTCAACAATTAAAAAGATATTGCATTTGCAAAGAAGGACAATTGTATTATGAGTAAATGTGTCTACTCCAAGGAATCTCCATTTCCACACTGGCTTTATGCACTGCCTGACCCCCATTGGAGACCCTTTCATATCCACAGATAACCTCAAATGTTAACTTGGGTTCTCAATGTTTGTAGTTCTTTTCTCCTTGGCTCCAGGGCTGTGTTGATGTATTTCTAAAAATACGACCAAGTGGAACTAGCAACAGTATATCTTAATTTTATCTATATTTGCCAAAGGCAGAGCATATTTATGCTCAAAATCCTTTAAGAACCCTCGGAATCATATCATCCAAATCTTGGTTTACTGAAAAAGTTTTGTAACTGTCATGCTTTGCAATAACCAATTCTCTAAAGACATCCTCAAGAAACCGTTGGTTTATTTTCAATCACTTCCAATGCTGTCTCTCTTGCTGATTTTGTGCTGCAATAGACTCTAGTGTCTATGGCTTTCATCCAAGAAATGGATTGCAGCAGCGTTTCCTTTGGGTGAAATTAGCAGAAATGTCAACCAGATATATTTAGAGTTTATTTTTCTTTATTAGGTCCTCCCATCCCTCAGCAAGACCTGTTAACATTGAAAGATTTCTAAACCTTATGTGTGCAACTTTCATAACAAGTTTTCCCTTCTACTTCTGGTAGGCATATAATCAGCTAGGGATCAAGTTCTCATTTATCTTAGTTTATCTCACAGATAGCTTTTAAATTACTATTTGGTACTATTACACCTCTGCACACACAGACAATTGAGTGGAGAAAGTAGTGAAGGGAAAGCAGAGAACTAAGACAGAAAGGTGCCTTCAGATACCTTACCTGCCTGTAGCAAAATAGTCCACCAGAAATTAGATAATAATCTAATAATAATCTAAAAATCAGTCTTCTCCTTTTCCTTATGAACCACGCCTAGTCTACACAAGTGCACATCATTCAAAAGTATAAATTACCAAAAAAAAGTATAGAAATGTAGAAGAACACAGAACAAGAGAATGTAGATTTCTACAGTACCATATGGAAAGATCTAGAAAACAGAGAGAATATTCTAGAAGATAGAAAAAGTGAGGATCACCTTTCCTTACCCTTACACCTTGTCAATATTTCCTTTTGCTTTGCTGGTTTTTCTTCTCAGTTTTGTTGTTACTTCCATCACAGCCATATGCTAAGCTGTTCATTTGCAATTTTAATAGTGTCTCTAGATCATAAACACATTATTTCTGCTTCCACCAGCTTATTAGTCTATTAACAACTTCACACTGTGAAAACAAATTAGAATTGGATAACCTACCCAGTTTTTGACACCACTTTCCAGCTCTTTAGTAATCGCTTCAGATCCTGACAAGCCTAAATATAGAAGCAAGAAACACACAGCTGAAATAATTTAGCATCTTAGTGATTAAAGCAGAAGCACGCAGTCAGTAGCTCACAGACTCCACCGTACATGCAGCTGTCATATCTAATCATTGTTTATTTCAATTTATTCATTCCAAAGGTATCTCAAGACAATCATGGGTTCCCAAAATTTCAATATTTCTAGCAATCTGACTCATTGGTATTAAGTAGAAAAGACAGCTTTTTAAATTCTAAAACTCACTGAGTGAAAAGAAAAAAAAAAAAAAAAAAAAAAACCCAAACTCTGAATACTAACCCAAGCCATTGTTAGGTCGGAAATTCTATTAAAACTCAACACTGTGTCAGAATAAGAAAAATGACAGTAGGTCATTCCACAAGGCCAAGGCTGACAGCAGACATCAGGGAGAAGCTCACAGCAACAACTGAGGGAGAAACACCTGACAGTAATGCACAGCATGCCAGCAACAGCAAGATAAAAAGTCCACTCTTGAGAATCCTACTCCTAACTATTCCCCAGTACAGGCAGGGTACCTGAATAAAACCTGAAGCTTTTTGTGAAGCGTTACTCTCTTTGGAAAGCCATGGGTCTTACAGATAAAGCTGTTCAGAAATTAAAGCATCCTCAGAAGGCTTTCAAGCTTCCATGTCCACAGACACTTAACCCCACATGACAGACACTTCTGTTCCTTCTTTCACAGACCAAGCACAATGGCTGCTTTGTCTCTTCAGAGTGGCTTCAAGGAGAGTTGCACTTCAGCAGGCCAGGCTTCCCAGTCTACAGGCATATGCTTAGTGCGATGCACAGTTCAAACTGTTCCCTGTCTTACAGAAAATCAATTTGTCTTTCACTAGAGACTACAGATCTAAAGGAGTGGTTGGAAGTTCTAAAAAGAACTGTGCCTGCATCGGCAGTTTTGGAAAATTTTATTGTAGAACTTCCAAAGAAACTAACAAACGTTTGTCTAAATTTCCATTTGCATTTTTTTTCAACACCAAAAGAATATACGGCAGAAGAGGAATGTCTTCAAATTAGAAATTTACATCATCAGGAAAATATTATAGCTTTTAAAAGCCTATGTACAGACGTAATGCCCTGCAGAGGATGAGCAGGCGACCTTCACTCCACCCTGAGCATTGTTCAGTGAACCAGAACAACTACATTCCTCTAATTCCTTCTCCATTCCTCCTCTGATTGTAGGCCTCTAAAGAACTACTGCTGCATACGCCACCAAAACGTATGTTTTAAAAAAGCATTACCTATGAACATAGTGGAGCATGTGGCCCTGTTGCATGTTGAAATATCTTCTGGGTATATGCCCAGGAGGGGTATAGTTGGGTCCTCAGGTAACACTATGTTCAATTTTCTGAGGTATCACCAGACTGCTTTCCATAGTGGTTGTACCAGCTTGCAATCCCACCAACAATGGAGAAGTGTTCCTCTTTCTCCACATCCTTGCCAACATCTGCTGTCACCTGTGTTTTGGATCTTAGCCATTCTGACTGGTGTGAGGTGGAATCTCAGTGTTGTTTTCATTTGCATTTCCCTGATGACTAGGGATGCTGATCATTTCATTAGATGCTTCTCAACCATTCGAGTTTCCTCAGTTGAGAATTCTTTATTCAACTCTCTACCCCATTTTTTAATAGGGTTATTTGATGGTCTGGAATCTAGTTTCTTCAGTTCTTTGTATACCTTGGATATTAGCCCTCTATCAGATGTAGGGTTGGTGAAGATCTTTTCCCAATCTGTTGGTTCCCGCTTTGTCCTATTGACAGTATCCTTTGCTTTACAGAAGCTTTGCAGTTTTATGAGATCTCATTTGTCAATTCTTGATCTTAGAGCATACGCCATTGGTGTTCTGTTCAAGAACATTTCCCTGTGCCCATGTGGTCAAGGCTTTTCCCTATTTTCTCTTCTATTAGTTTCAGTGTAGCTGGTTTTATGTGGAGGTCCTTGATCCACTTGGAATTGAGTTTTGTACAAGGAGATAAGTATGGATCAATTTGCATTCTTCTACATGTTGACCTCCAGTTGGACCAGCACCATTTGTTGAAAATGCTATCTTTTTTCCACTGGATAGTTTGAGCTCCTTTGTCGAAGATCAAGTGACCATAGGTATGGGGGTTCATTTCTGGGTCTTCTATTCTATTCCATTGATCCTCCTAACTGTCTCTGTTCCAATACCATGCCCTTATTATCACTATTGCTTTGTAGTACAGCTTGAAATCGGGGATGGAGATTCCCCCAGAAGTACTTTTATTGTTGAGTGTAGTTTTCGCTATCCTGGGATTTTTGTTATTCCAAATGAATTTTAAGATTGCTCTTTCTATCTCTGTAAAGAATTGAGTGGGAATTTTGATGGAGATTGCATTAAGTATGTAGATTGCTTTCAGCAAGATAGCCATTTTTACTATATTAATCCTTCCGATCCATGAGCATGGGAGATCTTTCCATCTTCTGAGATCTCCTTCGATTTCTTTCTTCAGGGGCTTGAAGTTCTTGTCATACAGGTCTTTTACTTGCTTGGTTAGATTCACACCAAGGTATTTTATACTATTTGTGACTATTGTGAATGGTGTCGTTTCCATAATTTCTTTCTCAGCCAGTTTATCCTTTGTGTAGAGGAATGCTACTGATTTGTTTGAGTTAATTTTATACCCAGCCACTTTGCTAAAGTTGTTTATCAGGTTTAGGAGCTCTCTGGTGGAAGTTTTGGGGTCACATAGCCAGAAGCTGGAAAGAACCCAGATGTCCTTCAACAGAAGAATGGATACAGAAAATGTGGTACATTTACACAATGGAGTACTACTCAGCTATTAAAAACAATGAGCTCATGAAATTCTTAGGCAAATGGATGGAGCTAGAAAATATCATCTTGAGTGAGATGACCCAATCACAAAAGAACACACATGGTATGCACTCACTGATAAGCGGATATTAGCCCAAAAGCACACAATACCTAAGACGCAACGCATAAACCTCATGAAACTCAAGAAGAAGGAGGAAGACCAAAGTGAGGGTGCTTTTGTCCTTTTTAGAATGAGTATCAAAAGATTCAACCAGAGCTCCCAGGATCTAAACCTCCAGCCTGAGAACAGACAGGGGCAAGCTGTCCTCTGAGAGGCTCTAACCAGCAGCTGACTCAGACAGATACAGACATCCAGAGCCAAACAGTGGATAGAGCTTGAGGACTCTTATAGAAGAATAGGCAGAAGGATTGTGGGCCCTAAGGAGATAGGAACTGCACAGGAAGATCAACAGAGTAAACGAACCTGAACCCTTGGAGCTCTCAGAGACTGAATCACCAACCGTGGAGCATACCTAGTCTACACAGATCTACCTCCATGGGCTGGACCTAGGCCTCCCTGGACATATGTTGCAAATGTACAGCTTGGTTTTCATACAGGAGCAAGTTGTCCTCTGAGAGGCTCCACTCAGAAGGTGATATCCACAACCAACCAGTGGATGGAGATTGGGGATTCTTATGGAAGAAGAGAAAGAAGGATTGTTGGTCCTGTAGGGGATGGGAACTCCACAGAAAGATAAAAGAGTCAACTAACCTGTACCCTTGGGGCTCTCAAGAATCTGAACCATCAACCAAAGAACATACACAGGCTGGGCCTAGGCCTCCCTGTACATATGTAACAGATGTGTAGCTTGAATTTCATGTGGTTCCTGAACAACTTGAGTGGCGGCTATCACAATATCTGTTGCCTTTATGTGGGATATGTTCTTGCTGGACTGCCTTGTCTGGCCTCAGTGGGAGAGGAAGCACCTACCTCTCAGACACTTGAAGTGCCAGGTTTGGTGAGGATACCAGGTAGGGGAGAAGGGGAGTGAGTTACCCACCCAGAGGAGAATGGCAGGGGGTATGGGAGAAGGATTGTGGGAGGGGGTGACTGGAAGTGGGTTAGTGAGTTACCCACCGGAGACAGGGGTTAATGCCTCTTACAATCGCAGGTTATCTGATACTATTCTAGTCTAAGGTATGAGATAACTTCCTTCAAGTTGTTGGCCAGGAGCAGGGCCCTCTGAGACCTTCAAAATATTATAGGTCATTACTATTATCAATTTCTGCTCACCAGAACTTGGTAGTAAACCTACTACTGAACATACATACACACTGATCAAGGACATGAACAAAAATCAACCTAGTCTGACATGGAATTTTCCTCCTGAGGTTAGCTTTCGAGAATCCTGAAGTGTGATGGAGACTTCTATGAGAGAAAATCTCACATAGTTACAGTCACCTGTCAATCCTATGAGTTATTCTAACTGGCTGCAAAGATATGTGCATTGCTATAACAGTGGTGTGAAGGTTATGGAGGAGCCACAGCTTTCTAATTAGATTAAGATTAACCCTATGAGAAACTCATCCTGGTCCTTTAAAACTGGTCAGAATCTGAAGGCCACAAGGAAAAAGCTATTATTATTTTGCTAATGGACATAGTATCAACAGGCACATACATACTGACCCTTATAGATTGGTAAAGCTCCCACTCTTCATTAGAGAAGTCTTTTTGTAATGGATAGTAGTTAATACAGAGATTTACAACTGGCCAATAAGTGGCTCTGCAGAGTTAGACCTAATTGGGACCCTTCCCACCAAGGCTTTGGGAACCTCACAAATGAGTAGCAGAAATACTGTTAAGAGCTCAAATTATGGGAGGACTCCTAGACACACAACAGAGCTGGTGCATTTATGAACTCACAGAAGCCTAGTTACCTAAAGGAGCTACATGAGGTCAAGGCTGTGAGAAATTCAGTATGGATACAGTACGAATTCCTGAGGTGTCACTCCTAGCTGAGAATTGTGGTAGTTGAATGGTGTCTAGGGAAGGAGATTTCAATTTTCTTTACAGATGTGCCTCTTGTAGGCTGTATATGCTCAGAGGATGGCCATATACCTGTGTGCATATAGGCAGCACCTTTGCCTCAATAGGTTATAAAAAAGATGAAGAAACCTGATCTTTGGAGGGGGATAGAGAAGGTCTGGGATAGGATGGGGATTGGAGGGAATGAATATAATAAAAATATTGTGTATAGAATGTGTGTGTGCATGCGCGCTTGCACTGGCATGCACTAGTAAACTATCAAAGAGCAGTGTGCGCACACACGTGGGCATGCACTAGTGAGCTATTACTAAGAGAAGGAAAGCTGGCCAGAAAAGTAGCTTAAGAAAATCAAGATAATATACCCCTGACTCAGAAAACAGCATTTCATTATATGTAAGGATAAAAAAGACCATGTTTCAAAATTGCAAGGTAGAAATTTTTATAGTCACTTTAAATAAAAAATATTCCCCAAGCCACAAGCACAGCAATGCTAGTTTTATTAGATTCCTTCAATCCTTTCAGTGCTTCTATTGGAGATAAATGAGCCAACATTTGGAAGTGAAACCCACTTGAAGCTGTGACATATCCTCTGAAGGCTGATCATATAATCTGGTAAAGCAGACCCACAATAAACCCCATGGGGACAATATGAAGATGTCACTGTGCCTGAACTTTGATAAAAATGTATATAGTATTTTTAAACAATTAATTTATTCCATTCAACTTTTAGTTTTTGAAGGAAGTCATATTCATTAGGGAAAAAAAACATAACAATTCCTTTTATGAAAAAAAAGTCTCCACTTTATATTTCTCTGGCTGTGGTACTATGCTCATTGTGACATTTTGTAGGCAAGTTATTACCTATAAGTTGTATTCTAAAATGAAATTAGGACTGGTAGAGTGGAAAATGTTATGTACTTATTTTAAGTACACTAAATAACTCATTTCATTGTCTAGGAGACCACACTTAGGGGATCTCATGACAAAGACCTGGTAACACTAAACAGAAAGGACATTTTATGATGCACAGTGTAGGTTAATAAAACTGAAACACTATCCAACAAGATGACAGGGTCAAGATGTTTGTAGTATTAGAAACTCTGTTTCATAAAAGAGCAATGGTTAAAAATTAGGACCTTCTGGTTACATATATTTGAGTCCTCCATAAGCTGCTGTTTAACCCTAGGAAAATCAAAGAGTTAATGTTGAGTGTCACTTCCTGGTTTTCTGCTCATTTCTTTGCGCTTCCACAAAACATCTTAGAAAAGTTATAATATCTACTTTTGTAGTCTATCCAGATTTATGCTTGCAATTTGGTTTAGTTTTTAAATCTAAGAACACAGCTCACGTAGTTTCATTGCATTGTGTCCACTCTACAGAATACTCAATTTCATGGCATTTTACAGAATGAATATCTTAAAGATAAATTTATTTAGAAAATTTCAACTGTATCTCATATTTCATCAAAATGGATGAAATATTTAATGTAGTAATTTTAAAAAGTCAAGAATAATATAGTATTTAATGTAGTAGTTATAAAAATCCAAATAAAAAACTAACCTTATTTCTGCATCAAAATATATATTATTCATGGATTTAAGTACATTTTCTAAGGTAACAGAGCAATTTACAAACCAAAACCTAATAGGTTCTAAACATCTGGGTAAAGCAGTAACAACAAAATGACAGTGAAGGTAGTGGTAGAAATATCAAAGCTGAGACTATAAAATGTCATTAATGGAATCTAAACAGGATCACCAAATGCTCCAACATGAGATGCAACCTCTCTAGAAGGAGCAAAAAAAGAAAAGTCTGAAACCAAGAGGTTATGGTAAAAGGATTTAGAATTGACATCAAATTCAGTAACATACAGAATCAAAACGAAACTACTGGAAAATGTTGTAAAAATAGGACATACCTACTCTAATCTCTGACAATGTCAAAATAAGATTAATAAAGCTACCAGGTATAGGAATGTTAACACTGGTAAATATTATTGTTTATAAAATAAATAAGATAAATCTCCAGGATAAAGCTTCTCAGACAAGGATGTTAGACTTTTTGTTGCTCTTTTTAAATACCAAATAAACAATTTAAGTTAAAAGATTTATTTCAGCTTTGGTCCAAAGTTGGCTGGTTCCATATTAAGGCAAAATATCATGGCAGAGAAAGTTTCCTTACCTCATGGTGAGAAAACAGGGAGAGGCCAGGAATAATACATGTGCTTCAAAGGACATTCAAAGCACCCACCCTCTACAGTTCTACCACTTCTAAATTGTCTATTCAAATTCTGAAGCCATCAATGGATTATAGCATTGATTAGATCTTAGGCCTCATGACTGAACTATCTCTAGAATAGTGTGATTCATTAATCTCTCAAGCATCTGTCAATATAATCAAGTTGACAATTATGATGAACGAAGACAATCAAGGAATGAATATGATCACAGTATATCATCTACACATTTACATATAATGATGTTATGATGAAAGTTTATGTTATTGCTTATGTAAATTTTAACAAGAAAAAAGGGTTAAATGTCACAGCAAACATGCTGAGAATTAAGAACATCTCTCCAGTAGGCTAATCTTTCCATAGCATCAATGCTGTTGTTCATCTCTCCTTAGAAATCAAATATAGATCACACAAAAAAGAATATGGTGACGTCACCTGGGCACTAAGGGCATGTGCTACATGCACAAAGCAGGGTGGCATGTGCCAATTCCACACTGTAGTTTGCAGTAAATGAAGAAGTAGAAGATATATCCACAGAGAGAATATGATGGAAAAAATCCATTCACTTTTCAAAGGTCCTGATTTTATAAATTGAATATATATAATCTGTAATATATGTAATATTAACATGTAATATATAACATGTAATATATGCAAGTAAGCACTGATTATGAGACATGGTATCTAATACCACACTAAATCAGTAGACCACCAATTAGACTGCAACAAGATTCGGGTTACCACACTTTATACTTACTGAGAAATCTTTTGGATTTAAGTTTACATGGTAAAACACCACTTTGTTCACATGCCTTTTTATATTCCCTATGAAGCAATTGTCTTTTTTGAAAACATTTAAAGGGTCTTAAATATTTAACCTCTTTTACATTTTTTTAAATTTGCTTTTTTGAGAATTTCACAGAGGGTAGTTTAATCTTATTCTTTCCCACACCAAACTTCCCTCAGATGTTCTTTTCCCATCCTCTCATCTTCATGTCTCTCACTCTCTTAAAACTAGGAGAAAAGTCCACTAAAAACAGGGAGTTTGATTAGTGCTGACAAGCTACTCCTGGGCATGGTGCCCACCCTAGGGATATGGTTGATATACCCAAGGGCTCTTCACTGGAGAGAGTTAATGTTACTCAGGTGATGGCAGTTTGAGCAGTCAGGCTGATCAGTACTATTACCATAACCATGTTGAGAATACCACTGATTGATAATTACTTAAAGACATCACCAGTCTTATGTTACAAATCAATTTCAGAGGAAAGAAAGAAGGAAAGAAAGAGAGAAGAGAGGGGGAGGGGGGAGAGGAGGGGAGGGAAAAAAAGGAAGGAAGAAGAAGAAAAAAGGAGGATGGAAGGAAGGAGAGGGAGGAAGGAAAGGAAGGAAGGAAAGAAAAGGAAGGAAGGAAGGAAGCCTAAGAAATGCATGGATTCAGTAACAGATATCACCTTTATAAAAATCATGGCTGATTGACATTTAAATATGTGTATGTTCAGAAACATGAATCAAAAATGTTAAGCAAATATTTTCTTGGATGTGGTGTCTTTAACTACTACTGTTTCTGACAGTAAGTTTTGCTGTCTGTGTATGAACCCATGCAAACATTTGGCTCAAATAAAAGAAAATTAGCTGGTTTATGCAGACTTTCAGTGCTCTAGGTTTTATATATAGGAGGTATTTTAGAACTGCCAATAAAAAAAAAATCACTTAATTCTTTGCTACTTTGAAAGATAAAAACGGTACATTAATTAATGCAAATTTATACACAAAGAAGTTCTTCCCACCTTTATGTAGGGACAAAAACAATTCTGCTTATTTATCTACAATATACACATTGTATAAGACAATACTGCTGCATAAAACTCTAGAGGGATAACAAGATCCTGGTATTTGGCTGCTTAACCTGAAAAGTAGAATCTGGCTATCAGAACTGTGACCACAGATATCCTACTGAAACCTTTTGTTTTAAGTACAAGGGGAGCATTAATCAAAGTGTGCTATAGATAAGCCACTGGAACAGTCTTTACCAAATGCTATCTGCTGTCCACGTAAGCAAACCAATCTTTTTTCTCTTGAAATCTTACTCTTGCAAATTGTTAGTGTTTATGAGATTCCACTTCTCCCAAATAATTTTGTCCCTTGCATTACTTTCAAGTTACAGCAAGAAGGGAAGTCTCCTCCTGGAGGCCCTTCTTTGTTGCGTAGCACAAGCTACTTCTGCAGTTTTCTAAGGCAAGCACCAGCTATACCAGATCTCTTTCCAGACTGTTTAGGGAAAACTGTTCTTTGACATTTTAATAAGGAAAAAACAAAAAGTTAACTTATGTTAGTGTTTCAGTTTTTAAAGACGATTTGCTTACTATGCTGGAGGTACACCAGACCTCGCCATTTTGGTAGAGTAGAAAGTGTCTCCCTGGTGACCCACGTCTCAAAGCGTTCACAAAGGCTCCGGCTTGAGGGCGCACCACAGGGCATGCATAGTGAGCTATCTACTAAAGAGAAGGAAAGTGGCCAGAAAAGAGCTTAAGAAAATCAAGATAATATACCCCTGACTCAGAAAACAGCATTTCATTATATGTAAGGATAAAAAGACCATGTTTCAAAATTGCAAGGTAGAAATTTTTATAGTCACTTTAAATAAAAAATATTCCCCAAGCCACAAGCACAGCAATGCTAGTTTTATTAGATTCCTTCAATCCTTTCAGTGCTTCTATTGGAGATAAATGAGCCAACATTTGGAAGGAAACCCACTTGAAGCTGTGACATATCCTCTGAAGGCTGATCATATAATCTGGTAAAGCAGACCCACAATAAACCCCATGGGGACAATATGAAGATGTCACTGTGCCTGAACTTTGATAAAAATGTATATATATTTTTAAACAATTAATTTATTCCATTCAACTTTAGTTTTTGAAGGAAAGTCATATTCATTAGGGAAAAAAAAACATAACAATTCCTTTTATGAAAAAAAGTCTCCACTTTATATTTCTCTGGCTGTGGTACTATGCTCATTGTGACATTTTGTAGGCAAGTTATTACCTATAAGTTGTATTCTAAAATGAAATTAGGACTGGTAGAGTGGAAAATGTTATGTACTTATTTTAAGTACACTAAATAACTCATTTCATTGTCTAGGAGACCACACTTAGGGGATCTCATGACAAAGACCTGGTAACACTAAACAGAAAGGACATTTTTATGATGCACAGTGTAGGTTAATAAAACTGAAACACTATCCAACAAGATGACAGGGTCAAGATGTTTGTAGTATTAGAAACTCTGTTTCATAAAAGAGCAATGGTTAAAAATTAGGACCTTCTGGTTACATATATTTGAGTCCTCCATAAGCTGCTGTTTAACCCTAGGAAAATCAAAGAGTTAATGTTGAGTGTCACTTCCTGGTTTTCTGCTCATTTCTTTGCGCTTCCACAAAACATCTTAGAAAAGTTATAATATCTACTTTTGTAGTCTATCCAGATTTATGCCTGCAATTTGGTTTAGTTTTTAAATCTAAGAACACAGCTCACGTAGTTTCATTGCATTGTGTCCACTCTACAGAATACTCAATTTCATGGCATTTTACAGAATGAATATCTTAAAGATAAATTTATTTAGAAAATTTCAACTGTATCTCATATTTCATCAAAATGGATGAAATATTTAATGTAGTAATTTTAAAAAGTCAAGAATAATATAGTATTTAATGTAGTAGTTATAAAAATCCAAATAAAAAACTAACCTTATTTCTGCATCAAAATATATATTATTCATGGATTTAAGTACATTTTCTAAGGTAACAGAGCAATTTACAAACCAAAAACCTAATAGGTTCTAAACATCGGGGTAAAGCAATAACAACAAAATGACAGTGAAGGTAGGTGGTAAAATATCAAAGCTGAGACTATAAAATGTCATTAATGGAATCTAAACAGGATCACCAAAATGGCACAGGCTATAAAGTTATAAAAATCCAAAAAAATAACATAAACCTATTCTGCATCAAGATAATAAATGTTGATTACATGAATTAAAATACATTTCTAAGGTTAACGAGCAAAAACCAGAATGAAGTGCTTCTACTATACATCTGGTAAGAGCAGTGAACACACAAGTGAGTGGAAGAGTATGTGGTAAAAAATCAGACAGTGCACACATAAAATTGTCAGTTGATGGATTCTAAACAGAATCACCAAATGCTCCAACATGAGATGCAACCTCTCTAGAAGGAGCAAAAAAAAGAAAAGTCTGAAACCAAGAGGTTATGGTAAAAGGATTTAGAATTGACATCAAATTCAGTAACATACAGAATCAAAACGAAACTACTGGAAAATGTTGTAAAAATAGGACATACCTACTCTAATCTCTGACAATGTCAAAATAAGATCTAATAAAGCTACCAGGTATAGGAATGTTAAACTGGTAAATATTATTGTTTATAAAATAAATAAGATAAATCTCCAGGATAAAGCTTCTCAGACAAGGATGTTAGACTTTTTGTTGCTCTTTTTAATACCAAATAAACAATTTAAGTTAAAAGATTTATTTCAGCTTTGGTCCAAAGTTGGCTGCTTCCATATTAAGGCAAAATATCATGGCAGAGAAAGTTCCTTACCTCATGGTGAGAAAACAGGGAGAGGCCAGGAATAATACATGTGCTTCAAAGGACATTCAAAGCACCCACCCTCTACAGTTCTACCACTTCTAAATTGTCTATTCAAATTCTGAAGCCATCAATGGATTATAGCATTGATTAGATCTTAGGCCTCATGACTGAACTATCTCTAGAATGTGTGATTCATTAATCTCTCAAGCATCTGTCAGTATAATCAAGTTGACAATTATGATGAACGAAGACAATCAGGGAATGAATATGATCACAGTATATCATCTACACATTTACATATAATGATGTTATGATGAAAGTTTATGTTATTGCTTATGTAAATTTTAACAAGAAAAAAGGGTTAAAGTCACAGCAAACATGCTGAGAATTAAGAACATCTCTCCAGTAGGCTAACCCTTTTCCATAGCATCAATGCTGTTGTTCATCTCTCCTTAGAAATCAAATATAGATCACACAAAAAAGAATATGGTGACGGTCACCTGGGCACTAAGGGCATGTGTTACATGCACAAAGCAGGGTGGCATGTGCCAATTCCACACTGTAGTTTGCAGTAAATGAAGAAGTAGAAGATATATCCACAGAGAGAATATGATGGAAAAAATCCATTCACTTTTCAAAGGTCCTGATTTTATAAATTGAATATATATAATCTGTAATATATGTAATATTAACATGTAATATATAACATGTAATATATGCAAGTAAGCACTGATTATGAGACATGGTATCTAATACCACACTAAATCAGTAGACCACCAATTAGACTGCAACAAGATCGGTTACCACACTTTATACTTACTGAGAAATCTTTTGGATTTAAGTTTACATGGTAAAACACCACTTTGTTCACATGCCTTTTTATATTCCCTATGAAGCAATTGTCTTTTTTGAAAACATTTAAAGGGTCTTAAATATTTAACCTCTTTTACATTTTTTTAAATTTGCTTTTTTGAGAATTTCACAGAGGGTAGTTTAATCTTATTCTTTCCCACACCAAACTCCTGTCTTCCTCAGTCGTCTCTTTTCCTCACTCCAAATCCCTCATCTTCGAAGTCTCTGGCACTGCTCTAAGATAGGTGATAAAGGGCCTTACGAGGAGTTAATGTTTAGTGCTGGCATAGCACTCCTGGGCATGTGCTCACCACCATGTGGAATACTGATTGAAAATACTTAAAGGCATCCACGAGTCATTATGTTACCATGATGCAGTTTGGAAGAAGCAGGACATAGAATAGTAATGACATAAAGAGAAGAAACCAGAATGATAAAGAAAGAAACAGAGTAAAAACAATTCAGAGAGAAAGAAAGAAAAGAAAGAAAAGAGAGAGGGGGGAGGGAGGGGGAGGGAGGGAGGGAGGGAAAAGGGAGAGGAGGGAAAAAAAGGAAGGAAGGAAAGAGAAAAAAGGAAGGAAGAAGGAAGAGAAGCCTAAGAAATGCATGGATTCAGTAACAGATATCACCTTTATAAAAATCATGGCTGATTGACATTTAAATATGTGTATGTTCAGAAACATGAATCAAAAATGTTAAGCAAATATTTTCTTGGATGTGGTGTCTTTAACTACTACTGTTTGTGACAGTAAGTTTTGCTGTCTGTGTATGAACCCATGCAAACATTTGGCTCAAATAAAAGAAAATTAGCTGGTTTATGCAGACTTTCGTGCTCTAGGTTTTATATATAGGAGGTATTTTAGAACTGCCAATAAAAAAAAAATCACTTAATTCTTTGCTACTTTGAAAGATAAAAACGGTACATTAATTAATGCAAATTTATACACAAAGAAGTTCTTCCCACCTTTATGTAGGGACAAAAACAATTCTGCTTATTTATCTACAATATACACATTGTATAAGACAATACTGCTGCATAAAACTCTAGAGGGATAACAAGATCCTGGTATTTGGCTGCTTAACCTGAAAAGTAGAATCTGGCTATCAGAACTGTGACCACAGATATCCTACTGAAACCTTTTGTTTTAAGTACAAGGGGAGCATTAATCAAAGTGTGCTATAGATAAGCCACTGGAACAGTCTTTACCAAATGCTATCTGCTGTCCACGTAAGAAAAACATCTTTTTTCCTCTTGAAATCTTACTCTTGCAAATTGTAGTGTTTATGAGATTCCACTTCTCCCAAATAATTTTGTCCCTTGCATTACTTTCAAGTTACAGCAAGAAGGGAAGTCTCCTCCTGGAGGCCCTTCTTTGTTGCGTAGCACAAGCTACTTCTGCAGTTTTCTAAGGCAAGCACCAGCTATACCAGATCTCTTTCCAGACTGTTTAGGGAAAACTGTTCTTTGACATTTTAATAAGGAAAAAACAAAAAGTTAACTTATGTTAGTGTTTCAGTTTTTAAAGACGATTTGCTTACTATGCTGGAGGTACACCAGACCTCGCCATTTTGGTAGAGTAGAAAGTGTCTCCCTGGTGACCCACGTCTCAAAGCGTTCACAAAGGCTCCCGGCTTACTATAAACATCCAGTCCTCTTCTGTCTTGCTGGACACTGCTATTTAAAAAGCCACTTTGCTGGCTTAAAGTCCTTGACACATATTTACCATGTTCAAATAGGCTTCTTGGCAGAATGTCAAAGGGAGAGAGAGCTGGTGTCCAGAAAGGGGCAAAGAGTGTGTATGTGACCAATTGCAAACACTCAGAAAGGAGCCACATACACAGAAAGAAAAGGCTGCATCAGAACAAGAGAGTAGACATCGAAAAATAAATTCAGGTTCTACCTTAACATTCTGTAAACAGAATCCAAACTTGCAGCATTCGTGTGTCTTATCTCAGAATGTACAGTTGGTTTGATCAAGCCAGGTACCAAGAAGTTGCCTGACGTTATGAACAGTCTCATCCCTGTGGTGCGCTGGTGGACAAGACAAACATGTTGCCTCACAAACATATGGACATATGGGAAAATGCAGCTTTGCGTATCTGGGTATCTTCTTGCCTTCTATTCTGGATTGGGAGGTCTTGATTCGGATCACTTTTGCTCAGTTTGGCAGTCCAAAAGGTGGTAGGTTCCTTTATAAACAACAGAGCTGCTAAATGAAAGACTTCAGCCACAGATTCAATTACATGTGGCTACACAGTATGTTCAGAGTATGTTTCCAGTCATATTTCAATGTGTTACTCTTTTTTTTGTTGTTGGTGTTATAGCTTGAAATCCCAAATCTGAGAAGTAAAAATCAAGAATTTCTGCTGTTCAACTGATGACAATGGTCATTCTCCCTTAGTCTAAGTTATCAACACATGTTTACCCAAGTCTTATTATGTGCAATTCATGAGTACTAAGTATCTCCACATATTGAAACACAAATTCTCGACCACTGTTTTACAACAGGAAAAAAAAAAAAAAAACACAACCCTCTCCTTCTCCCTTTCCTTTTCCTCTTCCTTCTTTCCACGAATATAGCTATGACTGGTCTAGTTCTCCCTGTGTAACTGAGGGTGGCCTTGAACCTTAGCAATAGCACTGCCATAGCTACTTGAGGGCTGAGATTATAGGTGTGTATCACCATACTGGACTTGACACTCATTTTTCTAACAGATATATAAGAGCTGTAAAGAAACAGGTAACATTGACACATTTATTTAATGTAGCATGTGGCAAACATAAAAAAGATATTACATTATTCCACATTCTTATTTTTACACTAAATACTTCACAATCTGATAGGTCTAGACTTTCAGCACCATTTAGCTGGGGTTATTTTTAATTGTAAATGATCAAGAGCCACCCACAGATAGCTCGTGGCTGCATGAATAAATGTTACAGTTCCAAACCATCAGAGCAAACAGAAGCCCCCCCCCCCCCCACACACACACACACATTTACTGGTCAAGGGAAAAAAATACCGTAGACCAGAAAAGTCAGGAGCTGGGAGAACAAGTTTTCTAAGGTGAGATCTTCAGGAACCAGAGGTTCACAGTGTTACTGAGGAATACCTTACCCTTGCTTCCTTAATTGAACCCTGGTTTTGGTGATCATGTGAAAAACAAGAGGCAGATAATGTTTCATCCTCATCTCACTCCTACATAGGATAAGGTGGTGACAGAGGTGTGGCCACTGAAGACACCCTGGCATCTGGTAAGGTCCAGTGAAGACAGGCCTGTAGCACCAGAGCTTCAGAGCAGAGGAGCCATGGTAACCACTGGAGTCCAAGGGGAAAACATAAGCTCTTGAGTTATATAAGCTGCCATTTGTGAGTAGGTTAGCAGGACAAGGTCCTACCTGGTCAGTGAGTCACTCTACATGTTCTGAGAGTGTTGAAACCTTAAAGTTTGCATTTCTTTCAGCAGTCTTATGGTCCTGATGTCAGTTAGTAATTGAATGCTGAATTTTTTCATTTAAGAGGTAAACTGAATGAATGCTGCCAGATTTTGTTCTGAACTAGAGGGCATTTGAAAAATCTAATTGCTACCAATAATGAAAACTGGCCTTTTTTTTTCAGCCCAAAGACATGAATGGTCCATAAAATGTCTGACTCCATTTGGGGGGTTGTAACTCACAGAAAGAAGTAAAACCTGGTTTCAATCATTAGAATAGACTTCAAATAATTCATTAAAACCTCCAACAGTACAAGCCTTCATTTTGATTCGAAAGCACCAGAGAACCGGAATGACTACACATTCGCTAATTTCAAAAGGTGAATTTGGTGGCAGCTAGTTAGCTGCACCCTAATGCTGTCACTTGGGATCCATCTATGGCCTTGTGGCATTAAGTATCTTGAACATGTGAATGCCCTGCTTGCCCTCCAAACAGATTTGAAACAGAAATCATTGTTTTGGAGTTGGTTCTGGTTTAGTTTTCGGGCAAGTCTTGGTGAATTTGCCGTTTATTCTCCGTCCTTCCATTTCTCCATCTTTTCCTTAGCAGTCAGATGTGGCTTGCTGCCTGGGAGCAACCTCTGCCTGCTTGTCATACACAAAGATGAGGATCTCAGCTGAACGCTGAGGTGAGGTGGCATGCTAACCTCCACAAAGGAAGCAAACTAGAAATCCCAGCTGGGGCAGAAACAGAAACACAGACATCGGTTTTTCTGGATTTCAGAGCTCCAGGGATAAAGTTCTAATTAAAGTTATTTTTAATCGCATCAGGGTCACTCAGTCCTCAGCCATCAGCTGCATGTGTGCACAGGCAGCACTTTGTTGGGCTCACATGACAAATCGTGGGAGGGCTTTCCCAGAAGCCCCCGTGTTGCATTCCATTCCACTGAAAATGTCAATGTTTAGAACAGAGCACAGCGCACTGTGCCTTCCTCACACTGAGTTCAAAGATTAAAAGCTTAAACTGGAGGGGCTTGGGGATCATTCTCTTCAGTATTCCAGGTCTGCCTAGTTAAGTTGTTAGGAGTTTTAAACCAAGGTCCCAAACGCCACCCTTTCCTTCACTACTCTAGACCATGAACACTCACACAGAAGAAACACATGCTACCAGTTCTTCCTATCTGTGCATCGTATTTCCTACACTTTCCAGTCTCAGATCTCAGGATCTTCACATATCTCAATCACCTTCTCCTTGAATTTCTTTTTTTTTTTTTTTTCTTGCTTAGTACTTGAGCATCTTCTCTATACACTACTTTATGGCAGGTGCACCCAAATGTCTCCTGAGCTACTTTATAGGCCTGTTATGTTTCTGCTACTATCAAACGATATGACTGGGAACAGGATTCTTTCTGGGCTTGTTTTCTATTAGCAATGTGGGCACAAAGGACTACATAAGGTCTTTATTTTAGTAAATTACTTTGTAAGTGACTGAGGCAGGACAGAAAGACAGGGAAGATACAGAAACACGAGAAAGATGGGAGTCCCTCACCCAGGACCCTGGTTGAAGATTCTTTGCCAGTAGAAAAGTATGATTTCCAGTACAATTAACAACCGCTTAAGGACTTTAACTTCCCAGATATAAACCTTAATTTATAAGAATCACAGCAGCAACCCCATTTAGAGGGAAAGGACATGTTCAACTCTTCTAGCTTCTAGTTACTCTGATGAGATTTTAATTCCATCCACAGCATCCCTATAACCATCTGTCTTACCAAAGATAAATAAAAATGGAAGAAAGGAAGGTTTCTTATCAATCTTTTAAAGATTTAACTTGAGAACTACAAAAATCGCATGTATGGCTAGTGGTATGGTAATTAATTGTGACGGTCTCAGTGAAAGCACATGGGTAAATTTCTTTCTTTCTGACTGTCCATTTCTTCTAGCCTTAGAGATAAAGTCTGTATTAAATTACATTTAATAAAAACCCCTGAGTCTTCTCCAAACTGGACAGGCTTGAAATCTATTTCCACATCAAAGCCACAAATCCCTTTTTAGCCTATTCTGAGGTCAGGGCAAACTCCTAAGGCTGCTGACAATGACAATGTGCAGTTATGTCTCTGCACCCCTCACCAGTGACTGACATGGTATCTTAAAAGATGTGCCTTCAAGGACTCACAATTTATTAAGTATAAAAATAGCCCTCAAACTCTCTCTTATATAGGAATGAACCAGGCAATTTTGCTTTCAAGAGCATCTGCACTTATTTCCTATAAATGGTGGTTGGCCCAGTGGTTAAGAGTACTTTCTTGCTGCAGTTTCAGAGGGTGAGAGTTCAGTCCCTGAACCCACAAAGGGCAGCTCACAACGGCTTGTAAATCCAGCTCTATGGAACTGATTTTCTGTTCTGCCCTCTGTGGACACCATATTCATGAGCATACAACCCATACATAGACACAGTTCACATCATGAATATAAATAAATTAAGGAAATCTTTTGAAAAAAGAAATTTCCCATGTTGCAAAATAATAGCAAAAATAATAGCAACCGTTGAAATTGAACATGGACTACGCTAGGCACTGTCCTAAGGGATTGCTAACTCATGAGTCCTTCACCAAAATCACTTACTTAGAAACATAAATTAACAAGTCTTCTCTAGAATTAGTCATCCCGTGGCTTTCAGGCACATACACACTGGACTTAAAGATGATCAAAATAGTTTCAGTCAAGAGAGTATAACAATGATAGAATGAGACAAATGGTCTTAAAATATTTATATCAATGTCTGACACTCTGAACATATGGCTTTTTAGATAGAGCATGTAGCAATTAAAAGTGAATTAAAATTATGATGTTTAACATTTGAAATCAAAGAAGGGTAAGTTCAACCATTCTATCATGAAAAGTTTGATCCTACCTTTAAAAAAAATATGATAACACTAAAAAACAACATTAAATAGCAAAGTTTCTGTTATATTTTCCGTATTCTGGACATTTATGCCAATTTTCATTTTAATTTTATCACTTCCCTATAATTTAAATATAAAAGTACTAGCACCATTACCCTCTAGCATTTATTAATGTAAAATTTTCTAACAAAGTACAAAATCAAAGAGAGTGTGAAAGAGGATCACCCAGAACCCAGACCCGAGAGTTACCACATTTAAAAGTTAATGATAGTAGAAATTTACAACAGAAACAAAAACAAAAGTAAGCAACAAGACAGAAGAAGAGAAGAGGTCCATGTGATGTAAGGAGGAGAGTCTGGAATGTATGGGTAACTTCTCCAACGAGCATACAAGAGTGCTGTCAGTCTGCTGACCAGAACAGTTTTACAGAGTGTTGGATACATGATAACCAGAGGAGCATGACAAAGTATGATGCTGTTAAATACTGAGGGACTGCCCTTTGAAAGGAGCTAGAAGACCAAAATGGCACAGGCCATGGTGGTGAGCAGCTAGACTAAATCACCAAGAGCTTGGAAACTTAAGAGGAAAAGGTACTTAATATGAATCCCTATGAAACTGCTCAGAAGAGATAACCCAAGAACACAAAGGCAGAGACCATGGTGGATTCCTGTGAGTCAAGTTCTTAGAAATCAGTGAACTAAAGTGTCCCATGTGTTAGTGAAAATCTCCCTCAAGTAATCTAATCATGATTAACAAAGTGGGACAAGTTTTCTGGAAAGGAAGCAAAGGAAAAACATGATTTTAATGCATAGCTCCATGTGTATTAAAAAAAGCCAAATAACTCACAGGTTTCAGCTATGACTGATGTTCTCATAGTACTGACAGCCATGATGTAACAACTACAAAAGGGAACACAGATGGCTTTTCATGGAAACAGGGACCAAGAAGCACAGTGTGGTAACAGAGCAGCGATGGAGAACTAAATGAGGACATTCAGGATCTTTTCAGTGGAATGCCAGGAGGCCCAGCCCACATATTCCCAGGAATGACACACGAAAAAAATATCTATTACTATCAAAGGCCACTGTCAAGCACAGAAGGAAGAAGCTAGGGTTGAGAATCCATCCTATATACAGACACCAAACCAAGACACTATTGAGGATGTCAAGAAGTGCTTGCTGACAGAAGCCTGATATAGCTGTCTCCTGAGAGGCTGTGCCAGAGCCTGACAAATACAGATGTGGATGCTCACAACCAACCATTAGACTGAGCATGGGGACCCCAAAAGAGGAGTTAGGGAAAGAACTGAAGGAGCTAAAGGGGTTTGCAACCCCATAGGAAGAACAATATTAAACAGACCCCCAGAGATCACAGAGACTAAGCCACCAACCAAGGAGTATATATGGAGGGACCCATGGTTCTAGCTGCATATGTAGCAGAGGATGGCTTTATCTGGCACCAATGGGAGGGGAGGTCTTTGTTCTGTGAAGGCTCGATGCCCCAGTGAAGGGGAATGCCAGGGCAGTGAGGTGGGAGTGAGTGGTTGGGTGGGTGGGAGAGCACCCTCAGAGAAGCAGGGGGAGGGGGATTGAGATAGGGGATTTCTAGGGGGAGGAACTTAGAAAGGGGATAACATTTTAAATATAAATAAATAAAATATCCAATAAAAATATAATTCACACATTAGATAGCCTAAAATAGGCATTTATGCAAACAGTGCATATGTTTCTAGACACTAAGCAAGATTAAATGCACTGTGGGGGGTGGCATCTCAGTTAATCAATGAAAGGCTGGAGAGTAAAAAAATGAAATTTCATAGTATATAGGAAGTGATTCAACAAGAATGTATAACATCATATCTAGAACTTAATCTCCAAAAATCTAAAACCTACATATCTCACAATGGCAGCTACACTTCAAAAAACGTCAAAGAAACATCTTGCCAGGCTAAATTTCTCAAAATGATGTGTACTTTTAAAAAGCAAAGCAAAAGGATTAACACTCAGAAACATTTTCTTGTCATATGAACTCTTTATTTCCTTATAGATTGATTTCTGCTTTGAAGAATATCACTCAAAATTTTATTAGTAGCTACTGGCTTCCTGGTTCATAGCCATTTCCAACATAGAAAGAAATGTGAATGTAATACAAATATATCCTTCATCCTAGTCGTACATAGAAAGTAGGTGTTATTATTTATGTGTAAAAAGATCATACTGAACAAAGGCACCAGCTCTACCTGGCTGTGCAGGAAGCAAAAATGCATGAAAAGGACCTATACTGAAACATAGTCCTAAAACTTATTCATAAAGGTGCACTTTGGAATGCCTTGTAGCTACTCTTAAATCATTCTCTGGGGCCAGAACTTGGAATTCTCAGATCATGGTATCACCCAGGATCTAGACCCAAGGAATTCCCAAGTGAAATGCCAATGACTGGGAGAAGTCTTGACTTAGTTTTTAGTGAAATGTTACACCTACCTGCTAATGTCTGGAAAGCAGATGTTTTGTATAAAAACTCTCACATGTGACAAAGCGCTGAGAATTCCTGTGGTATAGGGCTATCAGCAGACCATAGAGAGATTCCTGATATGATGCTCTCAGAGATGACCATCTGAAATTATGGAGCCCCTTGAACTGAAAAATCCAAGTGAGAGCTGTCTTTAGGCAATGAGTATGAGATGGTATCTTTAACGATTCTTAATCTACTAGTTTCTCTTCCTAGTTCTCACTTGTTAGGAATTCATCTGGATTAGTCATGTCTTAGTTAGGATTTCTATTGCTGTGAAGAGACACCATAACCATAGCAACCATTACAAAGAAAATCATTTAATTGGGGCTGGCTTAAAGTTTCAGAGGATTATTCCATTATCAGTATAACAAGAAACATGGTTGTATGCAAGCAGACATGGTGCTGGAGAAGGAGTTGAGCGTTCTATATTTGATCTACAGGTAGCCAAAGGAGACTGTCAGCCACTATGGGCATAGCTTGAGCATATGAGACTTCAAGAAGTGCCCAAATAGTGACATACTTCCTCCAACAAAGCCACACCTCCTCACAGTGACACTCTCTATGGGCCAAACATTCAAACATATGATTCTATAGGAATCACTCTTATTCGAACCACCACAGTCAGAGACGGATAGATTGCAGTATTTTAATTTCATAAGACTTTTAAAATGAATAGCAGATGCTATAGGAAAAGAAAATATCATATCACCAAGAGTAACAAAAAGAAATATCACTGATTCCACATAATTAAGACAGAGGTTATGTGACTGGTTATAAATTACCCCTAAAAAACCATATTGAACCAATACTAAAAGAGATACGTTTTCCCCCACTCTGCAGAAACCTATTCTGAAGAAAATGGAGAAGGGTAAATGATCACTTAAAACGAAACCTAATTTTTCTGTAGTGTCTTTGCACATGTCCTAATGCCAATCTATACATTGATAACATCAGTGGAAGGTAAAAGGACAAACAGAATGGCTAGAGCATTGGGGACAGAACACAAAGTGCCTATGAGTGAAAAGACATAAAGCTACTGAACTGAGACTAAGTTCAGTAGAAACACTGGAGTAAGCACCGTTGGAATGAAGGTACTTCATCTTGATGAAAATGCTGATTGCAACCAGTCACCTTATCACAGGGTACCACAATTTTAACATCTAATATCCATTTTTAAAAACACTGGAGTCTAACATGCATGGGCCTAAAGTAAGCTCTGCCTCTAAAGTGAGCAATGACTGATTATCCCTTCTCAAATTTTCCACAATTACCAGTGTCTCACGTACATGTGGAAACTGAAGTGGATTCCTCAGAAGGGTTACAGACACTCTGTGTAGGGAGTGCTTGCATACTTTGTGGATTTGAGAGCATAAGGGGTCCTTTAACAACATTTTAAATTCCTAAGAGTTTCCCAGAGGAATCAAGGTAAATATGTCTCAAATGTCTTTACAGTGACAGAACAAATGAAGGCAGTACTAACTAACTGAGATAATCTACAGATGAAAATATTTCACAATCATAGAATACACACATTTAAAAAAAAGCCTTTAATTGACCAAAAACCAATTTTGTTTGCATTTTAGATTAACAAAAATAGTAACCTACCTGTCAAATTTCAAATTCATTTAGTAACCTCCCTGCTCACCAAATACTTTGAAACTGTGCTCAGTATTCTCCTGGTAAGATGCCAGTGGGAAATCTGTATCTACCAAAGCTGAAGAGGCATGTATGACCAACCTGAGAACTTTTCCCTAATATAGACCTAAAGGAATATGTCAGTCTAATAATCAAACACACATATGTCTGAAACATCTGAGAGCAACACCACCTACAATGCCTAAACTTGTAACACCTCTAAAAGTCAGTCAAAACGAGCAGGAAACATAGTGATGCTCTTTATGATCAAATCTCTTTAGCAGTGACAATGAGCTATGAGCAATGACATGAAGCAAGAACGAATGAGTTTCATAAACAACACTGAAAGGAAGAAGCCAAGCACTCTATAGTATATTTTAATGCAAAAGTCATAACATGCAAATCTAAATGACAGGATTAAAAATGAGAAACAACAACAAAAAACATGGTGACCCTTTGTCAATACAACTGTGCAGTCCCAGGATTCCTTGTATATAGGGTCCAGGAATCATTGTGATACCAAGATCAAGGAATGCTCCAACTCTTAAATAAAATGGTATGGATTTGCTTACAATCTACAACCCCTCCCACATACTCTATAGCATTTCTAGAGGACTAATAATCTAGTTCAATACAAACACTATGCAAATAATTGCAAATATCCATTATCTGGGTAATAATGAGGAGAAAAGTTGTATACATTTAATATAAATTTTATATTTTTGTGCATTTTTACTTATTTTTATATAATTGCTAAAATGATGAGACATAAGTTATTTTCTATATTTTAATTTTTTGCTGTTCTAAAGGAGATTTCATTCTTTTGAAGTACTGTATATTTTACCTAGGTAACCATCTAGATCATTAAATTTTCATGTATGATACATAAATACACATGGAGCAGTCAAGTCACCAAAGTTGAATACTGAGTCTATTGTTGAGATGTTGCTATTTTGATTACATTTAAAAAGGTTTTAAATATATTTAAATATAGAGTAATGAAATATGAATAAATAAGATGTATTTATATAGTATTAATTCATTGAAAAGTAGATAAACAGATGCAAGATAACAGACCAGGAGGTTAGCATAGTCACTAATAGGAAGTATATAAGGTTTGGTTGAACTAGTTTCTCCACTACTGTACACTTACAATTTTCATTAAAAAATTTTAAAAATTATCCTTAGAAAATACTATCAAGACACATAAGCTTATTTCAAATTAAATGATATGAAAAAGTCCTACTAAAACCATTATATCATTTCATATTTTTCTTTTAGAGTTGCTATAGATGAAATCACATTCTGAAGTGACAGAATTAAAACTTCCTATGTTCTGCAAGCAGCATTTAATGCTTTGCATCACTAAATATTCCTCCCAACCCCATAATTAAAACTCATTATCATTAGAACAAAGGATCTAGGTTGAGAGATTTTAAAACTATTGGTATTCATCAAATATCACACACACACACACACACAACACACACACACAAGAGAGAGAGAGAGAGAGAGAATATTAAATAAGCAACTCATGTCACTAAGCACAAAAGATTTGTTTAATACTGTGAATAAATTTTTCAAGTAAGCAAAGTTCACAAAGATGTGACTCAAAAGCAACTGGGTCCAGAGGAAGACACCAAATCAGGAGGCTTATAAACTAAAACGATATCCCAAAACTCCTTTGCCTGTTTGTACGCACATGCAAATGCTTAATTAAATTAAGTAACATATTACTTAAATTTCTGCTAAAGTGTTGCTGGCTAGCATGAGTGTTCAGATATTTTCAATATTTTTCAAATGATTCCACATAAAGAAAGAGGTATGGGTTAATATATCTTAAAGGGGAACAATCTTTAATTTCTGATAATTTGTGATAACAATGAATCAGTTAAAACAAAATGCCTATTTCCCACCAGATTTGGAGGCTAGAAGTCAAAAATCAAAGAATCAGCAAACCATGCTTTCTCTGTCTTTAGGGGAGAATCAGTTCTTTGTCCTTTCCAGCTTCTGACCTGTGGAGCAGTACATTGATCTCAATCTACACTCTCATCTCCTCCATGCATGTAAGTCCGTAACCTATGGTGGCAGTACACTGACCTCAGTCTATACTACCGTCATCTCCTCTGTGCATGTGACGCATTTGTTACCATGTTTCTCTTATGAAGACTCATTTGATGGATCTCATGGCCTAGTTGGGTGATAATCCAGGGTGATTTCCCCACTCAAGCTCAACATTATAGTTGTTAAAAGTCAGAGAGATTTCAAATAAATAATTTAATGATATACATTAAGTCTTTGGACAGAAAAAAAAAAAAAAAAAAAAAAAAAAGCAACCCAAATCCGAAATCACAGGTGGAAAGATATAATTATGGGCACGGAAGAACTTATTGCAACTTCAATAAAAAGCAAAGGCCTCAATGTTGTAAAAAGTTCATTCTTTAAAAGATAAACAAGATCAACAAACAGCTAAACTAACCAAGGAAAAGACAGGAAAAACCCTAATAAAATCAGAAGTGAAAAAGAGAACTATTTCAATGAATATCAATGAAATTCAGAAAATCCTTAGAACATATCCTTAAAAATTATATTTCACTTAACTTAGTAAACCTTAACAAAAGATGAATTTCTGAATTGAATTGATTACAATGAGCTATCAAAATTAAAGCAGAATGAAATAAAAAATATTTTAAATATCTATAAAAAATAGTTAGACTGAACCTATAAACAACAACAAAATAAAATAAAATTCCAAACTAAAATATCCATCCCTAGCAAGATTTGTTGCTGAATGCTACCAGGACATTAAAGAACTAACACCAATCTTTTTCAGATTATTCTACAAAATACAAAAGAAATACATACAAACTCATTTCTATGAAGTTAATACTACCCTGTTACACAAACAACAAAGAATACAACAAAAGACCCAACAACAAAAAGGGAAATTCCTAACCAATCTCAATTCCCTATTGATATTATCAGTAAATATCAATATATTAAATTCAACAATACATCAGAAAAATTATTTAACATGAGAAAGTTGCCTTCATTCCAGAAATGAAGGGTAATTCAATAGAAACCAGTTAATGAATGAATGCATTCAATAATAGACTCAAGGATAGAAATCACAAGATCGTCTTATTGTGGTTTGAATGAGAATGACCCCCATAGGCTCATTGATTTTAATATGTGATCACCAGGAAGGTGGCACTATTTGAAAGCATTAGGGCCTATGGCCTTATTGAAGGAAATGTATCACTGGGAATGGGCTTTAAGGTTTAAAAAAGGCCTATTCCAAACACAGAGTTTCTCCCTTTCTGCTACTTGTGGATATGGATGTAGAACTCTTTGCTACTTATCCTGCACCATATCTGCCTGTGTGCTGGCATGGTTCCCACCATGATGATACTAACTAAACTTCTGAAATTATAAGTAAGCCCCAATTAAATGCTTTCTTTTATAAGAGTTACTATGGTCATGTCTCTTCACAAGAACAGAACACTGACCTAGACAGAAGTTGGTACCAGGCAATAGGGAATTGCTGTGATAGACATTACTGTGCTGCTTGTTGATGAGTGTAGACTTTGGAACTTTAGATTAGAAAAGCAGTTGAACGCTTTATGCAGGACTTAATGGGCTATCCTAGTAGATGTGTGGAAGACAGTGCTGCGGGCAATTTGAACTATGCAGACCCAGCTCAAGAAGTTTCAGAAAGGAAAAATACTAATAACTGGTCTAGGGACCATTTTTGTGATATTTTGGCAAAGATTGTGGCTGTTTTCTGTCCTTGTCCCCCCAAAAAATCTTCCTGATGCTAAATTGAAGAGGTTTGGATTAATGGTATTGGCAGAGGAGATTTTAAGACAGTCTAGTATTGACGCTGCCATGGGGTTATTAGTAGTCACTCTTAAAAAGATCTATAATAAAAAGGAGAAAGTTGAGCAATGAAAAATACAAAATAAACAGTATGAGAAGAAAAGGAGCACCAGGAAATATAATAAAGTGAAGTCCAGTGTTCCATCGATTAAAAAGTTTAAGTGTGATGTTCAACATCAGGTTCAGAGCTCAGGAAACAACACACAAGGGGAAGTAGCCTGACTCAATTGTATCTGTGCTGTGCACACAGGTGGTATCTAAGAATCTGCCTATGGGTGTTCACCTCAAAAGCCCACGTTCTTTTCTTTACTATAGCATGTAAATTATTGGCTAATGATGCCCGCGATACAAAAAATCGAAAAAGAAATTTGGAGGTTTAACTGACAGACAACAAGGTAAAGTAACTTGAAGAAAAAATTGCCTCTTAATGATCTGATTACAAGGGTCAGAATTAAGGGGCCAAACTCACTGTACCTTTGACAAAAATTTTACAGAAAAGGACAGGACTTCAATAGGGAATTCAGCATAACGACCTAGAGGTTCGTGCACCTTCTGCTGAGGGCTTTGCATCTAGCTACATGTGGAGACTTATAAGATAAAGCCAGGGACTGAGACACTGCAAAGCAAGTCCTTATTTGATGGTGGAAAAAAAAAAAAATCCAAACAAATAACATTAGCATAAAATTGAATATGGAAAAAATAAAATGTTAAATGAGAAATTGTTCTTTGGCAGCTTCTTTTATGTCCTGAATGAATGTTATCAAGCTGCAAGAAATTCAAGAGCCTTAGGGACAGGATATGCAGCAGCTCATAGCTTACTAAGGTTTAGATAGTCCATAGCAAAAAGATATTTGAAGAAGAAGCTAAGAATTAACAGCACAGCCAGGCGATGGTGGCACATGCCTTTAATCCCAGCATGTGGGAGGCAGAGGCAGGCGAATTTTGAGTTCTAGGCCAGCCTGGTCTACAGAGTGAGTTCCAGGACAGCCAGGGCTACACAGAGAAACCCTGTCTCGAAAAACCAAAAAAAAAAAAAAAAGAATTAACAGCACATAGCTTAAAAATAAAGTAAAAGAAAACAAAACCTCAAACAAAATAGTAAGGTAGGTGTCTTAGTTACAGTTTCAGTGCTGTAAATAAGCACCATGACCACAGCAACTCTTATGAAGAAAAGTATTTAATTGGGGCTAGCTTATAGTTCATAGGTTTAGCCCATTATCATTGTGGTGAGTAGCCTGGCAGCAGGCAGGAAGACATGATACTGGAGAAATAGCTCAGAGTTCTACATCTGGCATCAGGAAAAGCAAGTAAGCCAACATGCCTGCCTTGAGCTTCTGAAATCTCATAGTCTACCCCCAGTGACACTTCCTCCAACACCTACTTCAACAGTGCCACACCTCCTAATAGTGGCACTCCCTATGGGGGCAATTTTTACTCAAACCACCACAGTAGGTATTTATGTGCCACCAAAAGTCTAAAAAACAGAAACCTCACATGAAACATTAAGACAAGTATTTGTGTGATTGTCTTGCTTTGCAACACAGTGACATTGCCTTGAAAACCAAAGCAAAACCAAAAACTCAACTCTCACTCTCCTGATGGTCAGGTCAAGGCACTCTGGATGTCAGCAGGTAACACAGACACAGACCACAGACAAGTGGTGTGTCCCACTGCATTCTGCACTACACATATTGCTTTTTAAGCATTAAGCATACTCTTGTGGCTGTTCAGGTCCCTGAGACTAGAGCCACAATCAGCAGGATTCTAAACTCTTCACCAAATACAGTGTATTCAGCATTGTCAACTAGCTCTGACCAAGGTCTATGGTGTACCAGGCCTGAAGCTGGTGATCTACAACTTACATACCAAACTCATGAGAACGAGTAATCTTTACTATCAAGAGAGTAAAGCAGTACATACAGGTCGAGCACATTCTGTGATCAGAGCTGGAGAGACATGGACAAGATGTAAACAGAGTTGGGTATGACCGACACTCTGGGACAGCACCCAAACCATCCAGTATACTTAGGCTCCACACATATCCAGCCTAGTTTAGGTTAAATCTCCACTAGCTTACCACTGCATGTCTCATAATAGCACTCAAATTTTTAAAATACGTATTTTTTTTAATGTTTGATTTGATGTTTTTAAACAGGTCTCAGTATGTAGCTCCAACTGACCTTGAACTAGGCTGTAACCTCTGTCTGTTAAGAGTATAGGTGCATACAATGATGACACTCTAGTTCCACACTCAGCCTTTATGTATGCGAAAATTAAATGGCCAAGTGACTTTGTGTATTTTATAGTTAGAGAGTCCATGTTTCTCGTCCTCCAACCCTTTTTTTGCCCTCCAAAGTTCCTTTGTACTTCCCAGACTCACTAACAACACATAAATAGAAGAATTACAGATTATGCACACAGAACTCTCACTTGAACCATACTGGGCCACATGTTTCCCCACTCTGGTATGGTAGGAATGATAGAAGAGATTCACTTAGGAGTGGCTTATCACTGCTAATTTGGTAACATACACAGACAGCTCTATCTCTGTGACCCACACAAAACTTAGAAAGATGATACTTCACCTAGTATCAGTCACAAAATAAGAATCAGCAGTAACACTTGGATTTAGTATACTTATCTAAATAGTAAATTAAATCTATGTAATGATTTCAGGTCAAATTTCACTGTTAATACAGAATAGGTTGTGATGCTAACTAGGTAACTATACTGTAAAACACTGGATGATTTGTGTAAACCAGGTGTCATAGCCTCTGAAGATTTTTGAGTATCACTGATCTCTTCCTTCATCTAGTCAAAAATTAAAAGTGGCCATGAGAATCTAAAGCCATTTCTAAAAAACTCTCCCTGTTCATGACCTGCTATTTCCAGCAAAGACTCAAAGAAAACATTAAAAAGAGAAAAAGGATCTTTTCTGCTCCTGACCTCCTGTCCACAGAGCTATGAGATTTGAGAAGGAAGCAGGTTTGAAACATTATGTCTTGGCAATAAGATTGCAATCATCACAGTGGTAAGCAAAGAGTATTTATTTGTAAGGCTGGTTATATAGAGGTTTTAAAAACCACAGAAGCATTGCTTCGGAAACTAAAGGAGTCATTTACTGTGCTCCTGGTGCTAATGAGCCAATCTATGAAAATGTATAATGCAAAGCTCTTCAGTATCAAGTTTTGTTTTTTTCAGTACTATTTTCTGTTCACACACACATACACACACACACACACACAAACACACACCACACACACACAACACACGAGAGAGAGAGAGAGAGAGATGAGAGAGAGAGAGAGACAGAGACAGAGACAGAGACAGAGACAGAGACAGAGAGAGAAATGCTAAAAGAAACACTAAGTCCATAAATGGACTACCTTCTAAGTCTAGGAAAATCTCATACCATATAAGAAGTTCTGAGCAAAAGCACAGTGACCAAGATGCTAAGCCAGGTATTTGATATATTGTTTGTACCAAGCCCAAATGTAAACTTTAGGATAGCACAGCATGAATGTTTATCATTGCCCAATAAATGCAAAAAGCTGTATGCCCTAGCACCACTGTTTCCAAAGTCACCTTCTATAGGTACAAACTCCCGGGAAATGTGTCCATTTTCAATGACAGAGTGGTTTGCAAAGGTATTACAAACTGTAACATTTCTTGACTAACATTTGATATTAGGCCCTCTGAGTAGTTGGATTTTTGAGAGTATCAGTAAGGAGAAAGAAAGAGAGATTTCAGAATAAAAAGTAGTAGATGGCCTGATGGGATACAGAGGCACTGGCAAGCCAAGGGCATCTGAGGAACAAGTGATAATTGGGGAAACAGGGTTTCCCCACCCTAGGTGTCTAAAACTCAAAGAATTAAGTGCAAAGTTGAGGACACAGCTCAGTAGCTGGGTGTCCGCCTAACACATGCAAAGCTCTGGTTTGATGCCCAATGCTTTAAAGAAAAGGAAATAGAGTTCAACCTCGGGGCTAACTCTTATGTTGCTGGAGGAGAGAGGAAAAAAAAATGGTATTTGTAGCAGCTCCAAACTCCAGTGAAAGAGAGGTTTGTGACTTACTTTTCCCTTGGGAGATGTGGCAGGTTGGATCTCAGAAAGAACACAGCAATCTCCCTTCATCTGTTTTAGCTTCCCTTGCTTTCAGTTACCAGTGGTCAACAGCAGTGAAATGTATTAAATAGAAAATTCCAGGAAGAAACTCTGGTTTTCAGTATCTGTTTATAGTATACTGTTAATAATTGTTTATTATTATTTTGCTTATTTCTCTCTGTATTAATTTCTTAGTTAATTTGAATCATAGGGATGCTAGACAGAGCAGCATATACACATAGAGTTTAGCACTATACATAGTTTCAGGCATGAGCAAGGTGCACTGGAATGTCTCATGGGGTGTAGGTGTGGGGCCTCTGTGCTGGAATTTAAGTTCATAAATGTCTTTCCTAAAGAAGGTTGGCATAGCAACCCTAAAACAAATGATCTATACAAATGTAATATAACAACCAACAGAAACATAGAATCATGTACAAAAAAAAAAAAAAAAAGGAAAGGCACTAGTCCCAAGAACTAACTGCCCACCCAGCAACCAAGGACATTGCTGTATCAGCAAAGAAGGAGACTCCCTTGTATGAATCAATAAGAAGCAAGTCCAGAAAGGAAATGCAGGTTTCCTTTTTTGAAGAACTGTACAAAAGGCCAAGAAACTTCAGAACTAAATAAATCTCAGCTCGACCTAATGATAATGGACCCAAAGCAAAGCTGCAGACGGCTGCATGCGGCGGAATTCAAAACAAACATTAGAACGGAAACAAATGACTGGATCAGCCAGGCTTCGGTAGAACGGACAATCTGAGGTGGGTTGGCGTCATTGGCTAACCTAGAAACTTGTTGTGTATTGACTAGCATTCGTGGAACTGGAAAGTACACAGCAGCTGTGGTTATCTACCCAAGATCAAACCAGTCAACTTTCTAGCATGAAGTGGGTGCATCATGGCTTCCTACCACACTAACTAAGGAGCTATGGATCATTGATGGTTTCTAGGAAGGAGAGTCAGATTTATAGAATTGGCTCCTGTGGGTCATCTCACACTGCAGTGAATGACACCATACCTAGAAGTATGTGTACAGCATACATTGGGAGTTGATGATTATTAAATTAAAAAAGGCAAAAAACAAGTAACACCGTGCTTTTCCTTTCAAAGTACTTCACCTATGCAGTTTCTGGGTCTTCATGTCTAGAAGGAACTGGCAGAGAGAAGGAAAGAACTGCACGGCTGCCTTTTATGGATGAACTCATCCTTACAATCATTAAACCTCAAAAGGCACAGATGCCTCCCTGACCCACAGCTGGCTGAGAATGTGTTCCAGCTCACTCTTTGTCATGGTGTGAGCAGGGACTGTGGAGATACATCCTCATGTTCACTTCAGCAACTCAAGTCAACCTCACCCGAAACTCACTCCTTCCTCATCTAATCTGCCAGAGGGAAAAACAGGTTGGCAAGAGGTAAAATATAAGGTTTTTGTTTCTTTTCTTTTGCCTAACTGCAGTAGTTCTGTGGTGCTAGACCAGCCATTCCATCTCTGTGAGTCTTGTTCTTGTTTGTGGAATTAACTTGGGGAATGACTATGGGTTCTCTGTAGACATAAAAATCTAGTATGGGGGCGGGGAACCTAGGAAGTTATTACCTATTACCTGAATTGCTTTGCCCGTTCAGTGTTGTATCTGATAAAATGTCAAAGTAAATTATTAATTAAATGCACTGACCTAAAATGAAAAGCATAAGCATTTTGGTTGACATTTATTATTTCTCTAATACCTCATCTAACAAAGCCAATAGAAAATGACTAATGGTTTCACAATCAAGCTACCCAGACATCAAAGCTCCTCTTTTGCAACATGGTCAGGCTTCACTGTAAGTATTTTAAATACCTTCTTCCCTTTTCCTTCAAACAGTCTCGATCACATATGGCAGTAGTATACTTTTACATACCCTCACATGTGTGTTGAAATAAAAATGCAGCATAATCCTTAGAGTTTCAAGCATCTTATATATATATCAAAGAGGACTTGAAGGGGACAATAATAAATAGCATAAGTATTGTTCACTGATTGTTAAATACAAAAAATTAATAGGATATTTTACTTTAAAGAGATTTTGGATGACTTAATCTTAAAAGTTGCATGTATGAATGTTTTACCTACACAACACACACACACACACACACACACACACACACATATATATATATATATATATATATATATATGCACAGTATGTACAAGCAAGGCCTGTGGTGGTCAGCAGAGAGCATTAAATTGCCCTAGAAATGGATCTGTGAGCCACCAAGTGGGTGTTGGGAACCTCTGCAAGGGCAGCTAGTTCTCTTACTTCTGAGCATCTCTTCAGACTCCACAATTAGGTTTTGAAATCAATTAATATTAGTCCAGGGCAAACATTAATAGGGAACAGAGGACTAACATTCCAGTCATACCCTATACCCTCCAGTACTGCAGGCATTTCGTATCAGTCATTCACATAGTGCCCAGTTTATTCATTTATAAACAATGCGTGCAAACCAGGCCTTGTGATACATGATTGCAGTCAGCGAATAAAGCAAATGGATCTTAAGTTTGACAGTCAAAATTAGCTAAATAGTGAGACTCAAAGACAAAAAAACTTAATGTGAAGATTATTATTTCTCATGATAAAAAATTGAAAAAAATATCAAGCCAGAAATAAACAGATCTGTGGTAGACAAGAAACCATTAAAGTTACCTTCATAAAGAATATGCAAAATAAAATTCTTGTTACCATGTTAAATAAGAAGACAAATTTATATCTAGAATATCATTGTGAAGAAATATTAAAAAGTGTGAATGTTAAAAAAAAGTCAGGATTTCTACATATTTTCACATTTGGATTTTTCCTCCCCACTTTATTTGACTAGTGGTATATTACTTGTTTCAAATACATGCATGTGCATATGAGTATGTATGTTTCATACATTACATGTACATGAGTGTATGCATGCACAAGTATGCAGAGAAATGCTCTAACCTTCATAAATCCATCGACTATAGGAAGAATTCTGATCAGATGTCAAAACTGTGTAGATGCTGCTTAGGAGGGCTGCTCTCAGCTTCCAATCTTTCCTTTATGAAAATAGAAGCTCGACTCTTAAGGAATAACGAACAGGTATAAGCTTAGCATGGCAAATCCATTTCCAAGTACTCCTGGGCTTACAGAGCAGTATGGTTTGTTAAGCAGCTACGAACATTGCATGCAGTCTAACATGAGGTCCACAGCCTCATCCACATGGGATCCACATATGGTGGATAAAAAATAACTTGTGTTGAGAAGGTGGGTGGAAGTGACAGAAGTTACATGTCATAGAGGTTACAACTAAAACACAAAATGCAGTCCCCATTTAGATCTTGATAGCCCTCCTGAAGGAAATGTAGGCTAAAAATTATCCCTGTGAGAAAAGAGCATTTGGGGAAGATCTGATGTAGTAAGCGCCCATTAAATGATCATTTATTCTTCATAATACAAACTCTGTCTGCAGGAAAAACACTCAGGTACTTCAGATTCTGAGCCCACAGCTCTCCATTTTTCCATTGTGGGTCACAGTGGAAGCATTTATAAACTGCTCATTTTGCATGGCTCTAAGAGTCTGAAGCAAAAGATACTTCCCTATTTCTCCTTGGTAACGGGTCATTGCGTGGAATAAAATTTTCTGGTCAGCAGTTTAATGAATTTAAAGGGAACTGAGAGACAGACACCAGCAGCATCTCCTTGTGAGTAACAGCAACTTCTGCAGAGTCCAAGGAAGCCTCAGCTACTCTGATCCATCCTAAACCCCAGAGTTAGCCCTGAGCTCAGGCTTTGCATTATGGAAACCAGAGAGCCTCAGCAGGCGTGGGAGAAGGCCCTGCTGCTAAAGCCCACCCCTACTAGAGACTCACATCTGGTGCTCAGAACAGAACGGAGGAACTCCAGCAGCGCAGTGCTGCGCGGCAGTGTGGACATGGATGGGAGCACACTGGTGCTTAGAGAACAGTAGCCAACTGGCAGGCTGAGCTTTACCGTCCTGGAAAACCTGCCAAGTGCACTGTGCTTCTGGTCATTTGTAGTTTCTTCTGAAAAACTCTGCATATGGTTTAGCATGGCTAATTAGGGCAAAATGTCAATCAATGATAGTCTCTCTGTCTCTCTCTCTCTCTCTCTCTCCCCTACAAACACACACACACACACACACACACACACACACACAAGGAGTAACAGGAAAGAATTGCAGAAATATAAACAAGAACCTGAGCTGGCTTTTAAAAGCTGGGCCCCTGGCATCTGTGTGAGCCTCTCCCATTTCTGTTGTTAACACTGCACTTCAATGACCCCAGAGAATGTTTTGTTCTATTTCGTTTTAATTTTTCTTTTGATGTAGTGAAGATAGGTGTAGAAAAATAGCATCTCACATTTCAGAGACAGGAACCTGATGGACTAAGCTGGTTCTTTGATTAAGCTGGTTGTTACTCCCAACATACATGACAATAAATAAACACCCATGAGGTTATATCGTTAAGTTTTCAGCCCAAATCCCTGAAACAGAACAGCAGCACATACTATGGCAGCTAATAGTGGACCTTAAGGGGGGAGGTTGGAAATAATTTTGGAATACCAAGATTTAAGAGAAGCTGACTTAGAAAGCAAGGATCTGAATGACTGAGATGGTTGGATGGACCACAGGAAAAAGTGACCGTGAGGCTGAAGCAGAGAGGCCCAGAGGAGCCAAGGGGAAACCAAATCTGAGCTGCTGTGTGACAGTGTGTCACATGATACAAGTACCAATATCTGTCACAGGCATAAAGCTTAAAACCCACAGATGAATTAGCATTGCCTAACATACATCTGACACTGCTCAGGTTGAATGGCATCTGATTCAGGCACTACAGAGACACATCCAGAGCCCAGTTACCTTTCAAAGTATCCTCGAGTACAGATAACAAACACTCCCACTTGAGAGATCAGAACATTGAGCCTCAAAGCTTTGATGAAGTCAAGAATCAATGCTTTAGCCAACACCAACTGAATGCCTAAGTTGGTGCTCTACAATATAGGGGTAAAAATGCAAGGGTAAGAGAGACTCATAGAGTTCACACCTCTGCCCACAATGTACTGATAAATCCCAGATGATGTCTCAACACCACAACAAAGCACACTATCCTCTAAAAGCACAAGCTTAGAAAAGCCCCCAAACAAAGAACCATGTGCATGTTTGACAACAGTCCCTCCTTGGTCAGCTGCTGCGGGGATACCTACAGCTCCTTGACTTGCTAGCCATAATCCAGAGGGAACTCAGGCTCAGGGCTCCCAAGCCACTTGTTCTACCTTTGCAACTAGTGAAAACTAATCAAAACCAACACAAGTAATGCGTCAGCTGTGTAACTGCTCCTGGAAACAGGGAGCTGGGTGGTGGGAGAGTGCACAGATGGCGTTTCCTTTTTAAATGAAATGTTTTGGCATCCGCCTCTGTCAAGAGCTTTCCCTTGTTTCCATCTGGTTTGAGTCCTGGAACACACACAGGAGAGAGAATGGAAAAAGAAAACTCTGCCGTTGTGCTAAACCACTAGAAAAGCTAAAGTGCCTGCCAGTACTTCCTCTAGGTCCCCAGAGACCAGAGCATTCTTCTCAAGGAATGTCTTCATGTTGTGTTGGAGGGAATGGGAGAGCCCTTGTTCTTCAGACCTAGCCCTGTGTTGGAGAAAAATATTTGAAAGTGTGTATACTTTGGAGCAGAGAGTCATTCTTGCGTGTGGTCTCAGCCCCGTGTTCTCTAGCTGCTCAACTGCAAGCAGAGCACTTATCCACTTATTCCTGGCTGGGTCATCAGGAGATCAGAAACAACAGACGCTGGTGTGCTGATTAACTGAGATGGTACATATTAACTTCTTGGTTGTCTATTGCTGGGTTCTTCTGTTCAAAGGGGAATTTAGAAAAAAGATAATGACATTATTCTTAATTTTCACAAGAAATGACCTAGAATCATAAGAACATCTAAGAACACTTCTATTATACAAATGAACAAACCACGTTTGTACACAGCCAGGTCGCTATGAGGAGACACTGAATTTCTCTGGGGAGTTGGTTTCCAAGACTCAGATCTATCTACTAGTAGCAGCTTTAAATGTGTTTGGGATTAACAGCTTGGCTTACAAATCTTCTCATCTAGCCAAAACCGAAAGCATAACCTGTAGGAAACAAGGCAAGGCCAAGGAACGGTCATCAGCTGCGTGAGATAGTGAAGAAGGATGTTTGGTTTTGGAAATCTCACACAGCTCTTATATGCACCAGAAGAAAGCAGAACACAATCACTAAGGGAATGCAAACTAGGGTCAAACTGCCCAGGTTCAAAACCAGGTACTGCTACTCATGACAACGAACTTGAGCAAGCTAATTCATGTCTGTCTTCAGTTCCTCACCTAAAAAATGAGAAAGAACTACGTCATAGCATTATTGTGAGGGTAGGATGGGTGAACACAGGGAAAGAAATGGAACCAACAGTTACAACTATTTTAACCAATCATTTCACTATTACAAAGAGAAAAATTATCTATAAACATTATAGAGAAAACTGCAGTTTTATAAAATTAAAAAGACTACAAGAAACGTAACAGAAATAAGATAATGAGGGTAACTTTGTTTTGTATTTCATTGCTTTCCAAAGTTACTTAACTTTATGGCTGAATTTATATACCAAATTTTCATAATAGAGGCGTACCCTGACAAGTCCTATATCTGTAGAAAAGTCTATTAATCAACATTCAACATGAATAGGAAGAAACAGAACATGAAAAAGGAACACTTCTCTATCGCCTGTAAACAGAGAAGAATCTGCCCTTTCAGATACCACCCCTCCTGAGCTAAGTCAGAGGCATGGGGGTACTTTAGCACCAGCCTAGATTTTATTTTTTAATGGAAAGCACATAAAACTGTAGAACTTTAAGCAGAAGCAAACAAAAGAAGGGAACTAAAATGTACTCTTTAAAATAAAATTCAATACCCCAAATAAGGCATTATGTCATGTATTCCAGTGGACAGTCCATAGTCTAAGTTCCTCAAGTAGTAAAATGTTTCAACCTTAGTTGTGAGTCCCATGTATTTAATACTTGCAAAATGCAGATGTTCTTCCCCAAGCTCGTGGTGAAGTGAGTGCATCCTGGAAGAAGCTAGTGTTAGTGTTCCTTGGAGGGTTCTGGGGTTACTCCAAGGAACACTAGGGTTAACAGCTGCTGAGGTACAGGATCACCAGCTTCCAGCCTCCTAAGCCACAGCCTTCCATGGAACACATCTGCATAAATTACTTCATCAGAGTGTATTCAGAACTTTTTTTTTAACACGACAATTTTGTTCTTTCTACAAATCTGTAATAATTTGAGTAGAACTAAGGTTTTTCTGTTTTAACAAGATATGTAAAAGAATGTGCTAATCACAGAAATTGGTTTCCATGTGTTTCTTCTGTGGGGGCATAGCGGCAACCAGAGAAAGAGTATATCCATTTATAAATAGGAAAGCTAATATTAAATATCATACATGCCAAATTAAAACAGGATTAGGTAAACAGGCTGTAAGGATGAAAATTATAGAATTTCAGCAGGAAACTGAACTGTAAGAACAAAGCAATTTTAATTTAGCATGTTTCAGCTTTAATTTATAGATTCAAATTATCATGGGGAGACGAGCTGAATCTTTCTCCTTTGAATGTATTAATAGTTCCAAGCCTATACCCAAAACAGACAAAAAAAACAAGTCATAAATCCAAACAGCAGCCTCCAATAAGCACTTAACATATAACTTCTCCCAGGAATGTGTGAGGTGCTATGAGGAACTTAGAAGGACATATCAGCTCTAGCTTTGAACAACCTAATTATGTTTTTCACAGTCTGTCCATCTGACTGTATGTATTAGTAGTTCATTTCTTTTCACTATTGGATAAATTCTACTGCACAGATATAAATACTTTGTTTATTCGCTCAACATAGGTGGAGATTTTAATTATCTCTGGTTTTTGTTGTTAGGAATTTACAATCTCTCAAGTGTGAGGTATTTGCTAAGTGTGAGGTATTTACTAAGTACATGTATATGCATACGGTTCTGTGATTGGCTCATTTTGTAAGACTTTCATATGAACACTTTTTGTTTATTGGCTTGTATTATTTTGTTTTTTAAGGCAAGTTTTCTTTGTGTAACCCTGGCTGACCTGGAAGTCACTCTATAGATCAGGCTTGCTTTGAACTCAGAACCCATCTGCCTCTGCCTCTCAAGTGCTAGAATTAAAGGTGTGTCCCATCACGCCCAGTTTATATTCACACATTTATCAATCCAAAAAAAGAAAAAAAGTTGACCTGGGTGTCCAGTGAGAAACTGTCAAATTCAATCTTCTTGTGAATAAATTGGAATGACTACCTTTTTCCTTCCAAAATAATAGCTAAAAAAAAAAACAAACCAAGATAGACCCCCTTATTTCCTCCACTTTGGCATGTATTGAAAATACTTCCTTACAATATATAACCTATCTGAAAATAGTAAGCTTTATAGTCGAAGACCTCTGGTTCTCATAGTATAAATTATGTATGACATGGAGGAAAAAAAAAAATCACACAAACACTAGTTAAGATACTTTATAAATATACCAATGCCTGGATGCATATTTTGCAAGCTTCTTTTTTGCCTTCATCATAATGCTTCATCGTGTTTAAAGGATTGTTAAAACATATTGCAGACCTTGCCGTTATGTATACAAACATTGTCTGTTATAAATGAAGAGTTGGTTTTCATCTACCAAGCTCCCAGAAAGCCCAGCTATTCACACTAAGAGCAGGAAGAGGCCTGTCATCCTTGCTTTCATTTCAAAACCTCCCCCTTGTAGTCAGCTACAAAGTTGTCCCAAATAGTCTAGAGGAAATGGAAAAACCAGAGACTGTTTGCATTGCTAATAAGACTACCATTCCTCTGGCTGAATGCTGCCCACCCACAACCCACTTCAAAACATGGAAACCCTTTCTTCCAAACAGGACTAATTCTTCCAGACCTGCATACTTGTATTTTTTTCTTTTTTTGTCTTTTTCATAGTTTATAATTATGTGATTTTTTTTAAAAGCAGTTAATGTCCACAGTAACCCAGCTAACTTGCATATTTGTTTTCTTATAAGTAGATCCTCGGCACTTAGGCCACTCGGCATATAAAAGGTAAAAAGCATTGATTAACTTGTTAGTTAAATCATTAGTTTATCAGAACTCATACACCTCCAAGCTGTACATAATCAAAAAAATAGAGGTAGATGTTACTTTGTTATTTATAAGTAAAAAGCATGACGCAACAAATGTGTGTGTGTCAAAGCTACCTGGTCCTTTTCTGACCTGGTTTTCATTCTATTGTCTACTAACCTGTCAGATCTACTTTATGTAGCTCCTCACAATTGAAAAAAATGATGAGGATGAAGACACCTAGAACAACAGATTTTCCTCCATTAGAATGCCAAGAAAAACAAAAACAAAAACTCTTGTCACTTCTGACCCAAAGACTTCGGTAATTAACAAGAATGCAGCAGCAGCTGAAAAGTCCCAGGTCATTATCTAACTCCATAAGAGCCAGTTATACAGCTTCCTTTAAATAAGACTGTTAGAATCCCATAACCACTCTCAGGATTGTTGTTCTTTGTTTACAGGTAGATACCAGGCAAAATTCAACTGCCTTCTGTACCATGCACTTTTCATTCAGTTATGCTTCTGTAAGAAATCTCAGAGCAGTGAAGAGAATTAAGCTTTTAAAAGGTTAGCATATCATATGTCTGAGCTCAGGAAAACACAAAACAAGATTATTGGTACATACTTTGTTCATTGTTGGCAAACAGAACAAAAACCTCTATGGTTCAAACTTTAAAACATGAAAATATTTTTAAGACATTGATCTTATGAACAAAACCCTGAGTTATCAGTGAGAAAGGCTTCTTTGAGCTGGAGCTCTGTCTACTCTTCCACAAGGCCTGTATTCACCTCCAGTACCCACTTGGTGGCTGAGAGAGGTCAGTGACACAAGTTCCAGAAGATCTGCTTCCCCCTCCTTACCACCACTATTGCACATACATATAGACATACGTGCAGGAAACACTCCCACACACATAAAATAAAAAAAGAAAGGATGAGAGAGAAAGAGACAGAGACACAGACAGAGAGAGAAACAAACATAATCACTGGTTTTTAATTTAACCCTTCTTTGGTCAGTGCTTAACTAAAGAAACACAAACATCTTCTAACCATACCCAAAGTTGGCCAACCTAATACAAATTTAGGAAGGAGAGAGTAGTTTTCCCAGTTGACTCCCTCAGCCTCTAAATAAATAAATGTTCACTTCTAACAATTATTAAGGCATGCCTACCAAAGTGGTATGCTCTCCTTTCATACCAACCTAAGAGTCTTGTAAATTCACATCTATCCAATGAAGTCACTGATAGCTTGAAATGAATTCTGACTAGTCCTTAATTTTGTTGAAAAGCTAACAACAAGTTTTAAAAGTAAAGTTTTATTCCCAAACCACAACTCCAAAAGATTTTGTAGAAGATGAATTATAGTAAGCTTAGTTTATCCATTCCTATTATGAGAAATAGCACATGAGAAATATTACAAATGCCCTTAGTGCTTAGCTTAGCATCACCCAGAAGCCCATGGAAAATTTATCTGTATTTTATCTCAAAAAAAAACCCAAAAAACCTTGGCTTGTATCCATAGTAAATCCCACAGATCTCCTTTAATCACAAACAGAGAGAAAAATAATAATAATTATCCAACAAAATTCCAAACTTTAAAAAACAGATGGCTAATCTTCACAAGGCGGTGGCTGTCAGGCAAAGCAATGATTTGTGAATGGAATCTTCTTTCTCCTATTCCAGAAATTACCAATTTTTGTCTCAAGAAAAACTATCAGTAATTGTTGGCAAAATAAAAAGATAAATTAAAAATAAATTTCTTAAAAAGTGAAGCTAAGTCTGCTGGTAGTGACAGTTATCCAAATACCAAGAGAAGTTCTAAAACAAAACTCCCAAAGGACAGACACTCCCTCTGAAGGAAAGAACAAATAAGGAAATGCCTGCCAGACTCTGCAGAAACTCTACAGGGACTGGAAACATGAACTTCAGCATCTTTCCAGTACAAAGACAGAGGAGAAGGCACAAGTAAACGAGAACAAGTGGAGGGGGAGATGGTACCAAGTGAACTCTACCCTCTGGACGTCTTAGAATTAACCATCTTAAAACAAATTTCATTACCTGACAGGCAGATATAAGTTAAGTATTCGCCTTGACCCCCAGTTGCCAAGAAAGGAATCTTTTTCTTTGTCCTTCTCTTGACTTGGACAGCTCCCAGCATTCTCTCATCAAGAGGTGCAAAAATTTCCTTGCTGATGGCAGACTTGGCACTCATTGTAGAGCCACCCAGGAGGGCACGCAGGGAATTTTCTGAAGAAAAAGAAAAGGAAAGTTGGAACTGATGATATCGTAGAGCTTACGGGAATGGGCAGCCAGTGTTTACAGGTGCCGTGCTGTTGAATTTGCAGGTTAACCTCTGAGTTACAGAAACATTAATAGCAAGTTCTTCACGCTGTACTGCCTATAGAGGTGCAAAGAAAAAGGGAGTATGTTTTTACTCCCTGAAATGTCCAACACAAGGTGACATGAACAGCAAGCAAAGGGCTCTAGGGGAATTGCTAATGTCTACCTCAGCTGTGCCTTCTCCTACCTGGCAACAGTATCCATCTTCTTCCTCCTTTGCCAGGAACAATCCACACCTGCAGTTGAGAAGTCTTTCCACTGTCTAACAACCCGTAAATCAAGTTCTTTATGCTTCTCCCAAATCTCCATAAACTTCAATGTAAATACACTGTCCTAACTGCGTTCATAGTAGAAATAATTATGTCATCTTCTACATAATAGTCATTTAAGAAAAGGAAGACCATTAATTTTCACCCTGCTCAGTTCCACTCGCCAGCTAAGCAGCTCTGGTTTATTGGTCTCCAGTAGTTCACCACTGTCCAGTGTTCCAGTGCACAGACTTTTCACAATCTGGACATACTTGCCACATCTTCCCCATTTTCCTTCAGCTTCAGCGGACATGGAATTTTAAATCCATGTCTAACTAGTGGCAACTTTTTTAGAAGTCTCACCCAGAAGTTCTGACTTTATGCCCCTGCCATTAACTGGTAGCAGTTGCCCAACAATGAAAGACATGAAGCAGTCTGTGCCCCGACCCACCCCATGCACAAACTAACGGAGTCACAGCTTTGACACTGTCTTTGGTTTCCCAAAGTTGTATTTCCCAGATGATCTTAGTTCTGCTTCTGTTTTTCATGTTCAAGATCAATCCAAAAATCAGTCCAGCTCAAGAGTATTAGGCAAATCTACTATAGTCCACTATTGTAGTCGCACATAACCTGTGAATCATCACTAAGCAGTACTTATTCAGGCAATTTAAAAATTCACAATTTGGCCCAGGGAGAAGGCTCACAAAAGCACAAGAACCTCAGTTCGATTGGCAGAAGAGGCTAGCTGTGGTGGCATTTGTAAACCCAGTACTATGAGGATGAGAGAGGGGGATCCCTCAAGCTCCCTGGCTTGCCAGCTTACGCTACTGTTCTATTCAGTGAGTGGTGGGCCAATGGAGCTGAAAAATAAAACAGGAGTACAGTGCCTGAGGGAAGGCATCCAAGTTTGATCTCTGGCCTCCACATTCTCACACACATACATGCATGCATGCATACCTGTACACATATGAACATCACAAGCCCCAGCCAGAACTGAAGGTTCAGGGAATGCTGTTGTCTTCCTCTCACAGGTTGTTTAGAGGACTGTGAAGTCCTGCATAGATTGGCAGCACAGTATATGCCATCTCAGTAGCTCAAAGGCTTGGTCAGACTGCCCTGAAACTGATAGAGAAGTCCCCACTAGGTGCTACCTTGTGTTTGCTATTAGAAATTCTGCAACAAATTAAGATCCAATATCTGTCCTATAAGGGTTGATTATAGACCACACCATAAGCTTCACTGGTAAGCCAGTGAGGTGGTTCATTGAGTACAATCAATTCTGATTGTTAAATAGGTTAATATGTTCAGATCATGCAATCCAATGTCTGGATATGCTTTATTAGTCTTAAATGTGGCAGATTCTTATTAACTTTTATTATGACATGAATAATGAAATATCTTTTGAACTGTAAAAATCGAATGAATGTATCCATGCATAGCAGAAGATATCTGAAAGAATAACATTCAACTTTACTTAGCAAAGTCTCACTGTTTTCATGTATAGATACACCCAAATAGATAGTCTCTTCTATAAAGGTACAAGCACAAGATTGAGAAGTCATCCTTTGAAAATCACAATTGGGAGAGTATCATTTTCATTCTAGGGTCGAGTATCATGTTTTTTCTTTCCAGAGCTTTCTAATGTACTTGAAGGTGTGTGTTTTCAGTGTCATACTGGGAATGTTAATGTACTGTGGATTATAGGAGAAAATCAGAGCGTAAATGGGGTACTGCTTTGCTGTCTTAAATCCAGTTGCGCATCCGAATTCACTAAATCAGAATCTTATAAACAGTATTTTAAACAACTCTCTAACTCATTCTCAGGCTGCCACGCAATCCTCTGGCCACCAAGTTTAAAAGCCATTATCTTATCCAAAACTAAAACCCCAACCAGAAGGTTGGCAATTGTTAGAGAAGGGATCATTTCAGGAGAGGAGACACGTGCACGAGGATAAAGAATGGGTTGGATGAACACGTTACATCTGTTAGCACATTCCTCCATGCAGCTTCAACGAATACTTTCAACTAGTATTTCTCGCTGATAGGAACTGAAAGAAGCCAGTTAAGACAGATAAATGTGATAACATTCCACTAAGAGCTCAATGAGGCATAACTGGCATCCACAAACCTGGAAGAATCTTGGCTTGGGGTGGGGGGTGGGTGCGCAGCACTGGCGCTGAATATCAAGAATCCATACTTGAGGCCTCACCAGGTTTACAAATGTAAGACTGAATTAAGAAGATAAAGTATTTGAACAGCACTCTTAAAGGAGCCACACACTTCTATAAGGAGGAAAAAAAAAAAAGATATAGGAATTAAAAAGAAAAAAAAGATAAAAAAAAAAAAAAAAAAAAAAAAAAAAGCTTTCTTTAGCCAGTCAGGAAAGTATTTGATAGGACAGAGAGGGGAAGTTCCAACCGGACTTTATATCTGTCATCTCTGGGTTTTGATCACAGAGATCTAAGGGCTCAAGAGCCAAGGCCTAAGGCTTGTTCACCCATGCAGCTTATTTTGCTGCACAAAAGGGGTTTGGAATTACTGTTTCCAGTGGGTATGGTAGCTCCTGTACTTAATAACTCACTTGATAAGTAAACTAGTAAAATGGTTTCATGAACAGAAGTCCATGGCAGGACCTCTGCACAGCACTAGTAAGGCATCCCTAAGTGTCTATAGCCATTCATGGATTTACAAAGCCCTTTACGTTCAATCCCAAATGTAGGTCAGGATAGCTGCTGAATGTACCATCTCAAAGCTTCAAATAAGAATCATAGCTGGTGATTCAGTCTCTGAGAGCTCCAAGGGTTCAGGTTGGTTTACTCTGTTGATCTTCCTGTGCAGTCGTGGAGCATACCTAGTCTACACAGATCTACCTCCATGGGCTGGACCTAGGCCTCCCTGCACATATGTTGTAAATGTGCAGCTTGGTTTTCATGCAGGTCTCAAACATCTGGAGTGGAGGCTATCCCAAAACATGCAGCCTGTATATGGAGTATGGTCTTCTAGCTGGGTGCCTCATCTGGCCTCAATGGGAAAGGAAGCACCTAGCCTCTCAGAGACTTAAAGTGGCAGGGTGGGGAATACAGGAGGAGGGGGTACTCAGAAAACGAGATGGGGAAGGATTGTGGGAGGGGGTGACTGGGATGGGTTATAAAGTGAATAAGCAAAAAAATAAAATTAAAAAAAGGAAAAAAAAAATAGAATCCCTCATGAAAAAAAAAAAAAAAAAAGAATCATAGCTGGCCAGCGGTGGCGCACCGAAGCAGTCGCCACACTCCAGAGTTGGAGGCGGCTGCCCGTCCGTCAGTCTCTCCCAAGTTAGAATCCCCATCCATGACTGTCAATCAATGACAGGAAAAAAAAAGAATCATTAGATGTGTCTTTTTATAATGGCCAATTATTCCATTTTTATCCAATTCCTTTTGGGCTACAGATTATGGGAAAGTGTTAAAATTCCTTCTCATAGACATCGTATTTAAGTGAAAAATCCTTTGAACAAGAAGCTTGACGATTAGAGAAATGTATATAATGTAATATATACACATGCTTACCTGAGGTTCATTTCAAAAGCAACACACTATGGATATCATAACAATCATAAATGTTCATTGCTTAAACACAGTAGAGCTGGAGCCCATCTACCCAATGGAATATTACATATTTTTTAAAAAAAAATCAGGGCCATGCATATAACACAGGAATTCAGCTCCTTGGAACTGTCATAGGTATGCGTGGCAGCCTCCTTATATTTCCAACCTCAGAAGGCTAAGACAGGAGACTCCCAGAGCAGTCTGGCTATTGAGACCAGCCATATCAATGAGTTGAGAGTTTTTGACTCATTAAATAAGGGTCCTATGTGCAAACTCACCCAAGTTCACGTGTACCCACACATGTTACACATGCTACACATAGTATACATGTACACCACATACACATAAAAATGGGAAGCCATAGATACATACTCAGAAAAATGAGAAAGAAATAATGCTGAGTGAAATTAAGGAGGCTACAGAACAGAAAATGAGCTTCTTAATGTATAATTGCACTTGTATCCTTTTTGTTGCTTTTGTTGTTTGGTTCTTGCTCTTGCTCTCTTGCTCTCTTACTGTCTTGCTCTGCTCTCTTCTAAACTGGGTCTCTATATAATAAATAGCCTTGGCTTTCCCATATCTTACTCTATGTAGACCAGATTTGAACTCATGGAGTTCCACCTGCCTCTGCAGATTAAATGCTAGGTTTAAAGGCAAGTGTCATCATGCCTGGCATACTTACATACTTATTATACCCAGAAAAATGTCTAGAAACAAGTTTGCTACTAAGTCCATGTCATTATTTGAACTCAAAACAAGAAAATAAGGTGGAAAATCTTCCTCCTCTCCTCACTATCACCGTCATAAACGGCTGTGATGTCAGACCTCCCCTCCTCCTAACCTGAAAGCCATAAAAAGCCATGGAACTGAGATCCAATTATTAGACTCACTCTCTTTAATTCCATTCAACAACAAATCAAATGAGAAAGGAACGTGAATGCTATCAGTGATCAAGGGGCTGAAAGATTGTCATTAGAGGAGGACACATTCCTCTGTGGAGCAGCAGCCCTGCCTGGCCACTGCCAAGAGAGGAGAGCAACAGCCAAATGCCAGTTTAGGTTTACTTCTGCAGCCACACACCTTTGGACAGGGTAAACACAAGACTACTAATCACCATACATCACAGCCTCAGCTACAATGAAGCTTTTAAGATGGGAAGAGTCTTCATCATTATACTACTAATTTTGTGAGACTTGGTTTTCTTTTCCATAAGTATATACTCTCCTGTGTAGGAGACGTTATGTACATGGGATTCTTTGTGCCTATGACTCATTTTACTTCAGTTACAGAAGTACACTACTTTCATCTCCTGTTTCCTTGTTTGTTTGCTAAGTCCGTCCTTTGTATAGGTTTGATATTCAAAAACAAATCTTGCTCTGCCACAGACCTGGTTTACAAGTTTATTTACATTGTTCTTGTATTTGTCTTTCACCACATCTCCACACTAACAAACAGAATTACAAACCAGAATGTAAAACCAAAAAATAATAATAACAAGAACAACAACAAGAACAACAAGAACAATACCTTTCATCACCTACAGGAGGAAGCACTGCAAGTGACCAAGCCAATTCCTATAATGTTCAAATACAGACAAACCCACACAGGGTGGATTCTACACACAGACAAACAGCTTAATTATTTGCTATGTTCAGCATTCTAATTCTGAATTACTGCTCTTTACTCATGCTAAAATACATATGAAAAGAAAAAGGTGCTGAAAGTATACATTAAAAACACACACAAAGTTAAAGAGGGAAGGATCTTTAGCAAGCATAGGATTTAGCCATACTGACTTGAATCTTAGATAAATTTTCAGTTTTCTCAACTAAGCAAATTCAATTTTAACACAGCTGAATTACAACACTAAAAAGCTAAACCCGTAGAGTGAACTTTCAGTTTTTAAGTATATGAGATCTCTAAGTACTTAAAATATAGAGGAAACCAATATGTTTTCAACTACTTTTAAATTACTATAAAACTTCTTCAAAATATTCTCTAATTCCACTATCAGTTTTAAATCAGTTCTCCCTCTGTGAGTATCTGATTTGGAGATTGCCCCCAAATTATAGTTTGAGTGAGACTTTCTGTAAGCTTTATGTAGGTGATATGTCATCAATGGTATCTTCTGACATGAAATCTTCCGTGGCAGAGGGCAGCACATAAACAACGATGCTTCATGGGCCCATTTTATGCACACTTAACATAGTGGTTTAAAAGGCAAGATTCTAAAGCTTTCACTGCCTCTATTTCATAAGTGAAACCTAAGGTTAGGTCCATTAACACTTTGATCTCATCCTCTGGCCAAGTACTTAATTCCAGACTCAATTGGAATTAACTCCAGAGGCCAGCTTCATGATTTTGCCCTGGGTAGTTTAATGAGAATGCCAATAGAAATGCTCTAGCTCCCACAAGGACCTTTCCATACCACTGCCTCAAATTCTAACACGAGAGTCACAAATGTGGATTTTGTATTCAGAAACCTTTATAGATACCTTTATATATGGGAAAAGGAAACTGTCTTACAGATGAGGAAAGTAGATGGTTAAGTAAACTATTTTAGATCCCAGAGCTTCTCAATAGCCAAAAGGGATCTAAACCTAGGAAACACAATTCCAGAAGAATATCTGCTCCTTGGTACTATCTTATACTGAAGAAAGCAAAGGAAAGAGGGAGGCAGAAATGTAGTCTTTAAAAAAAAAAAAGCTTCAGTATTTTATAATTTTCCTCTGATCAGTTTGCTTCCTGATAGAAAATATATTGTTGTTTCCCTTGCCCAGCAACAAGAAAAATAACAAATTATGCTATGGTCATCCCTTAATGCTATAAATTTGCCCTATATGTGTACAGCATGCAGCTTTGCAGCTTTATTGGCAAAGACCATCACATGGAGTCATTAAAATAACCTATTTCCTTTCCATAAGTTAAACTGGGGGCTTGGTACATCGGGTAAGACTGCAATAGAGGTTCTACCTCCAGAAAGAAGGCTGTCAGAACAGTTCAAGAATGGAGATCTGTGAGAATTCTGAATACTTGTGAAAAAAATCCCAAGCAAACAAGACAAGAGTCTTGTGACCTGTTTCTTCAAAACACAGACTACTCCTTAGAATGTGTTTTTATGCTCCTCCCAGGTGTAGTGCATAGGAGTGAGTTTACGTCAGCTGTTGTTATATTCATGCGTCTCTATGGAAAAACATTTTTGCCATGTGTGGCTTGTCCTTGTGATTATATACTTTACTCATGTGACTCTTCTTAATGCTCCAAGCATAAACTGTCTGATGCTCTGAATTAAGTTGGCTATTACATGAGACTTTAGTCCCTCTCATTTTTAGGTCCTGCTCTCCCAGGTTCATGCTACCAACAAGGGTGGCAAGAGAGGACAATGCCCAGAAAGCTATCTGCCACCTTCCATTTAACTCCAACCAGGAGTCAGTTCCTGAGAAGATCTTGGATGGTTGCCTTGAGGCAGTTTTATGAAGTTTGCAGGTTATTTTCCACGCCAGAAAAGGCTTAACTCTGAAAGACACTTATTTCAAAGGTTTCTGCTGGTTCTCAAGGGGAACTCTGCTTTCCACTCCTTTGTTGTACTGCCCAACTCCAACGTTTCAAAGGCACAACTTTGACCCTCTTGGTTGTCATCCCTCACATATTCCATACCTTCTATTTTGTTCTGTGGTACTTCAAGCAACTGTAGCTTGCCAGTAGCAATGTCCCAAGCTTCAAAAGTGACTCCACAGGGTAGTCCATACATTTTGCTTTACTGAGAAGGCTCTCAGAAAGACTTTCACCATCAACCACCGCTTTGTTGATTTTTTTGGTTCCTACCAGGCAACGATTAACACATGGATTCTCAGACATACTTTGAGCACTTGTACACTTTACATTTTACTAGCAGCAGCATCTTGGTGACTGTCTCTCTCATTTGGTTCTATTTAACTTAGAAGCTAAGTTCCACAGTCATACATCCAAAGAGAAAGCAAGTCAAACTTTAGACTAGATACTGATCTCTGCTTCACTTCAATGTCTTTCCAACAAAACGTGTGGAGAAACAAGATACGAGGATATAAAATATTACACTAGTTTCATGACTATAGATAAAGTGAACAGGTGTATGCTGGCAGAGTAGAGAAAAGACAAAAAGAAAGCATGATCCCTCACAGTAGGGAGGAGTCTGCTTCTCAGACTCAGTCTTTTTCTTGAGCATTGGCACAAAATTAAGTCTACCCCCCACCCCCGTCACCTCAATCCCATAGACTTCTAAACCTTGATATCAGGCCAATACATCTTTTCCTCTTGAATTTTCACAGTTTATGTTCCCCTCCCCATCTTGGCTGTTGAGGTCGAAAATGGAACAGGTCCAAGTGGAACAGACTGGGAAATCCAAGAAGCACAGAAAAACTTTGGCCTAGTCCCAACCCATAGATCTCCGTGCTGACTCCAGTTAGCAGAAGCCCTTCTATAACCTTGGAGCTCTGAGACAGTCAGGTGAATACATCCAGGGCAACGCACACACGTACATTATCATTCTGGGAATTACCACTTTGGCATTGGTAGTGTCGACGACACTCAGAGCAAGATCAGCTGTTGTATGGGCTCTTGGTACCTATTCTTGGCAAGCAATAAAACAGGAAATAGGAATCAGTCAAGCCCAATGCTTGTCTTTGAAATGGTACCCTTCAGCCACAATATAAAAACAGCACCAGGTGCCTGCAATCTGTAATCAGTGCTCCATTAAAATGCTTTCAGAAAAGGCAGGATTACCCTGATTTCTGCAGGCAGCTGCAGGAGGTCCTGCTGGGTAACTGCAGAGTCTTTTACAGGTTCACTAAAGACTCCCCAGAAGCAATGAGCTGGAATACTGAGGTTAGGATCCAGCTTCTAAAGACTGTGAAATTTCTATGTAGTTGTCATAGATCGGTGGGTAAAGATTCATAGTTTATGTCTCAGATTATTACAGAGTAACCTATAAATCCGGGTCACACTCAAGGCTCACATGCAAATGCAGACTCTGCCCCATACAATCAGCCATTCTGTCATTCAATGTCAATCCCTTTCAATCAACATGGTCTAGAAAATAACTAACTCCTGACCTAACCAGCTATAACAGTTTGATATCGATGGGGTGAGGGGGGAAATCTGTCAATGGAATACTATCTAAAATGAACTCAATTAATACTAGTATAAGTTTAATAACGGCTCACATTGATAAATTAGAGGGACATTCAGTCTCTGTGATCAAGAAGCTTGGGTCAAGACATAATGGTTACTTTTCTCCTACCCCAATTTGAGAGTTGATGGAGAGTGAACAGAAATCTACATTTGTCATCATAGATCTAAGCCAGTCTAGGCCACTGATCTAAGCCTGTGTCTGCATCTTTGAAAGAAGTACCCACTTCACAAGACTCTCTGAAGCTCTGCATGCAAATCAACTCCCAACTGAGGTGCCTTCCCCTTGAGTGACAAAACCAGCATATCAGAATATCTTATAGCATTTGTCAACACATGTCCCACACAATGTATTTGATAAAAACTGTTGCCAAATGGCACCCTACTTCACCTTCCACATCTGTGATGAAAGAGAGGACACATCCTCATCTCTCCTGGACAGAAAAATGGAAACAATGGGTCCTGCCTCAGCAGTCCTGCCCTCCCTCTACTGTTACCACCCCTCATCTAGGCATAGAAACTGCCAGCCTCAAGAGAAAATAAAAACAAGATGCAGCTGAAGTCTACTGCACTGGGAATAGTGTTGTGACCTGGGAAGATACAGAATGGTTGGGACATTTAGAAGAAGAGGGGGAAAAAGAAAAGGAGGAGAAAGGAGGAAGAGAAGGAGAAGAAAGAAGAGGAGGAGGAAGAGAAAATGCACATGCAGATCAAAATTCAATATGGTAGCCCTTCCTAGAAACTGAAGATTCTGAAGAGAATAAGCAACAAAGTCTTTCCCTTCCAGGAAACTTGCATTCTAGTGGATATGAAGAATGCCCACTAAATGCTCGGCTCTCTTCCTAAAGGGAGTAAGAGTTTATTTTGGGACATTTTGAACGACCAGGGCCCAAGAACACCAATTTAGGTTACCCCAAGCTTCATGTTCTGATGTGGAAGCAATTTACATTTTGTAGTTTGACAGAACAAAGTCCTAATGCAAGGCAAGCTTAAAATACTTTGTTGGGTACTTCAGAGAGGCAGTTACAGTAAGATGGGAAAAGCTTTTCTACAGGCCCATGATGCTATCTGACATTTGTGGCTTTCAGTTGGTCACAGCCAGTGTGTCTGCTAAGTCAATAGATTCCAAAGGTTTTTATCTATCAGTCCTAGAACGTTATTTCTGACCCAAAGGCATGGCTGTTCCTGGGACTATAGCTAGCTCAAGATAAGGTAGTTAATAGCCTCTGGACCTGTTACATTGCAATCTCTCCACACCACTGAGATTCTAATCAATCTCTGCAGACACAGCATCTTCTCAGGACGTGTCATTCATAGGAATAACTCACAAGTCCATAAATTAATACAATAGCTGAGAAGAAGGTGCCTGGGCAGAGGACTAAAAAACAGAGTTATTGCACTTTATTACTAATCATCAGGTTGTAAAATCAAATAATGGGAAGCCCAGATCTTCTAGCAAGGTATCCGGTCTTCATGAATATTTTTGTTCCTAGAATATAGCACTCCTTTTTAAACTAAGCAAATTCATCTGAGGACAAGAACTCTGTCTGTCTGTCTGTCCGTCTACCTATCTACCTATCTCTTCACTCAGTATTTTCTGAGGAATTACTATAGTCTGTATTTTTTTTTTGAAAAGTTTAGAGATCATAGACAAACTAGACATATTCAAAGAGAAAGACCAGGAAAAAGAGGCAAGCAACCAGATTAAATTAAGAAAGAGAATTCGTTGTTCCCTGGGAAAGGAGGCAGGTACAGCTTAATCCTTCAGAGACTGGTGGTCAGGAGATACTTATTAAGTAGACCCTTGAAATGTAATTAAAGAAGTTAAGCAGGTCCATTTACAAGGATTATACAGGCAGCTTCACTTCGGTTGAAAGCCAGATGGAATGGCTTGGGAAGCAGTTGACTCCCTGTGAGTGACCTAATAGGTCATTTCCTGTCAGTGGTGTCTACCTGTGATCTATTTGCACAATGGTGCCCTGAGAGGCAGACCCCAGCCTCAGGGGGAATGCAGGGACTACTCTTTTTGAACAGAATCCATAGAAAGTACAAAAGAAACATCATGGGGAAAAAGTGAAGTGTCAGACAAACATGATGTCAGTCATTGTTGAATGTCTGTTTGGTACTAACGATCACTTCAGGGGGGTCAGGGTGGGAAATATGTTTAAAAATCATTATCCTATAATAGTATGAGATCCTGGGTTTATTTTTCCAGTACCAAGCAAACCAATAAATAACTAACTTATCTCCCCAGTAAAGAAGTTCACTGAAGAGGCAGAGGGCCAAATGGATAAACTGTCTTGGTTTTTTTTGCACATAATAAAATACATATTTTTAAGTAAAACACATTTTTCAATTTCTCTTGCACTTTAAGAGAACTTGGTAGCCCAAGGCCTGGATCCTTCTTCCTACAGTCTTAAATGGATAAGTCACCATGACTTCCTCTTTCCTGGTTCACACGGAGGTAAACATCCTTCAGTCAGCCTGCCATGTTTGAATCCTGCTAGTCCTCCGTTAGTCACTGAGGACTGGGAACCTGGTATGCACAAAGTAAACAGTACGCAGAACAGTGAAAACATACCCTTTCAGAAAAGTAGATTAGAACTGGATTTAAACAGAATCTAAAATACTGATTCACGGCAGAGTGAAGCTGAGATAAGAAGCTATTACCTCAAGGTGGATGGGAGTGACCTAGAACATCAAAACAAATAAAACCATTCAGACCTGGAACAAATGGCTGAGGTGCATATTTTACATTCCTAAGCAGACCTGGCCTCCAGATTCACCCAGCATCCTTCAGTCCCTATGTGTTACAAGGCATGAATGTTATTCATGACCTCTATGCTGAACTTTCCAGCCCGAGGGCTTGGCTTCCTCTACCCTAGAAGCTCTTGTTGCTTTAATCCAGACATTTTGGTCTCTCTATCCCTCTCTCTGCCTTTTTCTCTCTCCCTGGGTTCTTGCCCATGTTTTTTCTTTTCCCACTCCCCTCTGTCTCCCTTCCTATGGTGACTTCTCTGGCCTAGTTCCTTGGGACCAGTGAATCCACCAACAAATCTACCTTTATATACTTTAATTTGGCTTGAATCGGTTCATTTCACTAGCAAAGGATACTTACCAAAAACAAAAAAAATCAACTATTTTTATCACATAAACATCTTTCATACTCTCACTTGCTCGCTTCCAACACGTCTGTCGTACTAAAGATGTGCAGAAGACAAACATGAGAGACAAATATGAACACCATGAAATGTGTCGTGGGGGCGAGAGGAATGTGGGTATTAGCAGACACATGTGTGGCCAACTGGTATAAACTCATAGAGATTTCAAAATTTTCAGTTGTATTTATAAAACAAGAAAAATTTTTGAAATTGGCACACCCAGCACAACAGCAAGTCTACTCAGAAATATTTTTCCTGAGTAGATCACTGAATGAGTAGACAAAGATGCATACTCTAGAATGTCTCTACTTAATGAGCATTAGAAATACGTGCCTGAGTTGTCCTCTGAGAGAGGGGTGCCACCCGGCAGCTGACTCAGGCAGACAGAGACACCCACAGCTAAACTGTGAATAGAGACTGGAGACTCTTTTTTTGTTGTTGTTTTTTGTTTTTGTTTTGTTTTGTTTTTTTCACAAATAGGACTTTTTATTTGTCACTATTAAAAATCTGGATTTTAAACAGATTCTTGGACTGGTGGTTCATATCCATCAACTCGTTCAACCTTAGCACCTGTCTCGTCTCGACTGGAGACTCTTAAAGTAGAATTTGAGGAAGGACGGTAGACTCTGAAGGGGAAAGGAACTCTACAGGAAGACCAACAGAGTCAAGATGAACCAAAAACCAAAGAACACACATGGGCTGGACTTAGGCCTCCCCACTCAGACGTGCAGCTTGGCCTTCATGTGGGTATCAAACAACTGGGAACAGCTATCCTAAAAGCTGTTGCCTGTACATGGGATATGTTCTACTAGCTGGGCTGTCTTGTCTGGCCTCAGTGGGAGAGGCCTACCCTTGCAGAGACTTGAAGTGCCAGGGTTGGGGGATACCTTTGGGGAGGCACCCACTCAGAGGAGAAGGGGAGGAAGAATGGGGGAAGGATTGTGGGAGAGGGTAACCAGGAGAGGGCAGTAAGCTTGATGTAAAGTGAATAAGTTAAAAAAAAATAAAATTAAATGTAAAAAGAAGAAAAAAATACCTATCTGGTGGTTCTCTTCCTCTGATATCCTAGTTGAATAAATGTCTCAAAATAAATGCCTGCATTCCACAGAACCGTGTGTCAAATATGACTTGTTTATGTGTTCCTGCATCCAGTCAAGCATGTCATTGTGGATCCACTATGTGCCAGAGAAATAGGCCAGCCACTGCATGTATCACTGTGGCAGAAAAGGCCCATTGAAGGAAACCTATCTCCGTCTGGCAGGAGAATGAAACTCCTGGCCTGGGTGGACACTTAACATTCCAGCTGGGGTGCTCAATGCCTTGGCTAAGTGACCACTCCTCAGGAAATGGGATCACTTAAGGCACGCTGAGTAAGTATCACTTTAATGAGATAATCTATCCCTTCCCAGAATTCCTGCCTTTAGCACAGTTGCTTATATAACTTGGCTATACTCTGACACACATAATGGGTACTTTTCTGTATTATTCCGAAAAGGGCAACTTTCCCTTTTTTCTACTTTCTACCCCTTCTCTAAGCATGCTTTCCCTATCACTTGGGCTTCACTCCTCTAATGAGTCCTGTTTCTGTCATGTTGACAATCTAAAATGTCATGCCTTTTTTCCCCCCAACTTTCTCTCTTCTCTGTCACCCTTCTCTCACAGTTTGCCTGCCCTGAGGTTTTTCTCTTAAAATCTAATAAAATTATCCTTGAACTTCTGTTCGAGTCCCTTCTCGATTTTTTTATTTTGTGAATGAGACTAAGAAGCCTAACAGCAGACCCCTATTGCCTCAGTAGCACACGGATAGGTCCAGTAGCACCACACTTTCAGGATCCAGTGTGGATGGAGCATTGAGCCTGTGGGGAGGTTGTGCACAACCACTGCCATCAAAAGGACCACTGGCTTAAAGCCCATGGCTCAGTTACAGACAGGTAGCATTCTTTTTCCTCTCAGTATTTTTGATTTGCACCTAGCCATTCTTTGAAAGTTCTGGGAAGAAATCCTAGATTTCTGTGGTTATCTCCAAAATACCTGGAGGAAGATGAATTAAATGATGCCAAAGGATCAGGTAAGACAACCACAGTGTGTTTAATTCCCCATGTGACCTATCTTCAACTACACATTGGTACAAAGTCTGATGGTTTTCTAGGTGTCTCTCCATAAAATAGAAACATCTCTATGGTTTGAGAAGGGTTCCATAGGGTGAGCCTAACTAACCTGCTCCAGCAGCACTGAGAAGCAATGAGGAGAAAGAGTACAGGGTTATAAATCAGGTATTTTTATTCACCAAATTAAGATAAATAACTTAGAACCAATTAAGGTTGATAAATCACCTCCCTGTCACATCTCTGCAAAGGATCGATGATTTAATTAATGTGAAGTCATTTGGTGTTTGCTAGTGGCCTGGATGCTTCTTGGCTGCACACTGTGTTGATGCTGAGTTATTTGAGACATGGTTATGCTATTTTCTACTATTCCAACTCTGACCATCTATCCTAATCTTCTCAATGATATGTAAACATAAAAACCTCTTGCTACACTGTTTGAACTAGGGAAAACCGAGTGATTAGACGTGAAATCATAACAATACAGTGAAGAAAATAAAACGTTTCATCCTTTTTCTGAGCAATTAACTTAGAAACCACCTGGAAATTAGCCAAGATAAAACAGCCCAGAAATAAACAAGCTCAATTACAAAATCGAAGTCCTGTAGACATCTATTCTGCCCAAGACAAAATTGAGATGCTCTAATTTCTTAATGAGGTGAGGGGAGGGAGAATCTAGTTTGATACACAACAACTTTTGAGATTTCATTTTACTCTATGTCATGCTATTAAATTACAAAGAAATTCATCTGGAGAAGACTACAAAAACAAAAAACTCCATAGCCAGATTTTAGCAAAGAAAAGACACAAAAGAAGAAACTAATGAAAAAGTACTAGAGGAAAGGAAAAGATGCCAAAGTATTTCCAAAGTCCCAGACCAGTACGAAACCTAAAAGAGTAACTCAGAAGGAGCTGTTAACATAGCAGGAAACTCACTTCATGGAAGAGGCAGACAATTATCAGGGAACTAGAAGTAAGGACTCCTCCAGAAAAGCCAGCTGTTTTCAAGAATTTGACCTCAGAATCCCAGCAAAGGCTGCTCATTGTCAAGCACTGGCTGCCTTTCTATACTCAGAATATGTTAAGCCAGTGATCAAAGTATAGCGCACCTGTCTCATAACTGGATTGAGAGGTGAGGTTTCCTCATGTTTGTTAAATCAGCATTAAGAGTCTTCACCACAGCACATGAGGCAAGTATGACAGACACATGTATCATTATTCTATGGGATATGTTCAATCTCTAGTGTCTAGAAAAAGAAAAGGTGGTGGCAGCAGTGGTGGTGCTGTAACAGGGTCTTAATAAGTTGCCCATGCTGGCCTTTAACTTATAATTTAACTCAGTCAAGCCTTGATTCATTTTATAGGACCTTATGGTACTCCCGTCCCAGCCACCCAAATGTTAATATCTGCAATTACCACCCTGCACCATCAATGGCTGTTTCTTGTAAGGAACAGTAAGCATGTGGGTTACTATGAGGACAGAGTATATTAGAGAAGATTTAGGCACCTGTATATAGAAAATAAATTACTCCATAGACAAGGAATTTTGATGCTTCAGGAGACCTCGGTTCTTACTCTGTGATTCTTCAGAACTTGCTGACCTGTTTTATGAACCACATGAGCAGGCCTCTAAGGTCTAAACTGAGTGGCAGATAAGTGAGTCCTTGAACCAAGAAGAGTCAATCTGTCTACATTGTTGCATCGCTTGGAAAAATAAGTCAGGCCAATCACATGCTGAAGTCACACTGCAAGAAAACATGACTAATCCCACCCATAGGCTGAAAACACATCACATTAGTGTCATCCACCACAAGTCAGGAGTGGGAGCTGAAGATGTGCTGAGAATTACAGTGCAGAGAAAGACTGAGAAGAGGCTAATTGTATATGCGCAAAATTACAGATTACAGACACAGTTCACATACAGATTGAAGACAGTGCAGCAGATACGCAGAGGGGGCATGAAATGGGGAGAGAGGAGACTATAAAAATCGCAACTGTTGCTTACATGTAACCAAGTGCATCTATGAAACATGCACACTGAAGGGTACACAAGATAAAACTGACAAATGTGTGTCTCACTTTCTGTATTTACAGAGGAGAGGCCTACAAGCTACCCAAGTTGGCTACCCCAAGTCATTGTGAGAACACAGGTTAATATGAATATGTCGTTTGTCATGATTAAGGGGCGAATATAATATCCTGACAGCCAGTTCAGAGTTTTTAACACAGAGAACTTTCACTGTCTGTCAGATGCTCAGTTGGCCTTGCTTTCATCATCCCCAAAGGCAAGATAAATCCAGTCGAAAGATGTATTAATGCAAGATGAATTTGGAATTTGTGTAAGAGAAAAACTAACCAATTCAAGGTTGTAATTCTCACAAACTCAAACCACAGTAAATATGTTTTTACAATGAAAACGGGCTAATAAGATGGCTCAGCAGTAAAGAAGATGGCTGCTCTTTGAGAGAACAGGGTTCAATTCCCAGAAGCCACGTGAGAGTTTACAACTATCAGTAAATCCAGTTCCAGTGGATCTAAACCCTCTTCTGGCCTCCAAACATGAGATAAACCTGACGTACAGACATACACAAGGACAGACACTTAAATACATAAAATAACAAAATATTTTTAATTTTTTTATACAATATATTTTTATCACATTCCTTTTTCTCACCTGGTTCTACCAAGCTCTTCCTATCTCCATAAATATTCAACTTCACGTTCCCTCTCAAATGAGCAAACAAAGAACAGGAAAAATAATAAGAAACATTTCAAAATGAACAAATAAAAATAAGAAAGTAAGCAAGATATAAAAAAATGACCACCACCACCCCCACAGTAGCAAAATGAAATGGGAAACTCCTGGTGAACAGGTTGCATACTGGTGTACTCTGGAATCCATGGAGATGCCAAAGGGCCACAGCAAAACATAGACGAAACACCTTCTCTGTCAACTACAAGGCACTGAGTGCAACAGCTCCATCCTTATCTATTTTTGCTTGCTCCCAGTTTTAAGTAAACTTTCCTTTAAGAGACAGGTACTACAGAGAGAGAGGGAAAAAACAAAGAATCAGAAAGCTAGTTCTGCAGTTCAACCTTTCACAGGTTAGGGCACTGAGGCCCAGAGGGGGAAAAATTATTTATGTACATTATTGTATAAAATATTATTATATTTATCATTTTATATTTATTACATAAAACATATTTTATATTACTGTACAAAAGTTTACCTGAAATATCTAGGTATCACATACTCATTTAGATACCTTCTATAGCTGCTTTATTCTCTTCTGTTTTAAATCCCCTCCCCCTCCACCAACCAAATTCTTTTTTTTTTTAATTTCATTTCTTTTTTATTGGATATTTTATTTACATTTCAGATGTTATCCCCTTTCCCCATTCCCCCCACCCCACCCAGGAACCCCCTATCCCATCCCACCTCCTCCTGCTTCTATGAGGATATGCCCCCACCTACTCCCTCAACTCCCACCTCCCCTTCCTTGAATTCCCCACACACGGCGCCCAGCCTTCATGGTACCAAGGATCTCCTCTCCCACCTATGCCCAACAGGGCCATCCTCCCTTATATACAGCTGGAGCCATGGGTACCTCCCTATGTGCTCCCAGTCTGGTGGTTTAGACCACCTACCAAATTCTTAATGCTCCTGGATTCTGCCTAGTGCCCACAGATAGCTCTGCTCATCTTCCTCTTCTTGAGTTCACAGACTAAAGGATAAACTCCTTTACTTCTGTATCAAGTCCAAATGTTATCTTTGTTATCAACTATTAGTGTGTGTGTGTGTGTGTGTGTGTGTGTGTGTGTCCATGTATGATGTTTGTGTGAAGATGTGTACAACGGTGTCCAAGTAGAGTTCTGAGGGCATGGATCCTACTCAGGTCACCAGGCTTATACATTGATCACGTTTACCTGCTGAGCCACTGCAGGGCACATTATGCATCTTTGTATCTCCAAACCAGAGTACCCAACCCTTAGAAACAAAGCAAATGTATACATATTTTGAAATATGTATAACTCTTTACACTGAAAAAGCAATATAAAAATGGATAATGAAAAACAAGGGGCCAAAATAAGAACCACCTTTCATAGGTAATTGTTAGCTAGCATGCTGTACAATCTTCTAAACTGCTCTCTATAAATATATAATCTACATACAGAGAAAAAGACAATTTCAGTGGTATATTAGAAAGAACCACAACTAACTTTACTATTAAATGTGTATATATAACATGTGTATGCAGGTATATGTACAATATATGTAAACTTTTATTAGCAAATAGAGGAGAGGGAATTTATCACATTTTTTAAGTGTACTATGTTATTTCTTTATACAAATATGTCATTTCAATCAATTTTCCATTAGTATATATTCATATATTTTAACTTTTCTATGATAAAAATACAAGACAACTACTATGCATCTATATGAATATTTATGGAAAAATTGATATATACTTTGAGTGTTGATAGATATGACCAATCTCTATAATAGAATACAATTTGGGGGGTATTTTGTGTGTGTGTGTGTGTGTGTGTGTGTGTGTGTGTATATGAATATATATATATATATATATATTGTTTTTTTAAATAGCCTGTCCTGGAACTAGCTCTGTAGACCAGGCTGACCTAGAACTCAAAGAAATCCACCTGCCTTTGCCTCCTGAGTACCAGGATTAAAGGCATGTGCCACTACTGCCTGACATAATACAAATTTTAATTAACCTCCACCTCTGATGTATCCAATTGTTCTTTTCCAGCTCAATATATTTTGGTCTTTCTATTTTTTGCTAATCTAATAAGTGAAAGATGAGCTGATATTAAAATTTTCATTTCTTAAGTTATAATAAGGTGATCATCTTAGTTTTTCAGAAAGAAGAGGTTCTTTTAAAAAAAGAAAGAAAGAAAAACACTCTTCAATAATGTCTAAATCATCTATTCTTATGTATATGTTAGAGATTAAAAAAATGAGGGCAAAGTCTTTTTGTTTAGTTACTGGGTTAAAAATCATACAAACTTTAGAAATAAAAGAGAAATTGCTCATTGGTTGCTATAGAAACCCTAATTCTACTTAATCTAAAGAAAAAACCAAAGTGTGTTGTAAGCAAGGTCTCTGTCATTATAGGAGGACTGGTGAGTAGGCACTGGCTCATCTCTAACGCAGAGTTCTGAAAATGAACAAGGCTGAGCTAAGCTACTTTGGCCCATTTGTTGAGACTCACACATTCCTACAAATCAACCTGAATTTACCAGACAGCTACTGCAGGCTTGGCAGACACTGAAGACATAAACGTTGCTGAGATCTTGCCCCTGACCTTGAAGAGTCGCTTTTATTTATTTATTTATTTATTTATTTATTTATTTATTTATTTATTTATTCTGTGTAAAACAGAAAGTTATTTGGAGATAATATCCCTCTTACCATGAAATCTTAAAAGTGCTTCACAGAATTGCCTTCAAAACATCAATGCTGCCTGTGATATTTAACAGGTTAAGTAGCTCAACTTACGACATTTGTCAAACGGACAGAAACAGGATTGTCTATGGAGAACATGCATCTTTTTAGCCTTAGCTATAAATGTTCCTTGCTCTCACAGTAGTGAACATAAACCCCCATTTAGTTAATTATTAGTTGGAAGAAGGTTGGTTATTTTTATAATTGATACAGAGCCAAAATGCCCTGTAAAGAAGGACTGTTGCTCGCCGTGTGTGTCAGGGGGTGGAGATCTTAGGTTTCTTTGTCATCTAACCTCCACATTAGCTTCTGGAGAACATACCAGTCATGGAAGGCAAAAGGCGGAGAGATACATAGTCAAATACTGTGGCAGAAGAAGAGCCTGTGCCTTCACATTCCTCCCTGGTCGTCTAAAGCATAAACTGTGAACCGAAAGGATTTAAATCCTTGCATCCATACCTGAGTTTCTACTAATACATGACTCCTCCCATGACCCTGGGTGGCTTCAGGATAAGGTTGGTGGCTTCAGGAAAGGGTTGATGGCTGACAGAATGACCAGGGCATGTTTAGAGGGCTAGACCTTTCCTCCATGCTCAAGGATTTCTTATTTCTGTTACCACTTTTTTTTTTTTTATTTCCAGCACTTTCCTTTCAACTTTTCTTACAATTTCATCTCCTTGCTTACACTACGAATTTGTCCTTGCATGTTGTCTACTGTGTCCATTCGAGCCCTTAATAGATCATAGTCTTGTAAATTCTTTACTTGATAATCTTAGCATCTACATCAGGATACAACCTGGTTTTATGTTATTAGTTGTTCTTCCTGTGAATGTTTTTCTTACCTTTTGGCATACCATATATTTTTTTCCTTGAATGTGATTTGTTAATAGGAAGGAAGGTAACTATACTACTAGTGTGACAAATTATTTTCTTAATAATTAAGTCAGAGGGTAGCACTATCTTTTATAATAAAACATACTCCTGAATTTATCTATGCTTATTCTTATTTTTTCCTCATAATAATTTCAATGAGGACAAAGAGTGACATTATCTTTTACAATAAAGACAGTCTTCTACAATGAAGACAAATAGTGACATTATCTTCTATAGTGAAGCATATTCTTAAACTTACACGATTATTCTGTCCAAATATTATCTTCTACTAGGTCTGTGATCTAAAATGTACATATACAATCAGAAGTAGACCAGCTTCTCCCATCCAAGTATTAACAATGCTTGACCTTGCTTAGCTTCCAAGATAAGACAAAATCAGGTGGGTTCAGGTGGTGTGGTCACATACGAGGCTAGCTTCTCAAGTGGCCATCTGTGATATAATTTAAGCTATTATAAAAGACTAATTCACACTATCTGTTATGGTTAAAAGATAGCACTAATTATATATATATATATATTTCAAGTTCACGTTTCTTTTAACCCAGCATACTGATACTGCAAGAATTTATTCATTCAAACTGTTTCCTGAAAGTAGGAGACCCAGCCTGTTATCACATCACTAATGCAGTGAGATACAGGGAGTGTTTAATTCCTCCACAGCTGACCATACAGATTCTGTTGAGAGAAGACAACAATCTCCCTGTTACCAACAAAAATGTTTAAATATTCTGAAGTTAACTTGTGTTAGAAAATGCCATGCCACTGAGTCCTGGCTTTGTATGGCCTGTTACAGAAATGATCATACCCTGTTCCTTCACAAAGCTGATCCGCGTTAAAGAAATCAGCACTGGAATACTCATCTTCCAGATTTCTAAATGTCAAGTTGGAGGAATCGAGATGTGGACATAATCTTCTGCTTCACTGTCATCTGGGGAAAGATCCTTAAACGTACAAAAGAAACAAGAACAGGATCACACGGAAAGGTCTGGCCAGTTTCTTTAATGTCATCTCTCATCTGAAGTGGAAGGGAACGTCAACTGCTACGCATGTGGATGATAGCTCCACTGTTGCCCGGAGGAGCAGGACTGCTGAGGAGACTGACTGTTAATTATAAAGCAAAGGGGCAGCTCTTCCTAGAAGACACCCACTCTCCTCCCCTTACTGTCTTAAGTCCTATTAAGTTAGCGACTAGCTTCTATTATCACAATTAAAATGTGCCTTTCAGAAGAAGCCTAACAAGCCCCCAAGGGAAGGGTTTCAGCTGTGATTTTATTTGTGGAAAGAGGCCTAATTATGGATGCGCATGAGTTCTTTTTCACAGAAGCACCTCAAGAACCATCAGTGCACTCAAGACACTGGATCTAAGATGCAACCTTCCTACCAGGCAGGAAAAGAAAGCAACTGTTCTCTTTTAATAGATTGGATGATGGAGAACATAGGACACGTAGTGTGAGATGATTTTCTGCCAAGAAAAGCAAAGCACTGCTGTAAGATTCATCCAAGACATGCATCTAGCATCATGTGTTGGACTGGATTAAGATACTCTACTACAAATGGAGACGGGCCCAGTGGTTAAAGCAATTAGTACTCTTGCAGGAGACCTAGGTTTAGTTCCTAGCACCCAAGATGGTGGCTCACAACCACCTAGGACTGCAGCTCTAGGAGACCTGATGCATTTTTCTGATCTCAGTGGGTACCAGACTCACATGTGGTATATAGACATATACTCAGACCCATGCATAAAATAAATCTATAAAAAGAGAAGATATTTACCACAACACCACTTTCCTTTCTTCAACATCATTTTTGGTGAGTCCTGTTGGTGACCAAGGCCAGGTCAGTGTCATAAAAGCAAATGACAAGGCAACACATCACACATGTCTAAGGATATTACTTTCAACATGGAAAGAGCAATTTGCCAAGCATGAAACGGGTGCAAGAAGCTCCACCAGTATAAGAAAAGTAATCAAAAGTAAGCAATCAGTTGATGTAGCAAATGTTCCTGAGCCACACATAAAACACAGCACTAGGAGGGAGTAGGGAAAACAACACAAAGATGGCTGAGGTCTGCCATAAAGAATAAATGTGAGATCCATCTCAGGATCTCAGGGGAAAGGTAAGCAACTTAACAGTAATCCGTCAGCGAGGGCATAAGTGCAAATCGATAGCAAGCTAAAAGAGAAGAAAGCGGCTGATCTCTGAATTATCACTGGCAATCAGTGATATGTCACATCAAAGGAGAGAAATGTCCACTGCCACCACAACTGGCTAGGCTTCTTTAGATCAGATATGCTAGTACCCTCCTCCCTCTCTTCTTACTCCTCATATACTCAGCAAAGTCACAACTGATGCTTCTGAAGTCCAGCTCAATGGAATCCAAGGAGAAATGGGGCTCTTAATCACCTGACTCTGGAGACTGTCACACCTACACCATGACCACAGGGGAAGGGAAAGGCAATGCTGAGTGGAGCTGTTTATTGAACTTTGTGGGTAGACATTTAAAATCGGTAGGGGACAAACTTAATAGATTAGGACTCGAGAGGAAATCACCTGAAGTTAAGGGGTCACTTAGCCCCTGATAAATCACTTATGGTTTAAGTCATTTGAACTGAGTATTTATTACCCCAAGCTAAGGGTCTAACTTGCTAGTACTGTAGTTAGCTGTTTAAGAGTAGGACTCGAGTTGCTGTCATTTCTAGGCCCCTGGTAGCACCAGTGCAATGTCAACTGTAGAACAACTGATTGAAAGGAGGTATAATTAAGCATCAGGTTCTCTTCCTTGGAAGCTACCCTGGGCCTGTGGGTGAGGGGCTAAGCACAGCAAGAAGCGGAGGGATGGTCAATGTTGAATGTCGTTCACACACATGCACAGCCTGGGCCTACAATCACCTCCCTCTTGCAAGGCACTGTCTCGTTCATGCTGATACAGCTACCTTTAGTAATCTGATGTGAGGCTTGGTTCCTGAAATGCAGTCTTTGCATCTCTCAGTGACATCCCAGCATCACGGTACTGGGAAAAGAAATCACTGCTAAAATAAACCCAGAAATGTCTACTATCTCTGCTCTTAAAACAGGGTGGGATGGAGATGTTCTTCTATCTCTTTGGAGCCAGAGTTTTCAGGCCATGGGCTTATAGCCTGCATCATGAGAGTTTGCTCAGGCATATTGCTGCACATGACTGCAAAAGACACCATGCACTCCTGCTGTGGCTTCAGGAAAACAGGGATTTCAGTAAGAAGCTCACAGCCTCTGTCACTGTACTTCACTGCTTTTTCTTCCATTTAGAAACTTCTCCTGCCATGCATGTGTGCATGTGTGTACACATTCATGTGTGCATAGTTATGCTTCTATATAGAAAACTTGGATCCCAACTGTATAATAAACGCCTGAGAATTTATTACAAATACAGTTGATACTAGCTTCTGAAGGAAAGAGAAAAATCTGGAATTAGGAGCCAGACAAAAAACTACGCAAAGAAACTCTGCTGGCGGCATGAGCATTGTTGAGGTCGTTATCAGGTCCATGTGTACAACATACTCACGAGAGAATCATGACCCAGCTCTCAAGTGGAGTAAGCCAAAACAATTCCCTCTAAAGGACTAGCAAAGTGCTAAGTTTTGCCTTGAGGCCTTACGTAATCCCGTTTCTCCCCAAGATCTATAGAATCTTAGGCTCAGCACTTTCATCTTAGCTTAAATCCCTCGCATCTTAGCTTGGTGCTTTTCAGCAGTCGAAAGGAGTTTTCTTCAGAGCTATATTTCACAAAGAATGAGTATTTCACTGCAGTGAAATATCTTACATATTGCAGTGGTATCTTAACATATTGAACAATGGGTAAAACTAACACAATTAAAATATAGATACCCAGGCAACTGGCTAAACACTCCTAGATTCATTCGTTCCCCATATGGACCTCCAAACACACCCAACTTATACTCATCCTTTGAAAAATGACAAATTGACATATATCATAGACTCTTACTATCTCTTAGGTGTTAAACTACTGGTGTTGAATGGTATATTCTATGAATATACTAGTCTAAATGTCCCTTTGACATGAGATTTACTTTGCTCTTCCTCATAATATCTTTTGAATCTACTATCATGTATTAACCATGTGCTGAATAAATACTACCACTTGATTATTTATTAGTAGTAAGTCCTATATATGTATCCTGAGAAAGCTGTCAGTCTTGAAGACACTTAGCCACATGAGTCACTGTGTAGACAACTTTTATAATTGTAGGTGTGGAGTAAATGATGGTTGTGCTATTGACAACAGCAGCAGTCACTCTAAGAGCATAAACAATCACAGCATGTGAAGGAAGGGCTTCGTGACCTCATGCCTGTCGGCTAATTAAAAACCATAATCAGTGCAAGACTGAAAGTCCATCCCCTCCCACCTCAAACATACAGTATTAAAAACAGTGCTGGGTACATGACAATCAACTCAGTTAACTTGGTGGAAGGCATGAGTAAAACTGGCAAGAGTATTTGGGTTCTCTCATCTGCATCCGAAGACTCCAGTCACAGTGAAGTGACCCTCACAACAACATCTTTCACCCTTGAACATCTCAGAAGAATAAAGCTGCTTTTTGTACCTCAAAAGCAGGGTTTCCAAAACCCAGGTTATTGTCTGAATGCCCTCACATAAACAAGAACGGACAGAATCTCAGGATAGGACACGTTTTTTACTAGCTTTTCACCAAATAAGAACTACAAGCACAGGAGATGTGGCTCGCTCCAGCAAGCCCTCCTAAGGTGTCCTTTCCAGGAATCCTCCCCAGAAGTCCTCCCTCGGGCCTCAGCAGACTTCCCTGGCCCCATTCCAGCACCCACCATGTGAAGTCATTAGGAACAAATCTGAGTCCCATATAAACAAATATTTCAGACATTAGACCTAACCCTACATGGTAAGTAGTCGGAATGTACTTAAAAGAATGCAGTCCTGGCTGTCCAAAATTGACCATGAACTTGATAAGATAAATTACTCTGCACTATTCGAGAATCATGGGATGTTATTATTCAACAAGCTGTTGTTTGTAGAGCTGTCTCTTTGTTAGATTTTTGGCATATGAAGAAGAGAATCTTCTGCCAACAGTGATCCTATTTACTTACTCTTCTGTTGTCTCTCAAATATGGTTAAATAATTCTCCAAAATAGTGATTAAAAGTTACAGCTTTAAAATACATTACACAAAAACACTTTGCACATGTCGAAAATTTTCATATATGCAGAATACGTTCAACTTCCATTAGTCCTTAGAATAGTAAATAGTATCTAGTAAGTCATAAAATGACTTTTAATTGCCAAAAAAATTAAAATTGCTATCCTAACGTCTTCTTTCATACTTTTCTGTTTTCAAGGTTCTCGTCAAATACATTCTGGTCAAAAAGTTTGTCTCAAGTCTCCTTTGTTAACTTCCCCAGCAAAACCTCCCAAACTAGTCCGCCAGCAGCAGCCTGTGTATCTTATGTACTGAACTCACAGATGGCATAGAAAACCCAAGACTAATATACAGCAGCGTCTATCAGGAACTAATGGGCTCAATAGGAAAGTTTAAAAGCTAGCCCAGGTGCTAGTTGGCATCATTTCTACGTAGTTTGTGGTGACTGACTTAATTTGTGGTGACTGACAGAAGTAGCACACAACTTAACAAGTATATACAAAACATGAAGTTAAGACAAGTCAGCAAATGAAGTTTTGAAGTAGAAAAAAATTTTATTTTCTAGACAGCGTTTCCCTGTGTAGCCCTGGCTGTCCTGGAACTCACTCTGAAAACTAGTCTGGCCTGGAACTCACAGAGACTCTCCTGCCTCTGCCTCCCAAGTGCTGGGATCAAAGGCAAGCACCATCACAGCTAGCTGAAGTAGAGAATCCTTAACACTGCAGTGCTTCTATCCTAAAATTTAAACACATGGCTTCAGGTTTCATTTAATTTCAGAGGGACTTTTCTCTCTAAATCTCATTTGTTTATGTTGTTGAATGCTATCTTACAGGGATGCACCTGGCCATCCCACTCCTGAACTCTCAGAACCTGACAGGACAGATTTATTTTTTTTAAAACACATTATCTGCCTGTAGGAATATTAAATAAAATATTTAAAATTTAAAAAGCAATTAAAAGAACACACTCTAAATCCAGGTGTGGAGGTAACACATCTGTAATTCCAATTCTGAGAAGACTGAGGCAGGAGAATTGGCTAGAATTTGAGGACAACTTGGACTACACAGTAAATACCCCACAGCCTGTGCTACAGTGTAAGACACTCTAACGCAATACTGACCCTCTCCTAAGGCGCAGCTTTGCCTCCACTGATTCCTGATATGGATCCCAAACACACTATCTTCATTCCAAGTGAGATCTCACAAAAACGTATGTTTAGAACCAAGTTACAATGCCACCAAGACATACATGAACATGCTATGCAGGACATTCTGCTAAACTCTGAGGAAGAGTGACACACAGAAGGAACTACAGATTCCCTCCCCTTCCCATTCTCTGTTTGTAGAAAGAGTGGTGCTCTCCAGGGACAAATGCTAGTCACCCTTTGAGAGAGTACAAGAGGCTGGGGGAGGTGTTCCACAGTCCTTCCAGCACTGTGAAGGCCAGGCAGGAGGGTCCCTACGCATTGAGGCCAGCATGGATGACAAAGCGCCACCTTGTCTCCAGATAAAATCAAACGTACAAACCAATAATCTTCAGAGTGTTCTTCGACACATACATCTATCATGGCAAGTCAATTTTACAACACTTTCTGCTTTTCGTTTGCATTCTCTCACCTACTACAAGTTCCACGGAAGAACCGACGCCAGCTGTTTGATAACTTGGAGATCTCTGAAGACACATGACTGAGCAACAGCCCTTGAGTGTTTCAGAAACACACGGACATACATGCCTCAATCCGGGGGAATCAGTACCGTAGCAGATTCCACACCTTAAGGAGTCTCAACCAAGGCAGGAATGAAGGCTGTTAATTACGGCTCACTTTAGGATGGACTCTCACACTTGAAAACAGACTTCTGAACTATTCCAAAACTGTCTCTAAGAAACAGGCAAGAATAACGGCAAAAACAACAATAACAAAAACAACCCCCCAAAACAAAACAAACACACAAAAAACTGGCCCTCAATGCTTCCATAAAACTTCCAGGAAAACTATCATTAAAATTAGTCTCAATTATACTCTCTCTTCTCAACAGAAAAGCAAATTTTAAATCTTAATACCAACTGCTTAGTATACTACATACTTAATACTACAAAAAAAAAAAAAAGTTTCACATATATTTATAACCTTTTGGGGGGATGGAAGGGGTTTATGGCGAAAGGGTCTCTCTCTGTGTAGCCTTGTCTGTCCTGGCACTCACTATGTTGCCTCAAATTCACAGAGATCTGCCTGTGTCTACACTGGGCTGGGATTAAGAATTAAAGTCATGCACAACCACTGTCTGCCACTTTTTTTTTTCTTTTTAAATAAAGCATTTAACTACCTTTAGTATGGCCTAATAGTTAGGGCTGCACTTCATGGGGACAAAAAAAATCACACACATAAAATTTCTTTCTGGCTTTAAGGAAGAAGAACTTTCTCAACAGGATACCAAATTATAAAAAGATGGGCCATTTGACTTGGTAACACCAGTGCCCCAAACTCCTGGCATTCTCTGGTTAAAGTTATGACTTTATAAAGACACCAATCGCCGGGCAGTGGTGGCACACGCTTTTAATCCCAGCACTTGGGAGGCAGAGGCAGAGCAGGCAGATGGATTTCTGAGTTCGAGGCCAGCTTGGTCTACAGAGTGAGTTCCAGGACAGCCAGGGCTACACAGAGAAATCCTGTCTCAAAAACAAAACAAACAAACAAACAAAAAAGGCATCAATCACCACATACTGAATGTTTTCCAAGGGGAGATGGGTCTGTTCAACAAATTTAGTATGAATTTGAAGATCTATGGGCATGTATACATTTCCTGTTTAGTTGAGGTGGAAAAGTACTAAGGACATTGCATAAGACTACACGTCTCCTGGACATATACAGCCTCACAAAGCCCCACCAGCTGTTCTGGAAGTATGGTTTCTGTGCAGACCATGGAAACTGCCCCATGACCCTGAAAAACAGAAATTACTGTCCACTAGCGAAGATAAGCTACTGTTAATGTGAAGGGTAGTGAAACAACAAGCTACTGAATTCAGCGGAAACAGAGTGAGACAAAGATTCCCGAGGCCCCAGAAACTGCAAAACCTAGGGGATTTTATTATTCACATCTTATACACATCAGGTGTTTGGGAATGAGAGGCCAAAGCATAAATCACTCGTTGGGCCAGGGGTGGGGGCAGGAGTGCTTAGAATCCCAGGATATTTTCTTATAGGGTTTTGTTCAATTAACTGCAAAATTTAAAAATAAAGTAGTTATAAGCTCCACAGTTGAGCAGCCAGTTGGATCCTGGGTTCAGAAGTGGAAAATCCATTACTCCGTATCCCATGGCCAATGCGGGCTTTCCCTCGGAGGGCTAAAATCTTCAGACAGGAACACAAATGAACTTCTGCTACAGCTTTGATTTCCTGCCGTGATTAGAAAAACCGATTATTGAGAACTGTTTTCTATCTTCCTGGAAGCTTCAGCACATGGCCCTCCTCTGGTATTTGTTCTCCTCGTTTGAGTGGCATACTATTGAAGAAAAGGAATGTTTAATTTTTTTCGGTGGACCCTCAAAAGGTTCACGTGTCGCCAAGTGAGCAGTGTTTAAAGCTTCTCAGCTGTAATTTATCATAAACTAGGGAATAATGGTGATCCTACTTCATGAGGAGGAAAAAAAATGCAGTTCATAAACAGCTAATTTCAAATTCCCCAACGGAGAAAAAAACATAAAGCTCTCCTGAAGGCAAGTGTGGTCACACACTCCTCAGGCAGGGGAACAGTAAATCAGGGCATAGCCTAGACTACAGGCTACTTTGTTGAAAAAAAAAAAAAGAAGAACAAAAGAACAAAGAGAAAAGGACAAAAAAACAGATTATCCTGATACACTTGAAAACTGAATTATAAAAGAAATAAAAAAGCTTTGTTTTGTTTGGTGGAAGTAGATGATAGCGATTATCTCATGCTGTACAAAAACTGAGAACTGTTTAATGACAAAACTAGATGTAAAGACTCTAGACTCTAGATTTTCTCAGGTTCTTCTGGGGCCCAGTGTCAGCACAGGAAGCTGAGGGGGCGGGTGGGTAATGGACAGGGAAGCTTCAGGGCCCTGCACACATGCATCTACCAACAACTTTCTCCACTCGCCTCCCCCAGGCTGGTTCTTCCATCAGCTCCAGAAGGAAAGAGAATTTTAATCTCTTGCCAAGACTGAACACCTGAAAACACTATCTATTCCTAAGGGAATTGCGCCACACTTGTAGAAATGGGCTTACTGTGTTTTAAAGGAAATGTTCCTTCTAGGTCACAGTTCAGAAAGATCTAGCTTTGAATAATATGCATGGCCTGATTATTCTACTTCGGAGCATACCATACTCCTCATTAATAATAAGCACAGAAAATGAAAAATGTTAGAAATTTGGCATGGACAACTGTTATGTTTCCCATATGGTTCTAATTAAAATTGATTTAGACCAAACAGTGCTTTTTCTTCCTTCCTTCCTTCCTTCCTCTTCCTTCCTTCCTTCCTTCCTTCCTTCCTTCCTTCTTTCCTTCCTTCCTTTTTTAAATTCTGCAACTAAATGGACAAACAAGAAAAAGAAGAAATCTGGAACTGCAGCTTTTCCTGTGACTGAGATACACGGCAGAGGCAGCCCACAATGGAGAACAAAGTCAAAACGGCTCATTATATGGCAGTCTGATCTTGTTACAGTGTGAGCTTTGGGCCAGACTGTCAAGGTCGAAATTGCTGATTTGCCATTTATTACATGTATATGACCTTGTGAAACTGAAGGCTTTCATGGGTCCCTCACCCACACCACAACAGACACAGATATAACATGGTTCTTTGCAGTAACAGGTTTGAAACTACCTGGTCGAGCATCATCAGTAAACTTAGTATTATGGTCTTCTATGTTTTGAAGCCCCTCTTGTTTCCTTTTTCTCTTTTTCACTTAAGGAGTAAAATGTTAACAATGTTCTAGTTGCTTAGCTTTATCAGTAAATACTGTTTAAACCTCAACACTTCCATTTCCTTCACTGTAAAATTATTTCTTCTCTAGAAAAAGTAAAAAGCGTTAGAGTCCAGTTTGCTTTTTTTCCTAGCCATGAATGGCTGCTGTTTCCCAACTTTTTGATCTAGAATAACAGACTATTTCTGATAACCTAGGAAATCCTAAGAAATAGGGACCTGGCCTATAAAATCCTTTGTTGGGAGGATTTCTTTTCTTATTAAACTAAATTCCCTCCCTTATTCTTTCGTGAGAAAAGAAATTTTAAAAATTAGTGTTTAAAAAGATTAAGTGTAGTGAGTTAAATGGGGAGGGGGTTGGGACTGGAAATGGTGGGGGTATAGGAGGGAGTGGATGATCCCTGGATGGAAGGCTGCCTTGTCAGGTAAGCACTCTATTCAAAGATTAGAGCTTCTTTGTGAAGCCGAGAGTCTTGCTCACTGACGAAAAGTACTTCCTGTGATGTACTTCCCCGTTAGAGATCTCCTGGGACTCCAAAGAACAATGGGTCCAAGGAAGTAACTTCTGACTCTGAGAACAGAAGCAGCTTCCAGAACAGCGACTACTTCAAGGACTGGCTGCGTTTCCCAGGCCATGGATCTTAGCAGGCTGTTGGGAAGGGGAATCTGGTAGCAGAGGACTGAGCGCTCCAACATGAATCAAACCCATCAAGGACTGATTTCAAGCTAGCTACCGGATTGTTCAAATTCAACACTTTTCTTTCTGCTCCTGCATCGACCCTGAAAGTTTTTTTTTCTCTGTCCAAATATTTGTGGTCATACAGCTCAATAGATCTCCCTGGGTAAAGAACTGCAGTGAACTATTCCATAACAACAATGCAATTATATATTGCCTCCAACTCAGCATATCCACCAAGCACATTTTTGACCAATCTCTGTATGAATAAATGTTCACAGGAAGAAACTTCACTTCACCTGAATCTTGTGCATGCCTGGTTAACTGGTTAGAGTTTCAGAGTTGTACAGAATTTGGTATGTTACAAGTCTATGACTAAATTATCTTGGGCTACCTTTAGCCCTATAAGAAGCAGTTTATTGCCTTCCTTTGTATCTGAACTAGTAGCTTTGTGATCCTTGGGTAAATCAAGTAGAACGTATAGTCTACCACTAGCTTTCCAAATAATCAGTAAGCTAAGAATACTAGCAGACACCATCTGAGGACTGTGACAGGAGTTTGTTCTGTTTTGCTTTAACCAATCTACCCAATGTTTCTATCAATTTATTTGAAAAGTATCTTGATCTATGAGCATCTTGCAGAGAGTGATAGAGGAGATCGTCTCAAAGCCTTGGGAGAACTCCAAACTCTCTAAGGTACGAACACAAACTTTGCTGAGAAGTTCCAGATATAGAAGGCAACCAGCAGAGAGTAATGTGACAAAATACTAGGTTACCAGAACACAGATTTGAGGCTGTTCTTTGGCGTCACCAACCAGTGCTACCTCTCTCCTTACACATTCACCTTCTGGCTCCTTCCTTCTATCTTTCTACAGTCCTACAGAAGCAATGACTTCTGCAGAGGCATGCACTGTGATGTGGTGGGAAAATCCTCATTCTAGATTATAGAAAGTTGAATCCTGTTTATGATCTGCCAATGTAAATGGATTGGCTTGGTTTGGGATATAATCACAAATCTCTCTAGGGACCACTGTCTTTTCATGAGACCTAACAGAGATGTTTCTATCCTTAAACATAATGTTATAAATTAAATATTAAATTTCCATTGCACACTACTTCTGATCAGCCAAAACAGTCTTCATAAGAATAGCTAACATAAATTAAGACCCCACTCTGTGATAAGGCATTATGCTCCTCAATCTTTTGTTTTGGTTTCTCAATTCAGGATCACACTGTGTAGCTCTGGCTGTTCTGGAACTCACTATATAGTTCCAGACTGGCCTTGAACTCACAGAGGTCTGTCTGCTTCTACCTTTCAAGTGCCAGAATTAAAGGTGTTTGACACTATGCCAGTCTCCTCAATCTTAATCTTAACTATGACTTTCTAAAAGATCTTAAGAAAGCCAGGATTGTTCCATTGTATTGAACTCACCACCTACTGTTCTGGTAAGTCCTATGAAGCAAAGCTAGGTGGCCTTTCACCTTACCTCTCCATTTTTCAGGTTTTAAAACGCTTGGTGAAGATGTCCATGAAAACACAAAAGAATAAACAGCTTCATGAAAACTTATGAGTAAAACAGAATAGCAGAAGGCGAGGAGGTGCAATTTCCATCAACAACTTGTTCTCTTTAGAGAAAACTGAAGCAATCCTCCAAGAGCTAAAGCCCCAGATTCCAGGTCTCAGGACTGTTGAATACCTCAGAGCAAGAGGACAGGGCGCTGTCAAGATTACTAACCCTTTGGAGTGGGAGAGATGACCCAGTGGTTAGGAATACATACTGTTCACTCAGGGGACCCGAGTTTGGTACTCAGAATCTACATCAGGCAGCTCACAACAGCCTATGACTCTAGGGAGATTCAACTTCTCTGGCCTATGCAAACACCTAAACTCATGTGCACATACCCATACAGAAACACATACAAATGAACAAAATTAAATATAATTTTAAAAAATCTCTTTAAAAGATATATTAAGTTCTGAGTTGTTTAAAGAAGTGATTCATGTCTTACTGTGTGGGAAAAAAAAAGAAAAGTATAGTTTCTCACAACCCTAACAAGCTTTGACTCTACTAAAAATACAACAGTGAATCCCATAAACTACAAATGCAAGAAAATCTGAGAAAGGAAAGATCCAACATCATCTAGACTTCTTTGGGATTCCATTTTTCTTATATCTGTGGGTCTGTGCTTTGGTTGGTTGTTTCTTTTTGAGGGATGAGATAATGAGACATGGAGGGAACAAAAAGATGTTAACGAGGACAGAGAAGAGTAAAAGTAAACCGAGGGTAGACATGGAAGATCCTTGAGGAAGAGTGAAAAGAGCTTTAACCAGAGCAGGTCAAACTGAACTGCCTGGTGGCTGCAAAGCTTTACTAAAGCATCAAAACACTATACTCTATAACAGACACCGTGAGTGGTACCCCACCACCATCACCACCACCACCACCACCTCCATCTTCCTTAGCAACCTCAACCTGAACAAGTGTACACTTCTGTCTCGTGCTTTGTTATTCACTAATCCTTCCAGACTTAGTAATGAATGTTGAATAGCATCTAAAAGATTGCATGTGCAGATTCTTCTATCAATTTTTCTGATGATAGGTTTTGGCATCCTAATCATTTTTTGAGGATTATCATCACACCCTATAGATGATTTCAGATGATCAGACTTAGAATCATATTATCAAGTTTGTTTTTTTTTTTTTTTTTTAATTTCCTCTTTTCCTTTCAAACTCCTTTCAAGTATAAGGAGTGCTGGCGGAGGTGCTTTGTCAGTCAGAGGAGTATTTTGAGCTCCGTTAAATTACAGAGGGGTGGGCTTGCTTGGCATCAGTTACTGGCAAGCCTGATACACTTTACACATGACAACAGATGTCTCCAGCCTGTCTTCCTACTTACGTTCCCTTCGAAGTGTATCAAGTGAGAGCCACCGGGAGATTCAGCTAAAATTGGCCTGTTCCTGGAGGTTCTGACGCCCTGTCAGTCACCTTCTGAAGCAGCATGACCACATGAGGCAAAATCAAGTAGCAAAATGTCCCAGTTAATTGAGCTCAAGATAACAATATATCATTTAGCGGCATAACGTAAAATGATTTAAAGACTCATTTGAAAACATTGCTCCTATTATACACATCAAAAACAGACACACAGGTGGGCACAGAATCATGGATAATGTGCTCTTCCAAGTGACTTTCATTGACAAGAAGACTCAGAAGGTTTAGAGGAAATGGAAACGAAATTCCTAGTGAACAGCCACCCAATGGCCTCGTTTGAATCCTAGTCAGAATCTTTCTTTTTTTTTCTCTAATCTTGACATCAGCACCGACACTTTCAACATCCAAGTCCACTGACATTGCTCTTTATTCTTTTATTGCTTCCCAGCCAACAACCCTGTCTTCCATGTCTCAGACCACTACAACCTAAATAGCCTCAGTCTCAACTATAACATCCTCAGCTTCGGTTTCCTTATGCAAAGCCCTCTCTCACTGTGATTGACAATTTCTGTCTCACGGGAAGTTTAACTTCATGTCCACTCTTACCAGCTTACTCTCTAAAGGCCATCTCTTTGACAGCACATTTCCCATAACGCTAGTCCCAAATGTCCTAAACTTACTTTGCTCACTTTCTGCCCAACTCTAGTATTAGGTGATGTCTACTATAGCCATATGTCTACAGCTGAGCACCGGGGCGCTAGAGAAAGACACACAAAGTTTGTGTCACTCAACATGCATGAGGAGCAGCTACAAATAAACTCTCACAATGTTGGAAAATTCCACTGCTGTCAAACCTCTATCCTTTGACAGATACACTGACCAGCTCCTAAGACAGTCACCTAGAAAGAAAGCCATCTTTCCAAGCTATCCATTGTTAGTAGGCTAAGGTACATCTAGTACTGTTGGGGACCAGGCTCCAAGATGACCAGGTCCCACAAAGGAGATGACAAGTCCCTGGAGTTCAGGCAAATCTTGCAGCCTGACTGACAGTAAAAATTCTTCTTTATTTATGCAGAACTCAGTAGGCAGGGATGGATTCATGTTGTTTCAAAACATAGATTATATCACCTTTATCCCTGGACATGTATTTTAACTTCCTCTTGGTCATAAGTTTAGTCATCATTGATAAACAATGACAGAACAGAGATATCTTTTACAATCACTTTCCTTCATCAACTCGATAGCCCAATATTTAAGAATCTTGTGGTTTCAAGAACATTAGAGAGAAAGAAAATCTCCAAGCCAGCCTGGGCACAGTCATATCCCAAGCAATATATTACTAACTCCTAATGGTCACAATGTATAGTATGAAGAGGCTCTTAATCTGACTTGCTGCCAACTTCTCTAGTCCACTGAATCTTGTTTACCTTTTTCAATTTACCAGAGTAAACTTTTGTTCTGATTATCTTGTTCCTGAGTAAGTACAGGGGCAGATGTTCCAAGAATATCTTGGAGTCAGAGCCTCATATGGAGATCTCTAGAGTCTTTATCTGAGTCACAGCCTCCAGGGCATAAGGAAGACCTCTAAGTAGGCCAGATAAAAGAGGGAAGGGTAGTATGCTCAGGACTTTCCTGGGAAGCTTAGAAGCAAGACTTCTGGGAGAAGGCACAAATGATTCCTAAGAAAATGTCCATCAATCCAATATCCAAAGCTATACAAATACTAACCCTCCCCTCCCAAGCATACAATACATGGAGATCATGACAAAAAAGGGGAAGACCATACGATTCTATCACTTGGCTCAGCTTTTCTGGATCCTGGTCAAGCAGTTTTGCTGGCTTTATGACTTTCACTGTCCCCATTAGATATGGCTGAGCACTAGACACATCGCCAGTGCCTGCCCTTCTGTTGCATTCTGCACTGTTTTCTCATTGAAGGCCAATAAAAACTCCATTTGTGTCTGAGAGTCCACTTCATATTACCTTCAATCATCTCCTTGTTCTCCTTTTTATTTAAGTTGTCACCCATATCCCTCCAGTCAAGTATTTTAAAATACTGTGGTGGCTACTCTCGGATGTCAACTTGACTATGTTTGGAATCAACTAAAACCCAAGGAGCTGTACACACCTTTGAGGGACTTTCTTCATTAGATCATTTGAGGTAAGAAGGCCCACTGCAAAACTGGACCATGCTTTCTGGTGTGGCCCTGGACATGGAAGAAGGAAGCTTTTGCTTTTTGTCCAGGTGCTCTCATTCTCCAAGGCAAGTTCATCTCTCCTGCTGCTGAGGCATTTCTTCCCTCGTATTAGAAACTACTTTTTGGGGGACTCCAACATAGACTAAAGAAGAACAGCTCTCTAGGAATCCTCTGGGACTCCAGCACCAGAATGAGACTACTGAGACATCCAGTCTTGTAGACAAAACAACTACCTGCTTCTTGGCCTTTCCACTGAGGGGAAGCCATTGTTGGACTAGTCGGACCACCTCCTGTAAACCACTCTAATAAATTCCCTTTTAATAGGCCACAAATAACTGTTTTACAAACATACACACACAGGTACAAAATATACATATATTAATTCTATCATTTTTTTCCCTCATAAGAAAACCCTAATACACATATCGATTCCTGCACTGAAGGAATCTAACCCAACCTCATATCCCTAGCTACTGCCCTGGCACAATGGTCAGTTGGAAACTAGGTTTGTAATCTAAGTTAGCTGAAATAGAGAGAATGCTGAGGCAGTGGAAGCTCTAGAGAGAGACGTATTTTTTGTGACATTGTAGGGTAGATAGAACTTACTTGGGAAAGGAGACAACAAAGAAGTGGACTCCAGATAGGAAGCCAGGGCTGATTACACTGAATAAAAATGATGATAAGCCACAGTGCTCAGCCTTTTAGTTAAACAAGCCAGTAAATTCTCCTTTGGGTGTAACCCAATTTGAACCAAGTGTTCTTTTACTTACACTAGGAAGAATTTTAATTAATGCAATTGCCAGAATTTCAAGCTTGTGAATTTTTTATATATTAACAGGAGCCAGGAGTTTGGACTTATATCAAGTAAGACTAAATAGAAGTGCTGGCTCCATTTTATTACAAATCCTACCACTGTCCCTGTCATCCACCCTGGGACACCTACTTCATTTGGAACCAAAGCCAGAACTTTGTCTAAAGCCCAAATCCTGAAATCAGAGGACAAAGACTGTCTCAAAAGAACATTTGCTGCTAACAACAGAGAAAACATATTCTGGGCAGCCAAAAAACTATAAACATGCACTGCAGAAACTCATTCAAATATTTTTAAAACAGTCCATGCTCAAAATTAAACAGGTTTGCTGCCTGAAGGAGGCTTGTCAACCTCCCCTATAGTGTTCCTTGTTTCCTAGGTGATCTCACCCAATACTGAGCCTTCATCTACCATCTCTGCACCAAAATGCCACATTTTTATTTTTTTCTGACTCACAAATTGAACGCCTACCCAACATCTTTACTTGGATGCCTCAAACTCATCTCAAATTTAATTTAACCAAAATAAAATTCATGACCTTGTGACTACCCCACCTCATCACCTACCTAAAAGTGACCTTTCTCAGAGCTCTTACTACGAGATGAAAGAGGGGACAACTTGTTACTGGAGCACTCAATTATCTCTGGAAATGTGGTTTCAAACAGGGAGTCATCATTCGATCCTAACCCAAATACTGGTACCACAAGTCTCCCCAAAGCATTGTAGAGCCTCAATAAGAGCATGTAAATTATAAGTCTGGACTATGAAAACATCCTTTTATGTAATAATTAACAACTAATATTTCAACTTAGAAAGATTGTATCTTACTAGGTATAATAAAACATAGAAATTATTTTACTATAAATACAATATTTCACAGATTTTTGTACACTTTGGATTAGGACCAATATGACTCAAGTACAGGTTCAATTTCGAGCACCCACGTGGTCCCTCAGAACTGTCTATAACACCAATTCCAGGGGATCCAACACCCTCAGGCATACATGCAGGCAAAACAGCAGTGTACATAAAATAAAAACAAATAAATCCGCTTTTAAAAAAGTAAAAGAAATGAAAAACAGAGAACTTTTTTCTTTTTTCTCCTAGGCAGCCCAGGACTACTGTTGACATAAGCATTCTGGCAGGTGTGTCAGAGCTACTACACTGCTATCCTCACTGCTAACTCTGTAGGGCACAGGTTAACAGGAAAACTCACATCTGACTATTTCTAATGCAATCACCAAAGCAATTGTTATTTATGAAGAGTCATTGTTGGCCCTCTAATCAAACTGAAATTTCTTCTGTAATAAATAAACCAGATCCTTTAATAATGTCTTTTTGTTTTTTTTTTTTTTTAATTTCAAAAATATCCATTTGGAAAGGTACCAATTTACACCTAGTTACTGCACAAAATAATGCAAGCCAAATGTGTAAACTCAATCTTCCTCATGATCCTGAGCAAGGGGCCTTTGATTTTAACACCCAATTCTCATTAAGAGAAAAAATAAATTCATGCAAAAGCCATGAATCTTATTGCATCGGATCTGAATGAGGCAGCCTTGATTCATGACAAAATTCCTTTTATAGAAATTTGTTTCCATTTTGTACTCTCCACCGTTCCTTGAGCAGTGTTCGGACACAGAAGTTGTACAACAAGGGCACGTGAGAAACATACCATGATGATAAGATAACTTTTTTTTTTTGGTAAATTTCCCCTTTTCCTAGCCTGAGAGGATGCTTAATAAGAAACAGGCTAGCAAGTTTCTGGTGATGCCTACTGTAAATCTGGCATGTATCAAAGGTAAAGTTAAATGGGGTTTTGGGGAGTCAGTAGTCTCACCAAAGGTAAGATGATAAAAGGCAGACAGGTGGTAAAGTACCTTTAATCATTCTTAGCATCTTAATTAAAACATTTTGACATCATGACCAAAGACTGTTGAATATCAGACCCATTACACCGAGTTAGCAGATGTGACCTAAGGCTAGTAGGTCTCAGAAGCTTCATCCTCATGCATTGCCTACCCACCCCTCAGGGCTACTACAAAAGAAATTAAAGGAAGAGAAGATTATTTTGAAACCCCAAAGCTGAACACAATTTAAACTGTCTCTGGAGATACTTCCCTGAACGCTGCAATGACTTCCTCGGAAAGTTCCTTATGATGAAGTCAGAGAATGAGGTCTTTTAAAATGTGAATCTCTCCGTTCCATTCCCAGGCTTAGAGCCACCTTATTGCTGGAGGGTGAGTCTGCAGAAACTGGCTCCTCTGCATCCTATCTCCAGGCTTACTTTTCAACCACAACAAATATACAGTGGCTCCCCAACCAGTCTCTTCCACAACTAGCTTCTGAAGTCTTGATAGGATTTCAGGCTGGGATTGCCCTTTCAAACTCAGAACTGCACAGGCTGCTTTTAAAGCATCTTCCACATTATCCGTTGACTCTGAGCTTCTGCAATCCAAGGAAAGACAAAGGCTTAGTCTTAGTAGTTGCCATACTAAGTTCAGGGTCCAAAGTATGGCAGCTCAATATATATTTCCTGAACAACAGGCAAGGGCGATCTATATTTGCATAGTACCAAGTAATGGGAGGAAGGCTATCAAATAGACTTAACAGTTTTAGTTAAAATATGGTAGGTACATATCTCTTATCCAGTCCCACAAGACTAGTTTTGGAATTCATAATTTTTGGCATTTTAGAAAGGTAATATGGTATGCAACCCTTATATTCTCAGAAGGGTCAAGATTAGTATCACAGGATCAAATGCAATAGCTTGCACCAAGTACACACATGATCCCACTAAATGAGATCAATGAAGGACTCTCTGTCATTCAAATCAGACTTGACCAGTGAGTGGGTTATAAGGACTTTCAGAGCCTTTTGGCTTTGGAAATCTGAATCGGCATGGTGAGTCTCTACTATCTTTTTTGTGTACACAATTTTCATATTCCTTCTCCCCTCTGCTCAAAACTTGTTGTGGCAAAATAGGCCTGTATTTAGCTACAGATGAAAGTAGCACACACTCAAATAGCAATAGACAGGTTATAAGTCTTAGTTAAAAGATGAGCCAAAAGTACTCTGTGAAGACAAGATTCAGAGCTACATACAGACTCTGATTATCACGAGCAATTCCATTAAGTTCCTAGAACATTAGAACAATTAAGGGAATGCCAGGATTTCTCATTAAAGGTCCAGGAGAGGAAAACAGTTGACACACAGCCCAGAAATGAAGGAGTGATTGGCTGAATGCACATGCATGCGAATATGCAAATATTGTTAGGAACTGACTCCTATCACTGTTTCTAAAATATATCTCCAACTAAATGAGCAAAGAATATATGCATACAAACAAGAGCATCCTTAAGCCAAAAGTAAGCTGTCCCAGACCCACTGGACTTGTTTCCATACCAAAACAAAATCAGGTACAGCCGTGTATTGGCTCGTGTGACAAACTTCTTTTAGAGCCAGGTGACAGCAAGAGTAAAGCTTGCCCAGGAAAGCAACAGACACTTTTCCTTCCTAAGAACAGCACTCTATTAAGAGGAAGGGGAAGAGGATGGATGCCTTTGTTTGGGATAAATCCCAACACCTGGGCACCCACTCTGTGGTTACCAGAGAATTTAAGAATTTTTATTTCTGAGATGAGGAAAATGTTGTCTTCAGTCTTTATAGCAGGAGTCATCTGATTCTATCACACACTAGAGGCCAATAGCATTAATAGCTATCTATGATTTACTCCAGGGAGACATCATTGAATGCAAGACGGGGAGCTTATTACCTTGGAAATCTCAGTTAATCCTCACATTAATCATAACTTGCCTCACAAAGCTAATATCCTATTTTACACATAAGAAATTAGCCGCTTCAGAAAAGATTTCAAGTAGCTGTGATGTCACCTCTTGTCAGCCATTTAGTTTCTACTCTGAAAAAGAATGGCATGTCTCATGCTCATTCCCCATAACACACAATTCTATACTCTGTTATACATCTTTTTCAGGAAGCATGAGGCAAAATCAACTCCTTTGTCTTTGCTAAAAAATGTATTCTCTGTCTCGTCAGTATACTATACCCTTCTACATACCGAAGCTATGACAGGAGTGCTGAAGGCAGTAATGTACAGGTTATTATCTCATTCCCCAAGCTTTCAGTCTGGACATGTAACCAAGTAACCGTACATGAGGATGAGTGGCATGGCACAGGAGTGATACAGGTCACCTCTACCTTGAGTGGAAATTTGATTTTCACAAAGAATGTTTCACAAAGGATGTCAAAGAGGTTCTGAACCCTTGACTAGATCTCAGGATGGACATAAGATAGATGATGCAGGTTATTTCAAGGACTTCTGAGAAGTATCAGAAGATATTGTGGGAAGATCACAATAAAACGAGAGAGGGTAACTCCAGTCTTAGTACAGTCTTCCACAGCTGTCTCATCAAAGCCACCTTGTCGCATAGAACTGGAAAGGCAAGGCCTGGGGCAGTCAAGTGGATAAAGTGGGTATAGGAAATTCTAACCACTCCTTCCCCACAAACCTTACAACTCTCCTCTCTCCTTCCTATTCTTAACCACAAACCTTAAGAACTCAGATAACTAGTTTCTTGCCTTTCTATGAGACTAACTTGATGACCCTTTGAGCAAGGCACTATTCATGCAAATGTTCTTCATCTGGGAGGACAGCACAGGAAGCCAAATGGGATCAGCAGGGCAAGAAAGCAGAGTTTTTAGAGAAAGAGCACAATCACATGTCACATTGCCTACAGCTTCGGTATCCACCACCATAGTAGAGCACAACAGAGTCAGCAGGCTCTCACCCATCCTCTGGAGCACTTAGAGCTATGATGCATATGCTTTCTGAAAGACCAAGGGTCTATCTGTACCTCATTCAGGGTCTCTCATTTCCTCTTCAAAGGAAAAAAAAAATGCTATCTTGTTGGTATACAACATGCTTTTACTTCTAACAAAGGACGGTTTAAACGTGTTCTCTCAATTGTTATGAAATTCCTGGCACCCTACATGATGGTTGGATGCATTCTGATTTCCTATACAAATTCAGAGTAAAAAGTCCTAAGTACAAGGAGTCATAAAGACCAAAACAACTGACAGAGGACCATATGCTGTAAAGTCATAAAATGAATCTCTTCCTGAAAGAATAGTAACCAGACCAGACATAAAATATTGGACACTCCAAATTATTCATTTAGACATATATTTTTATATTCCCAAATAATAAAAAAATGTATAGAGGTATAAATTTTTGTTTTATTATTGAGACAGAGCTTCACTATGTAACTCTGGCTGGCCTAGAACTTGCTATGTAGACAATACTGGTTTCTGAACTCACAGAGCTCAACCCATCTCTGCCTCCCAAGTACATGGACCCACCTCATCCACGAAGCAATACCTCTTAATTTTCCAACAAGACAAAGTCATTATTTAGTTTCCTATTTATACAGAACCAATTAAAGCTTTAGTTCCTGAAAAACAAAGTAACAATGTCTCAGAAAATGGCTGTAACTGAAAACCAGGCTATAAAAGAACCTTAAAAATATTTGAAAATTCTACAAATTCATACTGAGTTCCACGTTCAAGTAGAGTTATGGTTAAACTATACAGCTCTGATTTTCTTCACTGGGAAAAAAAAATTAGAAAGCCAACAGTCAGGAAGAAGAGAAGACTAAAGCATTTAATTAGATACATAAGGAATTTTTTTCTGGGAAAAAAAAATAAACCAGGGATATGGGATAGTCACAAACTAGATATTTTGTAGGGAGAAACAAATTCCCTGTTCTTTTTTTTGTTTGTTTGTTTTGTTGTTTTTTTAATTAATATCTTTTAAACAAAAGAAAAAGATAGAGGCCACTAAATTACCTTCAGTTATCTTAATGTGTGATAACAATTTTTCTTAAGATTGTTACTTGCAGCTCTCAAATAGTATCTTATTTTTGTGCTGTATGTCTTAAAAGCACAAAACAAGGATTTCTTCATCTTTGGTTGACTAAAAAGAGTATTACACACACTTACCAGGCACAGTGATGCTCCAGAGTCAGCCACAACTCTGGGACTGCCTCTCCCCTATTCTCAGAAAGTCTCTTTATCCTACTGAGAAGCAAGGTTTTCAGCACACTGTCAACTCTGGGGTCAAAACCTGCTTTGATGGAGTCAGGACCTGAAGTCTAAACTAATTTCAGTATAACTAAACTAAACTAAACTAAACTAAACCTTTCACTCACCTTTAGTCTTCAGAGGTACATGAATCAAAACTCTTGCACTCGCTCATTGGCAGAAGGAGAAGTATCAAGGGATGTATAAGTACAAAAGAGAATATTTGTTGAATTTGGGCCAAGAAAGGAAGAAAGCAAGAAAGAAAAATAAAAGAAAGAAAGAAACTAACGAGTTAATTTATCTATATGTGAGTACTCATCTAGGAAATCGACCTTATTTATCAAGAGTCAACTGTCATCATGAGGGCTGTGCCCACTTAGCAACAGTGCCCACTAGTGCTAGGGAGGACCACCTGGGAGGAAGAAGCATAATTAGAGATCACCTTTAATTCAGATAAAGTCTTTCAGGTTTTAGAGATTTTCAAATGTAACCCTGGTAGACAACTAAGGGTACCGTTATTAGATTTGTCTTATGGATGTAAAAAGGTTGAATTTGGTATGAATAGAAAAACAGAGATTAAGTTCTAGAGGCTCAAAATGAGTTGGGATGTTCCCTGAAATTCATAGCACATCTCTTTATGCCTAAATGCTTTGGGGATTGGGCTCCAAATGTCAATGAAAGACTTCTGGAAAAATCCGTTTCTTCTCAATAACTGCTATAATTCATTCTCCCATGCCTTACCTAAGCTGAGCTTATTTAAAATGTGAGTATTTCTCTTCAAGATGAAGTTCCTATTGATAGGTGTCGGATGTCTCTTGATAGGCAGTTCCCTGGGTGACAGTGGCAGGTTCTGACCACAGTCTGCAGCTGCTCACTGCTACTGCTCATTACAGTGGGGAAGAGACGCAGCAGTCGCCCTGAGAGCTTCCTCAACCAAGAACAGAAGGACAAACTCTTTGTGTCTTGTTTTCCAATTTTGTAAAGTATATAAATAAGAGAATTCAAGGAATCCATAAAATGTCCTTAGTACCTATCTGTAATCTTAGACTCACTGAAATGAGGTCCTCATTTTGAAACTAAGGGCTTCAACCCTTGTCAGAGAACTGCACAATGAGGTTAACACAGTGAGGATACAGAGAAATACTGTACTCATCCAAGGCCATGAGTGGGACCTGACCTATATCCCTCTCAGAGAATAAGGATGTGGGAGGGCCTTACTATACCTACCACAATATATATCCTGTGTTTCCTCGGTGCACTGTAACATTCAAAATACAAAACGCTACTTGCACATTTTTCTTTTGGCAGGAGGTAAGTAAGCAGTTGAGCCATCTGCCAGCCATTCCTGTTCTTCTGTGTACACATCTACACATGTATAAGATAATGTAATTCTAAAGGAAGTGCCTTAGATACCCATGCCAGGTATTCACAGCCACTGGGGACAAAACAGCTATGTGTTAGTCACACCCACCCCGCTGCACCTCCAGAATCCTCTACAGGAGTTAAATGTGATGAAAACAAATCTCTTAGCCAGGTGATGGTGGAAGATCTTTTAATTCAACATGGGAGAGACAGGAGAACCTCTGAGTTTGAGGGTAGCCTGGTCTGCAAAGGCAGTTCCAGGACAGCCATTGCCCTTCTGGGATCGGTTTTCTAAAAAATGTCTTCGAGTTTTATTTCTTGTGTGCCTTGCTCTCTTCATGGGAAGTGAATGGACTAAAGTCCTAATTATTACAGAAAGTATGAGTATCTGGTAATCCACAAGTCACCTCTGAGAAGCAAGGCTACTGAGATTAAAGCTATGGCAAAGAACAGAACATCAAGGCTTCCACTTTGCTCCAGAGGAGCCTCCAAAGAACTCTGCAGGCTCCTGAGCTCCCAAGAAGCAGCTGAAAGCAAGTGACTTCTCTCACTCCCTGCAGTAGTCCAGCCAGACCTTGCTCTCTGGAGCACAGGAATGCTAAGAGTCACCCTCTGCCACAGTCACGTGCATTCTCTTGTCTCTGGCCCTTCTTATCGCAAGGCAGCTGACTGTCAATAAGAAAGCAAGTGATCCAAGACATTCTTTACAGTACTAATTTCTGCAACTCTTCACTCGGCAACAAAAACATTAACCCACCCTATCCTGGGGAAGAGAAACGGGTGATTTGCTTTTAAGATCAGCATTGAATAAACATTAAAGAATTAAAACCTGACTCTGAACTTAGCTTTTACATAAATATACATGTAGAAAAAATACTCTTCTCTACATGATCGTAGTATTTTCTGAGTAGTACTTGCCAGTTTTAACCAGATATAAAAAACGGCTTCCAGACCAGCCAATCAGGTCTGACAGTACATGGAAAGGCCTAGAAGGACATAAACAAACAAGGCCTGAGGAATCCTGTCTGGCAACAATCAGTTTGTCCTGAGGCCTGAGTGCCAGGAGGATGCTTCTCACCAGACAGCTCCACCCTAATCCTGTGGCTCTAAAGGACAGGCAAGGACAGATTTCACCGTAGCTATTTGACTATAGAAGGTTTTGGTAGTTTCTTCATCATGTGTCATAGGACTAGTATCATGGCCTGGATTTTAAATGTCCCTCAATGGGGCAAGCACGGTGGCACACATCAGTAATCCTCAGACTGGGAAGCTGAAGCAGAAAGGCTTGTAGTTTAAACCTATCTTGAAATACACAAAAAAAAACCCTCTTATCTCCAAATCAAAAGAACAGCAACAAATAACAAAGGGGAAAAAAAAAAACATTTTAAGTGTCCCCAAAAAGTTCATGCATTAAAGGCTTAGTGTTACTCCCCTGGGATATAGATATTGAATTGTCATTCTGAGGTTGTTCTTAGTAATTTGTTGGGGACTTGAGGGGTACAGACTGAAAAGTAAGCACAATGCTTCAAGAAGCTTCAACAGGTATTCCACAGAAGATATCCAATTGCTAACACACACATATAAACTTATTAAGCATCAAACAGTAATAAGTAAAATGTAATTTAATAGCATAATGATAAAGCCTTGTACAGATGTCAGAATGACTAAATCAAAATAAGTTTGGTAAGATTATGGAATGTAAACTCAAGTCTACTAAAGTATAAATCATTACAACAGAAAACTGTTCATGTCTATCTTAGTTAGGGTTTCTATTGCTATGATAAAACACCATGGGCTAAAGCAGGTGAGGAGGAAAAGATGTACCTGGCTTACACTTCCACATTGCAGTCCATCATTGAAGGAGTCAGGATAGGAACTCAAACAGGCAAACAAAACAAAGCAAAATAAAACAAAACATGGAGGGCTGCTGCCTACTGGCTTGCTCCTCATGGCTTGCTCAGTCTCCTTTCCTATAGCACCCAGGACCACCACCCAGAAATAACACCACTCACAATGGGGTGGGCCCTCCACTTCAATCACTAATCAAGAAAATGGCCTACAGCCAGATCTTATCCAGGCATTTCTCACTTAAAATTCCCTACTTTCCGATAACTCCAGTTTGGGTCAAGTTGACATGAAACCTGCCATCCCAATTGACCTCTTATCAACTTGACACATACACACACAAACACACACACAAACTGGACACACACATGCAAAGCTGTAATCTTTTCTTTCTTGTAATTCCTGAAGATCACACATTAATATCAACATAACAATAAAAGCATTCCAAATTTTAAAAGTCCCACAGTCTTAAATTCAAACACTTAAAAATTCAGTCTTTTTTAAATAGTCAGTCTCACTTAAAATCCAAAGCTTTTAAAATCCAAAGTTTCTGAACTCTGGGTTCCTATGAAATAAAAAATAAATTAAATAATGTCTTACTTCAAGAGGGATGAAGCATGACCCAATCACAATGTGAACAAAGCAAAACCAAACTCTGAAAGTGTAAATAACTCAATTTACAATTATCTGGGATTCACTCAGGATCTCCTGGGCTCCTCTAAATGCCTTGTGTCACTTCTTGGGCTCCACCCTCTGCAGCCCACGCAGCTTGTCTTCTAGGCTCCAGCTGGGTCCACTCCACCACTGCTGCTGTGCTTGGTGTTTGTCCCACTGTACTGGCATCTCCAAAACACTGTAGTCACTGCTGGGACAGGACTTCACTTTCACCAATAGCTCCTTGGCTTTCTTCATGGACTCCAGTCACACAGCGGGCCTCAGCTGTTTTCTATGACCCCTTCACACCTTCAAAACTAATACCACATGGGTGATACTCTCTACCAAATTCAGCTGCCAGCACAAGGTAGGACACTGGCCACTTCTGAAACACAAGTTACAGACACTTCCTGGAAAATTTCATCTTGACGATGCTAGTCTCCTCTTAGTCATAGCCTATCCTTCAGCCCCAGCAAAGCAAAGGCTTTACTTTAGTGGTTCTGGTCTCTTTATTAGTCACAGCTCCAGCTGACCAGACACCACAGATTCGTCACACAAAAAGCCCGGTAGAGTCTTTGCTTCTTTCCCTCTGAAACTTTACAAGCCAGGCCTTTGTTATCTGAACTGCTCAACATTCTTATCTTCCAAATTCTTACAGAACAGCTCACTGGACTCTCAATACTCAATTCAATGGTTTTTCTAGCCCAGAATGCCAAAGTCCTTCCATAATCTCCACGCCCAACCCCTAAACAACAGGTCTGTCACAGAAGTGCCTAACTAACCTGGTCCCGACTTGTCTCGGTTAGTGTTTCTATTACTGTGATCAAACACCACATCCCAAAGCAAGTTGGAGAGGGGGTGGCTTATATTTCTACACCATTGTCCATCTTTGAAGGAAGTCAGAGTAGAAACTCAAATAGAGCAGGAATCTGGAGACAGAAGCTGATGCAGAGGCTCTGGAATATTATTTCTTACTAGCTTGTTCCCCATGGCTTGTTCAGCCTGTTTTCTTATAAAATCAGGACCACCAGCCCAGAGATGGCACCTCCCACAACGGGCTAGGCCACCCCCACTAATCACTAAGAAAATGCCCAAATCAAGAGTTTATGAAGGCATTTTCTCAATTGAGGTTCCCTCTTTTCAGTAACTCCAATTTACTTCAAATTGGCATAAAACTAGCTAGCACAATGTCTTAGGACTCAGCAATATACATTTGCACAATCAGAAATGCAAATCATGATCCCCAAGACAAATGTAAATCTTCATAGCAGCATTATTCTTACAAGTGCTGACAGCCATTCAAATGTATATCACACAGTTACTGCATATTCATGCAAAGAGATATACCTACTAATGAAAATGAATAAACTACTGTAACATATACAACATAGATAAATCCCACAAACAAAACCAAGAGTTAAGTCAGACTTTCAAACTCCTAGAAGTACAGAGTATAATCGTGGTTACAAAGGGATAGTGTGAGGAGATACAGAAAATGTTGGGCAAAGGATACAAATTTTCAGTTAGGAGACAAAAATTGAAGAGATTAATTGAACAACAAGATAACAGTCATCCATATCAGTTTGTTGTATACTTGAAAACTGCTTGAGAGTCTTCAGTTGTTCTCACACAAGTAGATGTGAAGCAATGGCTGCATCATAAGCTAGACTTAGTCATTCCACAATGCACACTCATATCAAAATACGATATATACAACAGATACCTAGGAGTTTACTTTTCTATGAAAATAAATGGAAAACAAAAGGCATAGGATATACAAGTATGATGTGTTTTTACAAAAGTGCTTGCTGTGTATTGTAAGGGGAATCAATTGTAAAGTACTCAAAACCATGTAGTATATAATCTGTAGGCAAGTGTTACGTAATAAAAGCAACACTGACAGAAGCATTAATAGACTAGACACCGAATAGGAATCCCAGAGGAAGAAGCTGTCTAGCTCAACACAACTATTGATTCTTTTCTATCTACCAGATGTGCCCAGTATCTGCAGGGATGCAAACACAAATCACGCATGAAGATCCCTCTTCCTGCTTCTGACGGAGTTCAGTTCTGTGGGGTCTGAGAGTGAGGACCGTTCCTACAAAGTGATCTGACTTCAGAATTCCTGGTTCATTCTTCTTTTAAAAATAATTAAGTACTAGGTAGACCATTGTGTGACTGGCAATATCAGAAATCGATATTGTCACTTCCCAGAAAAAAACAAATGGGAGGAAAAAGCCTCATTATTAGCACTGAGGTCCTTATGTAAGCACAACATCCTAGCATCAAAGTAGAGGTTGTTTTTTGTTTTTTGTTTTTTTTAATTACTGTTATAGTTGTCTACAGATTTAATTTTAAAAGGACTGACTTCAAAAACACCCCTCAGCAGCAGGACAGCTTCCTCACTGCTATTTAATGATAGGGTAGATTAAATTCTTCAAGAATAATATTGACTTCACAATCACTAGGTACTGTGAGCGTTCACCTTAGATTATATGAGGCACCACTTTCAAAGCAGACTAAAAATAAAGCCTCAACGATGTGTGCCCTGCCAGAACAGCCACAGATATCAATAGTTATGGAAAGTGACTTGAGCACACACATCACCTGCCCCAGAAATCAGATACTTCCCACTTTCAAGAGTCAAACGACAGTGTGGGACAGTGTGCCATGGGATCCATTTATCATCCTCACAAAAGCAGTGACTCTTAGGCTGTGACAACTGCAAGCTGGTTAGATTTATCGATGAGTGACTAGATTTCTTTGTCTTAAAAGTCTGTATATATGTCTTGTTTCCCAAAAGAAAGCAAGAAGGCTCTGTAGATTGAAAGAAATACAAACATAATTTCCTATTCCCTTCTGTCACCCATAATAAAGGTGATAGAAACAGAACAAAAATCAACAGTCATCGGCTCACCTGGTAATTGTTGGGTTACCCCAGGTGGAAATCCAGAAGGGTTTACTACTCCACAATTAGCCATACAGGAAGTGGAGACAGCACCCAGCACAAGACTCCAGGTTGGAGAACCATGGTCACTATGAGGCTTCAGTTCCCCCTTCCTCTTCAGCTGTTCCCTATTAACCTAATTCCATCTAACTACCCACAGTTGACAGACGCACAGAAGGCAGCAAAATTCCTCAAGGCCACCAGGAAGCAAATATTTACAATCTTAACCCCCAGAAATTGCTCCCAGGAATGCACAGCTTTCTGCCTTTTCCTCCCTTTGGTGTGTCTTACTTGCATCAGAGATTAAGGTCAGTAAGAAAGACAGAAGCCAGCTAGCCAAGGATGAGCAGACTCTACCTTTCCAAGGAATTGTGGCACCGACTGACAGCTCAGGGATGGCCTTCTGGTCAGCGAAAGACTACACACAAAGAGTAGACTCATCCCCATGACTTAAAATGACCCAGACTCACTTAAGTGTAACATAGAAACCTCACCAAAACAATGGTAATATTAACAGAAAATTCTTCCCTGAGGACTATGATTTAATCTCATATATCATTCTCCATAGCAACCCACGCACACAAGTGAAAACCCTGTTCTTCAATATTCATAGTTTGTTTTGTTGGACTTTGCTTTCACCATGGAATTCTGGCGCTTGGGAAAGGAAAAGTCAAACAGTATTGCTATTCTGAGACATTATGCTAAGCATTGGTTTTGTGAGCTCAGCTTAACCTGATGTGGAAAAGAAAACTGGCCCATGTGGTAATTAACTTGCCAAGGTCCCACAGCAAACATGTGGTGGAGCCACATTTCACATTCAGCTCCGCCCCATCCCAACGCTGCCTTCTCTGTAGGGTATGTTGTTAAGTGTGGCACATGGGATAACAGCATCTGCATCGAGCCCAGGTTATTAGAACTGCAGAATCTCAAGGGCCATAGCAGCTGGCTAAAGGGAGGCGCATTCAAACAAGAGCCCTGGCATATCCAGAATGTGGCTGAGCACTGCTATGCCACAACAAGAAAGGAGAAAAATGTTCCTACCCACAGGGCAGTAGCCTCAGCCCCAGTGTTGTTAAACATATTTAGCGTCAGGACTCTTGGCCCAGACACACTGATGCTCACACAATAACGTCAGCACATGGAGGTCTGAATACAGTTAGATGTATCACAAAGAGGGCAATCTCGACAGAATTCCAGGAAACAGTAAATGACACTAAATGTCTACCACAGTCAAATCCAAAGGGAAAAGCTCGGCATAAGCTGCCAGGTCATCAGACCTCTCTCTCTGCTCAGGATCAGGAAACAACCACAAGGACCAGGGGTGAAGGGGCAAAATCCTTTCAATTCTGGGGGAGAGAAGAGGGAGGAATGAAAATTCAGAGAGCCATAGAGCACAATGGACACAGAGAAATGAATGGACCAGATGTTTTCTCAGTAGCAGAAGCTGATCTGAAACTATTAGTGACTATTTAGGCCACTTTTAAAACTCTCAGCCCACCATACATTTTTATTTTTTATTGAGCTATAGCTCATATACTATTAAAAAAAAAGTACCCATTTAAAGTCTGCAATGCAATAGTTTTCAAGAGTTATGTAACCACTACCATTTAATTCCAAAACATTACATCACCCCCAAAAGAAACCCCAAAGTCACTTCCTGTTTTACCGTCTCGTTTCCAATACCCTGGCTTTTCTCTTCTGGATGTTTCATAATAGAATCATGTAACACTGGCTTTCGTGTCCTGCTTTTCTTCACACAGTAGGCTCAATCTCATCCATGTTGTAGCATGCATTCCCCTTTATGGCTAAACTGTTTTGCGTCATGTGGATACACTATGTTTCATTTATCCACAAGTTGATGGAAGAGGGTTCTTTTCCATCTTTTAGCTCTATGACTAATGCTGCTATGAATATTCACTCACAAGTGTTTATTCTGACATGCTTTCACTTCCTTTGGGAATCCCTTGGGAGAGGGACTCTTTTTATGTAGCCCATATTTATAAATGTGAGGGACCACCTAGCTGTTTTCCAAACTGCCTGCAATGTACCTTTTACCAATACTCCACATGCAGGACCAATTTCTCCATACATGTCTTTTCCATCCCAGCCACCCTGATTGATGGGAAGTATCTCCTTATGGTTTGAATTTACATTTCCTTGCTGACTAATGGCACTGAGCAAATTCTCACACTCTTCTTCAAAGAAATAGCTATGCAAATCCTCCTTCTACTTTTAAATTGGGTTATTTACCTCTTTATTGTTGTCATATTGCAAGAGTTCTTCTTTCTTGCTATTTTTGAAACTCTAGCGAGGAACTCTCTTCCTGGAAAGTTCTCATTATCCAGCATTCTTCAATGGAACTGGTACAGGAGCTCCACTGTGCAGGAATGACTTCGGTCTACTCTCCCTCACTGAACCAATCCTCCCCTTGAAAATCCCTCTGAGTGCTGTGCCTCCTCCTACCCACAAACATCTTTCCTGGCGTTGTCAGAACCTACCTGTAATCGTAAGACTTGAGAAAGCCTGCTACTGTTTTTTGGACTACCACCATAGAATCTCTTCGGCTCATTCCGATCAAGGCACCATCTTTTGTCTCATGTGCCTTGAAAATCATCTACACAGACACAACTGCTAGTGCCCACAATCCTTCAGTATCATACCATCAACATAAAATGTTCTGCATCTGCAGGAGAGTAGTGCTCAACTATTCACATAGCACATCTCCACCCATTCGTGGAGACTTGCCTAGCCACAGCTGAAAATTCTTACTCTGCAATACCAACCAGTCATCCCTTACAGAGTTCATTATTTAATCAATACCCAGAAAATGCCCCTAGCAAACCATTTCATCCATAATAGTATTAGAGATCATATTAGAGGGGTTGGCATATCCTAATATAGTAATTCATCCCCAAAGATACACAAACAACCCCAACAATGTTGTACTCTGGGAAAGTCTGACTTGAATAATTATGAATGATATGTGTTGATAGTATGCAGTGGAGTACATCTCGGTTTCTTTGATATGATGGTGTACGTGTTTAGAGTCTCTGTATGAGAGGAAAGTAATGAGTACTGCTCCCCAAACTGATTTGTCCTTTAGAAGAGCAGACCTATTAACATCCACCCCAACAGCATTTTCCCAACACATTCAGAACTGCTGAGCTAATCCAATTGCTGTTCAATTCTATCAGCTGGACACCAATGAGAAGAAACCAGTTTATATGGGGTAACAAAGTACATTTACTTTGTTTTCTAATGCCATAATGCCATCCACTAGCAGCAGAAAGAAAGAAAGAAAGAAAAAGAAAGAAAGAAAGAAAGAAAGAAAGAAAGAAAGAAAGAAGAAGAAGAAGAAGAGGAGAGGGGGAGGAGGGAGGAGGGAGGGAGGGAGGGAGGGAGGGAGGGAGGGGAGGGAGGGGAAGGAGGAGAAAAGAAGAAGAAAAGGAAAAAAGTATACACAGGTTCATACTGTTGAAGTTGCCTGGTTTTCTCAAACTGGAAAGCACTGACATGAAAAACAAACAAATGTATTTTTTAAATTGAGCTACTGTGGTATAACCCGGATTGTTTTGTTTAAGAGCACTCTCAGGAAGGCTGAGAGTGGCGCTTCTGGACTTTGACTCTCTGTAACTCAATACCAACAGTGACAACCACAGAGAAATGAAATACGATAATGATTGTCTTACAATAGACTTATTAACAGAGCAAAGACACCAGGGAATTGCTGCTGAGAAAAGTAAACAACATGACAAGTAAAGGACTACTCACACATGAAGGGGGCAGGGGCACAACACAGCAGCAGAAAGTAAGGGTAACACCCAAAAGGTACACATCAGGTTACCGGAGGAGTTTTAAAGCAGATATGTTCCTGCTTGTGCTAAGTGGGAGAAGCCATCTAAAGGAGCTTCTGAATCTTAAGAATGACAACTGTTCCTTCACCAAGCGTTGATTGCAGTCAGGAAGAAGGCTTGGGCCTTCAGTTTTAGCTACTAAAACATTAAGTGGTCCACTTGAATTTTTGAATAGGCTTCTGATTTACGGATAAGTTTCCCCCACTATTAATCATTTTAATGCTAAAACAAAGCCCAAATGGAAAGCTAAGATAAAGCTTGCGGGTGAGCCGGGATGCCATTTGGCATAGCAACATAAGAAGCAGGAAAGTGTTGACTGACTTCATATATCTAGATGTGGGTACTCGTTAAATAAACATTATTTCTTCTTCCTCAGGAACCCTCACGTCTCAGGCAGGCTCCTGGTGCCTCTCTCATGCATAGTAGTTAAAACACAAGACCACAATCTAGGTCACAGCAAGTCATAGTAAGACCTCTCTGCACGGTCCATCAGTGGTGTGGGCGACAAGGAAAAGATTGGTTGACCCTAAACAATGCTAAAAGCTAATTCACCCTGGCACCCTGCTGATAATGTATAGCTGCCACTGAAAGCTATAGGTCATTGCCAAGGCTACCATCCTCCAGAATCCATGACTAGCTTTGGCTAAGTCTGATCACTGTGGGTCAATTGGCATGGGATGATGACTTCACACTTCCAAAAGGCCAGAACAACCTGTCTATTCAAAGAAAACACTTCTGAAAAATCCTTCTTAAATATGCTTTCACATGTGCTGTCCCATAACCACAGTTTCAGCCGTCAAGTCTGTGTGCCAACTTTCCACAAATGTCCAACAGCCTCAAAAAGGGAGACAGAATACTTGTTGTACTTTGTATGGTTTGTTTTAGTTGTTTTAGTTTGTGTTACGCTGCTGCTGTAATAAACATCATGACCAAAAGCAACTTGGAGAAGAAAGGGTTTCTTGGGTTTACATGTCTCAGTCACAATTCATTACTGAGAGAAGTTTTGGCAGGAACTCAAGCAGGATACGTGGAGGAACACTGCTTACTTGTAGGCTTGCTCACCGTGCTTAAGAAAAGGCAGGACCACCTACTCAGGGTGTTATCACCCACAGTGGGCTGAGCCCTTCCACATCAATCATAAGCAAGAGAATGCCCCACAGATTTGCCTACAGGACAATGGAAGTAACTCCTTAGTAAAGGGTACCTCTTCTCAGGTAACTTTAGTTTGTGTCATGTTGGCAACCAGCACACACGTCTAAGAAGCACCAATCTCTCTCTACCAAAGCACGATCACCTTTTCTCCCAACTCTCTACAGACTGGAGACTGAGTACTAGACAGTAAGAAAGAACAATCTTATCTTTTTGTAAAATTATTCATTTGAAAATCAATTAGAATCATTAAAGGGAGACTATGGAAGCTGGTGCAAGTCTTTGGAGTTCAAAGTGCTTAAAGCAACTTCCAAATGCTCCTGAAAGAAACCCTGTCTCCACCACTGAAAACTAATTTGGAGCAGCCCTCATCTCTCTTTCTCCCCCTATACAAATTAGAGATTCTATATAGGCATGGCCTGGGAGCAACCTTAGTACCATCTGAAACTAGTTAGCAATACAAACTGCCATACCTCTGCTCTAAACCTTGAGATTCAGAGACTGGGAGTGGAAGCCAGCAATTCATGAGTTAGCAAGAACTAATGCTCATATTTGGAAATCTCTGCTCTAGGCTCAGAGTGTATTTCTGGGGAAGCCTCATTAAATCCTTGTTAACTGGGTGGCATGTAATCTCTCCTGTCCTTGCCACTTAAGTTGGTTTTTAATCTCACAGACTGATTTCACCAATGAGGAGTTGAGTCCTTAGTTCAAGGTCACTATGAAAAGCCAAGTCAGAGCTCCATCCCAAGGACTTGCTGATTTCTTCATCCTCCTAGGATCACAAAAGAAGCCTTGCTGACACAGACAGTTCTGCAGGCCCAGGACTGTGAATGGTGCTAGGGTAGGTCCCGTGGTCTCCTCCATTATACCACACTGCCTCCCTCAGACAGAAAAGAGGGATTTCCCACCCATAAAATCAAGAGAAGCTGTGCAGGTGTGTGTGAATAGCTGCTTCCACAGATCTCAGCAACTAAACCTTATAGTGAAGACTGCACACTCGTGGGAGACTGTTTGTTATAATCAAGAATAAGCAGTTTTTAAAACTGGGCACAGTGTACAGAGAGAAAACCGAAGTCCTAGATACAGCTTTAAGTTTTCTTAGCTCTCTTCATCTCCCGTTAGGTCATTCACAACAAAAACGGAGAGAGGGTCACCATCATCTCCCACTTGTTAGAAAAACAAAACAAACAAGACAAACAGAAGCTGAAGTTCAAAGTGGCCAATAGCTTGTCCATCAGAGAAAACTTGAGCTCAGGTCTGCCTGACTCTGGAACACCCTGGGATCCCAACATCGGAAAATCTTCCCCAGATGGACAGTCCCCAAGAGAAAAACATATAGCAGAAATGGTGAGCTCCCAAAACACTGCCTCTTTGTCAGAGTGAGTCCTCCCTTAAAAACTCAACACACATATCCAACAACCAAGGTGTTCAGCCATGAGATGAAAGAAAAGGAGGAAGGGAAAAAGAAAGCAAAAAGAGTGAGGTGTATTTCTAGCCTGCATAATTATTCTGGACTTCTTCCCACAGCAGTCTCCTAGGCAAGGCAAACAACCACTCACAGCCTGGTCTGAACTCCTCCACACACCTCAACCCTTTTCCCCACCTTCCCCTCCACCCCACCCTGTTAGGACAGTGCTGCTCTGACCGGTGTGTAGGCACAACCCCTAAAACTCAAAACAAGAAGCAGAGAAGAAAGTGGAACCAGAAGAAACGTGGCATCCTCCATATCTTTGCAATATGCATACTGCCAGTTTCATGGCCTTGGAGTCTCCCAGAAGACCTCAGGAGACGATGAAATGAAGACGACATTCCCTTGCCCCGGTTTCTTCCCACAAAGTCCGAATGATAGAAATGGGAGAGGGTTGTTACTGAGTTCAAAGCAAACAAGCTCGCATGCACTCCTCCTAAAGAATGGTGTGCCATTCTAAACTCTCTAACTGACCTTTAGGCCCTGGGGTCTGTGATAATGCAAACGTGGGGAAAGTGAGAAAGAAAAAGCAAGCCATCCATCTACTCCAGCCTTGTTGACCTGCCATATGGGTGAGCCGGATTCTGGCGCGCTCTGACAGAGAATTCGGAGCCCCGAGGGAGGCCTTGGCCAAGCCCCTGTCCACTTCTTAGGTTGGGTTAAGGGGCAAAAAGTCATAGGGGCCGGAAGCTAACCCCTTAAAAGTACCGGCCTCAGTTTTGACAGCAGTGATCTTCCTAGAAGATGCCAGCATTCATAGATGGGGTGATTCGTTGATTTCAGTGGAGAGAGCTCTGGCTAGGGGCGCTGCGACCCACTGAGTTCTCCAGGAGGCACCCATGGGGGCTGTTCTGCCGAGCCGGCAGTGCGGACCTAAGGACTCCACCACCAACTTTGTCCCGGGAATCTGACCTGCTAGGTTCTGGCCAATGTGGCTAGCACTCCTGGTCCCGGGTTGGGGGCAGAATCAGCTACCCAGACCCCTTTCCGCGCGCACAAAGCAGCTGAGCCCGATGTACAGCCCCCTCTCCTTCCGCCCTCCAACTTGCCCGCGCCGCTCTCCGCGCGCCTACCCTCTCCGCCTGCCCCGCGGCGAGCATCCCAGTGGGCAGCTACCGTAGCTGCAACTGTAAGCCGGGTGGCCCTGGCCTCCCCACGCCAGGAACCTACCGTGCAGCCTGGCTCGTGCTCGGGCGGTGCCTAGTGCGCGGCACGCGTCCCAACCGAAGACAGGGCTCCCCCCGGGCTGCCCCGCGCGGAGATCGGGGCTGTAGTCTAAGCTGGGCGGGCTCCGGGACTGGCTGGTTGCGGCTCGCTGCTCCCGCGCGGGCTCCTGCTGCTGTGCGCGAGGAGGGAGGGGTCGGGGAAACTCCTGGCAACTCCAACTCCGGGCGCCAGAGCTCCAGCAGCAGCCTCGCGCCGGCCCGCTGCCGCCGCCGAGTGCGAGCTAGCAAAACCAACCTGCCCCCGCCGCTGCTTGTGAGCATGCCCAGTGCTGCTGTGGGCGAGCCACAGCGACCTGGCCCGGGGCAAAGATCAGTACCCGAGGGCTCGCGGACCCCCCTCGCCGCTGGCCGGGAGCTCAAGGGACAAGTGGGGGCGAGCCCGTGGGGTGCGGGTTAGCAAGTGCAAGGCAGAGAGAGTCCCCATAGGTTGTGGGAAGTTTGTGGGCTGGAAAGGTGGGCTACTTCTGGGAGCCTTTGCAAGCAAGTGTTCAAAAGACAACCAAAAAACAGTGCTACAGGAATGTGGGCCCAGCAGGTGGGGTTTTTAGTTAGTCGCAAGCTTACTTAGGGTGACAAAATCCAAGAGCTAATGGGGCCTGACAAGCCCAGTAAATGAGTGAAGCGGGAAGGAGGAAGCCAGCTTGAGGGAGCTCCGCAGGCAGAGCAGCTGCCCTGCTCTAAGCGCCCGCGGCTATCCTGAAAGAAATCAGACCTGCTTTTGCTGGATTTTATTTTGTAAATAAATAAGTGGTTAACACATAGCGGTTTTTTTTTGTTGTGTGTGTGTGTGTGTGTGTGTGTGCAAAATATCCGGGTTATTGAATCTTGCCAGAGGAAAAACAAAAACAAAACAACAACAAAAAAAAAAAAAAGAAAGAAAAAGAAAAAGAAAAAGACTAGAATCTAGACCAAAAAATCTATTGCTGGGTCCAGTGGCTGCTCAGCCAATCTGAATCAAGGAGTTTTGTGGAAAGGTGCTGAGTGCCTGCTCACTGTGGCTTAGGAAGGCTCTGGAAAGGATCCAGAATGATTCAGACCGCCTTCAAAGTGCAAGGGGAAATAGGTTTTCCTGACAGAAGCGAGCTAGTGATAAAGGCTGGAGCATTGAGAGTTAACTAATGCGGAAAGTGGCTTTGAGAACAAACTTTGAGGATGCTTCAAAAGTATAAACACCTGAGCAGGAGGTCACTGCAAGGTAAACTAGACTCAGCCGAGGAGCTAGAGAGTCTCTCAAAGGCATATTATTCCATTTTGAAACAAAAGGAAGCCCCCGTAGTACCAGCCCTGCCTTTATTTAAAATTTTGATATTTTATCATTCCTTTTTGCATTAATTGCTTTCCATTTCATACTGCATTAAAACTTTAATTTGATTGCCAAGTACGTAGGCCAACCATTTCATTTTGTGTCCTACTCATTCTGGTCCGACCCCCCTTGACTAAAGAAAAAGGTGCAAGATTTGGTACATTAAGAGAATCGGAGCAAGGTGGGATCCGAGGTTCAGATTGCTAGTCTGTGATGCCTGTACTTTATTTGGTAGAATGTGTTGGAGCCAGCTGAGACGCTGGAGGGATAAAAATCAGTATAATCCAAAGATACCTCTTCTGTGAAGCTATGTTGAGCAGTAGTTAGGAAAGTGGTTCAGAGGACAAGAAAGGTTGCTTGTGATATGATCGCTGTTTTATGAAAATCCAAGGCATTTCCCTGATAAGGCCGTCCTGCATTCTGCTAATCTCTGGAAAGGCAGGTGATTGGGTTATCTTTTTACTGAAAAGTAATAATCCGGTTTTCCGTCACTCCCAGCTATTTCTGCATCAGTTAAGGTGAGGAAATGGCTTCTGTTCACAGCTATATTTTTCCCTCATTTTTGAATTAGAGACAGCTCTCACTATTTATGAGAGGCTTAAGGAAAGTGATGTGTTGTTATGTTTTTTTTTACTAATGAGAGTTTATGCAATAAGAAAGCACTGTCCTTTATTGTCACCTATCAAATGAAACTTGACATGCATTACAAAGGTTGTCTGAGGTGGCAAGCTTCATCCATCTGAGAAGCTTTTTTAATAACGGGATATTGCTAATAAAACATTGGAATAATTTTTTGACTATTTTAACAAGTTTGTTAATAAGATCTTCTGGTATTAGTTCTATTGTCAACTTCACTCTTCTTCCTCACCACTTTAATTTTTATCGTTCCCCCACCCCACTCCTCAATATTGAAGGTCTAAACGAGATGGCTGCCCTCTGTACAAAGTGCCCTCTAATGAAGTTTGTTAGTGCCTGTTTCAGAACAGACTACCCTTTATCTATTGGAAGTATTTTAAGCACGCAGAACTCTCAAAGAGGGAAAAATGCTTGAGTGTTTACACAGAAGGTTTCCAGAAGTTTTGCTAATGAGGAAGTACCTAGAGCAGGACCTATCACATAACAGGTAGTTACAAATATTTGCAAAATAAATAAAATTTCCATCATCAAAATCTTCCGGTCCTCTATTGTACCTCCTCTAGTTCCTAAGAATTGTTGTTTTTTTAAAAAAAAATCATAATAATAATGTCGTCAAGAACAGGATGTAAACATTTATATAGGGAGGGCTCACAAGAAAAATGTTTTGCTAGTGTTTTATATTGTGTATGTGTTCCTACACATTAGGGATTCAATTAACTGCCTCATGCCTTTTTTCTCTCTGCTTCGATATTAAAATAATCACATTTTAAAGTTTACATGAGTAAACAATGAATGGTGGATATTTTTTTTAAATAACACAATGCAAAAGAGCCTCTTACAAAGTGAAACCTGGTCCCTGTAAAAAGCTAGTATTTTCTGTTTCTTGCATATAGTTACAGAAATGCCCGTGTGTATGACACAAGCACAGAACTTATTTTTGTCTTTGAAGTTTAATCTTGAAATGATAGAAATGAACAAGACACAGTATCTCATCAAGCTGCCAAGTTAAGTACTTTTAACTTATTATTTTGAGAAAGAAGAAAAACATAAAAGTGATATTTCCTTCTTCCTTTGTGACATAAGTAATCTCATGGTTACAAGGACACGACCTTTCTGTGGGTATTACATTATAAAACAAACCAACAACAACAACAAAAAAATACAGTGCCCTAGAACTCACTGTGAAACCTCACCCTAAAACTCTTGTGGATTTAGATGCCTCAGGTTGTCTAAGGCAATGGAAGGAAATGCTATCTAAATAAATGGATCTGAGCCTCATGGCTCATGTCTTCAATACTAGCACCAGAAAAGTGGGGAATTGACATGAGTTCAAGGGTTATATTATATAGCAAGACCATATCTCAAAAGCCAATTAACAAACCAATCTGATGAAGTGACATGGTTTGTTGTAGGAGACTGATGTTGTGAGACAGTATTTTAATAGATTCCTTTAAGATATAATAGTGTCATCTATGTATATGGGACTAGATGCACTGCTACATTTTTAATATTATTATTTTTTTTCTTTTGTATTATTTTATTTATTACAATCCAGCTGTTCCCCCACCCAGCTTCCCAGTTCCTCCTCCCTCAGTTCCCTCATCCTATTCCTCCTCCCTCCTTTCTTTCATGCTTCCCTCACCATGCCTCTCCTGACCCTAGGCCTCAGGTCTCACCAGGATTAGGCATGTTCTTCTCCCACAGAGGACAGACTAGGCAGTCTTCTGTTACATATGTGTTGGTGGGAGGGGGGCCTCAGACTTGCATACAGCATAGCTAGTACCTCCACAAATTTCATTCTGAGGATGTGAATTTAGGCAACAACAACTTAGGAATTATCAACTTACCAACTTTTAGTGGAAAATATCAAATAACCACCTTTGTTAACATTTAATTCTTGAATATTTAAAATCTCGTATGTTTCAATCTTGTTTATAACCCTTCAAATTAGTCAATGTTTTTAAAGCTAGAAGAGTCTATTTTTTTTTAAGCTTTTAAGCTTCTTAGAATAAGGTTCATTTACCCATAAAAGAAATCTAGCCCTAAGAAATCTATTAAATGTCTGAGCTTTATAGTGATACCAGGTGTATTTTGGGGCAAAACAGAAGAGGAAAGCATCCCTCTTCTTCCCTCAGTGAGAGCAGCAGCAGGACCTTAGCTGGTCGGGAAGTATGTGGGAAGAATGTTGTCCCATTCTGTTTCTTCTGCACTTTGCTTCCCTACCGTTCCCCTGGGAATCACCCATTTTGTTCATCAAGCCCTCGTTTTTCCCATCTTGCATAGTTTGGCTATTATTCCTCCTTTCTAAGCACCCATAAGTCTTTAGAGTACTACAGATGAGAACTGCATGAAACTACTTTGTTAGAGGAACCTATGCTTATGTGTGGAAAACTGACCACTTTCCAAAGTGATCCAAGGGTAAAAGGCCAATTTATTAGTTCAAGGAAACATTCCCATAACAAGTACATGGAGGATGGAAAGTGACAAGAAACTGTAGCTTGGAAGTCAATGAAAAAATGATTGCTTAGCATGCACAAAGTCCTAACATTGAGCCTCCGATGCACAAAACAGGAAACACACAAACACACATACATACACATACATACACACACATTATAAGAGAGAGAATTCTGTGAGTAAGATAAAGATAGAACACATTGAGGAAAGAAAATTTTGCCTGTCATTTTAAACTTTATAGTTCATTTCTATTTTTTTTCCAAAACTGTGGATTCTCCTAAAGTTTTAGGTTCTATTTTATCTTCACAATGGCTGTCTTGGCAGTTGCAGGTGCCTCTCAGGCTTGTGACAGGCTTGTAGCTGTTGGAGTTATATATTACCAGTAAATTGGGGAAGAAATCTGTCACATCTAGTGACATCTCTTTGCTTGAGTCTGGGAAACCTTCAGAGTTCAAATAGAACTTCAAAGTTTGCTCTGTTCATGGAATACTTAATCTTAGTCTATAGTTTTATCTAACCATGGCTATTCTAGTTGGCTTATAATTTGTTCTCACCATCTTTTTTGACTTAATTTTTATGATGCAATATTTTGATTCTAATGTACTAAATGTATGGCTTTATGTTCTCCTGTGCTTTCAAGAACCACAATAAAAGTGGTCCCTCACATTTTATGAACTTCAGTCCACTGTTCTGGACAATTTCTGACAGACCTGGCATATGTCAGCTCTGTAGTTTCTTTTCTCCCACCATAGTAGGCCTTCCATCTTCTTCAAACTTCTTCCCAAGTCTCTGATTATATTACTTTATGTTCTAAGCTGCATCAGAGAGTTCATAAGCTACTGTACAATTATGATCAATGCTAACTAATTAGATGGAGAAATAGTTCATTGGGAGAAGGAAGATAAGAACAGAGCAATTTTTTTTATCTTGTAAATACTCATTTACATATTGAGCTTGGTTTTTCTATAATTGTAAGTATTTTAGCTACATCTTTTCAAATAGACTTGAAGCTCCTCAAGTGCTAGGAACAAGCCTTTGTAGTCTTAAGAAAACCATCATCAAATGACAATTACATGTCACCTTTCGGGTAAGTCATCAAAAGTCAGAGGCAGATCATTTCAGAGATAAGCAATCTGATATTTAAATGCATATGTAAATGTAAAATTATCTGCAATAAGTTTTACAATCAAAAAGTACTCTGGTTTATATCTAGAGTAGGAATGATAAGCAAAAGAAAAAATTGAAAGTATAGATGAGCTGATCCAAAAAAATAGGAAAGAAAGAATCTCAGGCAGAGAAAGTAGCATGCACTTACTGGGAAATTGTACTGACTAGTTTCATGTCATCTTGACACAAGCTAGAGTCATCACCGGGGAGGGAGCCTCAACTGAAAAAGAAAATATGCCTCCAGAGGATCAGGCTATAGGCAAGCATCTAAGTCATTTTCATAATTGGTGATTTATGGAGGAGGATCCAGCCCATTCTAGGTGGTGCCATTCCTGAGTTCTTTTCTCATATAATATGGCCCTGGGTTCTTTAAGAAAGCAGGCTGAGCATGCCATGAGAAGCAAGCCCGTAAGCATGGCGTCCATGACCTCTCCGTCAGCTCCTAGCACCAGGTTCCTGCTCTGCTTGAGCATCTCTACTGACTTGCTTTGATGATGAAAAGCTCTGTGGAAAGCATAAGCTGAATAAACCCTTTCCTCCCCAGGTTGCTTTGGTCTCAGTGTTTCAACACAGCAATAGTAATCCCAAAACAGAAAGTATATAGAAAGGTTGAGTAAGCGCTTAAAGGTCTTTGTTTATATTACTACCTGTGATGATTAACCTTGGTTCTCAAATCCTGAGCATGTCTGTCTGTAAGAGAGTTTCAAGATTGCCATAATGGAGCTTGAAAGACCCATACTGAATGCGGAGCAGTAGACCCAGACTGGATAAAATAAAGCAGGGAGGAGTGAAGAGAGGAGAGACTGTGGTTGGGTATTTTATATGAAAAAGAACCTATTTCGGTAAAAATAAAAATAAAATACCAAAAGTAAACTGGACACTAATATCCATTCCTTGCTGCCTCCTGACCACAGGTGCGATGGATTGGCCCATTTACATAATTCGGTGCCACAGTGGGCTAGTTCTTCAAACTGTGAGCTAAGAAAAAGTGCTTTCTTCCTAAAGTTGCTTAAGAGCAGTTGCTATGCAGAAGCCAACTGCCCTTCATTCACAAGAGATGTCCAGGGGCTGGTATGTAGAAACAGCATGCTCTCATGGAAAAGGCATGGATTTTATATCAGATTTGGGTTTGAAACTTGACTCAGCTCTCTGTGTTAGAGTCTTTGGCAAATTTTATTCTCCATGGACTTTCTTATCTCTAAAATATGAATATTATTATCCACTTGTGGCCTTCATGGTTAAGGGAGAGAATACATACAGTGTACTTAGCATGGTACATTTCACACACAAAATTCTACAGGACTATTGCGGCTTCAATTTCCTGACGATTTTCTTGGTAACTGAGAAAAATGGGAGGAAATCAATGATGTATTTTGAGTCTCTTATCCAAGGTGGTTTTTAGGAAGCACTGCCTTGGCTGCTTGCAATCTGTTTTATCATCCAGATGCAATTGTGACGCAACAAGAACAAGTTTACATACACAGAAAGTGCTCTTTACATACTCCACCTTTTCCTGTCCAGATGTCCCAGTGTCTCCACCTGTTACCATAGTAACAAAGACAAGACCGAAGCAGATAGATTCTACTTACAGTGGTTTCAGTGTGCTCGTTAGGCTCATTGACTCAATTAAGACTTAGAAGAAATAAGGTAGTCTTAAAGAGTGACGGCTTTAAAATTTTGATAATAGCGAAATGTGACTTTCTCCACAAGCATGTCCCCACTAACACCAGGGCTTCACACATGATGAGCAAATGCTCTGTCACTGAGTTATGTATCTCTTACCTCATGTTTTTGTTTTAATTATTTGAACCAGAAGTCTTAGGAAATAATACGTAGCAGAAAAAATAAAATAGATAAAAATTATATGAACTAGCCACCTAAGCATGGGCATGACTTGTAAAGTAACTTCAGTTTGGTAAAAGCAAGCAAACAAACAAACAAAAAAACATGCTAATTACTGATTCCTGTTTTTAGTATAAATCTGCCCTGTCTCCATCATGGTGCAGAAAAGCTGGCAGAGCTAACAAAGAATCTCCTATTCTACCAGGAAACACAGAGTCACTAGCCACACGAAGCCACTGTCTCACTCAGCATTTCGATGCTACAGATTTAGGGATGACAGAACAAGACAATCCATGCTCCATTGGAGACAGAAGAAAAGGTCTTCATGCTGTTTAGTGCAGTGTTCCCTTTTCATTATGATCCTTGAGCCTGGCAAAGGACTGTCAGTGAAAGAAACTCACGCTGCCAGCTGAGATGTTTCTCAGGCTGACAGGGACTACAAACAGACACCCTGAAATCCCACCTTACAGTGTTCGTGCCACGTCTTGGAAATATAAGGCTTAGGACACAGTTTTTTTGGTTTTGTGGGTTTTGTAGGGGGTTTTTGTTAATATACTTCTTAGAAAAGAGGAATTGGAAGTTTGGGGGTGGGTGGGTTGAGGAGAAGCAGGCAGGGAGAAGCAGAAGGGAGGGCTGGATGTAATCATACTCCATTGTACACAAGAATGAAATTCTCTTCTGGGACTCGTAGCTTCAGCATAGCCTGGGAGCTTGTTAGGAATGTACTCTTCTGCCCACCCCAGACCTGCTAGATCACAACCTGGACTTCAACAAGCTCTCCAGGTAATTCATTTACACATGAAAGTTTAAAAAGCACTGCCCTATAAAACCTAGTGGAGAAGGACTGGAGGAAAAACAAAAAGCACTTTAAAGGTGAAATCAATTTTCTTTGCCCTTGATGTCCTGTCTGACTCTAATCTCCAGGCCCTGACTATGTATATCTAAATCCTGCCCTGTCTTTCTTTGAGCTGTCTGCAATGTCTCCTCTGTGAGACATCAGCCAGAGCCACTGTTCACTCCCACACCTATATCTGTCCCTTCTTTGGTCAATACTATATATGCATGCTTGGGGTAAATATTTCTGAGACCTTCCAACCTTCCAGGAACCTTCCTGTGTTCTCAGCCGTGGTTAGCAGTGGACAGAGGCAGACTGGAGGAAAGAATTATTCATAAGAGAGGAGAGAGAGACAGAGAGAGAGAGAGAGAAGGAGAGAGAAGAGAGAGAGCTTCACAGGTGAGAAAATAATTCTGGAAATGTAAGTTTAGTACTACAGTAGATGGGTCAGTTGGGTATAGGCTCTTAAGCACCATGTCATGTTGGTTGCAGAAGAACCCTGATACATTTGAGGGCAGGGGCCACTTGAGCTTTCCAGAGGCTACCTGAGACTGACTATTCAAATCACCCATCACACTCACAGAACAAGATCTTGCTCAAAGCCAACCTCATTCCAAAAATTGAATTAAGTCTGTTTGCTAAGGCCTCGACCCTGATTTGAGCATGCCGTAGGCTCTAAAATGATTGCCTCTTTGTTAATGTCTGTTCCCCACTGAGAGTTACTTATTTTTCTAAAGAAGAATGTACTTTAAAAGAAATCCTCTTTTCAGAGTCTGGCATTTTTATAAAGTTATTTTTTAAAAAACTCCTTGGAATTCATAATCCAATCGTACTGGTAATGCATCTTTCTGTAAAGAAAGTGAGTTTCTGGCTGCCACTTAGAAGCTGAAAAAACCTATTCACTTTATCACATTTATTAATAAATGAGTCAATTAAAAGTTTTGACTCTAGATCAGATTTAAGATGTCATAAACATCTTAAATAAACATCTTAAATAAGCTTACAATAAACATCTTTTAACTGACATCTTGGGGTCACTACAATTTCAATGCTTATAAGATTAGTGAAAGTGTTTATGAAAAATTACACAATAGAGTCAATACTATTGCAATTCATAAAAAGAGTCTATGAGCCCAGAGAAGAGCTTCAGGACAGAGACTTGGCTTCACAAGAGTAGGTACATTTTCTTTCCTGGACACTTAAGAAGTATGGCCCAGCCAGTTTCTGTGTCCTGCGTCTTTGTCTCATGTATTCAGGAGGCTGAGACAAGGAGATCTCTTGAATCTAGCTTTGGAAACATAGGGCGACTTTAGCTCAAAAGTAAATAAATATAATCAAATAATGAAAAGGTCTGACTAATTTATCTAAGATTAGTTATTTTGCAGTTACTATGCTGCTATATTTCCAAAGAAAACATGGTGGTCCCATGGAGGACTACAGCTACAATCCCATGATTCCTACCTCTGTAAGCTCCCTTCAATGAGAAAGTTGTGTTATGGTAATGTTAATTATAATAGCAAAAAACAGGTGACATTTTTTAGAAAATGGGCACATAATTAGCATTTTGTACCCCAATTTAATGCAGTATTATATACATATGCTATAAAAAAAAATGAGGTCACAAATGAGAATGTTCAAAGCCAGGCTGAGACAATTCGGAACACGAGGTCCTATGAAGCATTATTGCAACTAATCATATATCTGATAAAAGTTTTACTCTAGGCTAGGCACTGTGAATGTAGTACTGATATATGAACATCAATGAATGTAATTCCTGGCATATGAATCTTAACAAGCATAAGTCATCATGTATGAGCTGCATGGCCTCATGAAAGAAGACAGTAAGAGAGTAAACATAGCTACTGACTGTGTCTCATGTTGTACAATATGAAAATACATAGTGGAAGCAACTAAGCTGGTAGTGGAGGAGTGTTGTCATTTAAGCCCTTTTCAAAAAGTAAATGAAGAATCAGTTGAGAGAAGACTGGGAAAAGAGTTTTCCAGGTGGGAATAGCAGGAACAGGAACACAGAGGAGCGAGAGGGTTTGTAACCATCACGATGCAAGAGAAGGGTCAGAGAGATTGAAGCATGCTGAAGAGTTATGAAGAAGTTCAGTGCAGAGAGGAGGGCAGTATAGACCCTGGGTTTTCAGGAGGTAGTTTTTCATTGGCCTAAGAAGCCACAGAAACTTTATCAGCAAAAGACTTCTGAGGACCTGTCTACATTGAAGGTCACTCAAGATATGTGGTTAAATGGATTAAGTAAGAGAAGGGCAAAGAAGGAACTGCATTTGAAAAATGCTGTAGTCCTGGTGGGGCTGGTGTAACTGGTTTAGACATGGTTTGAAACTTAATAAAGGAGGAAAGAAAACTGAGATACAATCAGAGGGTAAGACAGGTAAAATTTACTAATAGATACCCTCTCTTCTTTAAACCAACAGATAGATGAAACTTGAAAAATATATTTTTGGTCATGCACTTGAGATATCAGAAAACCAAGTGGAAAAGTGAAGCAGACTGTTTAATGTCCATGTACGGGACTCAGAAAGTAGATCCATTCGGAAATATCAACACTAGACGAATGACGGTAGAATGATTAAGGAAAGGGTTCATTTTTCACCCCCAAGGTATTATTGCTTTAAGTGGATTTGTTGAGAAGGAGTAGCATCCAAAGATGACTTCTGTGTGGTGAGAGGGTTGAGTGTTTTAGAACACAACAAGACAAACAAACAGACAAATAAACAAAAACCCCACCAGAATTACAGAAAAGAAGGTGACCTATAAGAGATATTAAAAGATATCCTCTCATAGTAAAAAAGTAGAGTTTTTTTTTTTTCTCTCCACATTAGAATGGTAACTCTAGAAACAGTTGTATAATGCTTAAGTTCTATTTAATGATGAAAACTTAGGCAGACGCACTAGCTCACACTGTAATTCCAGAAGTCAGGAGACTGAGGCAGAAGTATCACAGTGGAGTTGACCACCCAGCCATAGATCAGAAAGAACTAGAAAGGATGAACTTACTCAACAGCATGTATCAGAGCTGAATGCAAAAACATTCTAGGCCTACATTAGACGGTATGGAGGCTAGAGGTTTCTAGGACTAGGCCTAGGTTAGCAGACTAGGGCAGTAAGCCTCAGAGACAACAATTATTACAGGAGAATAAAAGATACTTTCACAATTATGTCTACTTTCTGGGGACTTCAGAAACCAAAGGATGAGGAGCACTGTTGTGGAGTGCTGTCCCCTGAACATGACATTATCGTTATAATTATGGACACACAGAAGCAGTGACCATATGTATGGGGTTATACCCCTGCAAAATGGAGAAAGAAAATAAAGAAAAAAGCTTTAAAAGAAAAGATCAAAGGGACATGAGTGTAGGATGGGGCTAACTGGGAAGAAAAAGTCTGTGGGAACAATGGGGATGGTGGGGGTGAATGTGATCATAGTACATCATTTGCTGGTAGGGTATTATCACACATTTTTAAACATCACCCTCCACTGTTGTGGATTTAGTCTAATGTTTGTATTATGTTAATTGGGTCCCCAAAACTTTCAGGAGAATCCTCATGTAAGGCACTGAGGGTCTCTGCCCCTTATTTGTTTTGATTGGTAAATAAGATTTCCAGCAGCCAGTGCATGGGTAGGGAGACAGAGGGAGGACTTTTAGGATTTCTGGGCAAGGGACAGAGAAGGAGGAGGAAAGATGAAGCCGCCATGCCAGGAAAGCAGTAGCATCCAATGTGTTAGGCTTGAACCCACTGTTAAAACTTGATTGGAGATTCCCATATGGAAAACATGTGCTGTGATGTGAGATTAAGAGGGAGAGAATTTGTTTCTTAGCAAAGCTGCAGTTATTGCCAGACCATATGGGTTTGGGACTAGGACAAAGGGCATGCTGAATTGGCACGCATAATTCTGGGGTTTGTGGTTAAGGTAGTACACATCCAGGCTGACCCAGGGTTGTGAGGCCAAGAATTCAGCTGTACACTCTCTTCTGTTCTTGGCTGCTGAGGAGAACTAAGCCACCGATGCTGAGAGCTTCTGCTGGGATAAGGCAAGCTGAAGACACAGGGCCTGAATAAGATAGGAATAAAGGAAAATTCAATTGTTTTAAGGATAGAAGGATAAGCCTGAGAATAAGCTCATAGCAAAATATAGAAGGGAATTTAATTGAAATTAAATGCATTGGAAAGGATGTTATTTCAAGTTATATAAAGAGAAAGGTGACATAATATATGTACCCACAGAGATGTTAATATCCATAGAAGGAGATGTCGCGTCCGCCTCGGCCGGCAAGTAAGACGCGACACGGTAGGATCCTTCTCAGTCGGCTTTATTCCAGGAACGGCTCTGACATAGGGATGGGGATGACGAGGACCTGGACCAGGAAGGGAAGGAAGGGCTGGACCCCAAGCAGCAGAAAGGAGCTGCTTATATAACTGCCCTAGGCGGCTGGGTGATGTGTCCTCCAGGATAGGTTAAGCTGCCAATACCTTATTAGCATAAGCCCGCTCAGAAGGGGCACGAGGCCGACGCATGCTCAAAGGACTTGTTTACAGTTTCTGAGCTGGCCACTCTGGAAGCCAGCTGCTTACATTGTCAGGTGCTGGTAATACGACTTTACAAACTGTAAACACGCTGCCTACAGGGAGAATTAATGAAAATTGATTTAATTGTTTTTAAAGATAGAGAGGAGAAATAATGTAAATGTTTTAAAGGAAATTTGAAAAGTCTATGCCATTGCAGGAAACTGTGTTCCTGGAACGTGGGTTTCATGGGAATTATTGGATTGCTTAACCTGGTATGACAAATTAATAGCCTGGAAATATGCTTATACAGTAAACAGAAGGGAATTTAATTGATGTTAAAAAGGAAAGGATATTAATTTAACCCATAAAGATAATATATATATATATATATATTATATATATATAATATTTATATACATATATCACATATATTTTACACACACACATATCCACAGAGATATCAGTCTTCTTTTTATACTCTTATAAAGATAAAGGTGAATTATACACCACACACACACACACACACACATAGATATCAGTCTCCACAAAAGGGAAAATTTAAGTATGCCTAGATGAATAAACAAATTGAGACCTTTGATCTCATATAGGTCAGGGCAAGAGTTAGGGAGAAAAACCTTATCTCAGACAGATAGTCAAAATTTAGGCCTTGATCTTGTGTCAGGACAAGGCAGGGGATAGTGAAAAGCACTGTCTCAATGGATAATAATAATTGTTTAGATGGCTTTCATTGCTTTGAATTGTTTTAATTATCAAAATGCAGGTGGATATGTACATTTGGTGGTTATGGTATCCAATAGCTTCTGTGAGAGATGTCAAAATGGAACCGGTCTAAAGAGAAAAGAGGCTGCTAATCTGAATCAGTTTATACCTTTGATGATTTGGGGCTGACAGGCTGGAGAGCTACAGAAAAGGTTGATTTGAGTAGAGATTAATTGGTTACTTCAATACTCCATCAATTTCACCTAATGGAAAGATTTACTAATTGGGCAGGGTCTCATCTCCAAATGTGAAAAACACATTCCACATTTTGTGCAGAATATTTTGTGAAGTGATTGGCACAGGGACAAGGCACAAGGACACAGTACAATACAGATTTCAAATTGGTTGGTATCTGGTGGCTTCGGTTTATTTTCCTTCTGAGAGAGTGAAAGCAGAGTAGACTTCCGTATCATAATTGGCCTGCTTGTGGATTTGGCTGTGGTTTCTCTGCTAATTTCTCATAAGGACAGATAAACAACTCAGCTCCAGTTTGGAGACCTGAAGATTTCGATGACTGGTGATGACATAGGGCTTGACCTTTTGAGGCCTTGAGCAAGCTCTAATTCTACATCAATGTCTTCCATAAACTTCGTATAACTCCTTGTGTCAATCACTTCTTGCATCTCTCTGTTTACTCATCTTATATATTAAATTCCCTTCTCTCCAGTTTAGGATGAAATGGTCACAGTTTTAAACCTGGTAAGTTCTCTAGCATAAGAACATGGCTTTTTAAATACACAGAACCCTGCTTTGGAGAACTCATAGAGGGTAATTTGCTACTTAAAAGAGAATTTGAATAATATTCAGTAAATTGTCCATTTATTCCTTTATTCAAAAAATGTTTCCCAAGGTGACTCTTTCTAACCATAACCTACTCTATTTAGATGAATTCTTCTCTCTCTTTGATAAATGTGCACGACGGAAAGACCACAGAAACATATATATATAATATATATAATATATATATATATATATATATAGTGTTGTTGTGATATTTAAAAACCAAGGAAAGAAAGTGGGATGGCGTTGGGAAACAGTTTTTGGGAAAGATGCAATGGGGCAAAACTGCTAACTCCTTATTCCTGTCCTCTGCTTAAATATCTGAGCTATACATTTTTTTCATGACTCAGAGTACCACCACCCTAAACTAGTCATGAATTGAAAACAGGAAAGAGGAAGGAGCCTTTAAAAGGACTGGTCTCAACAGAATTGTTAGGAGTTCACTGACTTCCCCTTACTCTGCTCGTCAAGCTTTAATTATATTATTATGTGGTGTGCTCTCCTTAAAATCAATTTTTTTGGGGGGCAAGAACTTAGATTCATGTAGATTGTCTCCTGTAACCATCTCCAATTCTGTAATGTTTACCAAAACCTGCCCAAAATTTCTGCCATGATGATCTCATAAGATAGAATATCTTCTCATCATTCACTAGTATTTTTTTCTTTATGTCTTCTTCTTCTTTTTGTCATTGAGCACAATTTAATAATTTCAAGAAAGTATGCTGTTTCTCTTATTGTTAGAAATATACTATAGTTAAAACTCAACTAAGAAACTTCAGACATAAGCTATACTAAGGATCAATTATTATATAGCTATAGAATAGTATACCAACAGAAAGAGAATATAAAACTTTCTTCTCAGCAGTACGTAGAACCTCCTCTAAAAGACCTCATTGTTGACCACTAAACGTGCTTTAACAAATACAAAAGAATCAGAATACATCTATGTCTTAACACATGGCACTTAACATAGCACATAACACTTAGCACAGTGAAATAAAAACAAAAACTGCCAATAGGAACTACACAAATACTTGAATAATGAGCAATACATTCTTGAATAAACGGTTCATCACTGAATAAATCAAGAAGGAAAATTTAGAAATTTAAATTTTTCATATGGTTAAACAAAAATGATAACATACCTGTCAATTCCAAAGGAAACTCCAGTTCCCTAAACTCCAAAGGGCAATGAACATGTCCAGAAGTGGCACTCTAGACTCAGTTCAAGCTGGACTGTGGGATTTCTCAAATATAGTTAAAATCCTATGGTTAGCATTTCTCAGGAACCTGAAAAAGTAGGTCAAAAGAGGCACTTCTCTGGGGTATATTTCCTTTGGGTACACCTGTGGTTGCATATCAAATCCCTTGTTGGCTTCTAGGCTCCTTAAGACCCTACTCACAGAGTGTTCAAAGCGAGGCTAGTCTTCTGTCCGGTTTCTTCTCCACTATGCTAGCTCCCAGGTTGTTGCACTTCACGGGCTTCGCTTTTCCAGATTCATTCTCTTAAAACAGGTTTTACCCCATCCCCACCAGCTCTGCTAATCTGACTTCTCTCACGGAGAGTCCTAATAATGTTTTCTGCTTCTTCTGTTTGCTTACATCTGGTGCCAAGAAAACCTAGGAGGGAAACAATAAGTCCCTGTTCCCAAGAGGCCAGCCTTCTCCGAACAGAACTAAGCTGCCGATTCGGCACTATCTATGGATCATTTGTTAATGCTGGCTTCTGTCACCCATCATATTACACTCCAAATTTTGGAGTCCACCTCTCTAGTTGCTTCTCTGCCTGCCTAAATCCTGTTTTCTTCTCTATTCCAATAACTGCTATCTCTGAGCTGTCTGCTTAGTCTCTGTCTCTCTCCTTGGCTTACTGGAGTTTCTCTGTATCTTTGTCTCTGTCTCTCTGTGTGTCTTTGTTCCAGGAGCAAATCACACTGCTATACACTTTCTATAAAAGTCACACTGACACCAGTGTACCAGGCAGCTTCTTTCACCATACGAAGTTCCTGTCTAATGACCAGGACTGCATGGATTCCCTGCTGAGTATTTCAAAAGTCTTTTAATAGGTAAACACTAGTAGTTCTCAATCTGAGGCACAAAGCAAGAGGGAAGAAACACAACCAAACTGTATAAAGTCAGAACCATTTTGATATCAAAACTAAATATGGGTCTAACAAAAACAATAACAATTGACTACATTTTTTTGATGAACATAGATGAAACTTCTCAGTGAAACACAAACCAAATGCAGGAACACATTAAGAAAATCACATACAGTGACAAAATTTCATCCCATGAAGGCAAAGTTGATTGAACATATGTAAACCAAAACATATATCTTAACAAATCAATATAAGGACAAAAAAATCACCTGATAATCTTAATAGACACAGAAGTAATCTTCACAGACACACAGTCAAAACAAACTAAAAAGGGGTTTACTCTGTCAGTTCTTATGAAATGAACTTATAAAATTATATTTATTTAAAAAATAAGCAGTCTTTTGAAATCAGTTGGATGACTTCATTTTCAAATATTTTGGTTAGATTTTCTAGTGTAAATGTTCTTATATTTTTGGTTGTGAGCCTAGCCTTTAATGGCTGAGCCATCTCTCCAGGCCATAGTGTAAATGTTCTTAAGGGAGTATGTGTGAGTAGCAGAGCTTTGACACCCTATTATTTGAACAATTTTCTATAATATCTGTCCATTTATTTATTATTATTTTTCAATTATTATAGTCATTTAGAGAGTGTTTAAGTTTTTAAGTAATTCTCACAAGAATTCAAAATTGTGAACAAACTCTTTGAAAATTTCACAAATAACAAGTAATTCTTGATCTTTGCAGAAATTTAGAGTCTACAGATTATCAAATGAAAAAAACCTCCTATAAATATATTAGCTACAACATACTAGAATTTCATTATTTCTGTGTGCAAAGCTTTACATCATCATGTTAATATGTAGCATTGTGTAAAATTTGGCACAGTGTATTGTTCTGTAAATGGCTTTCATTACTAAGCATTATGTCTCAACCTGTCTCAGTAGTGGTTATTTGAAGCTGTATAATCATCTTTAACCTTTCTCACATTTTATCCCCTTTATGAGAGCATTCAGTCTATTTCTACTTTTCTTTCTTTCCTTTTATGGATAACCACCCCAATGAATACTGATGTCCAATGTGGTGGGTGGCGCACACTGTAACACTGTAGCACTGGGGCAAAGTTAATCCGGAGATTCAGAATAGAAAAACCAGTTCCACAATTTGGGCCAAATTTGAAGCAAACTTTAACTAAATACTGACCAGACTGGAATCTGGTCAGGTTTACACTCTGGAATTCCTAGAAAGTGGGGATGAGACATGTGTTATGGGGACTTTTTAAGGACAAAACCATATGGTGACCACCCTATTTCCCATAAGGCTTTGTTATTTTCCAAGAACTACAACTGCCAGCATTGCAGGAAGTTAACCTTGTCGTTGAGCAGGTAGGGCTTACATATTAACTTTGACTCATACATTCTCCACTTGAGTTGTATCCTAAATTAAATCCTTGACTCCATGATGGGTACCTATTTATATTGATGTCTAATAACAACCAGCTTAATGGTACCCAGATAGGAATTATCATCTAGCTGATCATTGATGTGGGAGCCAATAGTACTAATTACCAGAAGCAGAGGGGCCCTATGATGGCTGACATTAGAGTTACTATCTAGAAGAAGCCTGGAAATGGACAGGGTAGTAGTGATTTATTTCATCTCCTGCCAAGGACCAGCCTCAGCTTGGAGAAGGGTTCTGAGAAGGGTGATGGAAGGGGACCAATGATGGAAGGGGGATGTCTCAGCAGGCCCATGCCGAGGCATCTCTTCCTCCTGAGGGACCAGCCACACGACGGTATAGCATGGAATAGAGTTTATTCAGGGCATGGGCTAACACTTTTCCTTAAGGGCTATCCTGAAGTGTTTACCATTTTGTTAAGATGTTAGCCACACCTTTGTCTTCTGGACTCCTGCTGTCTCTGATTATCACAGAGTCATTAACATTAGCAGGGAAAACATTCATTCCTTGGAGGAACATAAAAATATGTATATTATACAAAGAAGCCTCCTCGTGCCCATGGTAACAATCGACATTCATGGAGGCCCACGTCTGCTGACCCTATCCCAGGGTCAGAAATCATGTCATTTTGTCCCCACCAAGGCCATGCCGGATACTGCATTAGGTCTTCCTTTCATAGTAGTTTTAAGTATAGTCTGATTATAATCCCTAATGGTTCGTATAGAAGTAATAATTTTTCTCTTAAAGCTATAGAATGCCTCTTTTTTTTCTGCATAAAGCTGGCCAAGTGTCCTATCATATTATAGAACTATTTCAGTTAACAAATCTACCCGTTGATAAATACAGTCCTATTTTTTTGATTTGCCAATTGGCATAGCAGGTAGCTACTTTGTCCCCCTATGCCAAGGTGCTTCCTTTTGACTTAACATTTCAGCTTATTAAGGGACAAGGGACCTGTTCTCTTCTGTATCTACTTCCAACTGAAACTAGGGTGTCATCATCAGGTCCCGGGAAAGCTGAAAGGCTAGTCAAAGTCAATGAATTCTGCATTCATCAGAAGCATCTAGTTAGCTGACCCAGCTGAAGAGACAGGGAGTAATCACATATGCTAGACTGGTTTACATCAGCTTTCACTAAGTCCAGATCGTAGCAGTTTGCAGTCCACAGGTGATTCCTAGATGGTGCTTGTTGGCCAAGGAAAAATCTGCTGAAACAAGTATAGACTAGGGACAGAAGTTAAAATTTGGAACTTTCAGGCCTAGTCTTAGTAATTGTGGAAGGGGAGAAGTGTCAAAACCAGGGAAAGAGATCATATTCTCAGCAATAGACCGGTGAGGAAACTTAGACTGTATTAATCTGGAGTTGGTTTGACCCATGACAGGTGGATCCAAGTCTTATGACTTCTTTGACTCCCTGAAGCTTTCATGAATTTTTAGTTCACAAAAGGAGAGGGAAAAGTTCTAGATAAAGTAGCACAATCAATATTGAAATCCACATTGAAAAAATAGCTGGAGTAGACTCCTTTGAATCCTAATAAAAAATATAGCTTTTGGGTAAAAAAGCATTAACATTTTCTTCTCTGTCCAGAGAGCCAGATATATGTATTTAGTTCAATGAGACGTATCTTTAAGTCTCTATTTAGAAGACAACCAAAGGAAATTTAAAATCTTGTGACTGAATAGTAAGTAGTCAGTGCTCTACCAGCTTTTCAGTATTCCATTGATCAATGGTAAAATTCTAAACCTTTGAAATGTTAGTGAGACAAAAGCACAAAAGAAGGAAAGAAATTTGAAATTTTCCATTATTCATATGTCTTACATTAGTTTTAAAGCTTTATCACTTGCATAGACGTTAACTCTTTTTCTTTCCATCTAATCATTTCTGAGAGCTATGAGTAGTTATTGAGAACAGTCATTGCAAGGCATGTTCCTTTAGTAAAAACTTACACCTGAATCCTGTTTATCCCTTAATAGAAAGCCTGTCAACGAGACAAATCTGTCTGCCTTTTCTTAACAAGGGACCCAGTAGCTTTAGATAAACTAACAAGGTGGCAATAGCCTTGAAGGAGTTGGTAGCCCTTGTTATTGACAAAGTGACAATTCGACAGTTAGCCTAGTCATCAATGCCATCAGGGATCTGAGAAAGATAAATTATTAGTAGGAAATATAATACAAATGGCCTATGTATCAATTAAAATGACAGAGACTGGTCCATTACCTAGACGGTCACCCCAGCCTCCTGTGGTCTCCATGGTGTTGGGGACTGAGGTATCAGGACAGCACCAGTCTTGGGTTGTCTGGCCCAGAAGATAAGAGGCTTTCCTGTGGAGGAGGAACATAGTGTGGGGTGAGGGGATTGGGGGAGGAACATTACTTTGTCTAGGCAAAGTGGGGCAATCAACTCTCCAATGTCCTGCTTGTCTGCAATTTGGGCCATGTCCTGGTGGCAGGCAAGGCATTGGGGCAGTCTTGTCCAGTGATTAGCATATCACAATCCAGGTGAAATCATTGTCACTGTGCTCCATCATCTTCTTGGAGATGTTGCAGGGTCACTGCTGGGAGCTGGCTCTCTGTCTGTAATAGTAAGCTTAAATATCGTAAATGCCATATTTACCAGATCTCTGACAAGTTTGGGGAACATTATCTATTAAGTACATCTACACTAAACAACATTTGTTTGTTTTTTACTTGCTTTAGGCTATACCATTAAACCGTACGTGGGAGGCCAAATAAAGCCTTTTTAAGTAATTAATTACATTAATACTTAGCATGACCACAAATATAGTTCTGAACGTATAAAGAATTTTTTTTTCCTCTAGCCATCTCTTTATTGGTTCATTGTGAATTTCACATCATGCACCCCAATCCCATTCATCTCTCCCTCCCATTGTACAGGCCCGCCACCCTTGTAATCCGTCCTCTCAACAGAAGAAAAAAAAAATCTCATCGTGGAAGCTGCAGTGTGTCACTCTGTGTCCCACTCTGTGTTTACCCTTTTGTCCACACTTCTTTGCTTGCAAATGCACTGCAATGAGTCATTGCAGAGGTACTCTGGCTTCGATACTCCATCAGTACTGGATCCTCACTGGGAGTCCTCTCAGGTATTGTTCCGTGTTCGGGTCTTTGCTTTCCATGGTTGGGCCTGTGCTTGCCGTAGTCGGGCCTGTTTGCCATGCTACAGCCTGTGTTTGTCATGCTCCCACCTGTGCTTGCCATGCTCCCACCTGTTCTTGCCATGCTCCAGCCTGTGCTTTCCATTCTCCTGCCTGTGTTTGCATTCTCTGGACGTTCTTGCCATGCTCGGGCCTGTGCTTGCATTGCTCGGGCCTGTGCTTGCCATCTCGGGCTTGTGCTTGCCATTCTCGGCTTGTGCTTGCCTTGCTCGGGCTTGTGCTTGTCTGCTCGGACCTGTGTTTGTCTTGCTCAGGCCTGTAATTGTCGTGCTCCGGCTGTTTTACATGCTCCGGTTGTTCTTACCATGCTCTGGCCTCTGCTTGCATGCTCCGGCCTCTGCTTGCATTGCTCGGGTCTGTACTAGGCGTGCTCATGCTTGTGCTTGCTGTGCTCGAACCTCTGCTTGCCATTCTACAGCCTGTGCTTGCGTGCTCGAGCCTGTGTTTGCTATTCCCCACGTATAAAGAATTTAATCTTTTATGAGGTGACTGACTTTTTACTTGTGTCTTAATTATGTTTAACAGTTTACAATAGATTAATGGCTTTTATAAAATTGGGATATTATAGAGTTTTGGGTTTGTTTTTGTTTGTGTTTGGTTTTTGGTTTTTGAAGACAAGGTTTCTCTGTGTAGTCCTGGCTGTCCTGGAACTCACTCTGTAGACCAGTCTGGCCTGGAACTCAGAAATCTGCCTGTTCGACTTTGGCACGCAGCTTAGAACAAACAACACCAGACGAAATAGTTCCGGAGGGGGGGGGTGTTTATTCAGGGCAGAGGGCAAAGGTGGGAAGAGAAATGGGAGAAGATGGCAGAGAGAAAAGAGGAGAGAGGAGAGGAGTAGAGAGAAGTGGAGGCCAGCCATGACCACGTGGAGAGAGGGGGAAGGGGGGGGAGAGGGGAGGGGACAGACAAGCTAGAGGCAAGAGAGCAAGAGGGGAAGAGAGAGAGAGAGGAGGAGGCAAGCAGCCCCTTTTATAGTGGGCAGGCCTACCTGGCTGTTGCCAGGTAACTGTGGGGAGGAGCATACCTGGCTATTGCCAGGTAACTGTGGAGGTGGAGTTTAGACAGAATACTAACACTGCCTGCCTCTGCTTCCCAAGTGATGGCATTAAAGGTGTGCGCCACCACTGCCTGAAGGGATATTATAGTTTTATCCCTATTAAGTTTAGCTTTAAAAAATAACGAAGTTCAGAACAGAAAGGTATTTTAGTATCAAGATAAAACTTTTAACTCATAAAAACAGTCCACAAAAAGACTGGAAATTTTCCTCACCCTTTTATGGTGCACCATTACAGAATATAACAGTTTCTTATATGACTCAGTTTATAAAAAACATGTAAAGCTTAACAAACACAGGGATGCTAGACATACATTTTGAGTGTGAATAGACCTTAGGTAAGGTTCTCAATGTTCTCAATACTGTGACCCTTCAAAATAGTCTCCATGTTGTGGTGACCCCTAATCATAAGATAGTTATTGTTGCTATTTTACGACTGTAATTTAAGGCTATTATAAATTGTAATGCAAACATTTGATACGTAGGTGACCCTAGGTGACCTTATGAAAGGGTCTTTTGACCTGCAAAGGGTCACCACCCATCAGTTGAGAACCACTGCTCCAAACCCTTTGCCAGAATGCTTAAGTCATTGTCTTGCTATATAAAAATATGAATATGTCAATCTCTGGAGTTTAATGTTTGGTGATCATAGCTGTGGCTCTATTTGTTAGTGTTTTATCTATTTGTCAAAATCATATATTAACAAAGACAATATAACAAAATGTCTTATAAACTTTAAAATGTCCGAATAGACTTATGAACAAAAAATTTTTTTTTTTTTTTGATTTTTCGAGACAGGGTTTCTCTGTGTAGCCCTGGCTGTCCTGGAACTCACTCTGTAGACCAGGCTGGCCTTGAACTCAGAAATCCTCCTGCCTCTGCCTCCCAAGTGCTGGGATTAAAGGTGTACGTCACCACTGCCTGGCTGAACAAATATTTTTAAAAGCTGTTCCTTAAACATATCCACTTTTTAAATTTAAAATTTCTGTAAACCTCCAAACTTTTCATTTCAAGAAGTTTAAAATCTCTCAATTGTATGCTTGTGCAATATCAAAATAGATTACCTTTCTTCAGTCTGAACAAGGTTTATAGACCTCATCAGATCTTCCCTCATTCCCAGGTCTGGGTACTCCATAGCTAGAATCCAGAAACCAGGCAGAATGGCACAAGGAAGAAGAAGAAGAAAAAAAAAAGGCTTCTACCACATGGTTGTTCACTGTAGGTCTGAAATCATGTCTCAGAGCTTTGGATTAATATTCCAAAATGCATTCCCTGGAACAGCCTACTAGTCCTGGGTGAAGAGCCTAGTTCCAGATTTGGGGATGGGGGGAGATTGTGTTTTTTATCTCACCATAGGGCTCCAAATGTTAATTTTGAGATTAGCACGAGAAAAAACAGTTTCACAATTTTGAGTCAATTTTTGAGCAAGTTTTAATTAGATACTGACCTGGATGGACCATGGTCAGGCCCACTCTCTGTAATTCCCTCCGAGTGATAATGAGACACGTAGAGGGATTTTAATCCAGCAACATGGATGCTCCATCAAGGGATCACATCCACAGACCTTCTAGGTCTGTGTGATCTGGTTGGAATTCAGACACACTTTTAATCCCTCTGGCTGGAACAGACATGCCCTTAATACACAGCACTCATCCAAAATAATGAAGTTTTTAGAAGGAAGCAGCTATGTTGAAAAGTGATGTGTAACTGAGGGAGGGACAAAGTGATAAGTCAGAGAAAGATTTGACAGAAGTCAGAGAAAGGATATGTCCAACTCTCACTAGACCAGACAGGAGAGACTACTTATGAGCAGTGCAGGAGAAAGGAAGGAGTTTTTACCAGAGCAGTTTTACCAGTTCAGTCAGTTTGGAAAGGAATTGGAGCCAGAACAGCTGAGTTGAACCAGCCAATGAGAGTTCAGAGAGAGCTAGATGGATGAGTTTATTAACATTCTAGGCCTAGGTTAGCAGATAGAGACTGAAAGCAGAAACCTTCAAGGTCCAGGCTTACAGAAGACTAGATTGTACTGAGGCTAGAAACTTCCAGAACTAGGCCTAGAGATAGTTGATATAGAGATAGAAAAGCTCTGGGCTCAGCCGGAACCATGTTTTGTAAAGCTTAGGTATAGCTCCAATCTCATTGCTTAGTCTGGTGACAGAAATGTTACATTTACAGAGATATGTGTTATAGGGGCTTTTAAAGGACAAAACCATATGGTCACCATATTTCCTGTGTGGCTTTGTTATTTTCTAAGAACCACAACTCGCAATATTCCAGGAAGTTACCTTGCCTTAGACAGGTGGGGCTTTATGAATCAACTCTGGCTCATACAGCAGGAGAATCGGGATTCTTGGTATGTGTGTGTATATGTATATGTGTGTGTGTGTGTGTGTGTGTGTGTGTGTGTGTGTTGGCTGTCTTCAGACATACCAGAAGAAGGCATCAGATCTCATTACAGATGGCTGTGAGTCACCATGTGGTTGCTGGGAATTGAACTCACGACCTCTTAAAGGACAGTCAGTGCTCTTAACTGCTGAGCCATCGCTCCAGCTCCCTATCAATCATTTCCTTAATATTAATCCCTACAAGTGAGCTTGCTATGGCGAAATGTGATGGCATGCTTGAAGCGTTGATGAGTCCAAACAGGTAAGATCAAGTTACATCTTCTGCAGCAAGGCATTTATCCCGTGACTGGTTCTGTATCATAATATTAATACCTATTCTTCTTCTCAAATTCTACACCAATTTGGGAAATTCTTTCATTCCATCTTCCTATAATATAGGAGCAAGACCCACAACTTTAAGAATTTTTTTCTGGTAGAACAATCAAAAGTAATCACTTTTGTAATGCAGTTTTCTTTCTGAAGATTTCCTTTAAACTGTAGTCTTAAGGTTGTTTGGCACAGAACCTAACTAAATCATAACCCCTTACAATTTAGTGTTATTAAGTAGGGTTTGCTGGAAATGAGTCATTTTATACACATAGGGAGTTTTATGGTTAGTTTAATGTCACTGAATTTAATTAACTTAAATTCTCATTTGCACAACATTATACTTTGGAAAACTCTGTGGCCAAGAAATACTTAGCTTGGAACAGCAAAAATACACAATTCCTATAAGTGGTAGGAACCACAGGACTAATTTTGTAAGTAGAGAAACTAAGGCACAAAGCAGTAAGAGGAGTGAGACATATAAAGTCATAAAGGCACCAAAGATACCATGGAGGAAAGGAAATACATGTCAGTAAAGGAATACAGTATGAGCCAAACCGAGACATTTTCAATTGCTGATGGATGGGATTATAAAACAGTTCCAGAACTCAAGTTGGGGCAAGAGGCAAACAGTCTGGGAATTCCTTTGCCTTCTTGAATCTCTATAACTCTTAAAAAAGGTAAAGTAGAAGCTACCCTTAATTTAATGGCTTTATTTTAAGATATTGAAATCAGAAATGATATTTTAATATTGACAGGAGTCATCTACTGAGAGGTTCTGTCAGAGCCTGATCAATACAGATGCAGATGCTTGCAGCTAATCATCAGTCTAAGCACAAGGACCCCAATGGAGGAGTTAGGGGAAGGACTGAAGGAACTGAAAGGGTTTGCAACTCCAAAGGAAGAACAACAATATCAATCAAGCAGACCTCCCCCACCCCTCACTGCCCACCAGATCTCTCAGGGACTAAATCACCAACCAAAGAATACACATGGAGGGACCCCATGGCTCTAGCTGCATGTGTAGCAGAGGGTGGCCATATCTGGCATCAGTGGGAGGGGAGGCCTTTGGTCCTGTGAAGGCTAGATGCCCCAGTGTAAGGGAATGCCAGGGAAGTAAGGCGAGAGTAGGTAGGTGGGTTGGGGAGCACCTTCATAGAAGCAGGGGAGTGGGGAGTATGTGATATGGGTTTCCGGAGGGGAAACCAGGAAAGGGGTTAACATTTGAAATGTCAATAAGTAAAATATCCAATAAAAATTACTTATTAAAATACTATTAAAATGCGAAAGATACAGAACAGCTAATATTGTTCCAAGAATAATTACTATGATATCATTTTATCATCTAGTCACCCATACATATTTGGAAGAAAAGTAGAATTTGAAATCTTTTCTGGGGCTGGGGTGATAGAGGGCTTAGAGGGTCAAGTGCATGCTGTACAAGCCCAGCATCCTGAGTCAGGATTCCCAGACCACAGATAGAAAGAAGTCAGGTGTCACAGTGCATGTATGTAACTTCAGCCCCAGGTACATCCAAGGGACTTGCTAGCCAGGTAGTCTAGTTCAATGGTGAGTTTTAGGATCAATGGAGATTCTATTTCAAAAAATAAAGTGAAGAAGTGAGACCTAGGAAGACTTTCAATACTAGCCTTTGCCTGCACACATGCACACAGGCACAGAGTTAAAAACAAAAAACAAAACAAAACAAACAAACAAAACAAAACAAAACAATTTATTCCAAAGTACAGCTGTGGAGCTCATTCCCGATTTGCTTTTATGGCTATTGTGCTGGATATATTTTTTGTCAACTTGACATAATCAAGGGTCATCTGAGAAGCAGGAAACTTCTTTTGTTTGTTTTGTATCCATTTCCTCCAAGATTGAAACATTCTATCCTGCAGGGAAGCTTCTTTAGACAGAAGGTAAATAAGTCAAAATAGCTTTAGGAAGTCTCTGAAACTGAGACATTTTCAATTGCTGATGGGATTATCAAACAGTTTCAGTTGGGGCAAGAGGCAAGAGCAAACGGTCTGGGGACTCCTTTGCTTCTCTCTCTCTGTCTCTCTCTGTCTCTCTCTGTCTCTCGTCTCTCTCTCTCTCTCTCTTCTCTCTCTCTCTCTCTCTCTCTGTGTGTGGTGTATGTAGAAGAGTAAACAAGGGAAGCTGCAATAAAACCAGACACGCAACTGGGAAAAAGAACCCAGCTGAGCTTACAGAAGGAGTTTAGACCAACTAAGTCCCTTGGAAAGGACACCTTCTAGCCTGTTTTAGTTAATTTGTTCTCCAGGAACCCTTGGAACTCTACTTCAGAATATCAACAAGCACTACTAGTGTTCCTCTAGGTTTAGACTAATTAGCTTTCAATCCTTCTGCTTCAAATATATCCAGAAGTATCATTCAAGGTTCCAATTATTATAGTTGACAAACATTAAGCTTAAGGTCAACTCTCATCTGCTTTGTTGTTGTTGTTGTAAGAATTAATATTAAATCTCTTTGTCCAAATTCAGTGTGACTCCATTGCTGAGTGTCTAAGCCTACCATTAAAACATGTGAGCCACATCATTAACACTAGCACTTAGAACACAGAAACAGTGGGCTTATGAGTTCGAGGCCTTAATCTGGGAATGAGTAGTGAGTCTGTCTCAAAAATAAAACCAAAGGCAAAATCCAAATTTTCATTGTGCCAGATTTGAATTATTCTCATCTATTATGAGAATCTTGATTTTGTCTTTATACAAGCTGCTTTCTCAATTCATTGCAATTCATTAATTTGGTAAGTATGTATTGGATATCAACAGTCAAAGCATTAATAGATTGATTCAGAGAAAGTTATAGGTCATAAAATAAGCAAACTACTATATGTCTCCTTCCAGGCACACTGAATTATTCACTCACCATCCATCTTTGGGAATGGTCATTAAATTGATTGTGACTTCACACAGTCACACTTTTGTTTTCATTGTTTTCAGCATTTTATTACTTTGTTTATGGATCTTATTGTGAAGCATATTTTCAAATACATTACTAAAACTAGCATAGTAACTATAAGCTCAGGTTTTGAGTTAATATTTCAAAATTGGCATAAAGCCAGGGGACAGCTATGAAGGCAAATGACATCTGTGCTTTGCTCTCCTCATTTTCAAAACTACAAACCACAAGGAACTTCTGAGTCTTGTTGAAAGGCCCCCGGGGAGGCGAGACCCCCAACTCAAGCCACGAAAGATTAGGGCCACCCAAATGACTCACGAGACACCAGTCTTGTTGCAACCAGCAAGAGGTATATTTCAATCAGCGTGCTGAGGCCGAGTCCCATAACCCACGCAGGGACAGAGGAGCTCGACCCCAAGCTTGGAGAGTGTAGGATATTTAAAGGAAAACACCACAAGTGACAGGGTTCTAGGAACAATTATGGGGAAATAAAGGTTTTTTCTCAAGGCTCAATCTTATTCAACCATATCATTTACATCATCTACTTTGTGGTCAGTCAAGTTCTTGTTCTTGGAGCACAAAGCCCTAGAACTAGCCGACCTGCTTTCCTGGTTCTTTCTACTGCTAGTCTGCTAGAAGTAAAAATTCTATTAACCTTTCATTGTCACTGGATTAAATAAGTTACTATCTAGCAATAGTTTAAGAAGAAATTTGTAGTTGCCATTATTATACATAATTTAAATAAAATAATTGAAATTTTTTATTGAAAAATGAAAAATAATTGAAACAAACTCTTTGATATTCATCCCTTTAAAAGGCAGAGATTGATTTGTCTCCCCTTAAGTTTGGGCAGGAACTAAATGATCCACTGGTGTCTAACACACACTATTTTTTCTACAAAAAGCAATGTTACTACCTCTGTGGACTCTCCTAGATTCCTCACCTTGGGAGAACTTAGCTATCGTGTCATGAAATCTGTGCTAATTGTCCATTCTAGTCCCACAAACTCCTACTCATTTATCAGCCTAAAACAGCACTCATTTATTAGCTCATAGTTCTGTAGGTCAGAAGTCGAGTGTGTCATGACCAGTCCTCATGGTATCACAATGATGAAACTATGGTATTTGGAAGTGTGGTTCTTACCCAGAGAATGAAAGGGAAATTAGCTTTTAGCCTCATTCTTAATGGGATGATCAGGCTCTAAGATCTCCTCTGGGAGCTGGAATTTTTCTATAGCTCTAAGTCTGAGGTCCCAGTTTCCTTGTGTCCTATTGGCTGGGAACTGCTCTCAGCTTCCAGAGGCTACCTTATACTCCTGGCCATGTTGCCTTTTCTATCTTCAAAGCATTGTTAGTTCTCCCCCACCCCCGATCCACCACACATAGCATCTGGGTGAGCTCTCCAGTACTGCTCCAGCTAGCTCACCCAATTCCTCTTCCAGCAAGGGGCAGGGACAGCTGTCCTGCTTTCATGCCCTTGGGATCAGCTCATTTGGGCCTACACTAGCAGGGTCAGCTCTATTTTGCTGCCTAGGCAAGGTGCTGGGCACATTCTCTTGAATGCTGCAGCAGGCCATGTGGCCAGGCCAGCTCTTCCACTCTCATTTCTTGGGACTGGCTCATCTCTAACCCCCTACTACCAAGGCTAGCTCTAGTCTGATGCCCAGGCAAGGTGCAGGGCTCACTCTCCTAAATGTTGCAGTGTGGAGCAGGTCCAGCCATTCTGTTGTCATGGCCCCAAGGCCAGCTCTCCTGACTGCTGCAGCGATAAGGGTGGTGAAGGCAGAAGGCAGCATTTCTCTTTAGCCCATGCCAACACACAGCAAACAGTTGGCAGGGTCAGCTCTCCTTGTGCTCATGCCCTCATGGTCATATTACCCATAATCCTCTCAGATGAAATCTACTGTGCTGTCCATTTGAGGTGCAGGACATGTTTTTCCTGAGTACTATAAATGTATTGTTGTTGTTTATTTGTTTGTCAGTTTTCAAGGCAGGGCTTCTCTACATAGCTCTGACTGTCTTGGAACTGCCTCTATAGTGGAACAGGGTGGCCTCAGACTCAGAGATCTGCCCACCTTTTTCTCCCGTTGGCTGGGATTAAAGGTGTGTGCCATCACTGTTTAGCTCAAAATATGCATTTTAAAGAATTCATGTCATCAACTTCTAAAAGTTCAGGAAAATTAGAAGACATTACAAGAAAAATACAAAATCACTCTATATTTATAAAATTGTTGAGAAACTGCTCTGTATAAGAAAAATATTTCGATTCCATGTATTTCCTTTGACATTGGAGAGGTCACCCAGCATGGGCAGAATGACGCCTTTGGAGATGAGCAGGACCGTGCTCTCATTCAGTCACGAATATCTATGGTGGTTCTGCTGAAATAATTTAACTAGTTCATTATTAGTTTGCTAATCTGTGACCTATGCATAATATGAATTCCTGTCTCTTAGAAGTAACATGACAATTAAATAGATCATTTATGATAAGCAAATGACAAACTCACTAATGACTATTTTCTATTTCTGTACATGAAAATGGGGTCATTAAAAATGTAAGAAAAAATCATTAAAAACTCAAAGAATACTTTTTTTTAAAATCATAGAGCCTTCATTTATTTCTTTTGGTAATGCCAAAGACCAAGCCAGGACCTTGTAAATACTAGGTGAATATCTACCACTGTAATTTTAAAATAAGTTATAGGCATATTCCTTTTAGACTAACAGCATGTACATACAATGTTAACATTTTTGATGAAGGTAAAAATATAAAGTACAGTTTCTTTTTATATAATTTTATTTTTTAGAACTCATATGTGAAGACTGTATCTATATCACTTCCATCCTTGGCACTTTCTTCAAGCTCCTATCATGTCCCTTATATCAAATTCATGGTCTCTTTTTAAAACATATATATATATATATATATATATATATAATATATTATATATTCCCAAGTTAATTTAGAATTGCTTGTATGTACATATGTTTCTGGGGCTTGTGTGTGTGTATATTCTATTTTTTCAACAATTAAATATTTTTCTTTAAATGAGGGAGAAATATCTAGAGTAGGGCTGCTACTGACATGAACATATCGTCACAGAAAACATGGTCACATTCTATGTTCTCTCTCTCCATTTTTTATGTTTGCTAGGATGCTAAAATAGTAATAGTCACTTCATAGCACAGAAAAGATTAGTGAATTTGTAGTACATGTCATTTCTGTAATAGAAAATGATGTAATTCATTCTTAGCCCAAGAAGAGTTCAAAATACCTTGCCACTAGATAACCATTGAACATCTGCACAGTACAAATTATTTTTAGGAGTAATATTTCATCATTAAAGTAATATATATTTACAAGAGGTGCATATTGTTTGTCAAGTACTGTGCTAAGCATCTTGCAAATATCAACTAATTTAACTTCATAAGTTTATTGAAATGGTTTAATTTTCATTTTACGGATGAGATAACTAAGATAAGAAGTTAAGTAAGAAGTTATGCTACAAGTTGTGGTAGTTAGCTTTAATTATAAACTTGACACAACCTAGAATCACAGTGAAAGAGAGGCTCCATGAAGGATTGTCTACATTGGATTGGCCTTTGGGCATGTCAGTGAAGGATTGTCTTAATAACGTTAATTGATGTTAGAAGACCAATATCACTGCGGGGAAGCATCATTCCCTAGCCAGGGCTACTGAAATATATATGAAGGTGCTAAGCAAGCAAGCAAGCAAGCAAGTGTACATGCATTTCTTTCTTTCTGCTCTTAACTGTGGAAAGAATGTGACTGTTTGAACTTCCTGTCTGTCTTAACTCCCTACACCATGGTGAGGGGCTATAAAATGGCATTGCAGCCTGAAATAAACCATTTCTCCCATAAGTTTCCTGTTGTTAAGCTATTTTCAGAAATCTTGTAGTGTTTTGCAGAACCCACTTGACTTACTGACTGCCATTTAAGATCAAGACTTGGTGTCTTTAATTTACTGCTGAAAGTAAAATAATAATCTAGTATAGTTATCCAGGTGTATTTCAACGAGCATGTACTGCAGCATGCTAGAAGCAAAGATCAAGTCACTAGTACCAGTGCTTTGATGTCATGGAACTCCTCCATTTCTCTTTAGAGACCTCCTGTATTTACATGTGTATGATCATCTAACATTTTGACAAAATAAGAATCTGCATTTGGAAGATATGATAGCATTAACCAATATTTTTAATATGACTGAACGTGGTTGTTCTATTTTACTATCAGATTCCAATGCAGTAATAGCTCTAGAAGCATGTGCATATTGTACTGGAGATCCCTGCCAAGGTGTGAGCATGTGTATGAAAAAGGAGCTTAAAAGATTGATCAGTCAGCTTCCAAAGCTAGAAGTTAGAATATATAAGAATTTGAAAAGTATCCTTCTGGATACCTGGCTGTTCAGAATTCTATACTGTGGCAACTATCATCAATGGGTTACAAAAACAATTCTAAAGATTTTCACAAGGATAAAGTGCTATATTAACATAATTTGTGTATTTGCTATCCTTTGTCTCCAGGTATTGGAAGAAAACACTTGATAAAAATTCTTGCAAACCATCCATATTATTGAACTGTGAGGAGGAAACAAGATTCAGGAGGATTGGACAAATCTTTTATTAATGCTTCACATAGGACATTGCCTTTCCACTATAAAAATTTAAAATTAGATCAATGTTCTGGTTTCCTAGAATTTTTACATTTCTGACAGTGGACATAGTCTTGTTTCATTGAATTTTTACATAGAAGTTTAAAAACAAGTCAATCTTAAAGAATTTTTACATGACTTTAGAACTTTCTAGATGTTTAGAGTTGAGCTTTACTTTTTTAAATGATAGGTACAGTTTATTCTAGCTTATTCTTATAACTTATGTTACTATGAATAAATGCCTCCATGGCTATTTCATGACTTTTAGTACAGTAATAATAGAAAAGTGTTAAATGAATCTGAACTAGACCACTCTGATGTTACGGTCACCCTAAAAACTGAGGGTGTCACATAATGCTGAAATGAACTTGATGCTGATACTTCAGGCTCAGAACTGTGTCATGGACTGGTTTGTAATCAATAGGAGATAAAAAGACTACTCTTGTCTAAATCCATATGCTTTGCATGGAGCTACCAAGCAAGAGGCTGGTGCTCATTGTTGAGTGCCTGAATACCTCTGTGGCTTTCTATCTGGAAGATCTGACTTCTGTGAACAGTGCCCCAGAACAGAGTAAGACTTAAGTGTATTCTCTGTGGCTTTCTGATAATTTTGATGATACTCTGATGTATACACTTTCATCAATTTCCTCCCCCCCCATTTTTTGTAGCAATAAAATGCATTTCATGATATACAAAATTATGTGTTGAAAGGATGAGAAAGCTGAGTTAACTGAGGAGACAAATGCTTTTTAATGTTCAACCCCATTAAATCCCTTGTCTTATACTTATCTGTTTGATTCTGTGAAGAACTCAAAATTAATTAAGTTCTTCATTAAGGCAGGGATTCTCAAAGCCTGCTAGTGCTCTGTTTGATATGTGGATCAATTTAAGGCAAGGCATGTTCTTCCTTTGTTTTTCCAATGAGTGATGCTCAATTTCTGTGGATAGTAAATTTGTATACAGTTTAACTTCCCTCTCAGATGAGGTCTTGCATTTTGTGTTTATGAGTTAAAATTAAATGCATTGTCTGCTAAGAAGTCAGCATATTACAGACTGGCAAAGTATCAGGTTTCTATGGAGTACAGGTGTGAAGAATAATTGCTTTGTATATCATTGTAAAGTTTCACTTGTTTTGATTTATCACTAATATCTTCAAACTATGTAAACTGGGGCTAGTGAGTTGGTTTGGCTATAAAGGCACCTACCACCAAGCCTAACACTTGAGTGCAATCCTCAGGACCTATGTAATGGAAGGAGAGAGCCAGCCCTCCCAAGTTGTCTTCTGACCTAAACACACTCACAGGAACACACATACACACACACACACACGCACACACACACACACACCCAAATATATAATATAAAATAAAAGATATGGACTATAATTAGCAGTATTATTCATTCATTTCATTTAAACTAATCTGCTTAACCTCATATTTGTAAAAACAGTATTGCGGCCATTTTATTTCTCTGTAACTAAGCTTTAAATACAATTGTCATCAGAATTGTCTGTCTCTTTGTGTTAGAAATAGTTGTATATACCCCTTTCTCCTCAAAATAAAAAAAGAAAACTTTTATTCTTCTCTCCTACATTACATCCCTACCACAGCTTCCCCTCCTTTTACTCTTCCCAGTACCTTCTCCACCTCTTCTCACCTCCAAATCAAGTCCTCCTCTGTTTCTCTTCCAAATAAATAAATAAATAATAAATAAATAAATAAATAAATAAAAATAAAATAAAAAAATAATTAAAAAAAAAGAAGGAAAGGAAGGAAGGTCAGAAGGCAGGCAGGCAAAAAGAAAGAGAAGTAGTGGGCCTCCCAGGGATATCCCAAAAAGATACAATAAGACTGGGTACAAACCCTTATATCACGGTTGGTTGAGGCAATCCAGTAGGAGGTCCCAGGAGCAGGCAAAAGAGTCAGAGATACTCCCTCCTCACAACTCCCACTGTTGAGAGTTCCTTAAGAACACCAAGCTACCCAACACTAACCAATATGCAGAGGACCTAGATCAGACTCACATGGGGTCCATGCTTGTCAGTTGTTTCTGGGAGGCCCTATGAACCCTGTTTAGTTGATTCTGGCTCCTACAATCCTTTCTCTCCTTTTCTATGGGTTCCCCTGGCTCTACCTCGTGTTTTTGCTTTGGCTCTCTGAATCTGTTACCATCAGTTGCTGGATGATGACCCTGTGATGACAATTGGGCTATGTACCAGTCTATGAAAATAGCAGAATATCATTAGAAATCATTTCATTGGCTTATTTATTTATTTATTTATTTATTTAGTTAGTTAGGTTTTGGTCAGTTGTATTTGGTTCTAATCTGGGTCTCTGGCTGTCCTGTTCTGGTTCCTGGCCATTTAGGCAGTGTCTGTCCTGTTCTAGCTCCTGGCCATTTGGGTAGTGTCAGGCATGGACTCTGTCTTGTAGCATGGGCCACACGTTGGACCAGTCATGGGTTGGCCACTCTCACAAGATATGTACCACAATTGCCTATCACAACTTGCAGGCAGGACAGACATTGTTGGTCAAAGGTTTTGTGGCTAGGTTGATGTCCCAGTCTCACTGCTAGGGGCCTAGCTCAGTTTGTCACCACTTCATTTGATCTTAGCTATATGCTTGCTGTAAATTGCTTTCATTATGTTTAAATATGTCCTTTGTATTCCTGATATTTCCAAGACTTTCATGATGCAGAGTGTTGGACTTTGTCAAAGGCTTTTCAGCATCAAATGAGATAGTCATGCTGCTTTTTTTCCTTCACTTTCTTTATATGGTGGATTCCATTAACTGATATCTGTATGTTGAGCCATCCCTGCATCTCAACATTCTTTCTGTTTCTATTTTGTGGAATGATTTGAGAAGTATTGGCATTAGTTTTTCTTTGAAAGTCTGGTAGAATTCTGCCACCTGGCCCTAGGTTGAAAGACTTTTGGTTGAAAGACTTTTAGTAACTGCTTCAATTTCCTTAAGGATTATAGGCCTATTTAATAACTTATCTCATCTTGATTTTACTTTGGTAAGTGGTATCTACCAAGAAAATTATCTATTTCTTTTAGATTTTTCCAACTTTTTTGCAGTACAAGTTTTTAAAGTGTGATTTAATGATTCTTTGGGTTCATTGATGTCTATTGTTATGCACTCCCTTTTCGTTTCTGATTTTGTTACTTTATTGAATAGTCTATTTCTTGTAGTTAGCTTGGTGAAGTATTTGTCTATTTTGTTGAATTTTCTCAAAGAATCAGGTCTTTGTTTCATTAATTCTTTGAGTTTTTTTTGTTTGTTTCTATGTTATTGATTTCAGACCTCAACTTGATTATTTCCTGCCTTTACACATCTTGGTTTGGTTTGCTTCTTCTTATTTTACATGCTTTAGGTTTTACTAAGTTGCTAGTATGAAATATCTTTACCTTTATGTATATGCTTAGTACTATAAACTTTTCTCTTAGTATCACTTTCATTATGTCCTAACCATTTGGGTATGTTGTGCATTCATTTTAATTAATTGAATTCTAGCAAGTCTTTAATTTCTTTCTTTCTTTCTTTCTTTCTTTCTTTCTTTCTTTCTTTCCTTCCTTCCTTCCTTCCTTCCTTCCTTCTCTCTCTCTCTCTCTCTCTCTCTCTCTCTCTCTCTCTCTCTCTCTTCTTTCTTTCTTTTTTAAAAATTTCTGACTTGACTCAGTAGTCATTCCACAGAGAGTTATTCAGTTTCCATGAGTTTTTCTTCTTTTTCTTGTTTGTGTTGTTGAAATCCAGTTTTAATCCCCTGCTAATAGGATGCAGGAAGTTATTTCAATTTTAGTCTATCTGATGATATTTGCTTTGTGACAGATTATGTTGTCAAATTTGGAGAAAATTCTGTGAGGGGCCAAGAAGAAGGTATATTCATTTTTTTTGTTTGAGTGTTTGGGTGAAATGTACTGTAGATAATTTGTTAGGTCCATTTGGCCCATAACCATTGTTAGCACCAGTATTTCTCTGTTTACTTTTTGTCTGGATGACCTGTTCATTGGTGAGAGTTTGTTATTGAAGTCTCTCAGTATCAATGTTTGAGGGTTGATGTTTGATTTAAGCTTTAGTAGTTTTTCCTTTATAAATGTGGGTGTCCTTGTATTTGGGGCATAGATGTTAAGAATTTAAAGACTATCTTGTTAGATATTTCCTTTGATGAGAATAAAGTGTTCTTCCCTGTCTTTTTTGATTAATTTTGGTTTGATGTCTGTTTTGTTAGATATTGGAATGGTGGAATGGCTACACCAGATTGTTTCCCAGGTCTACTTGCTTGGAAAAAAAACTTGAACCATTTACTCTGAGAGGTAATGTTTATCTTTGGTATTGAGCTGTGCTTCTCATCTGCAGTAGAAAGGTAAATCATGGTTTTTGCATCCATTCTGTTAAGCTGTGTCTCTTTATTGGGGGAATTGAACCCATTGATATTGAGAGAGATCAATGAGAATGAATCATGTTATTTTGGGTGGTGGTGGTAGTGGTGGTGGTAGTGGTGGTAGGATGTGTGTGTGTGTGTTTCCCTTCTTTTGGTTTTCCTAGGCTATTGTTGATTGGGTACTGGTTATGGTCTCTAGGCATCTGGGTTCATGGTGATCACAGGTTTAGGTGCAGATTTCTGAGTTTGTCTTTGTTGGATAGTTGTTTTCCCTTGGGTTTCTGTTTTCTCTCTGGTCTTCTGACCTGAGTGACCTGTGGTTCCTTGACTTTTCTGTTATAATAGGGTTGTTTCTTTTGGGTTCCGGTGATCTTTGTGGTGTCTGGGTTTCTGGGTGCTTGTGTTGCCTCTGGAGTTCTGAGATATGGCGTGGCCTGTGGTAGAACAGGGGGTTTTTGCTGGAGTTGTTGGCCCTGATATGGTGATGAAGGGGCGGCAGGGCTATTGGGGAAAATCTGGATTGGTTCTGAGGAAGTGTTTAGTGGTCTGTGAATAGCATCTTGCCTGGGGTTCTGAGTATCAATGTGGCCTCTGATGGAGTGGGGAGCAGATGGTTGTGGGCCAGAATATATAATTTTCTTATATGATTACACTTAATCTTTAATCACTAAATCCATTGGTTGGAAGAGATTGGGATAGTTAAGGAGCCTGATAGGCATTTACTACGGGATCCTGATTTTATGTTGTTGGATGTTTGCCAGTCTCACTGATTTCAAGAGAAGAAGCAGTCATGCAAGTCTTTCTTAGGGACCATGAATGAATGACAAAGAAAAGGAACATGACCATTTCCCAGATGTAATAATGAGATTTTAAATGATGAGAGATGTATAAAAGAACGTTTGGAATTTAAAGATCTAGAATCATTTCTTCAATACTAAGGTATTAGACATACACTGTCTAATTGGCTAGCCACAATCTGTATGCTACCATATACATTTATATTACTGTAATCGAAACAAAGCAAAATGACTTATTCTCTTGGTGTCCATCAGCTGCATCCCAAGGGCTCTGCAGCCCATGTGACCAGTGGCTTCTTGCCAGGCACAATAGAATGCATTTCTATCTTCTCAGAAAGTCCTATCAGAAACACTAGATTAGACTAGCAAGTATTTGAGTCAATTTTATATATGAACCCACAGTGGGAGCTGACAGCATGACGCACAGCACTCCCAAACTGTTTAGTGTGAAGAAAGAGGGGGAAGACAGATGATTATTCAATTCAAAATAAAGAAATAATACCCACTAATTGGAGAAAGTTATTATCCAAATTAGTCAGCTTGGAGAAAAAAAATATTTTGTATAATATGAGCCTATCCGTTGTTTGAAGACAATTGCATGTGTTAGTTAAAGGGGGATGGGGAGAGAAAGAGTGAGGGAGAGGGAGAGAGAAAAGAAAAAGAGGAGATTGAGAGAGAGAAAGAGAGAGAGAGAGAGAGAGAGAGAGAGAGAGAGCTGAGAATGGCATGGGATTTTGTAACCTCAGTCTTTCCCAAGTGACACATCTCCTCCAGAAAGGTCCCTTCTCTAATCCTTTCCTAACAGCTCTACCAACTGACGACCAAGAATTCAAATATATGATCTTAAGTGGCATTTTCATTCAAGCTACTACAAAAGGATAACACAGGGGTTGTTTGTTTGGTTGGTTTTTTTGGTGGGTGCAGCAAACTTTAATGATGGTATTCAGGAGAGTAGAGAGGGCTCCCTAGGCTCCTCTTGTTATTATGGGGGGGGATATCTGGGATGGAAATTGTGAGGGAGATGCTCAATGATGGGAGCCAAGTTGGGACAGGGAATCCTCAGCCTTGACTGTGCTGTTGAATATGCCATGGGTGGAGTCATACTGGAACATATAGCCCATGTAGTTGAGGTTAATGAAGGGGTCATTGATGGCAACAATCTCCACTTTGCCAAGTGCAGAGCTGAAGACAGCCCTGCCCAATATGGCCAAATCTGTTCACACCGACCTTCACCATCTTGTCTACAGCATGAGGCTGGCATTTCACGAGAAGATGCTACCATCTCTAGAACAGGGAAGAGCAGCGATACCACAGATTTTAAAGGGACCTTTACTTCTGTGTGCTTAAAGATAAAGACTTTCCATTTTGCATTTCGAACTCCCTCCTTTGTACATGTTAAAAATAGAGATTCAAATTAATTCTTAGCTAGATCACAAAATGAGTGAAGCAATAAACATTATGAGTAGAAATGATCATTACAGGTCAAATACTTTATATAGCTGGGAAATTTTCCAATTAAAATCCCCACTTTCCTAATATAAACATCCTGAAGACAGAAATCCAGTTCCTTAGTAACTTGCAGCTGATATTCCTACAAATAACCCACATTCTACAAAAAGAAACATATCCATAAAAAACTTGAGCTAACTGACTCTGTAGGGGATGCTGGTGTTGCTAGGAAGGTAGCAGTACAGAAGTTACATCTGGGCAGTGGCACCACACAGAACTGGCAGAGTTAAATATCTGCAGCAGAAGTGAGAGTGAAACTGGCTATGGAATCATTTCCCTTTCTGAGTCTTGTAAATTTTAGTTACTTCCTAAGTTTTATGTGTACCCCTCCTTCCTCCAGGAGTGAATATTTCAATTCAGAGGAAACTACTGCACAAGAAAGAAAAAAGAAAGAAAGAGAGGGAGAGCAAAAGAACAAAAGAAAGAAAGAAAGAAAGAAAGAAAGAAAGAAAGAAAGAAAGAAAGAAAGAAAGAAAAAAAGGAAGAAAGGAAGGAAGAAAGAAGAGGCAAGGTTATACTATCTCAATCTATTGTACACACCCTCACCACTACCAAGGGCCTCAACAATTCACACTAAAGTTTCTACCACCTCCCAGTAGATCCAAAAGCTGAGAAGCAGGCCTTTAACACAAGGACGTATGATGGACAATTATACAAACCACAGTACCACAAAGGCCTGTTTGAAATGTTTATGAGCCTTTCTTCCTCATCACATTTTCTATCCTATATGTTTTTCTTATGCTTTTCTTATTTGGTGACTCCAAGAAAGCAAGAATGGAAATTTGCCCCTAGATGCTGACTTCCAAAACTCATACTTCACTGTTGGCAATATACTTGATAAACTATGTCAAAGTTTAGCCTGGATTAAAAAACTGAAGTAACAGAATCCACCACTTGACAATAGGAATCAGAGTTTCATACAAAAACTCCTAGTTCTCTCAGCTTGCCCTATGGCTCCATTACATTGTAGACTTTGTATGTGCAAAATATGCTCATCCTCCCCTATTAAAATCTAATTCTAGTTTAAAATAAAATATATCACCTCAGCCAGGCATGTTAAGTATCTTACTTAATATTTCTTTGGAAATCTTGTTCCAAAGACTTGTGAATGAAGAATACCTGGTTGTCTATACTCACTCCTACCAGAGTCTTTCAAGAGTGCACCCATTTAGAAGGCCAAGAATGCTCAAACACAAAGAGCAAGACCTAAGCTGAAGCAATTTTGGAAGTCCAGCTGGGTACATATAAATAGTTCTCTCTATTTCAAGGCACACTTGCTCATTGATTAAAGCAGACTGCTTTCTTAATTGTTCCCTAATCCACTGCTTTATACAAGCTCACGGGCATTTTTGTTAACATTTCTGCAGATTTGCCTGCCCTTTCCATTGGCTTTGCTTCTTGTTTCCTTTTATTCCTGTAATTGAAAAAATTAATCATGTCTTTTTTTTCTCCCCCCACTCCTCCTCACAGATCCTTTTCACTGCTTTATGTTTTTTTTTCTCTCCATGAAAAGCAGACAAAAGAGAAGCATAAGCTAAAAACAAACAAAACAAAAACAAGACAAAAACCCAATGAAACAAAACAAATAACCCTCACAAATTCCACAAAATCAGAAGCCAAAATATATAAGTGAAAGACTAATCACATGAAAAATGTTCCAAAGAAGCAAAACAGGTAAAAAATACTGTTAAATTTCTCTCATGTTGACCAACTACTCTTGGGCATAGGGTCTGCCCTGAAGTATGGTTAAAATAAACAGTGAGACTCTGTTGGAAAAACCTAGTTTTTCTTTTGCTGGTATCAATGACAGATAGATTGTTGGTTAGAGATGGGAGCCAGTGCCCATTTCCCCCTTTCAGTGCTGGGACCCCATGTAACTTGAATTTGTACAGACCCTATGTGTGTGTAGCCACCATCCCTGTGAGTTCATAACTATGTAAGTCCTGTTGAATCTGAAAGACACTATTTTCTTGAAGTCATAAATCCCCTCTGGCTCTTATACTCTTTCTGCCTCCTCTTCCACATAGATCCTTGAGTTCTGTAGGGTAGGATTTGATGGAAACATCTTATTTAGGACTAGTGCTCCAAAGTTTCTCATTCTCTGCACGTTGTCCAGTTGTGGATCTCTGCAGGAGGAAGTTTCTTTAAGTGTTGGTTACACAGGTATGTTTGCCTTATGAAAACACATTAAAGTTGGTGGTTCTTGTCTTTCCCTATTCCAGTAACTATCCAATCAACCCAGGCATAGTTACTTGTCTGCTGTAAGCAGACTGTATTGTCTGGACTATTCACATTTTCTCTGTCTGAAATGCCCCTTACCATTGTTTGACTTTCAACTTTGACTATGTCTTTAAGAAACATTTGAAGTGACATCTTTTTGTTGAACTTTTAATATTTTGACCCAAAGCATGCCATAAATCCATTTAATACAACACTTGTCTCCCTGTTACATTTTTTTCTGAATATATTCAGGGACATATCATTTGCTTTGTTTCCTACTATCTTTGTTATTTGGCATATGAGCATGGTCATGTCCTACAGAATAACATTTTAGATGATAACAGGCCATGTGTGGTATGGTGTTCTCATAAAATTACATAGCCTAGTGATATAATGGCTACCTTGCTTTGTGTTAAGAATTTTTTGTGACATTATCTAATGGCACATGAACAAAGATGTCTCAGAACATGTGTCCACTGCTATGCCATGCATGACTATATTGTTATGGATTGGTAGCACCTCTTCCCTAGATTCATATGTTGAACTTCTAATTGAAATAGGTGATAGTTTAGGAGTGAGGCCTTTGTGAAGTGGTTACAAGATTCCTTAAACCCTAATGAATAAGATTTAGCATGTTTTTATAAAAGACTACTGAGCTTCTATGTCTTTGCTGCCAGATAAAGTTACATTAAAATGTACTCATCTCTGAACTGTACAGTGACCCTCATCAGACACTACACCTACTGGAAGCATTTATTTATTATTCATGTATTTATTTACTGTCTGTGTATGGAGGGTGTGGGTACATGCACACAATGGTTCTCTCCTATTATGTGGGCCCAGAGAATGAACTCAGGTCATCAGGCTTGGGATCAGTCACTTTTATCTACTGAGTCATTTGGCTGGGTATCTACTAGCATCTTGACCTTGGACTTTGAAGCATCTAAATAGATGAGAAATAAACGTTTTGTTTTAAGCAACAAAGTATATAATGTTCTGTCATAGAATCCTTAAAAGACTAAACCAAACACAAAATAGATATGTTCCCAGTATATGAATGAATTAGATAGACTAAAGAAATATAATCTCTGAGATTTCCTAAACTTGTAATTGAGTAATTGCAAACATATAAAAGATAAATGAAAATCTAATGCAACTACAAATGAAACAGAAGTAAAATTGTTAATACTAATCTACTAATCAGTAGATTAACCTTGGGATATAGCTCAATGGTAGAGCTCTCTTGCCTAGTAACCTAGTATGAGTAAAGCTCTCTAGCACTGAATGGGCCTGAGGTACTCAGGTCAGTGATGTAGGAGGCAAAAGAGGAAGGTAAGGAAATAATACAGTCCTGGAAGAATGTAGACTTTGTCCTCAGCCTGAAAAATTATGTAGCATTTGCCTAGTTGGAAGCAAAGAACAGAGCTTGCTCACTAATGAAGATTGTATTAAATATGTGTGAAATGACAGTTGAAATACTTAGTGACAGTTGCAGAATAATTGTACTGGATTATGAAATTGATAAAATAGAAACTCAGGCAAGGAAAGAAATTTATGGAGAAGGTGATACATAACATTTTAAATATGAGTCTGAGGTTCTGACAAAATGCCAAATAGAGCTATTTGTAATTGGTTAGTATTGTGACCTGGATATAAAAGAGAAAGATAAGATAGATTTGCTTCTAGCCAACCACATGTTAAGAAACGAAAGCAACCAGAAAGGGAGTATGCGGAGAGAAGGGAATGGCTAATGATTAGATTTAATGGGAATTCATATTTAAGGGATAAAGATGAAAGCATTCTTAAACCTGAAATTTTTAGGTATCTAAAAAACAGGATGAGTGCTGGAAGATTAGAGTCTGAAGAGCAAAGTAGGAAGGAAATCTTAGGATTCTGAAGGTCTTGGAAACAGCAAATAACAGAGATGCTGAAAGGATTAAGAATTGAAAGCCAGCCTCTGGGATTGCAAATCAGTAGCCTGATGACCCTCAAGATTGCTGAATAGATAGTTATGGATGGATGGTGGGAGTTGGTGTGGCTTGAATGGCAGGACCAAGTGGATAGGATGAGATTAAAAGGAGAAAAGAGGAAGTGTGGAGAGGGATGGTCAAAACTAAGGGCCATCTGAGGGATCCTGTGGAAGCCTAATATAGTTGAAGCTTCTTAAAATACATACATATACGAAAGAAATTTAAACTGGTAACGTCATATAAAGAGAGAGACAAAGCCTCAACTAGATAGACATCTCTTGCCACCAAATGAAACCTCTAGTACCAGAAATGGGCCACATCTAAACCAGTTCTTAGCCAAAGGGGCCTCACAGGAAACCCCAAACAACCCAGGCTATTATCAAGGCCATTATTGCTCTCTACAAACTGATAGTAAGGCCTTACTGCCAAAGACAACACACATATAACTCACTGAACATGTAGAGTTGAGTTGCTTTCTACCTAGAGCATTTAACCATGCTGACTAATGTTCATGGTGTGAGAAGGCACTCTGTTATGTGATAAAAGTGTGTGTGTGTGTCACCATATATTTACTCACACACATACACACACACATACACACACACACACACACACACACACACACACACACACAAATATATATATATATAAATAATTGCTATGTGATAAAAGTGCTCAAGACTGAAAATGGTACAGACTGCTGTGATGTCATTGGGAAGATGGGAAGGGTTATGGGGTGGCACTTGGCCTGGTACAACATGAGAACAGTAGGGCTGAAAGAGCCTTTATTCTCAGATGGAGTTCCTGAGAATGCTGTGGGTGTGATGTAGTTCACCTACTGCCCCTTTCTAGAGTTAGACAACATACATACACACACACACAAGAAGAAACACACACATACACAAACACATGGTGTGGTGGGAAGGAGGGGGGTAAGGAGGAAGGGAGAGAAAGAGTGAGTCAGAGAGAGAGAGAGAGAGAAACAGAGAGAGAGACAGAGAGAAGAGAGAATATAATTAATTTATGATCAAGATCCAAGACAGATAGAAAGGTGAATTCTCAACCAAGGCAGCATAAAATTTGAAGGAAGAATGTCTGGGGAATCTGAGAAATTTTAAGGTTTTTAATAATAGAAGTAAGAAGAGCCCAAATGGGAAAGATTCATACTCCTTACAAAGTAGGTAAGTAAGGTAAAGCAAAGATTATCACTGAGATAAGAAAGGTACAGATACAATACACAATATAGGGACATATAGAAAAATGTGTAGTCTATGTTATTAGAGATGCAGTCTGTGTAACTCCAAGTAATTGATATATGCTTATTAGAAATTATATAACTCAAAATGAACCTTTCAAGAGATTACAAAGGAAACATCTAGAGGGACTGCTAAGTGGACATGAGGCAGAAGGCTGAGCTAAGAAGCTGGTGGGTTTGAGATCTAGTGATTAAATCAATCTAGTGATTAAATCAATTAAATTATCTTGTCCAGGAGAAGCCAGGAAGGATACTGGAATGTTGAAAAAAAAACCACTTATGTGTATGATTTTATTTTTATTTTATTTTTCTGAGACTGGAATCTTACTATATAATCCCAGGCTTTCTTGAATTTGTATGTAGATCAAGCTGGCCTCGTACTCAAGGAGCTCTGTCTGCTTCTACCTCTATTGGTCTCTGAAGTACTAGATTTAAAGATGTGTGGCACCATCCCATGCTGATGTGTGTGGTTTTATGTGGAAAGTTGTAAGAGATTCTTGGAGTCTTACACACGTCAGGATTTGACAGTGAGCTAAATATCAAAGCAGCAAAGGAGGTTGTGTATAGAACAAAGCAAGTGCTGAGATCAGAAGAGAACGGGGCAAAGATTCCCCCTTATTTAGTTGCACAAAGGGGTCAAAAGGAAAGAGAACAAGAAGTATATCAATTCCATGGAGAGCCAGATCACTGTCTGTTGAGGTTTCCTTTTAAATTATGGTCCTGTTTTCACAATTAGCCTAAAAATGGGTCATCCATAATTTTTCACTGCTCCAATTTTCCTGTGAAGGACAAGACTCCTCTTACTCCTTAAAGAATTGATTCTCCTCAGGAGCCAAATGTTTTCAAAATGAAACTCCAGATTTGCTCCCCGACCTCTGTAAACCACACTTTTCCTGTCAACACCTTTGTTTGCCACATTGGGTTTACCTCATCATTTTTCACTGAAGAGTTTCTATAGGCTTCCTGGATAAGAGGATATTCTTCCCAAACAATGCATCATGTCAATATATATATAGAAGCAATATTTTTTAGTGTAATGTTCTCTGAGACTATCTTGGCATATTTTGCTGAGAGGCAGATTCAGCTGGAGAAAGACTGACCAACAGCTCAAGGAAACAGCATCTTCAAATGAGGAAATGTTTTTTCCTCTTCCTGTTTTTTTGTTTTTGTTTGTTTTTATTTTAATTTTTTGACATTTTGATTTCTGTCTTTTTAATGGAGGCCCTGTATTTTCTGGTCATGAATGAATTAAGAAGCTATTCAGAAAAATAATTATGGCCATTTTGTACATAAAAAAATATACTGGGGTACTTACTAGAGTGCATACAGAAAGAATTCTTCCTTGATTTTGTTGGTATCTGAGAGAGGAGACAAAACAGCATCAATCTCAAATGCTCTAGACTTATATTTTATAATTATACAAGAATATAGATGAAAAATTTTTAGATACAACCAAAACATGCAGAGATCACAGATTTTGTGTATGTTTACCAATAACACGATGAGGTATGGAAACAACATTTTGGAATTTTGTTCTATAGATTAAGAACACTAAAATTAAATTCTCTATCAGTCTTATTTCAAATCCTCCCTATAGTCTTCTTTCTCTGAAATATTTTTCTACCTCTCAGGCATGCATAATGGAAAATTATTCCACAGCTCATCCAAGCTTTAAAAATATTTCAGTTTTAATGCATGCTAAGATAGTGCCAAGAACCTCAAAATAGAAGCCTCAGGACAGAGAGAGGAATCTTTTTGTTCAGTAAGTTTAACTGTAGCATCAGGGGTTATTATAAACCAAATTGACCATCCAGGTTCTTTTTCAAAATTCTGCGTTGAAACTTTTGAGACACATGCTTTAAAAAAAAAAAAGTAGAGAATACCTATAGAAAGTTTCCACTAAAATCCATGCCTGCTGGGGACTTCCAATATGCATTCCAAGTGTGTGGGCTGATAGTGTTGCTAGGTATTGTTGGCTCAGACTCATGTATTGTGATATATTCTAGGCTTCATTTATTAAACAAAATGTAGCTGAGCTGCTAGTATCCTCATCATACCATGTTTAATGATAGCTGGGGGCTAAAGTGTTGAGGTACAAGTTTATGCACCAGGAGTGGGTGTTGCTGGGAACTTGGAGTGGGTAGACTTAGAGAAAAGATCATGCCAAGAATCGTCCCATGCTAGTGCAGCCTGTCATAAGGTAAGAGGCTATTTTCACTGCAGAATAACCCAAACCCCAAACAAAGCTTCCTGTCTTTGCTAACATGGAAAGAATGGCCAAGTGCTTATCAAGTGTTACAGAGTCATTTTCTATGCGCGCCCTCTCAAGGGATGTCAAAATAATCCAGTTAAGTAATGTTTGTTTTTTCCTAGTATTCATAAACTAGGATTCATATTCTTATATACATGTAATCTGTTGGCTGCTGGTTAATTGCACATGAGCAAGACTGTTGCTGAATTATATTGTTCTTATAGTATTAAAACTTGGCTTCAGAGTATCTTTTTCCTGTTTTATTTCTTGTTTCATTATGATTGTCAATAAATTGAATTCTGCGCCAGGATTCAAAAATGAAAGTTCTCTCGGACAAGCATTCAAAGTAAGCTAACTCGGAGCTTTTTTCTAAAAAAAAAAAAATATTTACTTTATTTTTAATTTAGCGTACTTATGTGTGTCTGTGAGTGGGTATCTACACATGTGAGCAGATGCCCGTGGAGGGTAGAAGGCTTCAGATCTCCCAGAGCTGGAGTTACACGCAGTTGTGAGGATCCTCACACAGGTGCTAGGAACCAAACATAGGTCAACTGCAGGCACAGTATGTGCTCCTACCTATGCAGCCAGTCTCTAGATCCCATATTGAACTTCTATGTGAAGACGTTTATAACCTGGTGAGGAATGAACATGTTTTCTTCCAGCTCCACTCTCTCAAGTGTTGAAGGACTGTGCAAACCTGCTTCTGTTAGTTTGTTCTTGCTTTTGAGCTGTTTTCTCCGGGGAGTCTCAAACTTTCCTGAAGTTCACTGCTTTGGAATTTAGATCATTTTGTTTGACCTCTGAACATTGTTTTCCTTAGCAGTCAACAAATGTTGTAGGTAATGACTAACGTTCTTTGGGCAAGTGTTGCTTATCCTTCCTCTCCAAGATTAAAGTTGTCTTCTTCTCTCATGCCTTTCTAATTTCTTCAGGTAGGTATGGCTGTTTCTGTAGTTTCGTGGGACGTTTTCACTCTGTTATTTTGTTTTACACAGTTTCATTATTTTGTGTTCTTCAGAAGCAGGGGCTCTGTCTGGTCTCTTTGTAGTCACGGTGATGTGTGGTATAATTTGGACACTGAAAATGTTTTGGGGGTCCATTTCTAGGTCTATCTAAATCTTTCTGTCTTATATATGATTTGCAAGAACATGGTATTTTACTTTGTTGAACATTGATTGCCTTTAGTGAACTGATCTTGATTAAACCTTCAGCTACCCAGATTCATTCATTTATAAAACCTAGAGGGAATTTTATTTCTTTCCTTAAATAGTAACAGTCTGTTATAGATGTGATTTTCTTCTGAGTTATTTTTTTTTTCTTTTCCAAGATTCTATTTTCCTCCTCCCAGGCTCTATTTTGGGGCTTGGCTCAAAGGGACAGTTGAAGACAATAAAAGATTTCTGACTCTGAGGAAAAAAGATCTTAGAGGGAATCTCTAAGTACAATCTCTAGAAAAGACTTCAGTGTGACAAACCCAAGCTCATGAGAGAACAGGAGATCATCTAATAGGTAAGAGGTGTTATAAGCTGTCAACCATCACTGTGAGACACTTGTCTACATGGTATACTGCTGAAGTAAAAATGTTAAGGATGAATAAAACACCCACATCACTCCCTAATTCGGAGGTAAATTAGGATTTCAACATTTTGTTTTGCCAAATGAAAGCAAGCCACTTTAGGCATAGTGGCACATGCTGCTCATCCTAGCTATTTTCAATGCCGAAACAGAAAAATGAAGAGTTTGGAGTCGGCCTGAAATATATATAACAAGGACCTTTTTTTTTTTTTTTTTTTTTTGGTTTTTTTCGAGACAGGGTTTCTCTGTGTAGTCCGGGCTGTCCTGGAACTCGCTTGGTAGACCAGGCTGGCCTCGAACTCAGAAATCCGCCTGCCTCTGCCTCCCAAGTGCTGGGATTAAAGGCGTGCGCCACCACCGCCCGGCAACAAGGACCTTTTTTTAATTTTTATTTTTTTATTTTTTTAAAAAAAAGGAAGAACAAAGAGCACAATAAAAACAAAACTGCTTTCTACTCGACCGACCATCATTTGTAATGTAAGCGGGAAGATAACATTACAAAACAATATAAAGAACAAAGTCTTTGACAGTAAGGCTATGACAGCTTCACAATAACTTGGTCTGTCTGTCTCTCTCTCTCTCTCTCTCTCTCTCTCTCTCTCTCTCCTTCCCTTTTCTTATATCACCATGTCCACTTCCTCCTCTTGTCCTCTTGTTTCTTAGATTTTATAAACATTCATAATTTTTTTAAGAACTAGCATATCAGCATTTAGACATCAGTACCTCAAGACTTCGGTAAACCTGATATGTAATAATAATACTAAATATAATATATGCATATATTGACTTGTGATTACTTAATTGAAGGCTTATATGGGCCTGTGATAACATTTCCCCACCACAATCAACTGAATCCTAATATGTAATCATAATGATTTGACTTTCTTTTTTCCAACAGCAAGTGCAACTTTGAACATAGTTCTTGATTTTATTTCTTTTTTTTTTCTAAGCTGTGTTTCTATTTCAATCTTTAAAACAAATTTATTTGCTGTTCTGGAACTATAAACATAAATATGATTCGGGTTTCATTAGTGTAGGTCAAATTATATCAAAATTTATAAGAACTTTACAAAAGAAAAGTAGATCCTATATGCCAGGAAGCTATTGTTTTCTTCCTTCCTTTCTTTCAACTTTTTAAATTAATTAATTAATTAATTAATTATTGGTTATTTTATTTATTTACATTTCAAATGTTGTCCCACTTCCACTTCCCAATCCCCCCCCCCCCACAAAGTCCTCCATTCCATCATCCCTTCCTTTTGCCTCTATGAGGATGCTTCTACTCCCACCCACCCAGTCCTACCTTGCCTCTCTAGCATCCCCTACACTGGGGTATCAAGCGCCACAGGACCAAAGGCCTCTCCTCCTACTGCTGCCTGACAAGGCCATCCTCTGCTACATATGTTCCCAGCTAGTTGAAATTGTTTTTTCTATGGGGTTGCAAACCCCTTCAGCTCCTTCAGTCATTCCCCTAACTCCCCCATTGGGGTTTCTGGGCTCAATTTGATGGTTGGCTGTGAGTATCTCCAGCTATATTAGTCAGGTGCTGGTAGAGCCTCTCAGGAGACAGCTATATTAGGTTCCAGTCAGCCAGCACTTCTTGGCATCAGCAATAGTGTCTGAATAGTGTCTGGGATTGGTGTCTGCATGTGGGATGGATCCCAAGTTGGGGTAGTCTCTGGATGGCCTTTCCTTCAGTCTCTACTCCACTCTTTGTCCCTGTATTTCCTTTAGACAGGAGTAATTCTGAGTTAACTTTTTTTTTTTTTTTTTTTTTTTGAGACAGGTGGGTGAGTCCAAAGAGGAAGATTGGGGCTAAGTGAAGAGGTTTTGGCAATTATAAGACATTTGAATTCAAAGTTTATGAGACTTAATGTTGATTCTGACAGCTTCCTGGAGCTGTGAATGGCTCCTGGAATAGTAGAAAAAATTGGTAAAGTTAGTGCTGTCAAAATTTTTCAATGTTTTCTGAACAGGAGATACTTCAACAGAAGCAACACTGTTTTTTATTTTTGGTAATTAGGTTATACTTGGGAAATTGTACCTGATGTTTTATAGTCATGAATTAGAACTCTGTCTTCCACTCAGACAACTATATAAGTATAGCATAAGTGAAAGTTTTCAAATTAAAGTCCTCTGTAATGATTAAACATTATTAAAATGACCTACTTGATGAAGATAAATGAGTTGTCATGGTACGTGACATTTGAGTTGCATGAATAGTTGAGGCTAAATGAGTCTTGTAAGTTGAGAAGGACAGAGTTCCAGAGAAATGCATCAAAGTTAGGTGGTAGGGTTATTTCAAAGAGAAGACATAGCAAGTTGGTAAACTTCCGTTTCCCTCCCTCACTGGTATTTCAACTCCATGTGCAAAGCTAGTCCACCATCCTTTCATCCCTTTCATTGGTTTGAGAATGTTCACAAACTCATTCAGAAGTTAGAATGACAATAACATTCTTCACAGCTTCTCTAAGCCTGAGTAACTTATTGAGACCCTGATGTGTGTCTGGGCAGGGCAGCCACAGGACTAAGTTGCTGCACTTTGCAGGCATCCCATTGGAAACTCCCTAGATTGTCTGGCACTGTAAAGACACTGAATATACAGAGATACACTTCTGGAAGACTCTGGAATCTTAACCCTTAGCTTCAGGTAGGTTTTCTTCTACCTTCTAAGGTTCCAGTTGGGGGAGCATGGGCATAATTATTTTTTTACTTAGAGATTAATGCTAAATGAGAGTTGTAATTTTATGTAAAATTACTCATTTTGTAATAATACAGAGACATGTCTTTCCTGAAGTTATTGCTATATATGTGAAGTAGGGATTGTTAGGGGAAATATTGGATAATTCAGGAAGCTAAATTTTTTGTTTATATATGACAGACACTCAGATATATAGAAGAAGCACTGGAGATTGTACACATGTTCTGTCTGGGAGGCTGAGTGGTCGCTGCTGTACTTGTTGACTCCTTTCTCTGCCTCTGTGTGCAAATAGCCTATAGGTTCTGGCTACCATACCTTATATGTGTGTTTGCTTCCCATCTAAAGGAGTGTAAGTTACTTGCAATATCTTATAAGATTTGTCCTCTATGACTCTTGCACATAGTGAGATCAACTTAGACAGCTTGTTCTGCAAATGGAGCAGTGGGCTCTGTTGCTGGCTAGTGGTTATCATAGGAAGGGACCAGACATGGCTCTGTTAGTCACAATCTGGAACTTTTCCTCTCATGTTGTGGAATGAATTCCTTCTTGCCTAAAAGTAAAGCTTAAACCACCAGACGCCAGAAGGGGACATCCCAAGGGGGGAAAAGTCAGTCTTAATGATGAAAGAATTTGAAAAATGATGCCATCTTCAACGGTAGCCATTGTCTCCAGGGCACAGGCACAGCAGTCTGCACATTGTACTTAGGAACATGAGCACTATGCACCTGTACTGATCTTTATCTGGTCCTACTAGTGGGCAACAGAAATGCTATCTACAAACCTGCCGTTATGGCATTAGGGTAATTTTAAATTGAAGAAACTTAAAAGAAATCAATCAGGTGCATAGTCTTTTTTTTTTTTTTTCTTCTCAAGAGCAGAAGAAACCACCACACAGAAGATGGCCTCCTTGTTTTTAGAAGAAAATGGAATTTTTATTATCAAAGGTAGGTAGTTGACATGGAGAGAATTTTGTTGAACTATATTTTGTTAAAATAACCTATGAAACCTTAGCAATATGGGGAGAGTTTCACAGGGTACCCCATCCCTAGATGAAGACCTATAGGCAATCGGTGGTTTATAAGAGAAAGCAGAATCAGTTTTTTCTTAATTCAAAGAAACAAAACACAACAAAAACTTTCCAGGGATTGAAGTAAAGTCCTTGCTGCTTAAGCACATGAACTTAAATTTGGTCTCCAGCACTCATGTGAAAACCCAGGTATAGTGGAATGCACTTGTTATTTCAGCACTGGGAAGATGGAGGCAGTAGGATCCTCTAACCTGCTGACCAGGTCACCAGGTTGAATTACTGAGTTCCAGGCCAATGAGAGACTGCTCAAAAACTAAGGTGGACTTCTCTGGAAGAAATGTACATACATACACACACATGCACATATGTACATATAAATAACTAAAAATAAAATTCATACCTTCCTCAGTTTCACGTAGTTTAGAGGATGCTTTTTAATGTTTTATTGTCTATACAAACTAGCATAAAGGCATTTCAGTTTTGTCTCTACTTTGGGTCTTCACTTCCTTATGAAGGCTCCCATGTTATATAAAACTAAAAGTCACATGATATCAATCTGTCTGTTTGTAATTCCATTAATCTGTTGTTATGTCAGAGCAACTCTCAGGCCCAGCTGAGAACTTTAAAGAGAGTAAAGACACAGTTTGTTTCTCCTAGCCTGCTGTTTTCTATAGCAACATTTTTCTCATGTCCCTGAGCGAGGGCCATTTGTAAAGTACTGCAATGCTTTCCTCTGCCTTTTCCAAGCAGGGTCTGAAGGTGGCTGAACTATATTAATCAGGCTGCCTTGGCCACCTGTAAAGTAATAGATTAAGCTACTATCCTGGTGTTAGAAAAATGGCTGTTGGCTTCTCTCTGCAGCATATCTAAAAGAAAGCTATGGCATGTCAGATAATCAATACCTATTAGGGTAGAGATCAATATGTACAATCAGGTAATCCTCTAATTAGATTTTCTCCGTACCAGGGTGAAATTTACCAAAGAAATTCCTGTACAGCAGTTTTTCCTGTCAAGGTGAGAGCATTCCTGCAGGGACAGTCATTGTCACCTTGATCCCCTAGGAGCCAGGTGATGTGAAGATTCCAGTGCTCGGTGCTCATTTGTGCATGCATATTTTTAACCACATCTCCAGATGCCCTATGTTTTTACTTCTGTTACGCTTCTGTGTTGATCTGAGGTCAGATGGAATGCCAAATGTGGAGCTGACCAATCAACTTAGTAAACAAGGAAGACGTGGCTAATTATCCAATTATCAGAGCCGTTCATAAATTAACTCAGCTAGTTAGGTGGAGTTGTACAGACTTTACTCAAGATCATATACCTTAGGTGCTTCACTGTTGTTGAAGACAGATGATCAGGGATATAACAGTGATGGCTGATGTATATGTGTATGATGTATATGTATATTAAATTAACCTGTGGTGTTTTATGTGAAGCCTCTTATTTTAATAAGTGAGAGAGCTAAGGTAGAAATTTCCTGTCTTAGAACAAATGACTGGATAGACTTGGGCTTCTTGCTGTTGTTATAGATGTGACTTAGAAAGGCATTCCAGAACTCTCCTGAAAGACAGCTGTGGTGATGCCAGACTTAGGGCCATTTTCACCTTTGTAGTCTCCTGACGATTTATGACCCAAATCTGGCCATATGAGTTCTGCACAGAAAAACTCTTGAGAGGTCAGACAAAGATCAAACAAAGACAAAGTAATGCTGTAACTGTGACTGTTAGGGAGAGCTGAGAGAAGAATTATGGCCAGCTGCTTTCCCCCACTCTGAAATGATAAATGTTTTTCCCTGAGCAGAACCTTAGTGTTCAAAGCATTTTCTGTGCGTGCATTGAACATGACCTTAGTTAGTGGAAATTTTTCCCTAATAATGCTGATAATAGTGGCTCCTTTCTACTCCAAGGAAAGGAAAAAGTTCCACATTAAAAAAACAAACCCACTAATGGCAACAACAAAGAGAATCTAGACTGAATAAACAACGTGCAGCTTCTCATTTGAAAAGGACCTCCCCCACCCAACAGCTTTATTGTAATTAGAATCCAACTATTTACATGTGGGTCATATCACTTCCAAAGGCCATGGCAACTTTGTTGCAATGGTGGGGGCTACCAAGTCCTCCTGGGGGCTCTTATCCGAGTGATGCCCTAAGGCCTGGAGAAATGATCTATGAACAGCTGTCTTTAATTCAACCTTGTAGGAATGGAGGACAATGTGTCGAGGGTCATGATACAGCAATTTCTAAATGTTTTCTCACAACAGACGGAAGTGTGGCAGGATGACATCAGAATACAAAACTGATAAGAAATAAAGTATATAATACCAGCCTTACTCTAAGGAACACTTAAACCATCACCATTACTATAAAGGAAAAGCAAACAATCACAAACTAAAAGAGTAGATAAAATTTACAGAGAACAATTTCACTAAAATTCATTAAACTAGTAACAAAACACATACAATGAATTTTTGCATTCTATTGGTGATTTCTTTCTCTTTGTATGTGTGTGCACCTACTTGTGTGTGTGCATGTTTGTGTGTGCCTGTATACAGGTGCCTGTGCACATGGAGACCAGAGGACCACTTCAGGTATTGTTCCTCACTGTCTATCTTGCCCATTTGAGATCTCTTTATCTCTCTGAGGTTTGCTGATTCATCTAGAGTGGCTGGCCAATCAGGGATCACCAGAGATCTGCCTGTTTCTACCTCTTCAGTACTAAGATGACATGATAGCTACCGTGCCCACCTTGTGTCTCTGAGTGCTGGAAACTAATCTCATGTCCTGATGCTCATTATGTACAAGTGATTTATAGACTGATATTTGTCTCTAGTCCCTATGATTTGCTTTTAAAAGCAAAACTGCCCCTTTCTTTCTAACTTACAACTCTCACACCAGAAGGCTTTTATTCCTCCCTTTCCATGATTAGTCAAAGTAGAATCATATTTAAGACAGCTGTGATGGTTATCCAGGATTGAATAAAGCAAGGTTATGCTTTATCTCTGACATTGACTTCTGTCCTAGAGATGTGTCGGTGTTAGGAGACACATAGTATTCCTTCTTTTTTCTTTTTTTTGTTCTTTTCTTTTTTGTTTGTTTGAGATAGGCTCTTACTATGTAGCCTTAGCTGGCCTGGAATTCACTATGTAGCCCAGGCTGGCCTCAAACACACAAAGACCTGCTTGCCTCTGTTTTCTGAGTACAGGGATTAAATGTGCACACCACCATAATAGATAATGTACATATTCCCACTCTATAGGTGAGCCTCGGCTCTTCATTCTGATAACCTTGGTCTTAGAAGTTAATCATCTTTGAGGAGACACAGGACTAGGACTTAGAGAAACCATCCTGACACTGATGTGGCCATCGTCCCAGAAAGCAGCTCTTATAGGAGCAGAAGGTACTATGGAATCATCTAAGTGAGGAGAGTAATAAGGAATCATACCCAGGTGCAAAGCTTGAGAACCACAACAGTGTCTGGCCCAGCAAGGTATTCAAAATGGTGCAATAGTGGCACTTACTTTGGGTGTAACCATCAGATACCTAATTGGAGTTAAGACCGTCTTAATAAGAAAGCATTCATGCCCGGTACTGTAAACCTAGACAGCTACATATGGCTGGCAAGGTCGTAGACCCTAGAGAAGAACCTACTCCTGTCATTTTCCTAAACCAATATAATAGTGTTCTACATATCTACACAAATAAGTGTAGCTCTCAGTCCTCATCAAAGGAGCTTCTTTTTACAGAAGATGAAGGCTACTACAGAGACCCACAAATGCAGAGGCTAAGTTCCTGCCTGCTCCCTTACCCATTAGTACATTTGCAGCAGAACCTTGGCACCTAAGACTCAGAGATCATCATGGAAGAGGAGGAGGAGGAGGAGTGATTGCAAAATCCAGAAGACCAGGATGCCGTCTGAGAGTGCTGAGATTAAAAGCAGGGCCCACCACCCCCAGGCTTAGTACATTAATTCCTTTCTTGCTCCTACAGCAGCAGTGTTCCACTCCCCAGGAGCTGATTAAGGTTTTCTGAGGCCCATAGCTTCTTCAATTTGGGAGAAGGTATTCTTAACAGAACATAAAATTATGAAGTTTATAAATATAAATACTTATTTACAATCAGGAATGATCTAACACAGCTTGTTAAAGATTCTTATTGCTTTATTCAGAAGTCTTTTTTGAATTATAAATGCTTACATGGAATAATTCATATTGTGGAGCCTGGCTTTGATTTATACGTAGATCAGCTTACAACTCTTAATAGGTAGAACGGTTGGTGCAAGCGACAGGCCCTAAACTCAGGGACACTAGCTTCCTAGCAGATCATTCCAAGTCCTTTGCTGGCTTTGAATAAAAGATCTTGATATGACTTTAAATTTCAGCGTGGGAGGAGAGAAAATGTGTGTGTGTATGTGTGTGTGTGTGCATATGAAAGGGATGGATTTAGACCCATGATTCACAGCTATCAGTTCTCTTTTCTCAGATATGTTCCTATGACATTTAGGTTTGCTATTATTTATGAAGAGACTGCTCTGCTGAAAGGCAGCATGGGTCAGTTTTAATTGGTTGACCATCTTGGGATGTAGCAAGGGCTAGAAACACACATCAGAGCAGACCAGGACCAGAGCAGATGTGCAGAGTCCTAGGCAGAATTGTTATCCTTTGGGGCCAGGATGCAGGTTGATTACGGTCAGAAGCCAGATATTGAAATAAACTGTAGGCAGCTCATCATGGCTAATTGTTTCTGTTTGGGGGCAGAGTCATCTGCCACTGTTCTTTGCATAAGGTTATTGAGTAAATTGTTTTCTGTTTGTGCCTTGGTCTCTGGTCAAGTTCTGTTCAAAGTAACTGTGTTACAATGTTATTTTTATAGCCAATGGAGGTAAGATCTAGGTGCTTAAAAATTACTGATTATTTGTTATTGTAGGTCTGATCTTGTTCTGATTTTATTGCTAGTGCCTGATTATAGGAATTACTATATATATTTGTTGAACTGTGCTAAGACATCTATCATGAGATAGACATATAGGTCTCTCTGTATACATAGATAACTAGACTGATTGGTATATAGTTAAATATATGTATATGTGTATCATTACATTAACTTATTTATTTGTTTTTGAAACTCTGTATAGGATCAGGTCAGAGAAATGTAAGTAGCAAATAGTTGTAGTTCTCAATCAGGAAGTATGGGGAAGGAGCACTGCACTGTCTCCTGTGTAAGCCCTTGAGAGGCAGAGACTGGGTCAGCTTCAGTAAGAAGGCTCAATGTATACATAAGGAAGAACAGAGATGAGGATTAAACTTTAAATTCTAATTAGAATTACAATCGCATCCTAAATACCGTTCCCAGTTAAAGTGGAGGAAAAGCAAGTATAGAATGATTTTCCTGAAACATTTACCACTATTTGTTTTTATGCTCCTAACTATGAACAAAGTGAGATTTGGCTAATGCCTTCCTGGGAATAGACTCAGGTATTCAGCTGGCTTTGCTGTTGAGCTGTTTGTCCTGAGGGTGCCTTTTGTAAGGGATAATGAAGTGTTCTCTGTTTGCTTCCTGACTTTGATGTACTTAAATACATTTTTTTGGTGTCGCCTTTGATCCACTGATGCCTGAAGCTTCCCTCTATTTCATGGAGACATGGAGGTTAGTACAGCTTTGAGTGATGGACAGCATTGGCTGTATAGCAGACAGCAGAGCACAGGGACCAGAAAGGCTTTGGTCACAGACACAGAGGAGACTAAGGCATGGCTCTGCCATTTACTTAACAGACTGTTTTATGTATACTACATATCTCACTTAAAGTCTCAGTTTTCTCGTCGGTAGAAAAGGCTAACATTACTGTAGCTCCTCACAGAGTGACATTGGGGACTAAAAGAAACAATGCCAAAACTGATTCAGTGCAGTGCCAGCACAGAGATTTGCAGTTTGTCAGGAGGTAGGAAGTCAACTGAACACAGCCTCCTTATAACTTGAAGATGGGACAAGAACCAGTGTACATCTGAGATAGTTTGGCAGGAGTGCTAGCGATGGAGCAGCCTTCAGAAATACATTTAGTGTAAATAGTGACATGGTTCACCTTGGTCTGAGAAAGCTAAAGAACCAGGCATCATTAGCCCAGGACACAGGAGGCTCACTCAGGCAAGAGGAATATGAGTTTGATACCAGTCTGAGCTACAGAGAAAAATATGTCTCAAAGAACAAGAAAACGGACAGGCAGTTATAGATGGAAGTTAGCCATCTATAGACAGCTGTGGACTGTTTGTGAACATAAAATATTAGAAAATAATAAAACCTGTTTAGAATTTCCCTTTAAGAGGGAGGGAATTCCTTTTAGAGATTGCTATTTTCCTGTACCACATCTTCAAACTGTGTTGGGTAAGAATTATTCTACCCTTTAAAAAATGACATGATCCAGAAGTTTAAAAATAAGTGATTTAAAAATAAAAGTAAGCAACTGACTACCTTTGAACTCATATCTGCTGCCTTGCCTGTCTGCCTGGCCTGTGTGCTGTCATGGAGCAGGCACTTACTGGGGTATATAGTCTATCAGGACTTCTGAGTGGAGGATAGAACACTGTCCATCAAGAACAAGCATCCAGGCAGTACATAGGCTAGTCAGTCTACCGGGTCATCATTTCTACTGGTTTTACCTACCCTTTTCTTTGCAAGATGCTTTGCCCACCATGACGCTGTCAAAAGTAGAAATGAGAGTAAGTCTTGAGTCAGTAAGATGGAAGCTCCCATGGCAAGGTCTGGAAATCCAGATTTTAAACTTTTCTGTGTAGATTCTGCAGCAGCTCTATGGAAGGTTGGCTTTCGAAGACACTGACGTAGACCCTTAGATTACTAGCCTAGAAGGTATATTACACAACAGTATTTATGGTTTATTAGGTTAGGTCTCAAGTTCTACTCCCATATTTCTTTCCTAGAGATTAAAAATCCCAGATTTCTATATAGAAACATGGAAATGGAAATTCAGTGTCCATATGAACTCACTGGACCAATCTCCCGGCCGTGTTAGACGCTCTTACAGGATAAGTTGGTAGCTCATATGCTTAGGCATTTGCCTCAAACCTTCCTCTTGTTCTCATCTGCTGCTACCTATGAGACAGGGATGACTATGAAGCAAGTAGCATCATTGGCTGTTGAAGGAGCAGAAGACTGATCTAGTTCTGCTCACTGCATTTTGGTATTGAACTCACCCAAGGAAACAAAACAACAACAACAACAACAAATGGCACAAAGAGGAACGATTGTATAAGATAAGTGTCAGTAGTGGGTCTCAGTCCTATACGCCTGCAGCTCATGCCTCACAGTCAAGACAGGACAATTGTTTCGGGTGTACCAGCAGACTGCAGGACTCTGTTCTCTCTCTTCAGAGGGCAGATGTAGTAGTGGTGTTGGCCAGGTACTATCATACATTTGTGCACACACACTCACACACACACACACACACAGAGACAGAAAGACAGAGAGACAGACAGAGACAGGCAGAGACAGAGACACACACAAAAAGATAGAGAGACACACAGAGAGACAGTTAGACAGACAGACACACAGAGAGAACACATTCAGTTTAAACCAGGGGAAAATACTTCTATATAAGGAAACAAGTCCAGAACAGGCTGTGAACACTCTGTCTGGCAGTATTCCAGGACCCAGAACCGTCCTATGTCTAGGAGCGGGGCTGAATCCTTGTTGAGATGGCCTTTCCCATCAATGACCTTGCTAATAGGCTCAGGGACCACATGTGCTCATTGCTGTCACTACTTCAACCTAGCTTTAGATTTCCCTCTAGGAGGAAATCTGCCCACATTCAAAGCAACCACTATCAAAGCTTTTCCTTTGAACTCTTCTGAAGAATAATCTGAGAACATCTGAGATTTAATTTCTCTTAAAATGCCATGGAAAGGTAGTTCTGACTAAAGTGAATCCTTTACAGTCATTAGGTGGTGGGTTGGGCTCACTGATTCAGATATCTGTTGGACTAAAACTTTAAACATTGTTCTTTTCAACTAAGAATTTCAGAAACTTCCATATCTCTTTCGGAGCAGCTGTTTCAGAATTTTATCTATTTTATAGCATTTATTTTCTCCAGTTTTTTTATGCTAAGATGTCTGTGCACGAAGGCCAATGTTTTAACCCTCTGAATCTATTTAGTTTATTGTAGACAGTTCTTGAAGACCATCCCCACCCCCACCTGCTTCCTTGAAACCTAGAACAAGATAAGTTTTGTAAAGTCTGTTTTCACAGACATACAAGTTCCTCAGATTTTTCTGTATTATATAAGTCAGTATCCCTGAAAAACAGTAGTTAAATTTTGAGTTCTCAGTATAAGCAAGTATTAGGTCACCATTTTTAAAAGAACAGTTTGAAATGCTGAAGTTGAACTGGCTTTAAGGACTTAAATGACAACATGGTCACAGGCCTTGGGGATGGATGAAGCCTATCATGCCGTTTATGACAGGGTCTGCCTGTCAGTAAGATCCTGCCTCAGTCCCAGAGTTATTCTTAGCCTATGTCCTTGTTTTCCAGATGTCAATGCCACTATGATCCAGAAGAGACTGAAGAAGCACCTTAATCTTCCATAGGAGCATGCCCCATGGTCTCAGGATGGGACAAAAGAAAAAGTTGGATTGTTTAATAGCTAACTGTTCCTTCCCTTTCCAGGGAAGCTCTGTGTCAGTGAAAACATGGCTGGCATAACTCTACAGTAACATGCCCTCTTCCCATGTGGTCAGTGAGCCCGTGAAATAGAACAAGAGGAGAGAGTCTTGTCCTCATTTCAAGACAGAAAGAACTGAGGTAGGGACCTGACATTATAAGTTTCATGAAGATTGCAGAAAGTTTTTACCAATATGCAGCCTAAGCTCCAAAAACAGCCCCCATGAGGTTTGTGTGTGTGTGTGTGTGTGTGTGTGTTGGAGAGAGAGAGAGAGAGAGAGAGAGAGAGAGAGAGAGAGAGAGAAGAGAGAAGAGAGAGAAGAGAGAGATGAGAGAAGAGAGAAGAGAGAGAGAGAGAAGAGAGAAGAGAGAAGAGAGAAGAGAGAAGAGAGAAGAGAGAAGAGAGAAAGAGAAGAGAGAGAGCACCTTTCTACAGAGACCGTGCTTTCCTCAAAATGTAGACCAGACTGGACCCAATCTCAAAGAAATCTACCTCTACCTCCTGAGTGCTGGGATTAAAGGAGTATACTTCTACCATGCTATAACCTCTTGGGTTTTAATTTGTCGAAGAAATGCTGAAACATAATTAGTAATTAGTATGTCTCAAAATGGTTACAACACAGATCACAGTAGTTATTAACTAGAGAGTTGTTAATTTAAAAATATTAAAATACATTTTAAAACATTCAGAATAGTTCTGCAATAACAAAAGCAAAAACAGCACAAATGTCTAAGAAAAATATGCAGTACTTCTTACTGCATGGCAATTAATAAATAAATTTAAAGTTAAAAATGTACCAGGCAGGGGATGTGGCTCCATGGTGGGTGGTTTGCTAGCATATACAAAGCTCTAGATAAACCCTCCCCCAGAATTATTGGGTATGCACGAACATATGCACAGTGACATTAACAGTACCACATTTGTCCTCTCGTGATAAATGAAAATTTGTACATGAAAAATTTTCTTAAAATGTACAAGTCTTTGTGGATGCAGCACCTTCTGTAAGTAGAATACAGGACAATTATATGATGGAGATGGGGGGAATGATTCCCATTCTGCCACATTAGTGCTGTTCAACTGAAAAACACATTAGTAGCCTCTGTTTATACCACCGATGGCTGGTACAGATCTGCCAGAAAATATAGAAGTGCTCTTTGTTACCAACAGCCTGTTGCTGGCTCAGGAATTCAAGCAGGAATTCTGACAATAACATTCTCTTTATCTGAGAGAATTTTGTATGGACAACTTGGTCAGGCCTTTCCTCCTTTCTTCTATCTTCTCTCTCCCCATTCTCTTTTTAATTTTATGCATTTTAAATAAATTATGATTACATCAAACATCATCTTTCCACCTTCTATTTTTCCCCATAGACCCTCCCAAATCCTCTCCCACTAACTCTTTCATTCCTCTTCTTTCACTTTTATTAATAGCATCCCTTTCTTCAGTTATTATTGGATACATGCACATGCTGAATCTGTTGTATGTAATAGTTTTAGGACTGATCATTTTGTTTTGGATAACCAGGTAGGGGGCTGATCTCAAGGAGAGGCTAATTCCTTCAGTGGTCATTTAGTTGCCTGTAGTTCTCTTTAGGGGTGGGATCCCATGAGATCTTTCCTTTTGCACATTGGTGTATCTTTTGATATTACTAATGTTCAGATCTAATTTATGTACACATTTATATAGAAGATTGTTTCACAATAGGTATCCTGGTGTTCTGAGTCTTACAGTATTTCAACTCCCTCTTCTATAATGTGCCATGAGCCATTGATAGAGGAGCGTGATATATATGTATCAGTTGGAGCTGGTAACCCATGATCCATTGATCTCTGCATTGTGTCTAGTTGTGGTTCATTGTGGTTCTTTGTGATGGTTTTCATCTACTATGAAGAGAAGATTCTTTGATGAGAGATGATAGTTACAGTATTTTGTGGGTAAAAGATAATATTGTGAATGTTGTTAGGAATTATGCTGGTCTAGCAAAATAGCAGTAGTATATTCTCTTCTGAGATCCATGATCTAATGTTCCAGGAAATTGGCTAGGTTTCTAGTACCAGGTATGATTTTTATCTAGATGATATTGCCTTAAGTCCAATTAGACAGCTGTTAGTTACCTCCAACATGTGAGTGCCTTTTCTTGTACCTAATGAAATCCCTTTCCCATTTCCCTATTAGATCACTCTATGTCCTGCTACTCCTCTTTACGCTTCTCTCCCTTCTTCTGTATTTATTCCCTCCCTTCTCTAAAGAGCCTCTGTTCTATTTCCACGATTAGATTTCTTCCCAAATTCTCTATGTTAGAAATGATCCCGTTTTATTTTCCTGGTTTTCATAGTATGCACTCACATCTGACGATTTAGAACTAGGAGTCTCCAATGAGAAAGGACAACTTTGGTTGTATATCTAGCAAAGATTTTCTTTCATTTGGTGGCTTTCTTCTCTCAATTGAGTGTTTCCTTAGCTGTTTAGAAGCTTTTAGATTTATGGAGGCCCCAGTTGTCAATTTTGGCCTCAATTCCTGGCCAACTGGAGTCCTAGTCAGAAAGTTCCTTCCTTCATCAATATCTTATAGGTAGGATACTGCCTGTGTGTTCTTCTAGAAGTTTCTAAGGAAGTTTCAGTGGAATGTTTTCCTGGGTCTGGGCTACCTCACTCAATGTGATCTTTTCTAGTTCCATTTATTTACTTACAAAGTTTATGATTTGATTTACATTTTTCTTCACACCTTAATAATATTCCAGAGTATACATGCATCTCATTTTCATTATCTATTTATCAGTTGTAGGACATATAGATTGTTTCTACTTCCTATCTATTGTGAATAGAGCAGCTATGAACATGGCTGAGCAAGTATCTGTGAAATAGGATATTGAATGGTTTGGGTATGTGCCAGTGGCTGAGTCCTATGGTAGATTTATTTTTAATTTATTTAGGAATTCTCCACACCACTTTCCAGAGTGGAGGCACCAGATTTCAATCCACCAATAATGAACAAGGGTTATTTTTTTGTCTACAACCTTTCCCCAGCATTTCTTATCAATTATTTTGTTGCTGTTTGCCATTCCGACTGGGGCGAGCTGAAATCTCACTTTGTTTTTATTTGCATACTTTGTAACTGCTAAGGATAATACTTTTTGAGGTATTTCTTATTCATTTTTATTTCTTCTATTGAGAACCTTCTCCTTAGACTCCTTTTCCCATTTTGTTTTAGTTAGGTTATTTTGTTGTTGTTTGCTTGTTTGCTTTTTGGAGGGGGTTTCTTTGTATTTTCTGGTTATTAATCCTTCTTTGGTTGTATATCTAGCAAAGATTTTCTTTCACTTGGTGGATTTCTTCTCTTAATTGAGTATTCCCTTAGCTATTTAGAAGCTTTTAGTTTTATGGAGGCCCCAGTTGTCAATCTTGGCCTCAATTCCTGACCAACTGGAGCCTATCAGAAAGTTCCTGCATCAACATCATGCAGGTAGGATACTGCCTGTGTGTTCTAGAAGTTTCTAAAATTTCAAATTGATGTCTTTGATCTACTTAGATCTAATTATTGTACAGGATGATAGACATGAGTCTAATTTTACTCTTCTAGCATAACTGTTGGAAGATATCCCCTAGGCTGATGGCATGGCTGTCACAGCAGGGGATGCTGATTGTGATTTTAGAGGTCATATCTCTACCAAACCTTGTAGAGTATTGCTTCTGCAGAATCCACCCAGTGGAATTAAAAGAGAAATGACCTTTATCTTGCTCTCAGCCACTGTGATTTGGTCCTGGTTGAACAGCTGAACTAATGTACTATACAGATAGTCACCGTGTGAGATATATAAAGCTTATACTTATCATTATGATTATATGATATCTGAAGACACTAATGATCTTAGAAATAAAATGAAATGGGAAGTTGTGATGGGAGATTTGCTAATATAAAACAGAATTGTTAACATTACACCTGGAGACTCTTGCGGTCATACCTGCTTGTGCTTCAGAAACGGCTTAGATACAGAGATGTTTAAAGGGAAAAGTCTGGCTTATTTTATGTGAGGTTGATACCTGATCTCAGGTCTGTGGAGTTAGTGGAAAATTTTAGTTTCTTTTGTTGATTCTTATTAGAAAGGGATTCTGTGCTCTCATTTATCCAATAGTCTCCCTTAGACAGTTACCTCTATACGCTGACAAATTGTTACAGCTCTGGGAGAAGGAAACATACCGGAGGCTACAAACAGACAAGAGAGATCAACAAAGGAGTAAGAGATGTGCTTCGTTTTTTAGGAAAACTTTGTCTCCGTTTCACTCAATAGCTTAAAGAACTTAGATAAAATAACATTGATTTCTTGTGAGCCTGTTAATATCTTCTGTGCTATCTTCTCATTGTTCCTTCAAAGGAAAATTATGACAGGCAGAATGTGGTAGGGCACGGAAACATGGGTGAATATTGACTGATTTATGATGGCGGTGAATGTCACATAAGGGGAAATTAATTGAAAAATAGGATTGGGAAGGGCTTATATGGCCAAGTGATAAGCAGGGTTAAAAATTCAGAAGGGGATTTTAAAAATTATTATTATTACAAGAAGGTAATGGGATATCAGGAAGAGAAACATCCTTCAGAAATATTTTTCTAAACCTAAACTGGAAAAAAAAAATCTGATGATTCAGCATGTAGTATAGTCAGTTGATTGGTCAGACACCAAGAAGTATGGTCTTGTCCACACTTTAAAGGGAGAGCCAGACTGCCAGCTGCTCTGTGGGTACTAGGAGAGACTTGGACATTTTAGGCTCTATTTTAGAAGGAGAGAGGAAACTCAATTCTTGTATGATTGATTCTCTTTGGTTCCTCCCAATGAATTCTTGTTGTTATCCCAGCAGCACCCTTATCTGAAAGTCTTTGATTTGATCAGGGACATGTATAACTCAGGGCTGTGGACCCAGGGCTGACCTTAAATTTAGAACTCAGTGATTCTAAAATCCATATTAATTGTTTTATGATATTTTGGGGATGGTCTCAAGAATTGTTGTTCAGTAGTTCATAAACAAGGCAAAGAATTAGAGAAACTCCAGGTTTTTCCTCAAACATGTTTATTTGCCAAATAAGAACATGCATACTTCCCAGGAACTTCTTGATGATTTCCCCAGAAGGACAGGAAGAAGTTTCCCAAAGAGGGAGACTGATGAACGGTTCTGCCTCACCTCCCATTGTGGAACTCTCAGCTTCCTGCATCCCAGGGAAACACCAATGGCCACCACTGCCCATCAAAGAGGAGCTATCTTGCAAAGACTCTGCAGAACCTTAACGTTCATAAAAGGAAATAATCCAAGGAAATAATAAGGAAGATGCCCAATCTTGTAGATGATCAGGTAAAAGCAAGTCAAATGAATTTTTAGACATTGTTTCTGCATCACCAAAAGAGGAATATTATAGAGATTTTACATAGTCTGTATGGAGAAAGGTTTTCAAGAGTATGGAGAAACTGGAACTCTGATTCTTTGAGAGTAAGTTGTCGCTTATTATTTAAATGTACTTGGTTTGCCCAGAATCTTTACCTTCTTTTATAGAAACAATCACTTACACTTGTAGAGCTGCTGTGCAATGATATGTAATCAAATACTTTAAAAATGGTTTGAAATCATAGACGTATTTATGCATGAGTTAAATTATAGGACATTTCTACCTATGGAATCTTATGAAGACAAATAAAAACTGTAGTTGGACTATATATATTCTAGGAATATATCAACTGTAAAACAAAAACAAGTTAATGAGAACAAAATGATAATAGGTCTATGTGCTCAAATACATACAGAGAAAGGCCTGGAAGTGTACACATCATTGAGTGGTCATTTCACAGAGACAAGGTGAGATGTGAAAGGAGTAAGAGGTGCTGATCCAGTTTTTACATACTTCTGCATGATTCAGATTTGGGGATTCTATGTGTATTATGGTAATTTATTCATTTTTTCTTCCTTTTTCCTTTTAGCTATTATCTCATACAATACATCCTGACCACTGTCACATCTCCTCTTACTCATTACAGTCTCCCCCACCACCACTTTCCCTCTCCTCCAGATTCTCTGTTCCTTTATTTATTTATTTATTTTTTTAGAAAAGAACATACTTTCCATGGATAGCAACTGAACGCAACATAACAAGATGCAGTAAGACTAGGCATAAACCCTCATATCAAGTTTGAACAAGGCAATCTGGGAGGAGGAAAAGGGTTCCAACAGCAGGAAAAAGAATCAGAGACAACCCCACTCCCACTTATATGAATCCCACAAAACCCCCAAGGTAAAAAATAACAGCCTTTGTGCTGAGGACCTAGTATAGACCCATGCAGTCTCCATGATTGCCACTGAGTCTCTGCGAACCCCTATGAACCCTGCTTAATTGATTCTGTGAGCTGTGTTCTCCTGGTATCCTTGACATCTTTAGCTTCTACAATCTGTTCTGCTCTCCCTTGGGGTTTCCCAAGTTCCACCTAATGATTGATTGTAGGTTTCTATACCTGCTCTTATCAGCTGCTAGAAAAACCCCCTCTCATGATGTTTAGGCTTGGTAGCAATCTATGAGTATAACAGAATATAATTAGGAATCATTTCATTGCCTTTTTTATTTCTTGAGAGTTGTGTTTGGTTCTATTCTAGGTCTCTGAGCTATAAAAGTATTGTCAGAAGGAGTATACGCACCTTCTCATAGTTTGGGCCTCAAGTTAGACTAGTCATTCACTGGTCACTCCCTCAAGTTCAGACCCACCATTACCCCAGCACAACTGCAGGCAGAATAAGATATGGGTCAAAGATTTTTTGGCTGGGTTGGTGTCTCAGTTCTACCATTGGAAACCTCTTCTGGTGACAGAAGATGGCTAGTTCAAGTTCCATATCCTCCATTACTAGGAGTCCTCAGTAGGGTCATCCTCATAGGTTCTACAAAGGTTTCACTGCACTGTTTCCACAACACTCCATGTATGCCCCCCTATTCCAGCTGTCTCTTCCCATACTCTTACTCTCCATTTCTCCTTTCTTAACCTTATCCCTTATGTTCTGCATCTAGTCCACTTACAAAATCTATTCTATTTCCCCTTCTCAGGAAGATCCATTCATCCCCTTAGAACCATTTCTGTTACTTAGCTTCTCTGGCACTGTGGGTTGTATCTTGATTATCATTTACTTAACATGTATTCGCTTATAAGTGAGGACATATTATGTTTACCTTTCTGAGTATGGGTTGCTGCACTTGGAATGATTTTTTTCTAGTTCCACATGATGCCATTGTTTTTAACAGCTGAATGATATCTCATTGTGCAAATGTACCACATTTTCTTTACCAGTTCTTCTCATGATGGATATCTAGATTGTTTCTGTGTTCTGGCTATTATGAAGAAAACTGCTATGAACATAGGTGAGCAAATGTTCTTGTGGTAGAATGGAATGTCTTTTGGATATATGCCAAATTATATTACCATAATTAACTATGTCTTGAGGTAGATAGATTCCTAATGTTCAGAGGAACAGCCGTATTGTTTCTATAGTGACTGTACAAGTTTACATGTCCACCAGTGATGGGGGATTGTTCCCTCTTCTGGACATTCTTGCCAGCATGAGCTATCACTTTTTTTTTTTTTTTTTTTTTTAAATCTTAGCCATTCTGACAGATGTAAGATGGAATCTCAGAGTTGTTTTGATTTATATTTCCCAGACGGCTAAGGATGCTCAACATTTCTTTAAGTGTTTTAAGCCATTATAGAATCTATTGAAAATTCTCTGTTAGATCCAAACCCCATTTTTTTTTTTTTTTTTTTTTTTTTTTGGTTTTTCGAGACAGGGTTTCTCTGTGTAGCCCGGGCTGTCCTGGAACTCACTCTGTAGACCTGGCTGGCCTGGAACTCAGAAATCCGCCTGCCTCTGCCTCCCAAGTGCTGGGATTAAAGGCGTGCACCACCACCGCCCGGCCAAACCCCATTTTTAAATTGGATTATTTGGTTTGTTGATAAACAAGTTTCTGGAGTTCTTTATATATTTTGGATACTAATTCTAATATTGAATGTGGAGTTAGTGAAAATCTTTTCCCATTCTGTAGGTTGTTGTTTTGACCTATTGATTGTGTCCTTTGCCTTATAAGCTTTTCAGAGTCATGAGGTCCTATTTATTAATTGTTGATCTTAGCGCCACTGCTATTGGTGTTCTGTCCAGAAAGTTGTTTCCTGTGCCAATGTGTTCATGAATATTCCTCACTTTTTTTTTTATCAATGCCATGTTGCTTTCATTACTATTGCTCTATAGTACTGCTTGAAATGGTGATATCTCTGGAAGTTTTTTATTGTGTAGGATTGTATTAGCTATCATGGGGTGTTTGTTTTTCCATATGAAATTGAGCATTCTATTTTCAAGTTCTGTAAAGAATTGTGTTGGAATTTTGATGGAGATTGCACTGAATCAGTAGATTGCTTTTGGTAGGATGGCCATTTTTGCTATGTTAATCCTGCTGATTTTTGAGGATGGGAAATCTTTCCATCCTGTTACCTTTCTTTTCCCCATACAAGTCTTTCACTTCCTTAAGGTTAACCCAAAGGCATTTTATATTGCTTGTTTCTATTGTGAAGGCTGTTGTTTCCTTGTTTTCTTTTCCTCAGTTCATTTGTCATTTGTAAATAGGAGGGTTCCCGATTTTTTTAAAAAATCTTACATCCAACATTTTGCTGAAAGTTTTTTATCAGCTGAAAATGCTTCCTGGTAAAAATTCTTGAGGCCTCTTATATCATCTGCAAATAACAATACTTTTTTTTTTTTTTGGAAGAGAGGATTTATGTAGCTTACAGTTCCACATCACAGGAAGGCAAGGCTGGAACTCAAAGCAGAAGCTTGAAGCAGTAACCTATAGACAAATATTTCTTCCTGGCTTCATCTTCAAGGCTTGCTCAGTTACTTTTCTTATGCAGCCTAGAACCACTGGCCCAGGGATGGCACCACCCACAGTGGATGGGGCTCTCTAGTACCAATCATTCATCAAGAAAATACACCCACGGTTTCCTACAGACCAATCTGATGGAGACAATTTCTCAGTCAAGAGTTCCTCTTTCTAATTGAGTCCAGTTTTTGTAAAGCTGGACACACATTAAAGTGTTTTTTTTTTAAATAATCTGGCCAGCATAGATAGTTGGCATAGTATATATAGTGGATTCTATTGTCTGATTTTCATATGTTGAACCATCCCTGCATCTCTGGGATGAAATCTACTCGATCATGGTTGATGAATTTTTGATGTGTACTTTGGTTTGGTTTGTATTTTGTTGAGTATGTTTACATCTATGTTGTAACTCTCTCTCTCTCTCTCTCTCTCTCTTTCTCTCTCTCCTTGTAATCTTTGGGTGTTTTGTGTATTGATGTGACTATGCTCTCATAAAATGAATTTGGCAACATTCCTTGTGTTTCTATTCTGTAGGAAAAATGAGGTGTATTGGCATTAATTCTTCTTTAATGAACTGGTGGAACTCTGAGCTAAAACCATCTGTCCCTGGGATTTTATTTTATTTTTTGGTTGGGAGACATAAATGACTGTTTCTACTTACTTAAGGGTTATAGGTCTATTTATGTTGCTTATTTGATCTTAATTTAACCTTACCTCCCTATCACCAGAGCTGAGATCAAACCCAGGGCCTTTCATTTGTTAGGCAAATGCTCTTCCACTGAGCTAAATCTACAATCACTTCACTTAACTTTAGTAACTGGTATCTACAAAGAATATTCTCCATTTCTTTACATTTCCAAATTTGCAGAATACAGACTTTTAAACTATGACCTAATGATGATTCTTTGGATTTCTTCAGTATCTCTTCTTTTTTTCCCATTTTCATTTCTGATTTTGTTAATATGGATGTTTCTCTCTGTTTTTCATGTAATTTGGATAAGTGTTTATCTTTTTAATTTTCCCAAAGAAGCAACTCTTTGTTTCACTGATTCTTTTTATTGTTTCACTTTGTTTCTATTTTTTTGATTTCAGCCCTCAGTTTGATTATTTCCTGCAGTCTATTCTTCTTGAGTATGCTTGCTTCTTTTCATTCTAGAGCTTTCAGGTATGCTGTTAAGTTGCTAGAATGGTGGAAGGCAATAATTGGCTTCTCCAGATTATACTCTGATCCTCACATGTAAATGTATGTGTGCACACAGCCAAGAAACAAACGTGGTGAAAAGTTTTTTTTTTTTTCCCAAAGAAACAAACTTCAAAATAAAAGTGAAGAACCGTATATGTTGGAAAGCAATTTTTGACCTAGAGGCAGAGAATGGCAGCTTGAAGTCATGATTGATTCTGCACACAAATGCACACATGCTGAAACCCATTCCAATTAGGAGGAACAGAACTGCTCAAGGCAGGATTGTAGCCAGTATAACAACCCAGCCCTTTGTATATATCAGCAGGTGCCAAACCAGTGTTCCTACTAACATCAGTGTTTATCCCTCAGTTATTGTTTTGACTGTGGTTATCAGACTGGCCTCTTATTGTTCCCCAGAGGCAAATTTCTTATACTTTTCTCAACCCATCTATCTATCTATCTATCTATCTATCTATCTATCTATCTATCTATCTGTCATCTATCTATCTATATCTATCTATCTGTCATCTATCTATCTATCTATCTATCTTATCTATCTATCTATCATCTATCTGTCATCTATCTATCTATCTATCTATCTATCTATATCTATCTGTCATCTATCTATCTATCTATCTGTCATCTATCTATCTATCTATCTATCTATCTATCTATCTATCTATCTATCTTAATGTTTATAGGTTCATGACAGTGTTTGATCCTGAGAGGTGATAATATACACATAAAACTGTCACAAAAATTTTTCATAGATGAGTAAGGGCAATATGCTCTAGGTTACAATCATACCAGATGTTGTCAACATGCAGTATGTGTATGAAACAAAGCTCAGGAGACAGTACCAATGTCAACCTTTTTCAATTATACATACATCTTTTTTTTTTCCTAATCTTTTAAGAAAAATTAGGACTAAAAGAGATGACTGTCTTAGTTAGGGTTTTGCTGCTGTGAACAGACACCATGACCAAGACAAGTCCTATAAGGACAACATTGAAGCTTACAGGTTTAGAGGTTCAGTCTATTATCGTCAAGGTGGGAGCATGGCAGCATCCAGGCAGGTATGGTGCAGGAGGAGCTGAGAGTTCTACATCTTCATATGAAGGCTACTAGCAGAATACTTGCTTCTAGGCAGGTAGGAATAGGTTATTAACACCCACACCCACAGCAACACACCTATTCCAACAAGGGCATATTTCCTAACAGTGCTACTCCCTAGGCCAGCCTTCTACAAACCATCAAATGACGGAGGATAGAAGAAAGAATGATGATAATAGAAAATTGGTAAGGGGTTGAAGGACAGCTTAGCATTAAGCAGTGACAATTTGCTGGACTTCTATATTCTTTTAAGCTCCTGGGCTGGTGTCACAATGCCAGTTGTACCCTGTAAAAATAAGCCTTTCCCTCTACTGCATCACTTTCTGCTTAGGATAAGCCATTTCATCTGATCTTTCTGTGATCTGCGATTATTTTTGCTCCACCTTGTCATGCTTTCATGATCACTGCATTTACCTTCCTATCTGCTACTAACATTTATGACATCTGTTTGCATACCTGACTAGAGGTCCTAGATCTCCTGTGTGGTGGGCAAAATAATTCCCCTACCCACTCCACACACCTATGAATATACTACCATATACAGTGAAGTAGAATTAAAATTGCAGATGCAATTGACCTTGACCCAGCTATTTTACAGTGGAGAAAATTATGCTTAGTTATCAAAATTGCCCAAGTATAGCTATGAGGGTTTCTATCAGTGTAAGAGTGAGTCATAGGCGGATGTCACAGTGATGCCTTGCAATGAATTTGTGGTTTTGAAGATGGATGGTGGAAGTTATAGATCAAAGAGTGTTGGATGCCTCTGAAAGGTGGAAAATCCTAAGAGTGTCCAGTCTAGGATAATAAACGGGATGTAGCTTAGCTAGTGTCTCAGTTTAAACTTGGTGATATCAGAGTTAGAGTTTTAATGGGTTGTAAAATAATAAGATTGCGTTTTTCTATTTCTGAATCTAAGGCTCAGGGAACATTGCAGAAGAGGGGATGCAAACATTCTAACAGCCATCAGATCATGGATCACAGAGTTTCCTATGAGATCCTGTATCCTAGTAGCATCAGAAGTTGCAACCATGAAGTCTTACTATGACAGCCTAAACATGAGCCTAAGAAGGATAACGTCAGTGTTAAACTTAACAGAGAAAAGCACATGTAACTTCAACCCCACACAGTATGCAATAGGCAACCCAGGAAAGCTGGGAAGGGGAGAGGTGTCCTTCCTTAGGAAGAAGACAACAATTTGTTGTCCAATGCCAAATGATTGGCCCTGAAACCATACATACAGATAGCACTGAATGTATGGAATAGGTAATATTTAGGAATATGAAGTAGTATAAAGTAGAAAAGACCAGTTATAAGCTATTGATATATTGATTTATTTAGAGATTTAAAGCACTGATTGTATTGCCTATTTGCCAAGCAAGACTTCACTCACTACCTAGAATAGAATTATCTAGAGAAATAGCTGAAACAATGTGTTATTGCCCTTTACCTGCTGACTGTCATGTATGCTTCTGCAAAATTTGGCTTGCTTGTTTGCACCACCTTGAGGTTTTAGAGTATACAATGAGAATGCAAACCAGATCTGGGGCCAAGAACTTTCTGGAACTATTCTGGCTTTGGTACACCAGGGGATATATCTACTCTCTTCCACTCTCATTGTTGTTAGAGTACTTATGCAGAAGATCCCCACAGTAACCACCAATATATACATATATCTGCTCCCCAGGACTCACACATTACAGTCTTATGGTGGACATGAGTTAGACCTCTCAGAATTTTGGAGAGAATAAGAGTCTCTTGATACAGAATATCTAGATCTGAAAAGATATTTGACAACATTTAAAATGTCATTGTATGGTGGGCAGGTAAACAGACAGAACCTTGTACTTAGCAATGTTCTTCCATTTTAAAGGTAAGGTGAAATAATCTGGTACATTCTCTGTAAAGATAGTCTTCCATTCCTTCTGCCCTCTCTCCCTTCCCTGTCTGCTATAGTACGTTTAATTCTTGGACCTCTCCATGTCAATAAGTATTTATTTATTTATTTATTTATTTATTTATCTATCTATTTATTTATTTATATCACTGATCTATCTACACCTTTGGTACAAAGGACTCATTCTCTAAAGTCAAATCTCCTTCTATCTGAGAAGGAGCAATAGGATGGGTGAAAGATGACAACCTGCCATGCAGGATGACCGTACATTCCCAAAGAGGTGATATAACTGGATTCCAGTCCAGGATCTCTTCAAATAGGGTGTATGCTGGCACAAGGGCAATGACTATGTTTGTTAAAAGCAAATGGTATCTTTTAGAAATTTGCACAAATTGTTTGCTAATGTGGATATTGTAGATGGCACACCCCAGCAGTATGTCAGCATTAACCTTATCCTTGACATTACTGAGTAATTTGAATTCTGGAATAACCCAAAAAGAGAAAACAATGGAATTTGTTACTTTGCTACATTTTGAAATCCCATATTCCTGACTGTAATTGGGCCACAAGAAGGAACCATCCATAATATTCTCTGACAAGCTCATGTGTTAATTGGAAAAACAAATTCCTAAGTGAGTGACACATTGTCCCCTAGTGTCCTGTATATCCTATTATTTGCCAATTTCCATCTTATCAGCTAGACTTACTTAATGCTCGAGGCCAAGGTACTGCAGTATCTCTTAATTAACTAGTTGCAGAGAGCTAATTATTTCCCCCAAAGTATCTCATCAGTATACAAGGAATATTGACTTCAAGCTATAAAACGCCTCTGAGCATTTTTGAAATACCACAAAGCTTCTGTTAGAAGAGCTATCTTTTCAAACATGAGGGACAAGAGGAATACATCGCAAAAGAAAATGAATTATGCTTCCCTTTCCCTTTCTCTCTGTTTCTAGGTCCAACGAGCGAGCACTCAGGGTATTTGGTGGAAGAATTTGCCTTTTCCAGCCCACCCACTCCACTGGTGAACAAATAGCCCTTGAAATGCCACACTGCACCCTTTCTGCCTGGGTTCCCATTCTGAACTTTCTGATAAAGTAAGATGTGCAGGGCTGCCTGCCGCTGAATCTACAGCCTGCTAATGCTACTGCAAACCTTCCTGAGGACCAATTTTTATGCTTACCTTTCAAGTACCAGTTTCTTTGGTCTTGGTGCAGCATTTATTCAACTTTGCTGGCTGAAGTATATCTGTGGTTTCCTGTAGAAGGCTAAGCTTACCCTCCTCACTAAAAAGAGATTGGCAGGTGAGGAGGAGGGCATTACAGATGGCTAGCTACTTAATCATGGAGATGCCTGCTTTTGGAGCTCTGCCAGGAAAACTATTCTCTGTGTTCTGACCATACTGTCTAGCTGGACCTGGGTACTTCTTGTGGGATCCAGTTCAACCCTCACACACTGTAAACTAGAGAGTCTTCTTAATCTCTCAGTTGAGAAACTTGAAGTGCAGAGAATTGGACTAACTGTCTAAAGGAACACAGCTACTAAAATTCAAAACAAGGCAAGGGGCAAAGTATACCAGAGGGAAAAGAGGCGAAGCAAAGCACTTCCGACTTAGAACAAGCAATCATTCAGAAGAGTGTTTTCCTGCCTGAATCCTCTGCTGGGTCAGCAGATCAGCACTGCAGAAGTGCTTGTTGGGATTAAAAACGATTCTCTTTTTATTCTTCAGTGTTTTACAGCGGCAACATGTCTTGGTTAAAATGAACATCTCTCACACAATGCTATTCCCTCCTTTCTGCCTCTTTGTCAATTTAATAAATATCACAATCATTCTTTTTCCTTCTAGAAGAACATCTCCTATAATAAATTGTGTTGCAAGAGAATGCCAATGGATCACCCAAAATTCAGTGTGCCTGCACATTAGAATTGCCTAGAAAACTCTGAAATCATGCCCGGGACACATGCTATACAAATTGCTTAATTAGTGTCTCTGAGGAAGGGGGCAAGCACCAGCACTAAGGTCAGCATCAGTGCTTTTAAAAGCATCCTAGAAATCTCTAGCAGTATATCTATAACTGTAATAAGCCCCAGAGTTATCTGGGGAATCTTGCTTAAATGGTGATTCTGATGAAAGGCCTAAATGGCGGTGATAGGCTGCATTCTTGTCCAGTTACTTCATCTGTAGTGTGATGGAGTGGTGAGGTTCTAGACTATCTCTTCTTAAGCTTTGGTTCCAGGGTCTGTGACATCCATATCATAAATAAATGCTTGTATCCTGTGTTCAGAGCCCAGACATTTCTTTAACAGAACTTCAAGGCGATTCCAGTATGTATCAAAGTAAGAACTACTGCTGAATGATCTTCCAGAGTCTAGCTCTCAGGTAGGCTGTGAGAGGAAAGACATAGCCCACAGTGATCCATAGAGAGGACCTAAGTATTGGCAAGATACTTGTGGAAGTAACAAGACTACAAGAATCTCTCACCCTACCCCAGAAGTACAACCAGACGTATGTGGCAAACAGTGAGGTATCTCAAAATGGCAATGTGTGGGAGTGTGAAGTGCTACTCAGCATCTGGGATGATGAAACAGATCCTAATGGTTATGGTTTCTCCTTCTAGTATCTTCTCTTATCAAAATACAGTTACTTTCCCTGTCTCTACACACAGCAGAACAGCTTTGCGGACGTTTTAAGATGAGGTGACGTGAGTTAAAATTCTGGCTTATTTGACTGTATAATAAGGCATTTTAAACTGTGTTAGTTTTCAGTTTCCTTGTCATCCAAAGTGAGACCAATCTATTAATTGTAATTATCCATAGGTCTCTTTGATAGCAAGGAGATAATGAGTGTACCATGTTGAAAGAGCATTTCTGCTACCTAGGAAATATTTCTTAAATAAAGCTGCCACTGTCCTTGTTTCGTGTCTTCATTTCTCCAGTTGCATCCACCAATCACTGCCCCGAGTCTGAAACCCAGTCCAAATGTCTGACACTCATTGCTGTGCTGAGTTACTGTCATGGTTAATGGACTAACCTAGCCTCAGTGGACCCTGTATATTTGCTGTTTAGAGTTGGATGCCCCCTCCTGGTCCCTAGCAGTATGTGTGACATTGCACCATCTACAGGACACTCTGAGGCTAGTCACAGATTCAGGTGCTGCATTCCTTTATCTCCCCTTTAACCAAACCAATAGCTATATCTACATGTACATTTTTTACACCTATTTTTATGTGAATCTACAAAGTTTTAATTTAACATACACATTATAGAAATGGGAAACTTTTGACCTAACATTGTCTTTTTTTTTTTCATACCTCTTGATTGCTGAGATTAATGGTGTTCATCACAATGCCTGGTCTGCCATGAAGAGCCTGAGGACAAGAAGGTCCAGTGACAGACCCAAAGTGGGATCCAGCTCAAGGGGAGGCCCCAAGGCCTGACACTATTACGGAGGCTATGGTGTGCTTACAGACAGGAGCCTAGTATAGCTGCCTCCAAAAGACTCAACAAGCAGCTGAAAGAGTAGATGCAGATATTTATATCCTACCAATGGACCCCTGGTGACCCCTGTGGTTGAATTAGGGAAAAGCTGGAAGAAGCTGTGGAGGAGGGCTACTCTATAGGAAGACCAGCAGTCTTAACTAACCTGGACCCTCAAGATCTCTCAGACAGTCACCAATCAGGCAGCATACACTAGCTGATATGAGTACCATAACACATATACAGCAGAGGACTATTAGGTCTGGACTCAGTCAGAGGAGATGCACCTAACCCTCAAGAGACTTGAGGTTCCAGGGAGTGGGGAGGTCTGGTAGGGTAGGGGTAGGGGAATGGGGACATCATCATCTTGGAGATGGCCTGGGGGAGGTATGGGATACAGAACAGACAGAGGGTGGACTGGGAGGGGGCTAAAATCTGGACTGTAAAAAAAGATTAATGAATAAATAAATTAAATTTTATTTTTATTTTATGTATATGGCTGTTTTATCTGTATGCCTGACTAATGTCCATGGAGGCCAGAAGAAGGCACGAGATTCCATGAAACTGAGGTTACAGATAGTTATTGATGCTAGGAAATGGGCCTAGGTCTTCTAGAAGAACAGTTAGTGCTTTTAGTCACTGAGCCATGTCTCAAGCCCCAAACACAATCACTTCTGCCTTCTCTGGAATCACTCAATAAAGAAAGGAGCAATTACTTTGTTAGATTTTTTTTTTAACATTTATTTATTTGTTGGTGTGTGTGTGTGTGTGTGTGTGTGTGTACACGTTTATGTTCTTCAGATTGAATTTTCTTTCAGTATCATTCAACCAAGGGGAGTTTACTACATATTTTCTGGGATTTACTTGTGAGTCTTAGTAAAGAAGTTCTCTTAGACTCTTAGAAAGAAGTTCAGCACTGTTGTAGGTCGTACAATCATCTTCCCAGTGTTTTTCTCAACTTGAACTGCTAGAAACTTCTTGGTTTGATGTGAAGTAGCAGCAGAATTCACCTAATTGTGAACACAAATACACACGCTGCTGGAGTGTCGTGTTCATCTAGATGGCTGTGTTACAGTATCATAAAGATAGAAGCACAAATACAAAGCTATTGAAGATTTTGGGGAACCTGGGGACTTTCAAAGATACTATGACTCCAGATGAAGACACACTGACCAAGAGACCAAACCTCCATTTCGCTAGCATCAACTGGATTTCACTGCTATGGACTCTGAGGCACAGAGAGGTTAATGAACTTGTTCAGTGCCACACAGGCAGACAGAAAGATAAGCCAGCATTCCATCCCATGTCCATGTGTTGACTTAGCCTCCCTGCTTGGAATATCTGAACACTCCAGAATCCTGGCAGAACTGCTTGGGAGAGGGGATCGTGATCACTAAGCATTGAGGGTTCCTTCCTGTCTGTCCTTTAAGCAGTTCAAGGAGACGTGAAGCAGAGGCAGAAATCATAAGCTGAATTAGAAAGTGTCTTTTTTTTTTTTTTTGAGGGGGGCAAAGTCTCCATTTTAATGAAAACTTACTAGTATCATATACAATTTCAGAATCATTCTCAAACACTTTGGGAACTTATTGAAACATGAGGCCCCACTCCTGAAGTCAACATCAGTTCACATTGTGCGTGAGAATTGCTGTCTTTAGCTTAAAATCTAGCAGTATTTAATCTTCTATTAATGAACTCGTCATGTAGTGTTGCTCACCACCATTCTAGGGCTTCTCTTCAGATCTAGATCCTCTCCACAGACCTGATGTTTGCTCCACAGACCTATGTCCCATTCCCTAGGGTCCAAGTGTATATCTTTCCTAGAGGGAACAGCTTTGTGGCAGGAAGGAGGAAAGCACTTCACTAATCCTGGCATCAAGATCTCCTAGTGTATGTCCATCTTTTGCAGCAAGAAGCATCATGACCTTGACAAATCATTCATTTACCTCCTCTAACCCCCTTCCTACATCACAATGAGGACACAGATAAACTTACAGGCCCATTGTGAGATTATTCCATGACATCAGAACAAGGAAAAAGAACAGTCAATGTTTGTCAGCGTATCAGACACTAGGCAACTAGCCCTGTTCACGATCCAGCATTTCTTCCTCCTGGAACCTTAAGAGTCAGTCCTTCTTCACCTAAACTTCTCTTAGCATCGTTTTCTAAACTCTCATTAGGATGACCCATTAAGCTCTGCTCACAGTGTTCTATGGCTTGTATAGTCCCCAGACTCCAAGCTCTTTCACAACATCCAGCAAAACGATTCCAAAGGCGAAAGAACCACATGGTCAAGATTTAATCATAGGAACAATTGCCATTCTTACATCATTTTTGATATTAGTTTCTTGTATCATTGTTCCAATGAAACACCTAATAAAAGTAACCTAAGAAAGAAAGATTTTGTTTTGGCTGACATCTCCAGATGCAGTAGGAGGCAGCTGATCACACTGTCGAGAGAGACAAATGGTGTGCTCAACTTTACTTTCTTCTTTTAACTCAGTCCAAGACTGGAACTCTTGGAATGTTACCACCTGCATTTAGGGCAGGTCTTCAAAATTCCATTAATCTAATCTAGAGAATCCCTCACAACTTGTCCAGAGGCTTGTATATTTGGTAATTCTAGATCCTGTCAAATTGACAGCATTAACGCTACAGTGCCCAAATGTTGTATTCACAAGAGATCAAGTGTCTGACAATGAGAAAGGAGCTCTACCAAAGAAAGCAAGGAAAGGAGCCTGCTGAGTTCCCCACATTGCAGAGCTGATACTGCGGCCCTAGTACAAAACAGCAATACAGCCAACTAAATGGAGAATGTAGTTAACATTTTTTCACCTCAGAAAAGCATAGGAAGATTTAGCAAACGTTTCCATTTTTCTGTGATCTAGTGATGTAAAGCTCATTGCTTACCCCATTTCACTAACTCCCAAACACACCATGCTACTATTGTATGTTTCTTCACTAGTAATGGTAGTTGTAATTTGAGTGAGATCCTCTTCATAGTGCCAGGCATATGAATACTTGGTCCTCAGTTAGTGGTACTGTTTATTTAGGTCTGGGAAAGATGGCCTTGATGGAGGAAGTGTGCCACTGGTTTTCAAAGAAAAAGAAAAGTAACAGTTGAAGGTTAAGATCACATTTTTGCTTTCTGAGACTTAACCTGCTTCAATCAAGCCACACTGAGCATATCTCTATTTCACTATACTTATTTCTACAACTATGCAATCTTATCAAAGTGTAATTTTTTTCAATGCCAGCCTATTCTATTAGACTGCACATTCACTAATAACAAGAAACACAAACAACAGAGAAAAGAAAGAAATTATGTCATTTGCAGGTAAATTGTAGTTTGACTGTGAGATGTCTCCAATATGCTCATTTGCTTGAGTCCTTGGTCCACAGCCATTCAGTTCTTGGAATGCTGTAGATCCTTTAGGATGCAGAAACCTGTTGGAGAAAGTAGGGCACTGAGTGACGGCTTTGAGGGTAACTTCCAGGCACCAGATTCTGCTCAATCTCTGCCTTCTGACTACTAATGCAATGGCTGGGTGTCTGATACTCTGTCAAAGAATCTAGTTGTACTCTTTCCTTGTTCTGAGGTCATGGAATATCTCAGAACAAGGAGTGGAATATAAGGGTAATGAGTAAAGAGTCTACAGTGCTAATTTGGTTGGTGGAGGAAGACAGGACAGTACTGAGGGTGTGGCATAACTACTGTTTGCTTTTCTCATCTAGGTCCATAGTGAACAGAAAGCAGAGCAGAAGTTACTTCCTTCCATGCATCAAGACAATAGGAAAAGAATCCTGAAGCTCCATATTGTGAAATGGCAAATTCATTTGAAAGAATTTGCTTAACTTGAATTCTGCTGAAAGGTTCCTTCCTTGAAAGCAACTGCCCAGAGAAATGTTTCTTCAGGATCAGCCTCAAAGATACAAACTGAAGAGGCAGCTGTGGGGCAAGTGTGTGAGGTTCTATTCTAAGCTGGCTGCAGAGCTTAACTGCATTACCATGTATTTCAGGTTTTGCAGGCATGCATGGCATAGAACTGTGAGGATCGCAGAGTCTTTTACTTGGTGCCAGAGAATGTGTGGCATGAAGGGAGTCCCTACACGAAGGCTCTGAGAGACTTTGACTTCAAGATGTGGGGGTGAAGTCAACATTGCTAGATACCTAGGATGTTGGAGCTAGTAGGATGTAGGACTCTACTGTGAAGAAGCTGCAGGTCTAGAGTTCAGGGGCCCAAGAGAGAAAAAGCCCAGATGATTCCATCATAAGCCCCAGTTCTGGACACTGAGTTGCAGGGTTTGATGTCTTCCCTAGTGGGTTTTAGTGCTGTTTTGGCTTATCATTCTTTCCTGTGCCACTGTCTCTCCTCATTGGAGTGTAAATGTTTTTCTGTGCCATTGTATATTATCATGTGTTTGCCTTTATGTTACAAGAGGTCACATTAAGGGATTGCCTTGAGTCTCAGAAGAAACTTTGGACCTTTAAATAGTGTTGACACTGTTGAAGACTATGGGACTTTGAAGTTGGACTGAGTGCATTTGGACCATAAAATGGCCTTGAGCCCATTCTGACAAAATGGGTAGGAAGTCTATGGTTTCAAAGTGATAAATTAGGGTGTCCAGTTGACAAAGGATAAGTTGTGATGCTAACATTGGTTGTCAGTTTGATAGGATATGGAAAAACTGGGCAGACAAGCCTCTGTGGATGAGTTTTCTAGATTAGATTAATTGGATGGGAAGGGCCACTCTAAATTTGAGCAGTGCTGCTCTATGGTTTGCAAAGCTGGCTGAGCCAAATGTAAAGTAGAAAGCACATTGAACAGAAGCATCCACCTACCTATCTCCTGACTAGATATCCTTCCATCATATATCTTTTCTGCCATGGTAGACTGTACTCGAACTGTGGACCACAATGAATGCTTCCCTTATTTTGGTCATGCAGGTGTTTTTTTTTTTTTTTTTTTTAACGAGACAAGTAATGAATACAATTGCATTGCTGTTCTTTTGAATGTCTCTTTAATCCAGCAGAGCTAGAATACACTTGGCCAAATTCACTCCATACAAAGAAGATTCTATCTCGAAGCTCCGTAGGAAACTCATGATATTCCTCCACCCCTCTGCAGTCAATGCCTGCAGCATGGAGTGCATTAGCTGCTCTGCTGGCCTTACTGAGTTGAACAGATTATTGGCATCTTTTATTTCTAACCTGAATCATTATTGTCTTGTGACTTTGTGATGTTTTTATTACTCTATTTGACAAATTCAATAAAACTATGATTCAGACAGTGTTGATACCTTCTGAATGACATTTTCAGCAAATGTTCCAAAGAGTGTGGATCGAACAGAAGCATCCTCTGAGCTAATGAAATGCTCAGAGGATGTTGTTCAAGTCACTGCCTTAAGCCTCAAGGAATAATCAAATGTCTGTGTACTGGAGAAAACAGAAAGAGAAAGTGAGGGTTATAAGCTCTTTGGGCATTTTGGATTTGATTTGACTGCAATGAGATTTTATAGCCTACTGAATAGCAGAAGGCCCTTTATATAAATAACTCTCCCAGTTGAATTTGATGATGCTTAGGTTGTTTCTACAAAGTATGGCTTGGATCAGAGTTCTCAAAAAAAAAAAAGTGATCACATCCACAGACAATCCATAGCACTAGAAGATTCATATGAATATGGAACTAGAGCTGTGCTGTGTCACAATTGGGAGTGAGTGCCCTCAAATGGTCTGGATGTCAGATGTTGGACCACACTGTGAATCCCAACATTGTGTTGTGCACTGGAAAACTGTTTCTAGTTGTGGTTTGGCTCAGCCCTAGCACACATCTATAATCCAAGAGGTTGCTGTTTATAGTAAACAGGATTAAAAAATAAAGTCAATTGTAGGTCAAGAGGTGCAGCAGCAAACCAGTTGACAGGGAGTGAATATAGGAAAAAAATAAAGAGTGAGAGGAAGTCAGGTGGATGTATAGAGAGATGTACAGGAAGTAAAGAGGGATGTTCATTTGAGGTGTCTTTGAGACATCCTAGAAAGTGGAACTTCCTTTGGAAAAGTTCCTGAGGATGAAGGCCAGTTGGGTGCTTTCTCTACCTCTCTGAGCTAGCAGGCTTTCACACCAACATCTGGCTTCTGAGTCTTTATTGGTAAAATCAAATGTTTGAGGGCTTGTTAAAAATCAAGCAAGCAACAAACAAACAAAGAAAACAATAACAAGAAAGAACCCACAATGCAATGGTGCTTGAAGATGAGCAGAAGCTGGCAGGAACAGTGGATGGAGGGTGGCCCTGTGGTAAATTGCCAAAACCTGTGCCTGGGGGTAGAGACAAGTTAGGAATCAAGGTTCTTCAAAATGCTAGCTCTGTAACATGAATTAAGTCAAATCACCACTGAATCTATATTTTTCATAAGTAAAAGGAATCTGTATACATAAACATTCCTAACCAAATCAAACGGAATCCAGGTTTATAATGTTGGCCTTGCCACAATGGTAAGATCCATTATGTTCAGTGTATTTGTGTAAGATATCAGGGAAATAAAAGAGAAACCCATTGAAGTTAGCATCCTCAGCAAGGTTAGTGCAGCCTGTGTGAGAGAAGAAGAGTGTCAAGAGACTATTTGCAATGATTTGTAAAGATTTAAAACTAAGTGTACCCTCCTCGCTGGGGGAGGAGAGAGAAAAGGATTCTGGATCTGAAGGTGGTGTCTGATGGACATTACAAAGGGACCTGGAATAGCAAAAGAAGAAAGAATAAATTGTTATAATGCAGTGGCTGAGCTCAGTGCTGGGAGAGGGGTTGTCACTTTTCCAGGGAGTCCTGAAATCTTTATCTGGATCTAGACCAGTAGCGACTCCTCTGTGAAGGGTAGACATCACTAGATATAGCCAATCTCCGACATCGCCACCGTGTGGTGGAAGGGAGCAATATCAGTTACAGGTCCTTTGACTCCAGTTCACTTGGTTATGCTTTATGAAGGGAGTCTTCCTTCTGCGTGTGAAGTGCCTTTACGTTTGGGGACAAAGCTAAGTTTGTGTGGAAGAAACTTAAAGAAGTCTGACTGACAGACAGTATAAAAAATTAAGGTTGGAAGTGTAGCTAAGTGGTGGAATGCTTAGGTTAAAAATATTCAGGACCCTGGGTTAGAGCTACAAGACTGCTTTTAAAAAAAAGAAAAATACAAACAAACAAATGAACAACAGCAACAACAAAACAGGTTGCTTTTCACCTTTGCATCCACAGAGTGAGGCATGGGCACTGTTGCCAGTTAGATCTATAGACTGAGACCCAGTCTCAAAACACAAACCCAAACCAAACAAAACAGAAGAATGTTAAGGGTCTCAAACTTGAAGTATGCAGAGTAATTTTAAGTGGAAACTAGGCTAAAATAATCAGAACCAAAGGACAGCATTTATAATTCCCAAGGGTTAGCCTTTGTTTTTTTCCAAGACTCTCATTCTGTAAGGTTCTGTTAGCTTCAGGAATGAAATGGAATGATCGAATTTTCACTTTAGATTCAACTCCAGTTCAATGACTTTCTGGAGGAGGAAGTGCCTAATGCTCCTTTGTCCACACTTGTCAGCATCTCTGTACTCACTCTTTGAGCTTTTGTAGATGAGGAAGGAAACCAAAAGGGAGATGATGAGAAAAGCATAGGTTGTAAGCTATGGACAGAACTGCGGACAGAATTGCACATGCTCTGGCCAGTCGTCATTAGGCAAAACTCCAGATTTTAACCAGGGTTTCAGCTAATTACCCCATGGATCTGGTGCAGCATCAGCGAAGGCGGAGTGAGGAACCCAATCCAAATGAGTTTGTTTTTTTTTTTTTTTAGAACTAAGTTTTCATTCACCATTGGTTTACTACTTAATTTTCGGAAAATAAGCCAAAATCTTGGATTTGGACTGAGACCCTCCCAGAACTGCTGAATCGGAATCTTCATTAGATACCCTGTGCATTTGTGCACTGAGCTCTTTCTATTCGAAGATGGTTTGGAATTTAGAAAGTGTGTCTTATATGTCCTGCTATTTTACTGTGATTTACAGATTCATTTTTCATCTTCATTCCCAGGGACTTTCAGCCAGCCCACATACTGGTTCCTACTGTCATCAAGCTATGGCAGCTGATTCCTGGTGGTGGCCTCATCTCCTTAGACTGACTTTGCTAGACTGAAGGCTGGCTTACAGCTCTCCTACATTGTGCAGGCAGGGTAGCAGCTCTCCAATCAGAGCCTATTGAATCCATCGGCCTTAGTTCTCTCAGTACCTCTTGAAGGAACAAATAAAGTACACTCAGAACAGTGTGTGTCTGTGTGCCATTTGAAAAGTGGAGGGCAGGATGACCCGAAGCCAGATCAATAGCTTTCCTCCTTTCAGACCGTTCCATGGCACTGAGGGGTGTGACTTTCTGTGTTCCTTAGGAAGTTGTGGATATGTTGGCTGTATACTATCTCTATTTTGCTTGCCTGATTTTCTTTTTGAACCTTGAGTTTCAGATAAAGTAGTTATACCTCAGCTTTGCTGCGTTTCCTCAGGAGCTGGACTGAGACACCTCCCTTGTGTGTAACTTCACAACTGCTTCTGAAACAGCTGCCTGGTTTGCAGTGGAATGGCCACTATGCATGTCTTGCTCTTCAAATCCTACAAGCTAGCTACATAAAGCTTTCCCCTTCCACGGCAAACAGCCTTAGTTTCCTTTAACCATTGCTTAAAATGTGTCTGCTAGGTCTCTCTCACTTTGTGACCCATTTTGACTTGTCTTTAGCTTCTCAAAGGCAGCTCCGGGAACATCCTTTCCCATGTGAGCAGTGCAGGACTCAGCCAGTGGGTAGTTCCATTATTTCTGGGATTAAGTGAGTATGAATGCTGTTGTTCTGGGTAAGTAAGATTATTCTTTTGGGAACACAGTTTGGGTTATAGTATTTGACAGGGTAAGAAAAAGCACAGGAAAATTAGGTTAGGATTGAGGAAGACAGACAGGGTTTGGCCACCTGTGCCAGCTTCTGAGAGAGGTACACGTGCTGGCATTTCTTAAAGATGCTTTTAAAGCCAGAGGTTTTCTGGAGATCCACAAATTTTGCAATGCAACTTCTCTGAGTGTGAAACTTGGGGGACAATCCAGTAGCTACATAAACTGATGTCAGGGCTCATTCTAACATCCTTTCCTTTTAAATGTATTTTCCATCTTGAGAAATGTCTTCCTTCCTACTTTTTAGTAGGCTTTCTCTTTTATGGACTGGCACAGATTGAATGTCCCCTGGGACCAATCACTGTCTCTATTTTATGGGATGCACAAATAAAGAGATAGATAGTTGACTCTAAGACTTTGCACAGGGAGGTAACCATGCAAAATACCTAGTGTAAGCAAAAGGACTCTATTAGTCTGGTGAGATAGCACAGTGCTTGGTATAGTGCTCTATGGTGCAAGCCTAGAAGCCCGGTTTTATGTTTGGCACCCAGCTGATGGTGGAAGGTGAGAACTGACTACTGACGTGTCCTCTGATCTCTCCACAAGTGTCAGGGCACACATACACATAAAGGAATGCCGAATGAGTTCTGGCTAGGGTGCTGTCGGGAGAGAAGAAGGCCATGGCTTGGTGCAGAGGTACCGTGTGAATGTCCATGAAGAAGACACTTTCAGGTTTGCTACATCTTCTAGTAGGATTCCAGAGACTCAACTCTGTCAGTTACTGGCAGTTGCCTGGTCATTTCCTTATTTCTTAAAGTCACTTGGTACTCTCTAATAGCTATAATTGTCAATGCATGTGAAACAGTACCTTTAACAGGGCCAGAGATTTGACAAAGTTATTTTTAGTTTAGAAGCCCGTGAGTAGGTTTTATGAAGGAGTATATATGTAGATACATATATGCATGCAATAAAAATCTATTAAAAAGAGGTCACAAAGGATAGAGTGTGGGTATGCAGATATGGGAAGGTTTAGAGGGAAGCAAGGGAAAAGAGAAATATCATTATATTATAATCTAAACCAGTGCCTCTCAACTTTCTGAATGCTCCAACCCTTTAATGCAGTTCCTTGTGATGTGGTGACCTCCAACCATAAAATTACAGGTTCATCACTAATTTCACTAATGTTATGAATAATAATGTAAATGTCTGTGACTTCCAGATGGTCTTAGGTGACCCTTGTGAAAGGGTCATTTGACCCCCAAAGGGCCATGACCCACAGTTTGAGACCCATTGATCTAAACTATAAGTCCGTGAAGAATCCATACAAAGATATCAAGGCCATCTCTCTATCAGAATTTAATTCTTTCTGTTCTCACATGAGCTCCTTGTTCCCTGAAGGCTGAGAACAGACTTAGTTATTCATGACATATTTGCAGAACTATTTTTAGTAACCTGAAAGAGCTACAATAAAGGTCCACACAGAGAAGACAATCAGAGTAGTTAGTGGCCTTACAGTCAGACAAGGATGAATGCTAGTGGCTCCTTCCTCCGTTCTTTAATGGGTCTAGAGGTGCATGAAAACTGCAAGTCAGGCTCATGATTTGTTACTACACCTCCCCATGGCTCCTGAGATCTTTGTGACTTCCAGAGGCAATGGGAAGGGGGCAGGAAATACTGTGGAAACAAAGCACTTTGGCCAGCTGTCACGGCTCTCTTACTTCTTACTTTTAATGGGGTCTGAGGATGAGTTTTAAGGCAGATTTTCAGGCAGAGGGTTCTGTAAAGACCTAGAAGTTATATGTAAAACATGGTGTGACCAAATGTAACAAAAGATACCTCTCTTCCCATCATCTTCCTTTGTCAAGGAATTGTGTGGCCATGATTATTACTGGATAGCCATCTTTGTTCACTCTTTCCCAAGTCAGAGAGCCTTCATTTTATTCTTCATTCATGTGCACTTCCATTCTTGACCCAGAAACTGACTTGGTGTTTAGTGCTCCATGAACTTAGGAGAAACCTCAGCCACATTTGTTATGGGCAAGTGTAGGGGACAAAAACAGATTGACAGAACCATTGGCAGTGATTCCCCTTTGTACTGTGAATGACAATCTGTCTACCTTCCCGGTTCCCCTCTCCCCTACAGTGACCATGTCCTTTCTTCTGGCTTCCTCTATGTCTAACAAGCAGTATAGCACTCTCTGACTTTCCTCTCCCTGTCTTTGAAACTCTGCCCTGACTAATGCCATCTCACTCTAAAAACGCAGCTTAAATTGCGCATCTCAAAGACATATTATTGGTTTTATTGAGAATTAATTATTTGTGTATTTTCTACATCTGCTATTCATCTTTACTCTTGTTTAGACAGTATTTGCCTCCCTCATGGTTTCAAATTACTATGAACTATGCTAACTATTGTGTTACTGTATATGGCAGAATGCTTGTATAAAATAATTTAGATCCCCATAACTACTGAAAAAAGGAGTGAAGAGTGCTTATATTAATATAAAGTTTTGTGAATGCTTGGGAAAAGGTGGTCATGTGAATTACCCAGATAAATATATCTGTATTTGTTTTTGAGTATGCTGAGGATTGAACTCAGAGCTATATAGTTTTTGGTGTGGAAAGATGACTTGATTTGAAAAGAAAACAAATTTCAAAGTGTGTCTTGTTTCAATATAGCATAATTACAGTTTTCAGAATAAAGAATATTGTTTTAGTTTGAAAAGAGAAATTAGTTCAGGTGTTTTATTAGACAATCTTTGGTAATAATAATAACTTGATAATATATGGGAGTAGGTTTTAAATGTTTTACCACACAGGTAGAAAAACAATATTGAGGTAGTATGCATATTACTTTTATTTAAACATTCTAAAATATACATGTATTATAATGTCATGTTATATACTACAATTCAATATAAAATAAATGAATTATGAAACATCAGTATAAATGCATATACCAAAATAAAAGCAATAATCTTTGAAAGGCAGATTTTAGCCAGCATCTATGTATTTTATCAATCTCTATTTTATTAAAATGAATTTTTATCCATACATGTATCACATTTATATGGTCTCTGTGTATGTTTACTCCTGCACATGTGCCATTGAATGAATATGGAGGTCAGAGAACAACTTGGTTCTCTCCTTTTATCATTTGGGCTCTGAAGATACAACTCAGGTCATCAGGTTTAACAGCAAGTACCATCACCTGCTGAACCATCTTGCCAGCCCTAATACTGACTTTTAAGGTTAGTCTAATAATTCATTAATTAATTTATTTAAGAAGTATTAATTGTCTATTTTCTATCAAGAGTTTTTCTAGGATCTGGGTTTTCATGATGACTGTAAAATTCAAGCACATAACTCCTGAGGTCGTAGTGCCTTCTACAGGAAGGTGTGACTAGAGTGAGGAAAGCCACGGAGGACGTAGCAGGTCCATGATAGTTCCATAAGTCTCTCTCACCATTTTACTAACTGGGAGTGAGGAACATGTGTATTACAGTTGAGGTTTTCTGAGTAGAGGTTCTCCTGTACTCCTTCAGATTTCTGTAATTCTTAACCTTTTCAACAATCGGATGTCTTCTCAATATTTCTCTATTTGTTTGACACTATGTGTACATTTTTGCATAAATTACAGGTTCTTTGCGCATCATGTGGTTGTACTCTGGATACCTTTGTCTCATTCCTTTTTCATAACAATAACACACATATAGGAAAATTTAATGAAATTTTGATTAAATGTTCCTCATAACAGAAGAAAAAATCTACATATTCCTTTTGTGAATTTTATATATATATAATTATAAACAATATATTATATATAAATATATTGTTTTATCATTGATAAATACCTAGGATAAAATTGTTGGGTGTTTGTTGTTAGAAGATACTGGAAGCCTTCATTCTTCCTCTGGGTAACACAGCATCATTCTTCCATTCTTAAGTACTTGGAGATTATCAAGAGACTGAGTCTATTAGAACAAGAATGGTTATTAATTAAAGTTTGTGTTAAAGTATGCAATTTTAATATCAGAAAGCCCAACTCTACAAAGAGTTTTCTTAATTATAAAACTTTGAGTTTTATAACTATTAACACATAAGTCTTAAAGATCAACATTTCACATAGAACCTCGAAGAAAATTTTAGAGTCTAAATTATAATGGGTTCTAGTTAAGAGAGAGAAGTCATAGTTATTTTTACAGATAACTTCACATAATTGTTAATTACCTATAATAGTGCAGTGAACGCAGTAGCATGTGGCCCTTTCACAAACACCTCTGTTTGGTAGGATGACTAACATTCATCAGGGTAGAGTTGAAGCACAGGCTTCAGAGTGAACCACTTGGCTAGTGTTGATGTCCTGGGTGGTGTGGCATTGAGGACAGGGCTCTATGGCAGCTAAGATTCTGCAGATCATGACACACAGCTTAATTTTGTATGTACCATAAGCCAAGGTGAGTTTTTTTAAAAATACATTTTCAAATGGTTGGTAAAATAGAAAACAATGTATATTCCCAGGGCTACTGTAACAACATAGACAAAATAAATATATTCTCTTAGATTTCTGGAGGATAGAAGGTCCAAGTCAATTTCTAAGTAGGGCACAGCTCCCCTGACACTGAAGACAGAGTTGGCGAACTGGTCCTTGTTTTTTCCCAGCTTTTTTGACACTGGCTGTCAATCCATCAATTTAGTTTGTGGTTCATTATTCCTCTCTCTTCCTTTGCATATACACAGTATTTTCATGTATGTGTGTCCATGTAGTTACATGATGCTTTTCTGCTCTTTTGAGGACACGAACCATAATATCTTAGTACCACTTTGTTCACCATTTTAACCTTATTATATTTTAGAGACTTTATTTTCAAAGACACTCACTTTTGTGTACTAGGGGCTAAGACGATCTCATACTTTCTAAGGAGTGTAAGTCAATCAATAAATCTTTATTTCATAACATAAAATTATATGAAGTTCAATTTCAGTATTCATAAGCATGTTATACTTTCCATAATCATTAAATAACATATGTATATAGGGGAACTAGGGACATAATTCAGTTGGTAGAATGCTTGCTTATCATATATAAATCCATTGGTTCTATGCACAGCACCATATGAATATGGTATGTGAGGTATATGCCTATAATTACAACACTTGGGAATTGGAGGCAAGAGGATTAGAATTCAGTCATCCTTGAATCATGGAAAGTTTCTGTGAGCCTCTGGTCCCTAGTCCATGATGAAATCTTAGAAACACTGTTTCTGATGTTATTGAAAGAATCAGCAGCAACAGCTTCAACAGGACAAATCTACTTGGTGGCAAGAGGGAAGGCCAAGCAAGCAAACAGCTTGTTGATCTTCCTTCTGCCATGTCCTTTTTCATCTGGGCTGCTACCAGAAGGTGCCACCCATGTGACTGCTCCCACATCAATCAAGGCAATCAGGGCAATTCTTCAGGTGTAGCTCCCTAATCAGGCAGTTCTTCTAATTTATGACAAGTTGGCTTTAAAGCCAACCATCATAGTTTGCAACTCTCTAACCATGTCTCTTGGGTTATTCACCCCAATTGATACTCATTAGGTCACATACAATATGGGCCGTGTGTGTGTGTGTGTGTGTGTGTGGAGAGAGAGAGAGAGAGAGAGAGAGAGAGAGAGAGAGAATTTTGGCAGAGAGAATTGTGCATAAACAACCTGGTAAGGGCAGGCTTGGGGGCCCTAATGACAAATTGCTAGATAGAACCGTAGTATACAGACATATTGACATGGCCAGTTTGATTGAGGGAATTTGGTGCAGCTCAGTTAAAACAAAATATTTTTTATTGATAGCTTGTGTTAGAATATTGTTATGTGACTCCTAGGCTACATTTATGTCAGAGGGAAGTTTTACATAAGAATTTGTTTTCGGTTTTTGTCTATATTGTTGTCTCACCTAAGATATTATTACATTAGTTTTCAAACATAGGTAATGCATTCATAATGGTTGAAATAGCAAATCAATGAATATGAATTATAGCTTGTCTATTTAAATCTGACATGCCTATTGCTACTCAATTATACATCCAAACAAGTAACTGTGTTTTGATTTTGTAATAATTCCAAAAAAAGTGATCAATATACATTCTCACTGCACTTTGGAACACTGTCATTAAAGTCTGTAAGTAAATTCTAATTTGATTTCTGGCTTATTCCTCTGTCTGACTGTATATTTGGTCAAGGATCTTATTTTGTTTCACTTTTTAATGAAGAAAATTTACACGTATCACGATAGACTTATGTTAAAACGTTTTAAAAAGTCATTTTGTGTTTTGTCAAATTTCCTTCTCACCCCAAGCTTCTAAATAACAATTTTAAATATTTCAATTTATATTGAGTATTCAAAGACTGGTCTCCCTCCATTGTTCTGAAGAAGTTTTATGATCAAGAGTACAGAAGGGTCTCATTTAAGGTTGTAGTGTCAGTCTGTGTAGAGCCCGACTCAGAACACAGGTCCATCGCTGGGCTGATAAATTAGATTTAATTCCCATAAGAACTAAAATCCATTGGAATGTGTAAGCCATTTTGTTTTTTGATTTTGTTTTTCATCTATATCAATCCTCTACCAGTCACATAGCCTATCCTTTATAACAAGGCTTTCTTCCTTCTTGCTGACAGCTTCATGTTCTTAGTTCTTTCTGCTCTGTTGGCATTTTTCCAGTTCATGACTAATCCTTAAATCCTAGGTTGAAATAATATCTTGCAACCAGAATGAGGAAGTGAATAATTGGAAATTCTATTAAGAGTAAAACTTCTTTATTTTATTAAACTTATTATATACAATAGTCTCAACGTTCTTAATTTCTCCTGTTAAATTCATGCTTTCTCATTATCTTCTTTATGCAATGATTAATTTAAGTAGACAGTCTTCTGTTTTTATGCAGGAAAAAAGTCAGCATGCCCTTCAAACAACTTTTAAGGTTGGGCTTGACTCATACTAACGTAGTGGTCTGACCCCTAGTGGTGATAGGAAACATCTGCATGGTTCATTGTAGGAACGCATATGACTGAGTTTCCTAAATAAATTGAAGACAATGAATTACTTTTCAAAAATCTAGGGTAAAATTGTGACTTCATTTCAGAAGACATGTAAAAAAAATCTATAAATCTGTGGTTTTGCCGGTTTATAGTAAGCACTGCAGGCTTCACTTAAAAAACACAGTGTTTCAGAAACCCATTTTGTTATTTGTGAAAACTTGATCTTGCATCCTTTATAACATTCATGTATTTTCATTTGTCCAGAATAGGCCTTTCTAGTAAGCTATGAGATTGGAGTTGGACTCAGAGCTGAGTGATACCTTTTGTCTGAGACTTAGAGTCCCCAGTACGGCTGATCCCAGAGGTGTTCAGACTAGGAGGCCCTGAAGCATAGCAGAGGAACACAAGTTGGCATGGATTCTTGGGAAAGAGCAGATGAAGTTTTGTTGTAGTGGGGAACAAGGGCTCTCGGGAGGGAAGGCTTGTGGGGGAGGAATAAACTGTAAGAATTACATATGTGATGTATTCACTGTATATCCCTCAACAAGGAATATAGGAAGTCAAAATGAATCACATCCCCCAGCCTACAGTTTGCAACACAGATGGACTTACTACTGTGAAACCAATGGATACTCTTTTTGCACACACACAGATACATATAGACATACACACTGAGACACACATACATGTGCACACACACGCATATACACAAACACACACTCACACACTTTTTAAAAAATGGATTTATAGTATGTACACTATTTCAAATCTTGACACATTTATGATAAAATACATTGGACGTCATTGCAAACCTGTATATTCTTACTGCCTGCCCATTATCTAGCATTTTTGTTTGATGACATAAGCTAATTTGTTAGCTGCACTCAATTAATTACATCAAATTTCTTAGAATTTTCTGTTATATAAACAGTGTTATAAAAATCTTTCACATATAAATATATACTTATAAAAATACATCTGTGGGATACATTTTGTTATAGTGACTTTTTGGTCAAAGCTTATACATGAGCCCTTAAGCCATGTATCCCAAGGTCCATTTTTTCTTTTTTTGCTTGATGCTTGGCTGGGAAGAATATTGTTTTGAATGTTTTAGGAGATTCTTAATAGTTTTTAAAACTTGCTTTAAAATCTGTCTTATGATTTCTAAAGCATGCAACTATTCTATGAAATTACCAAAAGATATAGCTGGAACATGTCCAACTTCTAATGGGTTGGCATCTTTGTCTTCATTTTGTATCTATAAAGAAATTACACGAGGGCACATTTTTTTCCCTGCAAATTAGAGATTGTTTTGGAATCTTGAAGAGTGCTTAAACATCTTGGGAGATGGAGAGATTAGTCAGTGGTTAAGAGCATGCACTACTTTTGCAAAGGATCAATTTCCATCACATATGTGGTGGCTCATAACTTTCTATAACTCTAGTTCCAGGTGAGTCAGTACCATCTTCTGGCTTCTGTGAGCACCAAGCACACAGGTTGGGCACAAACATTCTGGCAAAACATCTGAACTCAAGAGAGGAAGGGAGGAAGGAAGAAAAAAAAAGAAGGAAGGAACACAGACAAAAAGAAAGAAAGAAAGAAAGAAAGAAACAAAGAAACAAAGAAAGAAACAAAGAAAAAAGATGTCCACCCCTCACATACAGTAGTTGAAAACACTTTTTCCTAATCGCTTATGTGCAGCAATTGTTTCTGGATATGGGAAAGAGATGGCAGAGAAATTCAATTTCTCTTTCTTCTTCATCATTCCATCTTCCCTGTGCTTTTCCTGAACTAGAGTTATATAAAAATCAATCCTATTACCTGGTGGTATGGACATCCAGCATTAAGAAAAATGTCATTAAAGGGAATAGTGACCCTTAAAGGGCTTTTCATTGATTTTCAATGGGTTTAACTGCTGTCCTCAGGCTCCCGGACAACATTATGTCTTTGTATTGAAAATTGCACTTTTGTTCTTTAGCAGAACTTGCCTAGCACAAGACAACTTCTGGAATCAGTCCTGATATACAACACATACTGTGGAACTCATATTCATGGTGCATTTTGGATACACAATAAGGAGTAAAGAAAGTTCTAGGGAAAGGAAGAGGAAATGGAAGAAAGCTGCAACTGAGACAAAGACAGAGCTGTTGAATAAATGCTAATTAGTGCCACAGCTCACTAACAGGAATAGAACAGAGTATTCAGGCTGTGACTCTGAGAGGTTAATTGTATTAGAAGACTGTGCCCATCACCATGATTCTTGGGTGCTTAAGAAAGACAAGCTTAACTGAGTGTTCATGGGCCCTGGGAAGATAAGAAACTATTGTATTGGTTCATCTCTGCTCTGATGATGATGAGAGTCTTTGAAGAAGTGGATAAGGAAAGGAAAAACATTTCACTTCTAGCTGAAGACCACGATATGCCTTAGACACTGCTGAGCCATTGCTCCCTAATAAGCACCCTAGAATAACATAGGCCTGGGATCAGAACTGACAGAGGATACTGAGGCATGTGGACCACTGAGTTGTAAGTACTTATTTAACTAAGCACACCAAATTTCCAAGATATTTCAAGGAGGTGTGTCTATTACAGGCTCGATTCTTTGTTTAAGAACCTGGTGAGATAAATGGATAATTTCAATGACACATGTGGAAATTACTGGAAAGCTTTCAAATATAAGATACAAAACCCTATACAAAACAAGTTAACAATTTCAAAGATTTTTGAATGCTCTCAACACAAATGATATCCATCTGCTCATCATACACTATATGCAGGTATTGAACTGACATACTGTTTCATGCAAATACATATGAAACAGTCTCTCTCTCTCAGCCTCTCTCTTTCTCATTTTCTCCCACTCTCTTTCTCTCTCTGTGTATGTATGTATGTATGTATGTATGTATGTATGTATGTATGTGTGTATATATGATTGAATACATATACTTGTGTTATTCTATGTACTTGACCACTTGGATATTGAAGATAGAGTAATTTTTCCACACATAATCCTATTGTATTCCCTCATATGCAGCCTATGTCCTGAAACAGAGCAGGAATGTACTTTATGATCCAATTCTAGCATTTTCCTTGTCTTTCCTACAAGAATACGGCTGTATCTAGTTTAACTGTCATTCCCATTCTATACATCGCTTCATTGCAATGTATAGACTCTTTCCTTAGATTTGTTTGCTATTTCTTCTAACTTCAGGTGTACATAAGGACTGAGAAAATGACCTAAAGTCTGTTGTCTAGGATAAAAATGTCTTGAGATTATCATCCCATAGTTTTAACCTCTTTTAAATTTCTATTTTGTCAAACCATTACTCCTTTAAAAGATGTTTCATTCAAAATGGCCCTACTTCATCTTCTTTTCTTCTCTAACTGGCATTTCTCCTTGATTCTCTATCACAATAATCTGTTATTCCACTAATGTCCTATCTTTGGAAGTCTGTGATACTAAAACCAGTTACTGAGTCTTGTGTGCAAGTAACTGGATTTTAATTTATTTGAGTTGCTACAGTAGAGAATGGTACATTGTAAATGGGTGGCTTTTTCCTTAACATTTGGAGGGCAAAAAGTCCAGGATGATGGTCCCTGCAGAACCAATGTCTGCTGATGGTCTTTTGTCCAGTTTGCTGAAAGCTACTTTGTTCTATACTCACATGACAGAATAGGGAGAAGAAAAATGCATGTGGAAGGAAGATGGAGAGAGAGAGGGAAGAAATTTCTCTGTGACCCTTCTTATATGGGCTTTAATTCCATTGGACTCCATTTTTGTGATAAAGGAAGAGGGAAGGGAATATGAGGATGGGTAAACTAGAGGTAAGAAGTTATGCAGTTCTTTTTCTAAGTCCCTATTCTAGTACCAGAGGCCTTCACTCAAGTGAACTAATTATCTTTGAAAGATCCCATCTCTTGATACTATCATTGGGGTTTAATATTTTAACATATGAGTTTTGGGAGACAGTCATGGTAACTTTGTGGAGTGCAGAGATAAATAGACAAATATGACTGATCATTCTAATGAGTATATTGGGCAGTGGTATATACCTACATAATATGAGCAGCTCCATTGTATTCTTTGGTGAAGGCCTGGATGGAGAGTGCTTTGTGGTGTAACAGCCCTGATCCTTTCAGGAACTCTTAAGGCTCACATTAATGTCCTCTGGCACCTGAAGGTTAACTCTGAGTCAAAACCCATGAACCTGTCTAAGCCCCTTACCCTTTGCTTCACTTGAGGATAAATTGCTCTGCCCATGTGCTCACTCACCCAGGCAACTGGCCAACTAGAGAGGACAAAGGCATGTCTCCCTCTGACCACTTTGGAAGTCATCAGGTTCATGGGCACATCACCACTCAACTTCTCCTTCACACAATTCTTGTTTCCTTTACTCCAATACAGGTGGAGTCCTCAATCAAAACAGTTCTAGCCAAATTCTGGGTAGATTTCCCTTTAAAATTGATGTAAAGGCATTGGCTAAGCCCTCTCCTATTGCTTTTTATGCTAAAACTGGTTTAAATAAATGAAATGTTAATAGATTGAGACTGGTTTAAAATTATCTGAAAGATTTCAGAGTGTGCTTCCTCTTCAATGGCTCCATCCCCTTTTCCCTAAAGTAACTTGGGGATTTTAGGAATACCCCCCAAAAAAGGAGGCTATAAGTTTGAGATGGAGGCTAGGGGTGAGTCAGTTGGAGGGAGCACATGGGAAAGTTTGGAGGGGAATGAGAAGGGAATAAATATGTAATTATATTTTAACTAAAACAGAAAATTAAAAACAAATTCATCTTTCAAGTATGGAATGCCCTCAAATTGTGGTTGTTTACAATGGCTCAGTTGACTGCTAGGCCTTGGCCTTCTGCCACTTGCATGGTTTGGCCTATGCAGTGAAGCTGTCAGGTATTGACTGGGTGAGTGTGGCCTCTGTACTCTATTTCTTTAGTTATACTCAAAAATGGTCTTTGAGTGATCCAGGGGCACTGAAGCTGAAGAAGCAGCCCCTGAGAATCTGAAGTCAGTTTTTTTTTTTTTTTGAGATTGCATTAAATTTATAAAATTATATTTGCAAAGAAATATGCATTTATGAGGACATATTCAGGATGTGTGATAAATATCTGTTTGTTCAAGTCTGATCCTGTGTCTTTTAGAAGTCCTTAAGCACTTTTCTCATAGGCCTTGAATATATTTTGCTGTTTATATAAACATTTCACCTCATGAATTGAGTTGTCTTTTCAATTTTGTAGAATCAGCAAACAGCAGGTATGGGAAGCTACTGCTGGGCTATCTTTGTTGGTAATATTCACTAAACATGTGACTGAGCAGGAGTGTCTACCAGATTTTGATTTGTCTTTGAAATCAAAATTCACAGAAAGAAGCTATAATTTCTTGCTATTAACCACATGTTACTTGGTGGGCATGCCTGAGCCAAAGGCTTTCCTGACTTTAAACATGCTATATTTAGTTTTTATCCCTGTTCTCTTCATAATACATGAGACTAGCATGTAGTATAAAGTTTATATATTCACAAAGACTAAGTTAACATGCAAAATGTTATCAGATCATATGTCTATTAATCAAAACCTTTACTTCAGTGATTTATAAATTTTCACAACTTACTAACTAAAATTTTGATAGTGCATTGAGATTAAAGTTAAGTTTAAAAAATGTTTGCATAAAGTGAAATATCTTTGCAATAATGTCTTAATATTTATCATAACATTAAAATTGCATTTAGGACCCCATCCTGGGCTCTATTTTTCAGCTCTCAACTCTCCCTGCATTTGTGGAGGCCTGCTGGCACCAGGGCCAGCTAATTAAGACCCTGCCTCAAGTCCCTAACCACTAACTCCCCTTAAAGCATACCCAACAACAGTACACTGTACCCCATCCTCTGGGATCCACTTTGCAGCCTACAATTCTACATGCTTTCCTGGAGGCCACTCTGGCATCAGGGAACCTAGGCCATACAGGCACTGGAGACCCTAGAAGTAATGTTAGCATCCATAACCCCAGAGGCCACGTAGGCCAAAGAAATGCAGAGGAGACAGTCTTCTGGACTTGAAGACTCACTAGTCACTAAAACACCAGGCCACTTGGGCCAGAAAATGAAATGAAACAAAAAACAAGCTTAAAAATATCCAAAAAATAAATCTAACAAAGATAAACTCAGAAATTAGCTTTTAAACTTGTAAAATCTCTAAACACAGATGGCTCTAGGCCAGCATGAAAACACCATCAACAAGAGCCAGGACAGTATGGGACCAGCAGATCCCCCCATTCCACTACAGCAAGGTATCCTAACATAGATGAAGCACAAGAAAATGGCCTTAAAACAAATCTGGTGAAGATGATAGAAGCCTTTCAAGAGGCAATGAATAAATTCCTCAAAGAATACAGGAAAATACAGTCAACAGTTAAGGAAGTGAATAGACCTGTCAAGACCTGAAAACAGAAATAGAAACAATAATGAACACACAAACTGAGGGAAAGCTGGTGATGGAAAACCTAGGTAAGAGAACAGAACTACGAACAAAAGCAACACCAACAAAATACAAGAGATGGAAGAATAAATTTCAAGCATAAAGGAAGAAACTGATACATCAGTCAAAGAAACTACTAAATCTAAAATGTTTCTGACACAAAATTTCCAGGAAATATGGGACACTATGAAAAGACCAACCTAAGAATAGTGGGAATAGAAGAAGGAAAAGATTCTTAGCTCAAAATTCGAGAAAGTATTTTCAACAAAACCATAGAAGAAAATTTCCCTAACCTAAAGAAAGAGATGCCTTGGCTCTTGTCTGCGAATCCAGGCTGACAGACACAAACATAGTCTGAGGTAGCTGACTGAGGAAAGCAGGACTGCAGTATGTGTCTGTCGATCCTCTGAAGACAGCTCAGCACATCCCACCCCCTCACCCCCAAATTGGCAGGGGTTGCTACTGAATTCGTTATGTCCATCTCACAGAGGGTATTTGTATATCCAGGCCAGCAGTGACATATATAGCTGTCAACAGCATCTGCACATGTTGCATCATTGTGACAAGGCTTTGATCAACAACGAGGCATCATCAAGGTCTCACCATGTATCCCTGTGAATCCACTACCTGTGCAGTCACAGTAGTAGTTGTTTCTTCTATGGAGAGGGCCACTCAATAGCTGAGTGAAACAGATGCAGAGACCCACAGCCAAACTTTAGACTGGGCTTGGGAAGTCTTGTGGAAGAGTTAGGGGAAGGATAAGGAAACTAGAGGGTATAGAGACTCCACAAGAAGACCAACAGAGAAAAAACACTGGATACTTAGGGGTTCCCAGAGACTAAACCAACAACCAAAGGGCATACAAGGGCTGGCAGATATATAGTTTCAACTTCATGCACGTCCCCCAACAACTGTAGTTGAGGCTTACCCTGACACTGTGCCTATGAATCCTGTTTCCCTAACTGATCTGTGTTGTCTGGCTTCAGTGGGAGAGGATATACCTTGTCCTGCAGTGAACTGAGGTGCCAGGGTGTGCTGGTACCTTGAGAGGGACCTCCTACTTCTCAGAGGTGAAGGGGAAATGGTGAGGGAGCATGTAAGGAGGGACTGTGAGAAGAAGGGCTGTGATTTAGGTGTACATTGAATAAATAAATAAATAAATAAATAAATAAATAAATAAATGGAACAAAAAAAGAAAGATACCTACAAATTTACAAGAAGCTTAGAGAATACCAAGTTGACTGGACCAAGAGAAAACCCTCCCTCCACATACTAATCAAAACAGTAAATGTACAGAACAAAGAAACAATATTAAAATTTGCAATGGAAAAATGGTAACATATAAAGGGAGACCTGTTATAAATACACCTAACTTCTCAACAAATACTCTCAAAGCCAAAGTGGTCTGGACAGCTCTCTTACAGTCTATTAGAGATCACAAATGCCAGCCCAGGGTACTATATTCACAAACCTTTCAATCACCATAGATGGAGAAAAACATATATTCCATGAAGAAACCAATTAAACAATATCTATCCACAAATCCAGTTCTTCAGAAGATACTAAAAGGAAAACTCCAACCAAAGGAGGTTAATTACACCCAAGAAAACACTGGTAATAAGTAATTTCACACTAGAAAAACCAAAAGAATGTAAACACACACATATATGCACACACACACACAACACACACACACACACACACACATGCATACACACACTACCACCACTAACATCAATACAACAATAATTAACAAATAGTGGTCATTAATCTCTCTCAACATCAGTGGGCTCAATTCCCTAACACAATGACATAGGCTAACAGAATGGATGCAAACACAGGATCATTTTGCTGCATAAATGAAACACACCTCAACATCAAAAATAGTCATTACCTTAGAGTAAAGGGCTGGAAAAAGATTTTTGAGGTAAATGGTCCCAAGAAGAAAACAGGAGTAACTATTTTAATACCTATGCATGTTCAATCAAGATTAATCAAAAGAGATGGGAAAGAACACTTCCTATCCATCAAAGGAAAATTTTACCAAGATAATGTCTCAGTTCTAAATATCTATGCCACAAATGCAAGGACACCCACATTTACAAAGAAAACATTACTAAGGTTTAAATAACACATTGATCCCCACACATTGATAGTGGGAGACTTCAATGGCTCGCTCTCACTAATAGACAAGTCATCCAGACAGAAACTATGCAGAGAAATAATGGAATTAACAGACATAATTTCACAAATAGATATTTAACAGATAGCTACACAACATTTCACCCAAACAGAAAAGAATATAACTTCTCAGCACCTCATGGAACCTTTTGCAAAATTGACTATATACTTGGTCACAAAGTAAGTCTCAACAGATATCATAAAATTGAAATATCCCCTGTGTCTTATTAAAATATCATGGATTAAAGTTGTACTTCAATATGGAATCATTAGGTCTTCAAAAACCTGTACCCACAAAGTTGGAAAATCTAATGAAATAGATGAATTTTTAGATAGAGACCACTTACCAAAATTAAATCAAGATTGGGTAAACAATCTAAACAGAGCTATAACCCCATAGGAAATAGAAGCAGAAAAAAAAAAAAAAAGAAAAGATATGAAAAGAAAAAAAAATGCAGAGCCAGATGGTCTTAGCACAAGCTAACATAAATCCTTTTCAAATTATTAGAAACAGATGGAACACTGCCAAATAAATTGTATAAGCCACAGTCACCCTACAACTTAATCCACACACAAAAACTGAACAAAGAGAATTTAAGACCATTTTTCCTTATGAACATTGATGTAAAAATACTTAATAAAATACTCACAAAAGAATCTAAGAACACACCAAAAACATCATTCATCATAATCAAGTAAGCTTTATCCCAGAAATAGATGGAGGGATGGTTCAAGACATGAAGATCAATCAATGTAAGCGGCCATATTAACAACTTGAAAGAAAAAGATAAAAGTACACACAATCATCTCATTAGATGCTGAGAAAGCCTTTGGCAAAATCCAGCACCCTTCATGATAAAAGTCTTGGAGAGATCAGGGATACATGGCACAATAAAGGCAATAATAAGCAAGCTGATAGCCAATATCAAATTAAATGAAGAGAAACTTAAAGCAATTCTACTAAAATTAGCTACAAGAAAAGGCTGTCCACTCTTTCCATATTTATTTAACAATATGACAACTAAAGAAAATCAAAGGGATACAAATTGGAAATGAAAAGTCAAAGGGTCACTATTTGCAGATGATATGAATATACAAAAGTTACCCCAAAAATTTTATCAGAAAACTTCTCCAGTGGATAAACATCTTTAGCAAAGTGGTTAGATACAAAATTATCTAAAAAGAAAAGACATACAACAAAAAAAAAAACCAGAACTCCTCCTATATACAAACAATAAATGGTCTAAGAAAGAAATTAGGAAAACAATATCCTTCCAATAGCCACAGATAATATAAACTATCTTGGTGTAACTCTAACCAAGCAAGTGAAAGACCTATATGATGAGAACTTCAATGGAAAGATTTCCTATGCTTGTGGGTCAGTAGGATAACATAGTAAAAAGAGCCATATTACTAAAACCAATCTACTGATTCAATGCAATTCCATCAAAATTACAACAGAATTCTTTACAGGCCTTTAGAAAAATACTCAACTTTAAATGGAAAAATAGAAAACCCATGATAGCTAAATTTATCTTGTACAATAGAAGAACTTCTGGAGGTATCACCATCCTTAATTTCAAGCTGTACTACAGAACAATAGTAATAAAAACTACACAGTATTGGAATAAATGCAAACAAGTTGATCAATGGAATCAAACTGAATACCCAGAAGCAAATGCACACACTTTTGGACACTTGTTTTTGACATGGAAGTAAAAGCCATACAATGGAAAAAAGAAAGCATCTTCAACAAATGGTGCTGGTCTAATTGGATGTCTGCATGTAGAATAGTGCAAATAGATTTATATTTATCTTCCAGCACAAAACTCAAGTCCAGGTGGATTAAAGACTTCATTCAATATTAAACAAGATACACTAAATGTGATAGAAGATAAAGTGGGGAATAATCTTGAACTCATTGACATAAGAGAAAACTTCATGAACCGAATACCAACATCTCAGGCACTAATATCAACAATTAATAAATAGGACCTCATGACACCGAAAAGCTTCTGTAAAGCAAAAGACATGATCAATAGCAAAAAATGCCAGCAGGTTACAGAAGGAAAAAGATTTTCACCAACCCTATATCCAACAGAGGATTGATATCCAAAATATAAAAAGAACTCAAGAAATTAGACATCCACAAATCACATAATCCAATAAAAATAGGGTAAAGATCCAAACAGAGAAATTTTCAACAGAGTAATCTCTAGTGGTCAAGAAACATTCAAAGAAATTTTCAACATCCCTAGTTATCAGAAAAATGCAAATCAAAATGGTTCTGGGATGCCATCTTACCCTTGTCAGAATGGGTAGGATCAAAAATTCATGGCAATTCATGCTGGGGAGGATAATGGAGCAAGGGGAATGCTCCTCCATTGCTGGTGGGAGTGACAACTTGTACAATCACTTTGAAAATCAATTTCACAGTTTCTAAGAAAATTGGGAAATGATCTACCATAACACCTAGATATACTACTCCTGGGCACAAACCCAAAACATGCTCTAACATACTACAAGAACACTTGCTCAACTATGTTCATAGCAGCTTTATTAGCCAGAATCTGTAAACAACCTATATGTCTCTCAATTACAGAATGAATAAAGAAAATGTTACACATTTACACAATGGACTATTATTCAGCTATTAAAAATAATGGCATCATAAAATTTGCAGGCAAATGAATGGAACTAGAAAATATGATGAGTGATGTAACTCAGATCCAGAGAGGCACATATGGAATGTATTTACTTATGAGTGGATATTAATCATAAAGTACAGTATAACTATAATACAGCCCAAAGACCCAAAGAAGCTAAGCAACAAGGAGAGTCCAAGTGAGGACATTTGAATGGGAGGGGAAAAAAGGAAATAGACTAGATATCAGGGGTGAATGGAATCAGTTCCCCAGTGAAAAGGCACAGACTAGCAGAATGAATTTGAAAATAGGATCCATCCTTCAACTGCATATAAGAAACATAACTCAATATAAAAAGTAGACATTATCTCAGATTAAAGGATTAGAAAAGGTTTTCCAAACAAATGAGCACATAAACCTAAGAATCAAGTTATTGTAGCCATTATAATATCTAACAAAATAAATTTCAAACCAAAATTAATCAAAAGAGACATGAAAAAACATTTTGTATTCATTGAAGAAAAAATATACCAAGAAGACCTTTCAGTTTTTAACCTCTATGCCCAAACGCAAGGGCAAACACATTTGTAAAAGAAATTTTACTAAGTCTTAAACCACACATTGCCTCTCACACACTGATAGTGGAAGATTACAATACCCACTCTCACCAGTGGACAGGTTGTCCAGACAAAAATAATACAGAGAAATACTGGAGCTAAAAGGCATTATAAACCAAACAGATCTAAGAGATATTCACAGAATGTTTAACTGAAACACAAAAGAATATATCTTTTTTTTTTTTTTTTTTTTTTGGTTTTTTCCAGACAGGGTTTCTCTGTGTAGCTCAGGCTGTCCTGGAACTCATTCTGTAGACTAGGCTGGCCTCGAACTCAGAAATCCGCCTGCCTCTGCCTCCCAAGTGCTGGGATTAAAGCACCACCACTGCCCGGCAAGAATATATCTTCTTGTCAGAAATCATAGAACTTTTTCCGAAATTGACCACATACTCATTACAAAACAACTTGCAATAAATACAAGAAAATTGAAATAACTTCCTGTATCTAATTAGACCACTATTAATTAAACCTAGATTTTAACAACAGAAACTCTAGAAATTCATGGAAATGCTAGAATTCCCTACTGAATGAAAATGGATGGATGAAAGAAATTAAAGACTTCCTAGAATACAACAAATATGAATACACAATATACTCAAGTTTACAGGACAAAGTGAAAGTGCTCATGGCAGTTAGTGTATACATAAAATAATGGAGAGATCTCATACTAGCAACGTCACAGCACACTTGAAAGTTCTGGAACAAAGAGAAGCAAGTAGATGGCAGGAATTAATCAAACTCAGGGATGAAACCAATAAAATAGAAACAAAGAGAACAATACAAAGAATCAATGAAACAAAAGAGTAAGTTTTTTGAGAAAATCAACAAAATATACCCTTATTCAAAAACAAAGTAACTGAAAGACTAGGAGAGAATATCCAGATTAACAAAATCAGACATGAGAACTGGAGAGATAACAATAAACAATGAGGAAATCTAAGAAATCATCAGGTCCTACTTAAAAAACCCGTACTCCACAAAATTGGAAAACATAGAAGAAATGGACAATTTTCTTGATAGATGCCACTTAACAAAGTTAAATCAAGGTAAGATATACAATATAATTAGACCTATAACTCCTAAGGAATTGGAGCAGTCATTAAAAGTCTCCCTGTGCTCCCCCCACAACCAAATGCCCAGGGTCAGACAGTTTTATTGAATCTTATTATACTTTCAAAAAAGAACTAATACCAATATTTCTTAAATTATTCTACAAAATAGAAACAAGAGGAACATCTCTGACACCAAAACCACACAAAGACTCAAAAAAGAAAGTTACAGACCAATTTCCCTTATGAACATGAATGTGAAAATACTCAATAAAATACTGGAAAAACTAATGCAAGAACACATCAAAAAGATTGTTGACCATAATCACGGTTGATGATTCATCCCAGAGAAGTGACAATGATTCAATCTATGAAAGTCAGTGCAAACAACTATATAAACAAACTAGTGGTCCAACCTCCCCTCAGGCTGCTGGTCACTGGCCCATAAGGATGAAGGGAGCAGAGTCAAAGAACAGGGTTCAGATGGCCTGCAAGTATGACGGAAATGACAGACTTCTGGATAAGCTTCAGACAGACAGCTCAACTTTAATTGGAGTGAATCAAGGGGTACTTTGCTTTTGGTGAAGGGGTAGGGATTTCTAGGGTGGGTAATTACCATTGGCTACAGTTTAGGGTACCGAATAATGCCTCATTTGCATGGAGAGTCAATCTAGGAATTCGAGGTGCTGGTGGACATGTTCTTATTGAGAGAAAGGAAGCTGAACCTGTAATCTCACCAAGGTTTTGTGACATTCTTCAGGTTGAGGAGACAGGGGTTTAGAGTTCCCCGGACAAGGTCAGAGAAGAAGCCCTGCTGGTAAAGAGAGTCCTCTATTTTGCCCGGATCTCAGAGAGCTATCAGGACATAGTAGCATGGCAAACTTGAATCTTAATTAGCAGGATCCAACACAAATTGAGAGAGGAAAAAAACCATATGATTATATTATTAGATGTTGAAAAGTCTTTGGCAAAATCCAAAACCCTTCATGATAAAAGTCTTGTAGAGATTAGAGTCAAGAGGGACATACCTAAATAAAATAAAGGCAATTTACAGTAATCATAGCCATCATCAAATTAAATGAAGACAAAGCAATTTCACTTAAATATGGAACAATACAAGGTTCTCCATTCTCCCCATATGTATTCTCTATAATGCTTGAAATTCTAATTAGAACAATAAGACAACTGAAAGAAATCAAAGGGATACAGATTGGAAAGGAAGAAGTCAAAGAATCATTATTTTCAGATGATATGATACTATATATATAAGTGACTCTCAAAATACTACAAGGGAATGCCTAGAGCTGATAAATACTTTCAGTGAAGTCGCTAGATACAAAATTAACTAAAAAAGTCAGTAATCCTCCTGTATACAAATGACAAACGGGCTCAGAAAGAAATTAGGGAAACAATATCTTTTTCACAATATCAACAAATACTATAACGTATCTTGGTGTAACTCTAACAAAGCAAGTGAAAGGCCTATACAACAAGAACTTCAAATATCTGAAGAAAGAAAATAAAGATATCAGAAGAAGGAAAGATCTCCCATGCTCATGGATCAGTAGGATTAACATAGTAAAAATGGCCATCCTACTAAAAGCAATCTACTGATTCAATGCCATCCTCATAAAAATTCCAACAATTCTTTACAGACCCTGAAAGGAAAATACTCTATTTCATGGTAAAGAAAAGATAGTTACAATAATCTGAATAGTCAAAGAACTGGAGGTATCACCATTTCTGATTTCAAGCTATTCTAAATAGCTATAGTAGTAAAAACCCACGCCAATACTCTGGGAGGGAATTTATCTTTTGTATATTGTTAGTAATCTTTTTACACTAACTAAATAAGTCAGAGTGAGATCACTGAATTCATAGATAGTAGAAGTAGCTGAGAAAAATCAACTTCCTGCCCTGCCCTGGCCCCAGTGCCCACCCGGTTGGCCCGGTCCAGTCATGACCAAGGCCATCCTCATCTTGAACAACCACAGGAAGCCATGGCTCTCCAAGTTCTACCAGCCCTCTAGTGAAGATACGCAACAGCAAATCATCAGGGAGACTTTCCATTTGGTATCTAAGTGAGATGAGAATGTTTGTAATTTCCTAGAAGGAGGACTATTAATTGGAGGATCTGACAACCAACTCATTTACAGACATTATGCAACATTATATTTTGTCTTCTGTGTAGATTCCTCAGAAAGTGAACTTGGCATTTTAGATCTAAATCAAGTATTTATAGAAACATTAAACAAATGTTTTGAAAATGTCTGTGAACTGGATTTAATATTCCATGTAGAGAAGATTCATAATATTCTTGTAGAAATGGTGATGGGGGGAATGGTATTGGAGACCAACATGAATGAGATTGTCACACAAATTGATGCACATAAGAAACTGGAGAAATCTAAGGCTGGCTTAGTGGGAGCTCCAGCCCATGCTGTATCAGCTGTAAAGAATATGAATCTTCCTGAGATCTCAAGAAATATTAACATTGGTGACATCAGTATAAAAGTGCCAAACCTGCCCTCTTTTAAATAAATATTAAAATGGCCACTCCCAGGTAAAACCCAGAGGGAAAGTCATCTAAGTTTACCATGCAATTGTTTACCAAAAATAAAGGAGAGTCTTAACTTTGCTCTTGGATTTAAGTCAAGATACTGTATAGAATCTGCATAAGGCATTCAATCTGGGCCCGAGCACTGAGCAGATCCCTTGTGGCAGCTCTGCACCCAATCTCACAAAACCCAGAGGAAGTGGGCCTCCCAGGAGCTCCAACCTAGACAGCATCTTAGGTAAGGAGAGAGCAACACCCGCCCCAAACAGGGAATAACTGGGACCCATTAGGACCCAGGAATTCACCGCTGGCCCAGAGCACTGGTTCTTCTGGTCTGGGCCTGAGCACTGAGCAGATCTTGGGCCCCAGCACTAACCCCAGTAGTAACACCCACCCCACACAGTTCTGAAACAACCAAGATGATAGGAAAGACAGGCTCCAGTAAGAGACAGGGCAGGTAGCACTAAGGTGATCCAGATGGCGAAAGACAAGCACAAGAACATAAGCATCAGCAACCCAGGGTACTTGGCATCATTAGAACCTAGTTCTCCCACACTAGAAAGTCCTGAATTCCCCATATCACCAGGAAAGCAAGATTCAGATTTAAAATCACTTCTAATGATGATGATGGAGGACCTTGAGAAGGACATAAATAACACTCTCAGAGAATTTGAGGAGAACACAGGTAAGCAGGTAGAAGCCCTTAATGAGGAAACACAAAAATCCCTTAAAGAATTAAAAGAGAACACAATTAAACAGGTGAATGAATTGAACAAATCCATCCAGGACATAAAAATTGAAGTAGAAACAATAAAGAAATCACAAAGGGTGACTACCCTGGAGATAGAAAACCTAGGACAAAAAATCAGGAGTCATAGATGCAACCATAACCAACAGAATACAAGAGATAGAAGAGAGAATCTCAGATACATAAGATACCCTAAAAATATTGACACAACTGTCAAACAAAATGCAAAATGCAAAATGCAAAAAGTTCTTAACACAAAACATCCAGGAAATCCAGGACACAAGGAGAAGACCAAACCTAAGGATAATAGGTATAGATGAGAGTGAAGATTCCCAACTTAAAGGGCCAATAAATATCTTCAACAACATTATAGAAGGAAACTTCCCTAACCTAAAGAATGAGAAGCCCATAAACATACAAGAAAGCCTACAGAACGCCAAATAGACAAGAAAAGAAATATCTCCCGTCACATAATAATCAAAACACTAAATGCACAAAACAAAGAAAGAATATTAATAGCAGTAAGGGAAAAAGGCCAAGTAACATATAAAGGCAAACCTATCAGAATTACACCAGACTTCTCACCAGATACTATAAAAGTGAGAAGCTTCTGGACAGATGTCATACAGACCCTAAGAGAACACAAATGCCATCCCAGGCTACTATACCCAGCAAAACTCACAATTACCGTAGATGGAGAAAATCAAATTTACACAATATCTTTCCACAAACCTGGCATTACAAAGGATATTAGTGGGAAAGCTCCAGTACAAGGAAGGAAATTATACCCTAGACAGAGCAAGAAAGTAATCCTTTTCCAACAAATCCAAAAGAAGATAGCCACACAAAGATAACTCCATCTCTAATAACAAAAATAACAGGAAGCAACAATCACCCTTCCTAAATATCTCTTAACATCAATGGACTCAATTTCCCAATAAAAAGACATAGGCTAACGGACTGGATATGCAAACAGGACCCAGAATTTTGCTGCATACAAGAAACCCACCTCAGTGACAAAGACAGACACTACCTTAGAGTAAAAGGCTGGAAAATAATTTTTCAAGCAAATGGTCCTAAGAAACAAGCTGGGGTAGCCATTCTAAAACCTCCAGGCCAAGAACACAAAGGGAGGGACTCATGGCTCCACTTGTATAGGTAGTTGAGGGTGGCCTTGTCAGGCATCAGTGGAAGTGGAGGGCCTTGGTACCCAATAGTTTGGATTCCCTAGTGTTGGGGAATTTGAGAGCAGGGAGGCAGGAATGGGAGGATGGTGGAAGCACACCCTTATAGAGACTCCCAGAATTATATGGATTAGATATGATAGAGACAGCCCACCAGAAAACTATATTCCAGAATTCAAACAAAAAAATATCTTGATACTAAAATTTGAGAATTGTATATTGCAGAATACTCAGCCTTGGTGTATCTACTCATCAAGCAAACTGAGCAGACCTGCTCGAACCTCTGATGTCCTGGAATCTCAGCTGAATGCAGTGAAGACACAGATATCAGAGGCTTATCAATTTACTCTCCCTGCTGCCTCTCTTCTAATATTTCAACACCCGTAATCAGCTTGAAGTTCCCAATAGAGGAGTTAGAGTGAAGACGGAAGGAGTTGAAAGGATTCGCAACACCATGAGGAAAACAATACCAACCAACCAGAGCCCCAGGGTCTAAATCACCAGCCTGGGAGAGCTTAGGGAGGGATCCATGGCTCCAGCTATATGTGCAAGGGAACTATATATAAGTGGGAGAAGAGATCCTTGGTCCCATGAAGGCTGGACGTCATGGGGGGGTATTCGAGGGTGAGGAGGTGAGGTACGGGGAAGGGTAGGTGGGGGTACACCATCATAGAAGCAAAAGGAGGGGGAAGGGATAGGGATTTCCTGGGAGGGGGGGAATGGGGTAAGGGGAGAACATCTGAAATGTAAATAAAATTTCCAATAAAAAAATGTTAATGAAGAGTCGGTGCCCCTATTCCCTGGGCTTGGGGACTGAGGTGGTTAATATTGGGCTGTCTTTCTAGGGAAATGTAGTAGTTTTGTTGGAACAGGGAGGAATAGCTAGGATTTATTGCATAGCCATAACCTATTGGTAGAAATCTGTATAACTGTTATTAAACTGAAGTTATAATTTCTTAAATGGTACAAAATTTACTTTGATTTCAAATTTAAGGTTTTCATTGGTACGAGTTTCTTATTGATATAGAAGTGAGATTATTATTGTTACTCTCATAGTCACTGTGCCTATATAACATTTAGGCAATTTAGGAATACAAGGCTTAGACCCAGTCCTTCATTAACTTTTTTAACTGATTTGAGATGGTTAGCCTGTGAGTTAAGGGCCTATAGCAAATTCATGGCTCTGAGTTTATTGTTAGGGTGTTTTCTATATTTTATTTAGAAATAGCTCAGAGGAGTTAACAGACAACAGTCCTGATTGCTTTACATGGATAGTTGGTTTTCAAAACGTCAGAAGTCCACAGAATTGACGTTACAAATATTTCTGTTCATTTTGATTAGAGACCTGTCTGCTCCTAACAGCTTCCCTGTCTTGGATTCTAAGAAGAAATTGAGCATCTTTGGAGTTACTCTAGTTGTGGTGAGACAGCCACTAGGCAAGAATTGCCTCTTTTCATCTACAGACAAATTACTGTCCTGAAAAGGACATACTAGCAGAATAGTCGACTGATTATATCTGCCAAGACAGAGTAATCAGCCCTTAATAATTCTGCATCACTAGGTCTATCAGATGATCCTGGGCCAGAAGGCTGAAGATCGGATGCCCCAACGTTTTGTAGTATAGGGACTGTCCAGGTGTTCAGCAGTCTCTATAAATTAGCTAAGTTTTAGAAGCTATGCGTTGTGCTTCTCATAATTTCAGTTAACTCAGTCATTCTGGATTTCTGAAGGGGTTGAAGACTTATAGTCTCATAGCCAATCCTGGCTATTTACTTTGAGAGAAAAGACTTGAGAGGATGGTTTTCAGCTGACATTCATTCTAAAGCCAAGAAAAAAGCCAGGTTTAGAACTAAGTCGTTTAGTTAGGAGAGATGACAGAGGTTCTGGTTAGTCAACAAAATGATGGACTGGGTATTAGGTCTATCTTGTACCTTACTGATACAAATTTGTATAGTTATGCTCTAATTGTATTTGAGAGAAAAGTTTTATCTTAAAGGGAAGGGTGATATGTAGGAGGAGCTAAGGTGGGAGGAGTAAGGAGAGGAAGAGGAAGAGAGGAGGAGTTAGGAGATGAGAGAGAGAGAGAGAGAGAGAGAGAGAGAGAGAGAGAGGAGAGAGAGAGAGAGAGAGAGGGGAACATTGGAGGTGGATGTTCTCGTGTCTCCGCCAGTCAAAGATATATCTACTAGGTATCTACTAGGTATATCTACTAGGTATATCTACTAGGTTGGGTGTTGGGTTACACTTCTGATTGTATGAGCATCTTATTATTGAGCATTGCCACACTTATAAAGCCTTTGATTAACATTTTTAAAAAAGTTACTAATAAAAAAAAAGAAAGAAAGTATTAAAAAAAAAGAAGCTGCATAAAATCAGTATGGAAATTCAATGTTGCTTTTCTTGCTCAGTGATTTTAAAGAAATTGACTAGTTCCTGTGTGATTTTTTTTTCTTTTCTAAATTGCATTCCTATGCCTTCATAAAGTCATGCCTATATATATTGGCTATTACAGTATTTCGGAAAGTGAGATATTTCTTTAATTACATACAACCCAAGATGTTGATGTTTTGTATGGATCACAAGTGCAGAATTCTCTAATTCTTTCCACTGTTTGTCACAATTGTTATTTAAAGAACCAAGTATGTATTGCATGAAAACATGACCTTTTCTTTAGTTTAAATAAACTCCAAGGTAACTGGAAAAAAAATCAACTTCGTGAGACAGACATCTCTAAACAAAGAACTAGTTTTGGCAAATGTGCCTTTGGGTAGTGTGTTTCAAGATACATATGAAGAGTTTTGGCATATAGTAAACAGATTTAGGAAAAAATCTATTTCATGGTTACTAAACACTGAATAAGCCTAAAGTTCATTTAAATTAGTGGCTAATAATGTTCAACTACTCCTAAAATTTGTACTTTTTAAAAAATTTCTAACAAAGGTAATTCCTGATTCATTGCTTTATATTTCAAAAAAGTAATTATGCATTTCATTTCAATCGATTTCTTTACTTAAAATTTCCATTAGCTGCTATTGAAAAAATAACCTATGAGTTTAATCAAGTCTGAATAACAAATTTTGAGTGGAATAATTTATTTTTGAGCTGGCTTGTGAGCAGATAAGTGACACAGATGAAAGTAATACATTTGGATATAACTCTTGGGGCAATTTAATATTCAAAGATAAGTTTCATTAAAAATAAGGACACAGCTAATCATCTACATATTCTGACTCTAGCAAATTCCCAAAGAGAATTTTGTTGCAAGCAACAGACTTGTTTCCAATACCCAAGAAGTGGTTGGAGTAAATGGGACATGGAAATAACTAACTAGTCCTACTAAAGTGATAGTTGCCATGTTTTTACTCAATGATTTATTTCTGTGAGCTGATGTGTTGATGTATACTAGATGCATGATTATGAGCAGGGGGAGCATGACTGTGTTCAACTATCACTACTGGAGAGTGCTAGAAGGGGTGAAGCTGTGAAAAGCACTGCCCCTTTGTATCTATGGTGAATGGGTTCCAATGTTCTCTAGTGCCTTGTAAAAATGAACTTCTAAAGTGTTTTCATACAGATTGTATAGATTTTCCTTTAGGCTTTCAATCATCTTTATAGTACTCACATTTAAATGGTGGGTGTTCATTGTGAATACAATGAAACTATCTGTCATATTGTAACATAGAGGGAATAATGTCAAGAAAAAGTCTGTACCTGTTCAATATAGATAAATATTCTCTCTCTGTTGGCTGAAGAGTAGAGAATGTGCTGATTAGGAGGGCTCGCTTGTCTCTATTTCTCTTTTAGATCTTTGATTTCTTTAAACTTTAATTCCTTACTGATTCAATATGCCATCAGAACTGCTGAGAAGACTGAAAATATGCCGGATCCTGATCTGTTGCAGTTCATTCCTGCTTCCTGACTGCACATCCAGATGCCCAACTTCTTGGCAATTACACTAGTCAGTACAGTTAGATGACCTCATATAAGTACCTGTAATCCTAGATAAGCACTGTGTCACCAAATCTACTCCATCCTGAGAAACTTATTTACAGTAAACCATATTTCATGTACTAGTCTTTGACTGAAATAATTTACTCAGTGTTATATTTTTTGAGATTTATTCATAGTGGTCATACTGTTTCCTACTATGTGAGTTCTAGTGAGTAAACTCACATCATTAGACTTAGTGAAACACTTTTACCAATAAGCCTTCTTATTAGCTTCCCTTATAATTTGTATGTGTGTGTGTGTACCCACAGTTTGCCTTTCTCTTTTCCTACTTTTGAGTTTTGAAAGTAATGAGCTACAGACTCACTAGAGTCATCTCATGAGTCACACATGGAAGTTTCTTGAAGGTGTTTGGCCAAGAGTAACTATAGGATCAAGGGGAGGCCTATGCAAACTCTTATGTGTACTTGTAACTTGTGTGAGTTCCTTTTGCTAAACACCCCATGACTGACTTTTTAACTCTTAGCACAAGCTTAATCTTGCTATGTTTTTTTCTTGCATTCTTTTTGATTATTAATAAATTTTAGCATCCTTTTGTTTTGTTTTGTTTGTTTAGGGACCAATGAATGAGACAGATGTAGCTACCCTTTTCACAGCTATGGTGACTGTATTTCTCTAGAGAGTTTGTCAGACTATTCTTTGTGTACTTCAGGATCATTTTATTATATAGATATGAATATAAACCATTGATTTGAAGCTTTTTTCAACTAGTAGCAGCTGTTTTTGCTGCTACTAATTTTAGTTTTAATTTTTCTATAAAATTTCCCTTTTATTTTTGAAATTATAATATACTTACATTATTTCTCTCTTCCCTTTTCACCTTCAAAATGCACACATAGGCCTCCCCTTCCTCTCTTTCAAATTCATGGCCTTTTCTTTCATTAATGATTATTGAATGCATATGTGTTATATATATGTGTGTGTGTGTGTGTGTGTGTGTGTGTGTGTGTGTGTGTGTATTTCTAAATATAAGCTGCTTTGTCTGTATAATGTCACTTTTATATATGCTTTGAAGGTTGACCACTTGGTATTGAATAACCAATCAGTGTGCTTCTTATGTATGGTTGAGGCCTAGTAGACTTTTCCTAGTGCAGTTTGGCATGTCTGGTCTTGTCATCTTTATTTAGTTCGTGTAAGGCCAGTCATGTTGGTGAGACTTTATAAGTATAGCTTCTGACATTAGTAGAGGAGGCAATCTCAAAGCAAATGCTCTGGTCCTATGATTCTTACAATCTTTCTGCCTCTTCTTCTGCAATATTCCCTGAGCCTTAGGTATGGGAGTGTTTTGTAGATTTATCCATTTGGATGGGGCTTTACAACTCTACATTTTGATTGATTGTGATCTTCTATATTGGTCTTTTTCTGCTTCAGAGAACTTTTCTTGATAAGGGCAAAGACTACACTTAACTCTGAGTAAAAGGACAAATATTTAGACTGTAGTTAAGTATTATTCTAGTTTAGTAAAGTATTGGTTGTAGGTTCTCATCTAAGATTCATGGTGTCAGTAGCCTTTGGGAGTTGCCTAGGTTTCCAGTAACAGCCATTATGTTCCTTTTGTTGAGCTGGTCTCTATTTAAATCCAGTGAGAGAGTTGCTGGCTACTGCCAATGCATGTGTGCCACTATTATACCCTTAGGGTTGTTGTACTATCCTGGTCATGGATGTGTTTCATAGGCATCATAGCTGGATAGGAAGTTTGGTTTCCCCTTTTTTGGGAGTTTGCATGGTGCCTTTTGGTATCATAAAATCTAGTCCTCAGGGAGGAGGTCATCAGGTCAATTCTATTTCAGAAGCCTCTGGGCCCTGTTAGGGAAGTTCATGGTGTCTTCAGCAATAGGGACATTTGCTCCTCTCTGGAGAGAAAGTAAGGTCAGCAACTATAGGCTGTGTGTTTTGGGCATCTCTTGGTCAACCCTTGGCAACAACTCAAAAGAGGGCTTCTTTTATTTTGTATTTTTTTTTAACGGTAGTTTTTTGTTCTTGGATCATGTATTGTCAGTCCGTATTATTTAAAAAAACCTATGTAAGCATATTGATACACAGAAACATGTGTATTATAAGATTTTCCAAGGTATATCAATAATAGTATGATTCCTTATGGCTTTTCCAGACATTTTTTACCTCCTACCACTTATCCTCCAACCATTTATCCTTCTACCACTTCTTTTGTATTTACCTCTCTGTCACTTCCTTACAGGGCACCCTTTCCTCATTTCCTATCAGTCCACTTATACCCACCTCTTACACTTTGCCCTCCTCCCTCTTTCTGTATTTACTTCCATCCCCCACCACTTAACATTTTCCAGATCAGATCCTTTACATCTTGCTATCCTCATCTCTATTGCTCCCTAACCCCTCTATCCTGACAATGGTCCTGTTTTATTTTCATGGTGTCTTAAGTTATTACAAGCTACATATTTAAATCTGAAGATTCAGAGCTTCAAATGGAAGAGCTTTCAATGGGCGAGAACATGTGACATTTATCCTTCAGGGTTTTCATTACCTCACCCAATGTGATCTGTTTTAGTTCAATGCCTTTATTTACAAAGTTCATGATTTAATTTTTCCTTACAGCTGAATAGTATTTCACAGACTCTATGTATCACATTTTGATTATCCATCCATTGACTGAAAGACAGTTAGGTTGTTTCTGTTTCCCAGCTATTGGATGTAGTAGCAATGGAAATGGCTAAGCAAATATCTGTAAAGTAGAAGACAGAGTCTTTTGGGCTGATGCCAGGGAGAGGTATCATTTGATCATATGGTATATTAGTTATATTTTTTTGAGAACTCTCCACACTGATTTCCATGTTGGCTGCATCTTTTTGCCATCTCACTGACATCAAATGTCTCCTTGCTCCCTATCCAGCGTTTGTTGTTGTTTCTTTTGTTGATTTTTGTCATTCTGTCTGATGTAAGATGAAATCTTAAAAGTACTTTGGATTTGAATTTTCCTGAATTACAGAGAATCGTGAGTATCTTTTGAGATGTTTCTTTGTTATTTTGTTTTCTTCTTTTAAGAACTTCCTGTTCAGATCCCAGACTTATTTATTGAATGAGAGTTTGTCCATGATCTCCTTCGTTGTATGTTTGTAGTGGTATATAGAAAATCTGTGGATTTGTACACACTGATTCTGTGTTTTGTCACATTGCTGAATTTATTATTGCTACATTTTTTTGCTTGTTATGATTTTTGAGATCTCTAATGTATGATACCATATCTCTTGGCTTGAGCTTACACCTGTCTTGTGCATGCTGTTATAACCACTAAGTTTATATGTACATCCAAAGGGAAAAAAAACCCTACAAAAAAACAAAAAAAACCAACAAAAGAACAACCTACCTCTGGTTCTTTGTAGTAATTCGAAGTCTCTGCTTATTACAGTGTTTCCTTCTCTTTCCTGATGAGAATACCCATGCTACATGTCAGCAGCACCATTCTAGGTCCCGGGAGCTCAGACTTAGTCAAATGGAGGAAGAATACTGAGTAGCAGCATTCATTCTTCTCTGCTTCCTGACTGCAGATGTAATATTAGTAGTAGCTTCATGTTTCTGACGTGACATCTTCTCCATCACAATATATTGAATCCAAGATGTTAAGCCAAAAGATATTTTTCCATTCCTTAAGTTGGATATATTGGATATTTTTGTCACAGTAACACAAAAAGTAATTAATGAAAGTTCCAAGGTTTACACTATAACATTTTTATAGTGGAATTATTTCATTATTATTAACATTTTACTTTCTGTCTTTCTGTGTGTGTGCATGGGCATGCACATGTGAATATATGTGTGTGTGTCCATGTGTGTGTGTGTGTGTATGCGTGTGTGTGTGTGCGTGTGTGTACGTGTATGTGTGTGTGTTTGTGTGAATGAATGTAGGCATATGTGTACCATGGTGCATATGAGGAGGTCAGGAGAAAACCTCACCTGTAGGTACTCTTCTCCCTTGCTCAAAACTGTATCTTGTTATTTTTCTCCACCAAGTATGCTAGTCTGGCTGGCCCAGGCACTTTTGAAGGATTTTCTTGACTTCACCACCCATTTCCTCAGAGGAACAGAGGATGTACATGCTACCATATCTGGTTTTCCATGGTTTTTGGTGATTTGAACAGGTTCTTATGTTTGTACAAGTACTTTACCAACATAGCCATCATGATAACAGTTATCTGCATCCTGAAATAGGCATTAAGCCCCCTGGGTTTTCAGTATAATAAAGAAGAATTTCTCTAACTTCTTACATCACATTTACTCTAGGCCGCATCTCACAGGACTCATGCAGAGTGAAAACAGAAGATTGGCTCTGGATGAACAAAAAGAGTAAGTGAGCATGTAACTCATATGATTTGTACCAGAAAACTGGTCTTATATTATTTCACATGTATTGAACCCAACAAACATATGGCATATAGTTTGATTAAATAGTTAATTCTTAAATAAATAATTTGAGTTAATAAGATATTTTTATTTAATGAAGTGAAAGCTTTTGATTCTTCTTTCAATTTGTCTAGGGAGAAAACCACTCTAAAATGCAATTTTGTACTATTTTTGTCTTGGTGATTCATAGTTTTGAAAAATCATTTATATAAACAATCTCTGAGGATTTTTATTATTGTTCATAAAATTATCTTAGAAAATTGTTAATGAGCATAGGAGGATTCAGAATGATTTAAATATCCTATCAAAATACTCAAGGGGAACTGGTCCAAGTAAGGTCTTCTAGTATCTGATTTGGAAGATAATTATAGCCAATATTTCATAAAATTTTGAGTTGATTTTTTTGCCCTGGGAATACAGTGTTTTCTGCAAATGACATTTACATAAATATGTATTCGAAATAGCATCTTTGTTAGTCTGACTGTGCATTCTTTCTTTAAACTTGGAGCAAGCAGAAGCCATGTACAAACTTCAAATGTGCTCTGACAGAATAAAGCATATTGAAAGAGCTGAATTACTTAGGCAATGTCACTTACCATCACCAAATATGTTTAGGACCTATTTTGAATATTTTATTCTACCTATTAATTCTTCCTTTGAAATGTTTTTTCTTTGTCTTTGAGCAAGGGCAAACTCTCACTGGGCTTTATGAATCATTCAAATGACATGTTTGAGAGGATACTTCCATTGATATTTGGAAAAAGTCCACTGTTGAATCTTTCCATCAGAGTAAGGGACAACTACAACATACCTTTTCACTCTTACAGTATAGACACTAGGAACTCAGATTTACATTGGCAGGGGGAAGAGCAACAAAGAGCTTTGCAAGCACACAATGCATGCTCAATTCAGGAACAGGTGGGATCCAGCAAGATGCTGCTTTTGATGCTGTGTGTGTACTTCAAGCACTGTGGGCATGCATCTATAAATGCATATTCATTAATACATTTCAAAGGCAGGAGGGCTTTCTAATTTAAAAAGCTCCATTATGACAAAACTGTTACATAACTGACCTAAAATCTCACCTCTTTAACTTTGAATACTAAAAAGATAAAGAATCTATTAGTTATGTTTATTTAGATTAGCTCAGAATTATTTTTCCATGACATATTTCATGAAACAATTGTGATCTATGTTGATTCCAGTTAATGTTTCAGACACATCCACAGTTAATTACCTTTGGCCTTGATCTGGACAGCCCTAGTGTCCCTGTCAGCATAAGGAAACTTTCGACTGGCTTCTTTTAGACTTTAAGTCCCTGATATGTATTTTTCATGAACCATTTACTTTAGAAATCTTGTAGTTATACCTCCTTTTCTACCCCTTAAAATGTAACTTTAAAAAAAAAATAAGACTTGCAATTTGTGCAACTGATGATAGTGTTCATGGTACAGGAAGGTATGTGCTTTGCATAGTAGTGGGGGAAAAAGTGAAGAGGTCAGTTCAGCAACTTTGAAAGAGTTGTGTGTCTCCCCCCCACACCCAAGGGAGAGGCTAATTAACATTCTAGGTCAGCTCAGGAACTTTGGAAATGTCATGGGACACTTACCAGATGGGAGAGGCTGATTAACATTTGTCAGACCACAGGGGAGGGAATCCACCTGGGAGTGGGGAAGGCCAAGAGCATGTAGACACATTCTGCAGGATGCCACCTACAGACAAGGGAAGTCCTTTCCTTGCCACCTCATTCCCTAAAGACCAATCAGTTTAAAAAGTCACACTGTTCTGCCAATCACATTGGGCCTAATGGCACCTGCCCTAAAACTATAAAAACTGTCCAAATGGGCTTCTCGGGGTCGTTGCCTCTCCTTTGGGTGCAAGATGACTCCAACATGTTGGAACAAAAAATTCCTCTTGCTTTTTTGCATCAATTTATGACTCTATGTGGTTCACTCAGGGGGTCCCTGGTAAGCGAAGGCTCCCTGGAGTCTTACAAAAGATAAGTACCAAGCCAGGTACAAACCCTTTGATCTACAGTGGTGATATATCTGCATGCTATGGGTACAGTAATGACAAAAGAAGTGTTGGAACAATCAGCTACTATCTGATAGGCTTTGAAACCTCTCCATGAGAGGAAATCTATGCTTGACATTTCCAAGGTGGCTAAGAACCCAAGAATAGCTAGGACATGGATGTAGGGGAAAAACAGATACTATATTTCTGCTAAAGAACCATAACAATAAAATGGCTCCTAGACACATTCTACTATAATCATATATCAGAACATGGTCCAGGAATGGGGCTGTGTGCGGACAATTCTGAGTGTTTGTGAGAGCACTTCAAGAAAACAAGACAAGAGCCTTCTGATCTCAGTTTCTTCATACCAAGAGATTCTTCTTAGAATGTGTTTTCATGCTCTTCCCAGGGATAGCAGAGAGGAATGGGTTTGTTTCAGATTATCCACTTCTACTTGCTATTGTTACTCAGAATGTTTGTAGCCTGAACTCAGGTGAACTTTATTCATATAACCATTTCTAAATTCACAAAGTACAGATTGTCTGATGCTCTAAATAAAGTTGACTATTGCATGAGACTTTAGTTTGCTTCATGAAACTTTAGTTTGCTTCATTCATCAGCTCTTACCCTGGACCTACCACCTCTAGGGAGGGGATATTCAGAAATACTGCTCAGTCATCATCAGGGAAGTCTCATACTGCACTACATGGAAACTAATACAGAGACCCATATCTAGACAATATATATACACAAAGAGAGGTGGGGTCATTCAATCCTAAAGATAATGGCTCCATCAACTTCCTCCTTCCAGGGATCAGGGAACTTTGTGGAAGAGGATGCAGAAAGAGGGTGAGAGCCAATGGGAATGGAGGATACCAAGTGCCTTCTAGACACAACAGGACTGATGCACATATGAATGTGTCAGCATGCACAGTGCCAGCACAGGTTCAAAGCAGATGGGGTCACAATGCTGAAATGGGAAGGTGGACACAAGCTCATATCCCCAAACAAGCTATCTGCAATTGACAACTACTTACAAAGGAAAAGTTTCCTCCAATGGAGACTCATTGGGTATACTAAGCACATTAAGGAAGCCCTTTGCCCAGCAGTAAAAGGTCAACAAAAAACCCTGATGGTAATTTTGGAGATGATTTTATCTCATAGTGCTTTGTTTGGATATTTTTACCTTTGTTTTTTAACTTTTTTGCTTATCTATTAAGGTTCTCAATTTTGCATGTGTGTGTGTGTGTGTGTGTGTGTGTGTGTGTGTGTGTGTGAAGTGCAATTAACAATTATTTGGAATAACAAAAAACCCAGGATAGTGAAAATTATTCTGAACAATAAAAAGATCTTCTGGGGAATCACCATCCCTGACCTCAAGCTATACTACAGAGCAATAGCAATAAAAACTGCAAGGTATTGGTACAGAGATAGGCAAGAAGATCAGTGAAATAGAATTGAAGACCCCAAATGAACCCAGATACCTATGGTCACTTGATCTTTAACAAAGGAGCTAAAACCATACACTGGAAAAAAGACAGCATTTTCAACAAATGGTGCTGGTTGAACTGGAGGTCATCATGCAGAAGAATGCAAATTGATCCATTCTTATCTCCTTGTACAAGACTCAAATCCAAGTGGATCAAGGACCTCCACAAAACCAGATACACTGAAACTAATAGAAGAAAAATTGAGGAAGAACCTTGAACACATGGACACAGGGAAGAAGTTCCTGAACAGGACAGCAATAGCTTATGCTCTAAGATCAAGAATTGACAAATGGAACCTTATAAAATTGCAAAGTTTCTGTAAGGCAAAGGACACTATTAATTGGACAAAATGGCAACCAATAAATTGGGAAAAAATCTTTACCAATCCCACATCTGATAAAGGGCTAATATTCAAAATATACAAAGAACTCAAGAAATTATACTCCAGACGTTCAAACAACTCTATTTAAAAAATGGGGTACAGAGCTCAACAAAGATTTTTGAACTGAGGAATATCGAATGGCTGAGAAACACCTAAAGAAATGTTCAAAATCTTTAGTCATTAGGAAAATGCAAATCAAAACAACCCTGAGATTCCACCTCATACCAATCAGCATGGCTAAGTTCAAAAATTCAGGTGACAGCAGATGCTGGCGAGCATGTGGAGAAAGAGGAATACTCCTCCATTGTTGGTGGGATTGTAAGCTGGTAAAACTACTCTGGAAATCAGTCTGGTGATTCTTCAGAAAATTGGGCATAGTATTACCTGAGGATCCAGCTATACCACTCCTGGGCATATACAGAGAAGACGCTCCAACATATAACAAGGACACATGCTCCACTATGTTCATAGCAGCCTTATTTATAATAACCAGAAGCTGGAAAGAACCCAGATGTCTTTCAACAGAGGAATGGATACAAAAAATGTGGTACACTTACACAATGGAGTACTACTTAGCTATTAAAAACAATGAATTCATAAAATTCTTAGGCAAATGGCTAGAACTAAAAAATATCATTCTCAGTGAGGTAACCCAATCACAAAAGAACACACACTCACTAATAAGTGGATATTAGCTCAAAATCTCACAATACGCAAGATAGAACTCAAGGACCACATAAAACTCCAGAAGAAAGACCAGAGTATAGGCGATTCTGTCCATAGAAGGAGTAACAAAATATTCACAGGAGCAAATACAGAGACAATGTGTGGAGCAGAGACTGCCCTACCTGGGGATCTATCCCAGGTGTAATCACCAAATGCAAACACTGTTGTGTATGTCAGGAAGTGCATGCTGTCAGGAGCCTGATATAGCTGTTTCCTTACAGACTCTACCAGAGCCTGGCAGATACAGAGATGGATGCTTGCAGCTAACTATTGAACTGATCATGAGGTCCCCAATGGAGGAGTTAGAGAGAAAACTGAAGGAACTGAAGGGGCTTGTGGCCCCATGGGGAGAGCAACAATACCAACCAACCAGAGCTCTCAGGGTCTAAGTTGCTAGCCTGGGAACACACATAGAGGGACCCATGGCTCCAGCTGTCTATGTATTGGAGGATGGCCTTGTCAGGCATTGAGGAGAGGAGGGCCTTGGTCTTGTGAAGGCTGAATGCCCCAGTGTGGGGGAATTCCATGGCAGGAAGGTGGTAGTGGGTAGATGGGTGGGAATACGCCCTCATAGAAGTAGGACAAGGGGGGATTTGATAAGGAGTTTGTGTGGGAGGGGACGGGGAAAGAGAATAACATCTGAAATGTAGATAAAGAAATTATCCAATAATAATAATAATAATAATAATATAATAATAATAATAAATCATCCAGATAATGGAACTGGTTATTGCAGTGGAGCATTTGAGACTTTTTGTCAGCAAATTAATATTAACCATATTACTAGGATTCCTTATAATTGTCAAGGGCAAGGGACTGTGGAAGGGGCCCTTGGAAATTTAAAACAATATCTTCATAAAATAAAAAAGGGGGAGGTTTATCCCAGTTCAACACAAATTTACTTAAATCATGTTCTTTTTATTTTAATTTTTTTTTTTTTTTTAATTTAGATGCCAAAAAATTTTCTGCTGAGTTTCTGTGGCACCCTACAACTAGGTATACTTATGCATAGGTGAAAGGGAAGGATACACTTACTAGCATATGGCATGATCCCAATCAGGTATTTAATATGAGGAAGAGAGCATGTTTATGTTTTTTTTCTTCAGGATGCTGAAGGAGCATGGTGGCTGCCAGAGTTATGGGTAAGACATGCTGATGCTGGACAAAGAAGGATGCTCACTTGTGAGCTTGCTGAGTGCTCTGACAATGGTGACTGGGAAGCTGTACTGGACATATGTTTCCAACCCACCTTTGCTTATCTATACTCCAGATGGGACAAGCTGCCTTGCCTCAAGCTTTTAGACCTTGTGGAACAGAGAATCAAAAAGAGAAGTTATAATGACCCTTTTATTTTTCTTAAAAGTGACCAGTAGTTCAGACTCAATCACAGACTGGTTTAGAAATCAATCCAGTATCAGAAATAACAGTTTTCATTTGGAAGGCTGGTTCTGGACATTTTCAGAGACATATTTGGAGGTTAGTTGCAGTTCTCTATGTTGTTACGCTAGCAAGAGATAAAGTTGGAACAGGATCTATATTTCAAACAAGTGTTAGTACATGTATTAAAGCTCTTTTAATTGTCAAGTTAAAATTACTTTTGTTTCTTCTACAATATTTAATGTAAATTGCATTGATTGTACATTTGTTGAAACCTAGCATGTCTATTATGGAGGTCTATCAACCAGCTTTTGTTATATTGCCCTGAATATCACAGAACTTTGGTATTCAGAAATATTTCCAAGTACTGGAAGAAGCAAGTCAGGCTTTAAGCAGAAGCAAGAGGATAGTGGGTTTGATTATTGCTGGTATAACAGCTTTAATTACATTAATTGCTAGCATCACTGCTTCTGCAATTGCCTTGACACAAGAAGTTAAGACAGCTAATGTGTTGATATACAAGAGGATTTAGATAGGCATTTGGAACAATGGATTGATGCTTTTTATCCTATTCAAATTACTGGAAGGAGGGTCAGAGTTTAGGAGTAAGGGGGCATCTTGAGTGTCATGCAAAATACCATTGGATTCATGTTAGTTCTAAAATTTACAGTGGTAGTCATTATAATTAGGAAAATGTTTAAACACACTTGCAGGGTATTTGACATAATTTTAACACCTATCTGGGTGCTTTAACTTTGCCTAGTGAGCTTATGAATTTTAAGAATCCTGTTCTGCTGAATGTTGATGGGACAGATACTGCTGATAAAATTTCCCATGGCCTGAGGCCAGTATTTCTATTTTGGTCAAGCTTCAAGAATGGTACATATAGCTTCATCATGTTAGCCCTTTTTGTCCTGGGAATACTTTTATTCCTGCTCATTTGCCCATCATGTTAAAGTTTGTCTTTAACAACATCAACATGTTGGCAGCCAACGTACATGGCTTGAAACTGAAAATGGACCCCCAAACAGAGTTATTAAATTAACAGGCTGGCAAGTCAAGGATGAGTAAGATTCTGTACAGAACCTTAACAACCTAAGACAGAAATGCTTGCCTTTGATAATGCATATTCCATGATGGGTAAGGAAGGCATTCTTGTCAGAACAACCCAAGACAGACTCAATCTTGTTTATAAGTTAAAAAAGGGGAAGCCATGCTCTGGAGTCCGAGGCGGCCGTCTGTCTCTCCAGACCAAGTTCAAATCCAGCCTGTGCTTGCTCACAGGAAAAAAAAAAGGTGTGTGTGTGGGGAAAGGTGGAAAGCCTTTGGGGCTGCTTGGCAAGAATGTGACATGGGCCAAGGGCAAGGAAATGGGCTGCTTAGCAGAAATATGACATTGACCAAGACAAGGAAGTGGCTTTATGCAGGAATCTGACATTAGGCTAGAAGAAAGAAATAATTTAAGCTAGGATTCTAAATATTAGACTTGAACAAAGTAATTTCAGGCAGGAATCTAAATCTTAGGCTAGAACAAAGAAGTAAGCATCAGACATGAAATTGATTTGGGGCTAGGACAGAGAAATAGGCTCAGATATTTGTTCATTCTGATAATCCCTTAGAAACAGTGATCATGGGAGTGTTCATGGAACTTTGTTTATTGTCTTGCTTGTTCCTTGACTATTTGCATTGATTTTATTGCTAGTTCCTCAACTGATAAGTGACTTTAATACTTTCAGGTAATTAAAATGGTATAAAAGCCAAAAGGAGTAGGGTGGATGGATAGAGAGTTTCTAGAAAGGGGAAATGGGGAAAGGCTATGCAATCTGAAATGTAAATAAGTAAAAAATAATAAGGTTAGTTTGTTGGTAAATATAGCATGGATTTAAATTAATGATTATAATTATATTAATAAAATTAATAAAAAATAATTAATCTTATTAAAAAGAATTTGTGCATTTGGATGGTGGAGAGGTGGATAGACTCTGAGAGGTCATCAAGTAGGGGAAACTATGTTCAGTATATATTGTATGGAACATGTATTTTCAATAAAAAGTAAGAAAAATACATTTTCAATAAAAGATAAGACTTTCATTGAAGTCATTTAAATATCATGATTTTAATAATTTAAAATCATCTCCAAAATTACCATTAAGGGATTTTTTTGTAGGCCATTTACTGCTAGGCATAGGGCTTCCTTAGCGTGATTTGTATACACAATGAAAGAGACTTCATTGGAGGAAACTTTTCCTTTACGATTAGTTGTCAATTCCAGATAGCTTCTACAATTTGTAATCTAACTTCTATTTTAGATATTCTGGTACAGGTCATGTACCTTCAATTATTAAAAAGAAAAGTCTTGAAGGTGGGTTGTGTCTTCCCAATTACTGAATATCAGTGTTGCATACAGTAACAACAGTCTTTAAGAGACCTTAGTTAATAAGAAACTAGAGTACTTCTGAGCCCTTTTCCGGGCCAGGCCAGGCTTGAGGCTAAGCAGATGTATCAGTGATGAATAACATTAGCAGTTCAGGGAAACATGAATAAAGTTGGAGCCTGGCAGAAAACACCTTAGTGAAAGGATGCTGCCCCAGGCTTGTCAGGCTTAACTAGGAATGGAGAGATGTCATTTGTGTGAAGAGGCAAATCAGAACTCTGCAATTCCTCCAACATAGGTAGTTTAATTGGCTTGCCATCACAGTTAAAGGCTTTGATGTACGAGGAGAAAAAACATCTGTGCATCAGAGATCACAGTTAAAACTCTGGAGGAAGAGTTTATTCAGGTGAGGTTCATGCTGGAGGCCAGACTGATGCCAATCCTTCCTTCTTCCTTAGTTACAATGTCTTCTTTTGTTCATTACAGCAATAAACCTAATCAAATACCCATTATACCAATCTTCCCTGTGATGAGAATAGGAGATAGGAAACTTAATGGGAAGTTTCAGATCAGAGACCTCGAAAAGGAGCATTCTTGTCATTGATTGAAGCCAAAAATATTTTTGATTCTGTCCTTGTTGGAGACAGGAAAGAATATAGTGTTTGGGACCCTAATTTCTTTCCTTTTTTACGTGGATATTTTATTTATTTACATTTCAAATTTTATCCCCTTTCTTAGTCTCCCCCCAAAAACCCCCATTCCATCCTCCCTCCCTCTGCTTCTATGAGGGTGTTCCCACACCTACCCACCCACTCCCATCTCACCGTCCTGGCATTCTCCTACACTGGAGCATCGAGCCTTCACAGAACCAAGGGCATCTCCTTCCATTGATACCTGATAAGACCATCCTCTGTTACATATGTAGCTCGAGCCATGGGTGGGACCCTAATTTCTCACCCAGTTTATTATCTTTCTTCTCTGTTCACACAGCAGCTGCCTAGAAACACGGTGTCAGAATGTCATCAAAATTCTAGTCGAGATGTCCATCTCTTTTGGTGAATAGCATTAGAATTTGGTTTATGCATCTTTATGGTACAATTGAGTTAGATCTCTGCCGGGAACCAGCCCCAACTTGGTGGGAGGAGAAGGTGATCTTCTTTCTTCTCCAGTCGGTTCTTCTTGAGGCAGCCCAGGGGATGGGATTGGAAGAGCATCGGTGGGCTAAGACTTGGTCTTACGAGATTGCGGTAATACTTTGGTTTTACGAGATATTTAAGGTTGCTGTATAATAAGGTTTACTTCTCTACATTACTAAAGTTTACTTACTAGGCTACTGTAGCTGACCTGCTATATGTTTGATCCTCTGAGGCCAGAAACAGCAGTTTCTGGGTACACTTAGCAGCTCAGCCCAAGGACAGCAGAGGATTAGGCAAATAGCCTTTGTACTCTCTCTTCAGGCACTGCTAGGCTCTAACTTAGGTCTGTTAGTTTGAGGTTACAGAAAGAAAAAAAACACTTGGAGATGTTATTATAGTTGATTACTAAGTGTAAAAAGTTTCCTATGAAAGCTATCTAAGAGATAAAGTGGAAAGGTCCTAAGTGGGGAAAAGGAAAAAATTCTAACAAAGGAAAAAATTCTAAGTGGAGAGATTCTAAGCAGGGAAGAAAGAAAGAGAGAGGGAAGAGAGAACCACTAACAAATGTCCCTTTGTTTTATACATCATTCAGAGTACAAGATCACATGTTACAAAGTTCATCACAAGTTCACACCAAAATTCAAATCATAAATTGAAATGAAAGTTTACAACAGAAAATGTTTACATGCATATCCATTAGGAGTAATTATCTGACTAAACATTCATCACCTGTCTAGCTCCACAGGTCTAGGTTCATCGAAGGTTTCAAACTATAACTAAGAAATTAGTGAAGTTTTGTATAGATAAAACCCAGGCAATATTTTCTCTTCTGTCCTAGCACTTAATAATAAATCGTGAGTTCCCTTTTAGTATTCTTTGGTTAATTGTTTTACAACCACATTGGAATGTACTCTGAGAAGGAGAAAGTCTAGTTACTATCTAAGGGCTGTTAATTGATGACAATTGGGAGCCTGGCAGAGTTCTCATAGCAGTTTTGACTATCAGAAAAAGACTTAATACCAGTCCCACTATAAAAGAGCTTAATGATCATTGATATAATTTTAGGAATTCTTGTAGGATCATCATTAAGACTTAAGAAATCATCTATTTGTCTATATAACATCACTACAAGACAGTACATCTTCATGGGTCTGTAGAGATCTGCTCCTAAGGGATGTGCTATTGGTTAGTGATTGTTACATATGTTTAATAATAATAATAATAATAATAATAATAATAGGAAAAGCATATTAATAGCAGGAATTTTTCCTAAAATATGTCCGCCACAGCCTTGCTGAATGGGGTCCACTTGTCGCAGATTATATAATAATCCGAGGCAAACATTTTAGGATGATCACCTGCTAATTATTAGCTTGTCCCATTATGGCTTCTGACAAATCTCTCACAATATCTATAGGAATTTTATTAATTAATCCGTGGATCATGTATACTCAGCTACTGTTTTAACTTTATCTCCCCTCATTGACAGTTGATATACACTTAGACAGTCCTACTAAAGACAGTAGTTAAGTTCTCTTGGTCACCTTCCAAGGCTTAAAGTCAATGAAGATTCTAAATCTTCACTTCAATTCAGACTCATCCTAAATGATTTTAGGGTATCAACTGTTGATAAGGAAATGTCAGGAAGCTTGGAGGTTATTGAAGATGGACCTCACCTTCCATTTTCCTGGCCGCACTAGAAAAGAAAACATCAGCTTTGTCCCCACACCATCCCTTAGGGATCAAATGTCAATTGATGATCAAGTGATTTGTGACCTTAAGTCTATTAATATGGTTTCTAACATTTGTAGCTTTGTATATGTTGAATCAACTGTGTGAATCGGCAATAAAATACCTTGGTCATGCTGTAAGATCTTGATGCATTCTTAAATCTAGCTTATAAACAAATTGTTGAAAATTTTGCATCTATATTAATTGTGGAAGTTGTCTTATTATTTTCGTTTTATGTATTTTTAACTGATTTTGTTATCATAGTGATACTGGCTTTGTAAAATTATTTTGGTAACAATATTTTTCTTTTGTGGAACACATTGGAATTGTTGTTATTAGATCTCTGCATACTTTGTAGAATTCAGCAATAAATCTACTTGGCCTGGGGCTTTTATTCATGAGAAAACATTAAAAATTAAAAAAATATGTGATGGTTTGAATAAGCTTGATCAATGGGAAGTTGCACTATTATAAGATGTGGTCTTATTGGAGTAGGTGTGGCCTTGTTGTAGGAAGTTTATCACTATGGGGTTGAGCATTGAGGTCCTTTTCTTAAGATCCACCCAGGGTGAAGAGACACTCTACCTGGCTGCCTGCAGAAGACAGTCTTCTCCTGGTTGCCTTTGTATCAAGATGTAGAACTTTAGGTTCCTCTAGCCCCATGTCTTCCTGAACACACACTGTCGTGCTTCCTGCCATAATAATAATGAACTGTACCTCTGAAACTGCAAGCGAGTCTGAATTAAATGCTTACCTTTATAAGAGCTGTCTTAGTCATAGTGTCTCCTTAAAGCAATAAAACCCTAAGACAATGTAATATATTTACTGATTATTTGAAAATTTCATACAATGTGTTTTGATTATATTTATTCATTTCCTCCTGTATCATCCTCACTACTCTCATCTTTTTACTCACCTAACTTTGCATTTTCTTCTTTTTCTCCAGCCTTTCTCCCCAGTACAGTTGTTATTGTCCAAATGCACTTGGAAGTTTAGCCTGCCCTGGAATGTGGTCAACTTATCTCAGATCACAGCATTAAAAAAGTATGGTTTCCCCTTCCTTCTACTACAAAAAGAAAATTCACTGATGAGGGTTAATAGATGCATTGATGCCAGCATAATTTTTAAGAAGACAGCTACTGCTCTGTCCTCTTGGGTATAACTAAAGTTCTAGGTGTATCTCAGTTCCTGCCTCTAAAGCTAATAGGATAGATTTCCTTACTCTTACACTTTTCATTCACTGATTCAGCATGACCACGACTGAAATTAAACTCCAAATTGTTTCTCTGTTTATGACAGCCTGAAACCAACTTTCTGAAAATTAGATGTACAGTGTCCCTTGAGGTGAAAACTTGTGGACATGGGAAGAGTATACTGTGAAAGAAAGAGGGATCCCATAACTAGGTGCACTGGTAATGTGCCCATGTTGCTAATGCCTCCCATTGGTAGAAACTATTGAACACTAGAGAACAAGAAAATACAATTCCTTGGAAGATGAAATAGAGCCGAGAATATTGGGGAATGGTTTGACAGCTGTTGACCATCATAATAGTATATTATGCATACTCCTTCCTAACATTTTATCTGCTTGTATACCCATTTTAATCATTGCATAATGAAACAATATACATATTTATTTATTTCTGCAATATTTTTGGTGGTAATTAGTTCCTTCCCAGTATAAACATTACTATGGGACAACAACCAAAGTTCAGTTTCTTTCCTTACTTTTTACTTTAGATAAAATTGTGTCTGCACTTTAATAGGGTTTCTGTGAAGATGGCAGATAGTTTTATCATCAGTCAAAAAAGTATAAAAACTTGCAAAGGTCTTCATATGGATTTATATTTCACAAAAATATTTTAAAATGTGGCCTTGGGTAAAGTTAGTTCTGTTAAAATGATGTTGCAAGTGATGTACTGCCTATCAGAGAATCTTGTAAGCCAATGTTTAGCCTTGATACAAGTAAACTGTTGAATAATAATAGAACAATATTAGAAACAATCTACTTCTCTATACTCCTTTTTATCTTCCTTCTTAAATTTGTGTCTTTATGAAAGGCCACATTATAGAAGCATCACATTTGAAGAGAAACTTATATTTATTGCAGGTAAGAAGAATTTACAATGAAACTTCCATAATTATGAGATTCTATGCCCCTGGTAAAAGATTTACAGGTGCTATAGATAGCATGATGATGAGCAAGAGGACATAAAATTTTATCCTGAATGCATATTTGACTATTCCTGTTAATTTTATTGTCATCAAAGGTCAGTGAGTGTGTTTCCCAAGATCAATATAAGCACAGCTTCCATTTTGAAAACATTCACTTGAAAATTTGACATGCATTCAGGTGGCATGGAAGATTTTACAATCTTGTACAATTTTTTGTTGTTTGGTTTATTTCTTCTAAATAATAATCTGCAATGCTATTAGATACTATCTTATTTTGTTGAAACTTTATAACTGATTGGTAAGGATACAATCAGATAATCTCTACTGATCTACTATTAAGTCAAGCTTTACATACCTGTAGCTTTTTCAGATAATAGTTCATTCACTTGTTTAATTAACTTTTAAATTTTCTTATTTTGGGATAGCTTTTAATTTACAGAAAAATTACAGGATAACATGGAATATGCTTTCACATTCCATATCACCAGCATCTTCCAGTTTGTACATGACCCAATTTTTGTAACTAAATCAATACTTTTCTTCGATTCCTTCAGTTGAGATGTGTACTATGCTTTTCTCTCTCAGCACCCAACCTGGGGTTACATTTAGTCATCCTGTCCCATACTAGGATTATTTTAGCTGCAACAGTTGTTTAGATGTTCATTTTTTAATATAACTTTGACAGTTTTGAAGAGTTATGATGAAGTATTTTGTAGATGTGTTTTAACTGGAATTTAGCTAATATTTTATTCAGAGACAGGAGTTGGGTTTGGAGAGGTGGATCCACTAGAATTACCATTCTTATTGTTTGATGTGAAGGAAGACTGATTTATAACAGGTAAAGTGAACCTTAGTTACCTGGCAGAGGTTATGTTTTTCTGGCTTTCCCATTATAACATTTTCACATTTCCATACTGTAGTCTTTGGAATAAAGTTAGTATACACAGAACAAAATTTAGCAGCTGGAATTGTCACATGATCCAGCAGTTCCATTGAGGAGTAGATAGCTAAGGGAAAGTAAGTCAGCATCTAAAGATGCTAAATTCCCATGATTTAGTACCACAATTTCACAAAGACGAAGATACAGGATGACTGTTGGTGTCTATCAATGGATAAGTATATTAAAATTGTGAAATATATATTGCTCTTTAAAGAATTAAATCTTGATAATTGCATCAACATGGATGAGCCTGGAGGATATTTTCTTTTTCTTTTCTTTTTTTTTTTTTTTGGTTTTTCGAGACAGGGTTTCTCTGTGTAGTCCGGGCTGTCCTAGAACTCACTCTGTAGACCAGGCTGGCCTCGAACTCAGAAATCCACCTGCCTCTGCCTCCCAAGTGCTGGGATTAAAGGCGTGCGCCACCACCACCCGGCATGGAGGATATTTTCATATGTGAAATAAGTCAGACATAGAAAGATAAATATACGTATTTTCATTTACAAATGGCTTCTGAAAATTTTGTTCTCACACATGGGTGAGTAAAGTGACAGGAGATTGGGTTAGTAGTACCAGTATGCAGTAGGATTTGAGGAATACTTCTTATGTCTACAGCACAATAGAGTAATTAAAGTCAGCAGTACTGTGTTTCAATGTGGCTGCTCTACGGACCTTTTGAATGCTCCAAACACAAAGAGACAATAAATATTTCTGATAGAAATGACAATTATACAGACATGGTCATTAAGATTTGTACATTGGTATTGAAACATGCAATAATCCATTAATTTGTACAATTACAAATCAATGAAAAACTAAAACAGGAAGGAAATATTCCATACTTCTTCTTGCAAACAGAATATCAACATATTGGGAGCTTTAATTTGTTCTCATTTCAAATGTATACTTAATTAAAAATTATAAGCTTTTATCTATAAATAAAAGCTCAAAAATTCCATTACTATTGCTTCAAGTTGTACTGTTTGGGTATATGCCCAAACTTCAGGTAATTTCCCAACACAAACTATCTAGAGAGCATTGATTAAAAAACTTCATAGATTTTTGTGTATCATGAAGGTTGATCAATCTTTATTTCCAAGTCAGTATCATGTATATTTAATAATGCAATGGGTTACTTGTTCCAATATTTACATCTCTAACTCAATTGAGTGAAGAGAAAAGGCTTTATGCAGGGAGATTTTTTTTCCCATTTCTCCTGTAGAGTTGCATGTTGTAAATTTTCATTTCTTCATACACTTGGAAGAGATTCATTTTTCACTGTTGATGCATTTCAATTTTTTTTTTTTATGGGATAGAACTCCCAGGCAGAAAAGTGGTTTTTCTCTTTAGATATCCATCACAATTTCCCCCATACCCCATGGGGGTTATTTTGACCATTCAGCCAGAAATCCTGATGTAAGCACTCCAGTCTTCAGGGACTTCTTTGAATCAAAACCATTAGGAGTTTCTAAATGAGTCTCTCTGGCAGGTGGCTGCTTGTGCTCACAGGTGGGTTTCCATCAGTAACTGAATCTTTCATTCTTGGCACCGTACACACAACACTTGTCATGCCAGGTTCCTTCAGTCTTTGGAGTCTATGAAATAAAACACAGGAGAAAATGCAAACCTTACTTTGGCTATTGCCACTAAGGTTAAAGAATATTGATCTTTTTACTTGCAATTTAACTAATTATACATACAATATATATATATATATATATGTCATTTTTCTTCTAAAATTAACCTTATAAGTTTATTTTATACACACACACACACACACACACACACACACACACACACACACACATTTCTCCACCTCCTTCTCCACCCATGTCCTCATCTATCTCTTAAATGCTTCTATAAATGATACATAGAATTGAAGGACATTGGTAAAGTTGTTGCAAACCCTGAGACAATGGTATTTGGCTAAGGTGAGAACATTTATAGATTAATTTTAAGAGTTGAGAGATTTCTGGCCAACTACCCAAGGCAAGATCATGAACCTTATAGGAGAATCTACATTCTAAATACTTATCCTTATATCTACTGATAAGACAGGTCACCAAGAAAGATCATTGCAACTGAGACCTATTATAGGACATTACAACTGGTGAAAATGCAAGAAACAAATGATCCTGGAGTTCCCAACCCAAATGGATATACAACTGCAACATGACTCCTGAGTCTAAGGTTCAAGGAACACCACGGAAGAGGAGGCAGAAGGAATTTAAGAGTCAGAGGAACAAAAATTGTGCTTCAGCCTCTGTTTCCTAGAAATGTTAGGGAAGCATCACTGATAATACCTCAACAATATGGCTAACTAGGAATTACCTTAACATAGACAACATCAATAGACATGCTAATGAGGAAGGAGAAAGTCTCACAGGATCCATTTCTAGACAAAGAACTTCAGGCAACTAAGAGTCTCTGACAGAAGTGATCTTCCACAGGGAAAAGCTTTCTAATCAATTATCTAATATCAAATATTGTTGAAATTATGTACATGCAAGCAATGCTGAATAGAATTAGCAGGATTTTTTTATTTATTTATGCATATATATGCATGTAAAAAGAAGAGGCCAGGAATTTCAATGGAAACAAAGAGCAGGGAACATGGGGGGGGAGTTAGAGGAAGAAATAGAAGGAAGTGATCCTGATGAGGAAAACAGTATACCTGCTGCCCTAGAGAAAAAACTCTCACTCTCATCTTTCAAGGCTGTTTGCTACTTAGATGGTTAGGATCTTCTACCACTAGTCAAGTTTCCTGAGTGTAGCTAAAATCTTCCCTCAAAGACCTAGATGACTACTCTCAATCCAGCATCAGTCCTGAGTTAGTACATTGAATTAGTATATTCATGTTCAATTTTCTTAATTATCTTTATATAGGAGGTAATAGGTAAACCATGTATTGCTCTGTGTACAAATAGTCATGTCATCTATTTAATTACTATTAAGCTTCAACCTTTTAAGTTATCAGCTGCATCTTAGGCTAGCCTTAAACTCATGATAATCCTCTTAGTTCTGCCTTTTAAGTGCAGGAATTATAATTGTGTGCCATCAACCTGCTAAGGTATGTCTTTTAGGCATAGTCATAAATATTATATATTTCTATCGAGCTTTAGATTGTCATAATGGCACAGGCCTGTAAGTTAGACTGAGGCATGAGGATAACAAATTCAAAGACTGTCTGGGCTACAGAATGAACTCAAGGACAGTCTAGGAAACTTACTAAGCAGTCTCAAAAACAAAAGAAAACAAAACAAAAAATCCCATAAAAACTCCAGGGTTAGGACTATAGTTCAGTGATAGAGGAATTAGTTGATGTGTGGGAGATCCTAGGGTTAGTCTCTAGAGTGTGAATGTATCTGTAAATAACTTGTCTATATGTATACATATACAAACACATGTATGTACCTGTACATACTTCTTGTACTATGTCCCATACTATATCATTTACAGAAGCAAATGAGCCAGTTCTGCTAAAGCAGCTATCTGATATTTATTTGGAAAGCTAAGTGAACAGATACATTGGCAGAGGATAAGTACTTGTTTTATTATATAAAACAAAATTTCAAAAGATGATCTATTTTTACTGTTTTGAAGAAAGAGATGTATAGAATGATTAAAAGTATATTTATTAACAGAGAAAAAACATGAAATTAATCTTAGAGTGCCTTTCACATTGCATGGCCTTAGCTTATTGCTATGGAATTTCATAGAGATAGAAACAAGGTAGAGATGAGAGTTTTTATCTGAGATCCAAGATTATAGTACTGGCACTTTGCTGAATCAATTCAGCATTTCAGTGAAGACTAGAAACAGGACAAACTTGGAAACAGACTAAAGATCTTTGTTGGGCAAAGATCATTTTTTTTTGGACAGCATCATTCATATAGCAGTTTGAAGAAGCTATGATTATTGTGAGTCAAAGACTGTAAAAAGATAAAAGCAGGATACAAAACACAGTTTTTCAAATATATTATTAAAATAAAAATAAAAATGCAAATTCTTGTATTAGTTAATATTGATTGTCAACGTGATAGAATATGAAGACTTCTTGTTTTTTTAATTTTTATTTTTGTTGTATATTTTATTTATTTACATTTCTGATATTATCCCCTTTCTCCATCCCCCCATAAACTCCCTATCCCATTTCTCCTCATCCTTATTGCTTTTATATAATTTTAATTACACAAAAATATTAAGGTCAGTTCTAGGTTGAGGAACTAGCAATACAATAGATGTAAATAGTCAAGAAAAAGCAAGACAATAAACTCAAATAGTCAAAGACTGTTAACTTGATAGAATATGAAGATTTCTAAAAGATAGTGCTCTGAGCCAACCGCTGAGGCCCTTTCAAGATTGAGACAAGCCACTCTAACAGTGGGTACCACTACAACCTTACCCATGGTCCCAGACTGAATGAAGAGGAAAACTGGCTTTTGTTTTTCTCTTGTTCCTAATGGAAGTTGTGATATGACTAGCTGCCTTGTGTGCTGGCCACCATGCCTTCCCTGCTGTGACATATTCTACCTTCCAACTGTGAGTCAACATAAACTTTTGCTTCTGACCATTGTGTTTGTCATATATTTTGTTAAAACAATAAAAATAATTAGCTACCAAAATTTCCCAGTAGATGGACAGTTTCCATTTCAGTGATCATTTTATATAAAGCCAGTGACTATATGGGTCCCTCTACTTCTTTCTTCCAAATGTTGCATCTAACAACATTTCTGTTCTGGGACTGTTACAGACTTATTGGATATCTTTCAAGGTCTCTTCAAATTAGTAGATGTAAATCTTAATACTTTAAAATCACAGTGAAATATCATCTCCCCTCCATGGGAATGGTTATTTATAAAAAGACCTAAGATATTGAGTGCTATGAGGATATGGAAAAATAAGCTTGTTACTGTTGGTGGTAATATATGCTGTTATAGTCATTTTGGAAAACCGTATGGATATTTCTCAGAAAGTTGAGACTAGAAATACCATACGATTAGTCTTAGAATTAGAATATATATATAGTTAATCTAGTATGTCATGGACAGTAAAGTTGCTTCATCAGTAGTCACTATATTAAAGAAATGTAAAGAACAATTTCTCAACTGGTATATGTGGAAAATGTAATAATATTCCTCTATTAACAAGTGAAACATTGTAGTTTCTGATAACACAAGTCATTATGTGAACCAGAAGTCATTATATGAATTGAAACAGGTAACACATAGAACACAACTTATATATGAAGTCACTTATGAGTGGGCTCCAAAAGCACTGGTATTATAGACTTTGCATCCAGAATGACAGTTACTAGTGTCTAGAGGGAGTCTAGAGGAGGGAAGGGCTGATTATGGTACTCACTTACATAAACCAAGAAGATCTGATGTGGAATTGTACAGTATATACTGTGTGCCTTGCCAAACTAGAAGAAATGGTGTGGGTGTTTCAACCATGAAGAAATGATGTTTGAAAAGACATATATATGAAATCAGATTAAAATATTGTCCTGTCTTGCAGGGCATTAAATAGGGGTCTGGGGAGGTCACCTGAAAGAGAAAGTGGGGGACAGGCTGACGCAAAGAAGTGACGATCTGTCTATAGTCTGATCAGATTGCCATCTTTACTTTTTCACACAGGGCTATATACACAAAAAAGGCAGAATGTGGGGAAGGGGATGATGCAGGTGTGTAGGTGTTCAGGGGGCGTACAGATATCTTCCAGAACAGAGTGTCAGCTGGGTGAAGGTTCAGGGGACAGACCACTATGACTCCACCTATGATTCACGTGTCTTTATCTAAGTTGGTACTATCCACCAAGTCTACCTATCTACAAGGTCTATGACTATTCAGGCTTGGCAGCCTTCCACCAAAGTTGCTTGATTACAATAGCTTCTAGTCATCTGTTTCAGTGTTTTTCCACAGAGACCCAAGACTTGGTGCTAGCAGGCATGTATATCAGGCCTATTGCTGATTTTAGGCCTTCAGTGTATAAGCAGGGCTGCCCCTGACAAAATATTACATTGTATTTATAAATATCACATGGCACCTCATGAATATGAACTTTGTTTTAACACAGGAGACCATGAATTTAAAAGAGGAGTTTATGAGGGAATTTGGAGGGAAGATAAGGGAGGGGTTGATAATATAATTATAACCTTAGAAAAGAAAAAAAAATAAGGATAAAACTTCGAAGTACCATAATATAGGGGAAAGCTACAAATGTGTTTAAAGGCCATTAAACTCCATTTTGGGAGTGCTCACATGTTCTAAGGAAAGAAACCTAGACTGCTTGCTGTTGGATCATATAGATTCTGGAGACTTTTGCTCAGTATATACAGAAGAAGGAAGTGGCTGCTTCAGGAAGACAAGTACTTATGAGATCCCTGGAGGGCAGTGTAGGCCACATCTGAGAACATTGGGCGCCTGTCATTCAGAGGATATGTTGATTGATACATGACTTAGTAGTATTCTTTGTCAATGTGAAACACATATCCCTTGTGATATGAAAACCAGAAATTTCAGATACTCATTTCTTACTAAGAAAGTTATTTGAAAATGAGTATAATTAAGACAAAATATTGATATACAAGGGTGGGAATAAACCAGTGCTGGTAGGACAGTTGTTATTTGGTGGGTGGAGACAAGCCATAGAAAGCATGAAATGATTGTTTCCATTACAGTTGGGAGTAAATGAAGCACCACAAGGGCATGTAGGTAACATTTGTTGTGTTGTATGACATCCCGCCTCTCTGATGGTGGTGCCTGGGTGCCACCAGTATGAGGCTCATTGGAGGCAGAACAAAATCTGAAACAGGTCCACAGTCTGTGTTCTCCTTAGATCAGAAAGGGAAACAATGGTATTTGGGATGAAAATTGGTCTCGTTTCTGGGTGCTTGGGCACTGCTGCTGGGAGTGAGGAAAAGGTTTGTGTGGGGGGTCCTCAGTCTATGTGGTATCCACACACAGGATAGGAAGGGAAAGATGGAACCTGGGACTCTTAGAACCTGTGAATGCTGAGAGTGATGGAGGGGCTGAAGGAGCGAAAGCCTTCCTCAGGAATTTTATGAGCAACTCTTTAAGACTAAGGCCTTCCCCACAGTTTTATTAAAGGCCTTCCTTAATGAAGCAGCTCTCTGAGATGATCCTAGCTTGTTCATATTGGTTCATTTGATGGTGGATTGTAAATGCATATACTTTATTCTGGGTGAACCAGGGATTAAATACCATTTAGAGAAAGGAATACCCAGGAAGAGAAGTTCATTGGCTGAAGCTTTGGGATTATCTAGATACTTCAGTAGCATGGAGAAGAATTCCAGGTGTTTTTACTACGTGACTCAATGTCTATATAGTCCTCAGTGGCAAGTCGTGGTCACATGTACCAGAGAAGGTAGAGGCAGGTAGGGAATGGCTTCACTCCTGCCTTTCTCAGTTCTGAGATTCCAGGGTTTGAGCTCATTCAACCTTAACATTTCTTATGCCTGTCTGGTAACAAGGTCCAAATGCCCTACAGTGTCCTGCAATAGTAAAGTGGTAAAACTGAGCTCCACACTTAGGTTCACATGTCTTTAGTGAATGGTGAGTCCTGGTGAGGGTAAATGCCAGGTTTTACCTTGATCACTTTCTTTATCTTTTTCCTTCTACCCCATATCCTCCACAACCCCAATATGTACCTAGTTTATGTTCTTTGTCCTCAGAATAGTATTCTCTCCCTGGAACTGGAAGCTCATTAGTGTGATGCACATGATAATGTTATGGGCAGGTGTGTGTGATATTTAGAAAGAATATTTTTTGTTGTTCTGTATTTTTTAAGGTAAGCCCCGTGGTTTGGATCCAAGCTAGGGAGTGTGGAAGAGCTGAGACATCTGACTCTTTCTTCTGCCTTTTCAGAGAACTCTGCATCTTACCAGGAAAGAGCCTGAGGGAAGGTGGATGATTTGAGAATAACAAAGAAAGATACACATAGTTCTCCTATTCTTGACATCTAGTAATCAAATCATGTACTTAAATTAGAATTGTACTTAATTGCTGTTTAAGTACCTCAACCTTGTCATTGTATATATTTGAGCTGAGTCATTTTTTGGCAGGGAAATGAGATGCTATCCTGTGAATTCTGTAATGCATCATTGGATCGTACTAGGCACCATACTCAGCAGGAACCCTATGATATTACTTTTATGAACAGTATATAACATGCATGTAAAGTCTCTCACACACGCAGGCAGGTCTATGTGTGTTTGTGTACATGTATATGCACTATTATCTGTGGACCTTGCCATAGATCTTTATGGTGACAAAATCACTATTTGTTTAATGTTATTAAATGTCTTAAAAGATTACTAGCCCTAATAAAGTAATTTTGTTTTACAGATTATGTGTGATGAAAATAATCAAGTAGAAAACTCTACTATGCCATATAATTAACATAAATCTATTCTCCTACATAAAATAAATATTTAAAGTGGCATTCCCACTGAAAGTGTTAAACTAATAGCTAAAAACATAGACATAGAAAATAGAACTTTAATGAGAAGCAATTTTCAAAAAATAATATGAATTTATTTTTTAGTTACTAGTCCAATTTCTCTGGGTTGTAGGCATAAAAATCTATGGGTTGTTTTCACTTAGTGACTTTTTCAAAGTCAAAATACAGTCGGGCAGTGGTGGCGCACTCCTTTAATCTAAGCATTGTTTGAAGACCAGGCATGGATATCTGACTGCAAAATAATATAAAGAAAATTGTAAACAAACAAATGTAACAGTTAATTTTAGGGTTGGATATATCTAATATGCTTATAAGTAATTGTCACATGATAAAGGAATAAAGATTTTTTGGGAGGGTGAAAAAAAATAAAATTAACAGTTCAGGAAAAAAAAAAAATCCCGGCACTTGGGAGGCAGAGGCCAGCCTGGTCTACAGAGTGAGTTCCAGGACAGCCAGGGCTACACAGAAAAACCCTGTCTCGAAAAAACAAAACCAAAAAAAACCCAAAACAAACAAACAAAAAACTAAAGTCAAAATACAAAATTATTTCACTAAGTGCTGGATTTAGTTTTTATAGTTTTGTTCACAAGTGCAGCAGCCTCTTCTAGTCAATTGTCCATGTCTGTGAAGTCTCCTTAGCCAGGCAGCATGAAGGTGGTTTGGAATTGCCTTTGGTGATATCTCCTGGACAGAAGCCTTGGAAGAAACACAAAGACCAATTCCTCAAAGTAATTCAAAAAGTAATCATTCTACATCCCTCATCTGAATGTCAAAAGCAGCTTTCAATATTAGGACTTCTCTTTTGGATTCATGCCTCTGTCAGACAGCTCAGGTTTGAAATGCTAAAACTGTTCCTTTATTAGAGAAGAATTATGTGACCTCTGTGGAAAATGAGGAAACTTATTTTAAGAAAATGAGTGTTGTCCGTAATCATCATTTGTAGAGAAGCAGCATAAACTTTTAGGTTATTTCCTCCTAGGAGTTTTTTATACATTCCACATTGACGGCACCATGCTATGAAACATAATTTAGTATTCTGCCAGTTAGAACTTTAAAACATAGCTTTATATCATAGACTAGTTTCTCTGACATTTATAATCCTTAAAATGTAGTTGAGGGAAATCAGTGTTGAATTAATTATCATAGAAATCCTCTGTTGTAGGCAAAGAAATTCAGCATTATTCTTTTGGAAAGGTGAATGAAAATACAGTGGTGAGGGGTGTTCTTCCACTTCACAGCCATGCTGATAGCTGCTGCTAAAGGATGACCTGTGACACTGCTGTGACTGATTGTTGTTTCAGAAATATCACCTGGGCAGTGTGGTAGAGTGATGCAGGCTGGAGGGCAACTGTAATAACACAGGTGGGAGTTGACCTAGTTGAGAACATTGAATAATGGAGAGGGATGATGGATTAAAGAGCTTTCCGGGATTACAACATCAATAGCCTTTGGTTGGTAGTTTTCGAAAAGAAAAGTTAGAGGAAACGAAGATGGAGGAGAGGGTGTCTGGGCTAGGGAAGTCGGCTTGGGGTAGACCGCCATTTTGAAGTTGGCTGATACCACAGAATGGATGACCTAATATGGAAGGAACATGCAGGCTGAGGGAGAAAATTCTAAACTCTCAGAACCTTCTAGACTGATCTTGTAGTTAATCCGGGATATCACTCCAGGTTTCCAGGATGCTTTCTTTATTGAGAGTTTATTTTTTCTCACAAAATAGACATGTCTATGATCTAATGTGTCCTCCCCACAGAAGCTGACACCAAATGGTAACTTTCTCTGCCTTTATAAAGTATTTTCCTGTATGACATGTAAGTGTCTTTTCCTTCTCTTTCACTGCTATGGCGAAATTTTTCTTTCATCACACACTGTGGAAGGTTAGTAAACTCTGGCTCATCCCAGCAAGAGATTCTTAATGTTTCTCTTGACATGGATTTGACCTTTGAGAAGCTTTGTGCTTTCTTAATTTAGTATGTTTATACTCTAAACATCATCTTAGGGAACCCAGAGAATGTGACACCTTTTCCAATTTATGCTTATTTAAATAGTTTAATATCTATTTAGTACAGGCAAATGAAACCACTTTTATATTAATGTAAATGGTCAGTTAGCCTGTTTTTTTTGTGGCCAGTGGTGAGCCAACACAGCTTGGTAGTGAATGTGTTGTAGGCCAGAAATGCTTGCTCCATGTCTGGGACATAAAACAGTGAAAAATAGAGTAGTTCTCCAGATCAAGAGGCATAGCAGCAGACCGGGAAGCCAGAAACTAGGCATATAGGAAGGACATTTAAGAAAATGAGTGCTGTCTGTAATCATCATGAGGACATTGAAGATCCAAATTAGAGAAAATCATGCATATGCATATATATATATATATATATATATATATATATATATATATATTTGAATATGGGTTATGTTTGAGTTGTTTTCCTGGAGATACTTTGTCCTTCAGAGTTTAAATGTTTACCACTTTGTCTTCAGCTAATATAGGCACTGTAATATGTCAGAAGCTCAATAAGCTCCAATTGTTCATCTCTACTACAATCTTTCCTTCATTGAGAAGAAGTGATTGCAGTTTCAGGATTGAAGGGCATGGGATTGTGGTGCACTGAAAGGGATACACATTCAGTCATCACCTTCACACACAGGTGATGTAGTGGTCTCTTCATTTATCCCTGTTTTTAAACAACTGTACCTGAAGCCCAAGGAAAGAGAAGAAGAGAGTACTGGCCCTTGTGAGTGGCAGAGCTCAGACTGTTGGCCTGGACTCTTTCATGAATAAGAACAACACTGGGTGCTGTTACTGTGATACAAATGACTGAACTGCCAATTTCTCTTGTAGAAGTCCCTCTACCCTGTTTATGTTGTTATTGTTGTTGCATAGAAATCTTTCAGATCTCGTGTGGTTGTGTCTTTTATTGTAGATCTATTGAATGTTATGACAGATTTACCAAAACTGTTGGCACTGGCCTAAATGGTGTATTATGAATCTTAACGTAAGCCAAAAGGCTGAAGTAGATAAACTCTTTAGGTTCCCCTAGACTGTAAATCTAAATTAAATCTTTGTTGTTTTTATGAGTTGTTTATTGAGTTAGGTAAAATGAGATTACTTCTTTATGATTGTATTTGTCTCCTCTTTTAAAATAATATTGAAAAGGAAATGTAAATGAATATGGATTTAAAATAAAATAAAATGGGGTAGTTCAGGAAAGGGTCAGTGTAAGGGTAAAGACTTGAGGAAAGATATAATGGTTTATGTATATTACAGGAGCTTATGGTCATGGAAAAAATTAATTCTAAGATTAATTGTATTTGTTCTAAACTAGAAATTAATTTTATAATGTGTAGGTAATCCTAGTAAATAAGCAAAGATCATAAGGCTTATGTTTGTACTGTCAGATCAGTTTGCTTGACAGCACAAGAGTCTGCTCCAGGAGCTCTTTTCCCATCCAGTTTTTAATCCAGCTGAAGCAAACATTAGCCATGCAAACTGTCAGGTAAGAAACTTGAATCATGGGGCTGGGGAGATGGCTCAGAGGTTAAAAGCACTGACAGCTCTTTTATAGGCCCTGAGTTCAATTCTAAGCAACCACATAGTGGCTTACAAACATCTGTAATGGGATCCTGTGTCCTCTTCTGGGGTGTCTGAAGACAGCTACAGTAAAGTCGTATAAATGAAATAAATCTTGAAAAAAATAAATGAGAAAGTTGAATCACAGAGTAATAATGCTAGAATATTTCTTATTTTCAATAGACTAAATGTGTCACAAGATGAGTTATGGAGTTGGTGAGGAAGAGGGCTCCTGTCTGCCTCTAGTGGCATCAGACAGTATCTTAAGTATACATATGGAAGAGCAGAATGTAGGCTATGAGAGTGTGAAAAAAGCAAGCACCCAGAGACTGTCTGCTGGGAATCTTCTCTTAAAACAGGAACCTGAAAACAGATTGTCCCCTATTTCTTTTTCCATTCTGTTGAGAATCTTTAAATGTGTATCTCAGGAAACATACTTAAAGAGTTACTTTCAGAGGATAAGGAGATGGTTCAGTAAAGTGACCTGTTTCAGGTCTCCAGCACTCATGTAAAAGATGGGTGTGGTGATGGTGGAGACAAATGGAACCTGGTAGCTTACCAGTCAGCTACTGCAGTAGAAACAGTGATTTCCATGTGCAGTGAAAGACCTTATTTAAAAAATTAAGGTGTAAAGTGGTAAAGGAAGACACTTTATGTCAACTTCTGACCTCTACAGGTGCATGCACTGATTTAGACACAAACATAGAGGAGCACACACATACACATATGAATACATGAATGTGCACACACTCATACACATGCACATGAGCACACATTTGTGCATATACACTCCAACATATATGTACAATAACACAAACACACGGGTGCATATATGTACACAGGCAAGTTCTTCAAAAATATTTACCAAAAGAGACTTTGCTCTCTTGAACAGCTCATCTGTGACTTACTTCTATGATTGTATTTAATTCTACTATCTTCCCTTGAACAGAGGTGGAAGAGACATTGCTAACTGTGAGGTTGTAACTTTTTAGGGTATTATTCGAAAATATGGCCCATCTTACAGCATGTAAAATATGATTTCACTTTAAAATTGGTTGTCTCACTTCTGATTTCTGTCTGTGCCAGGAGCTGGCCCTGTACCACAGCTCTCCATACCCAAATACTGCCAGGATAGAGCTGACCTCCCAAGAATGCTGACATACATGTGAGCACAGGTAAATCAACCACTTCTGCTCAAATTTCTGTCCCAAGAGGGACCCACACAGAGTCCTCAGGACACAGGAACCAAGTAAGACCCTGGTACAGGAGCCTTCCAGTTTCTGCTGTATCCTGAAGCTGACCCTGTGACACAGCTCTCCATACCCAAATTCATCCCGGAGAGAACTTGTTTCCTGGGAGTGCTGACACACTGGTTTCCAAGAGGGACAAGCCACAGTAAGAGATAGCAAGACCAGCTAACACCAGAGATATCCAGATGGCAAGAGGCAAGGGCAAGAACATAAGTAACAGAAACCACGGCTACCACAGTGAGCCCTAGATACACCAATACACAGGAAAAGCAAGACTCTGATTTAAAATCACATCTCATATTATGATAGAGGACTTTAAGAAGGACATAAATAACTCCCTTAAAGAAATGCGGGAGAACACAGGTAAACAGGTAGAAGCCCTTAAAGAGGAGACACAAAAACCCTTAAAGAATTACAGAAAAACACAACAAGTGAATGAATTAAGCAAAAATATCTAGGATCTAAAAATAGAAATAGAAACAATAAAAAAAAAATCACAAAGGGAGACTACCCTGGAGATAGAAAACCTAGGATAGAGATCAGGAGTCATACACACAAGCATCATCAACAGAATACAAGAGATAGAAGAGAGAATCTCAGACACAATGAAAGCACCGCTAAGAGGAAAACTCAAAGCTCTGAGTGCCTCCAAAATGAAACTGGAGAGAGCGCACACTAGCAGCTTGACAGCACACCTGAAATCTCTCGAACAAAAACAAGCAAATACACCCAAGAGGACTAGACAACTGGAAATAATCAAACTAGGGGTGAAATCAACCAAGTAGAAACAAAGTGAATTATACAAACCAAAACTTCCACCAGAGAACTCCTAAACCTGACAAAGTTTCAGCAAAAAACCTGACAAAAATTTCAGCAAAGTGGCTGGATACAAAATTAACTCAAACAAATAAATAGCCTTCCTATACTCAAAGGGCTGAGCAAGAAATTAGAGATACGATACCCTTCTCAATAGTCACAAACAATATAAAATAACTTGGTGTGACTCTATCCAAACAAGCCAAATATCTGCACAACAAGAACTTCAAGTATCTAAAGAAAGAAATTGAAGAAGATCTCAGAAGATGGAATGATCTCCCATGCTCATTAATTGGCAGGATTAATATAGTAAAAATGGCCATCTTATCAAAAGCAATAGACAGATTCAGTGCAATCCCCATCAAAATTCTAACTCAATTCTTCACAGAGTTAGAAAGAGCAATTTTCAAATTCATTTGGAATAACAAAAAACCCAGGATAGAGAAAACTATTCTCAACAATAAAAGAACTTCTGGGGGAAATCACCATCCCTGACCTCAAGCTGTACTACAGAGCAATAGTGATAAAACTGCATGGTGTTGATACATAAACAGGCAGGAAGATCAATGGAATAGAACTGAAGTCCCAGAAATGAACTCACATACCTATGGTCACTTGATCTTTGTCAAAGGATCTAAAACCATCCACTGGACAAAAGACAGCATTATCAACAAATGGTGCTGGTTCAATTGGCAGTCAACACATAGAAGAATGAAAATTGACCCATTCTTATCTGCTTGTACAATGCTCATCTCTGAGTGGATCAAGGACCTCCACATAAAACCAGATACACTGAATTTAATAGAAGAGAAAGTGGAGAAAAGCCTTGAACACATAGGCACTGGGGAAAATTTTCTGAACAGAACACCAATGACTTATGCTCTAAGATTAAGAATTGATGAATGGGTTATCTCATTCAGGATGATATTTTCTAGTTCCATCCACTTGCCTAAGAATTTCACAAATTCATTGTTTTTAATAGCTGAGTAATAGTCCATTGTGTGAATGTACCTCATTTTCTGTATCCATTCCTCTGCTGAAGGACATCTGGGTTTTTTCCAGCTTCTGGCTATTATGAATAAGGCTGTTATGAACATAATGGAGCATATGTCTTCATTATATGTTGGAGCATCATCTGGGTATATGCCCAGGAGTGGTATAGCTGGGTCTTCAGGTAGTGCTATGTCCAATTTTCTGAGGAACTATAAGACTGATTTCCAAAGTGGTTATACCAGCTTGCAATCCCACCAAAAATGTAGGAATGTTCCTCTTTCTTCACATCATCGACAACATCTGCTACCACCTGAGTTTTTGATCTTAGCCTTTCTGATTGGTGTGAGGTGCAACCCAATCACAAAAGAACACACACGGTAGGCATTCACTGGTAATTGGATATTAGTCCAAAAGCTCTCAATACCCAAGATACAATTCACAGATCACAAGAAGCTCATGAAGAAGGAAGAACAAAGTGTGGGTGCATTTGTTCTTCTTAGAAGAACTAACAAAATATTCATGGAAGCAAATATGGAGAAAAAGCGTGGGACAGAAACTGAAGAAGGGGTTGTCTCAGACTATCCCACCTGGGTATCCATCCCATATGCAGTCACCAAAGGTTGACGCTGTTGTGAATGCCAGGAAGTGCATGCTGACAGAAGCCGGATATATCTGTCTCTTTAGAGGTCTTCCAGAGCCTGACATATACAGAGGTGGATATTCATAGCTAATCATTGAACTGATCATGGGGTTCTCAATGGAGGAGTTAGAGAGAAGACTGAAGGAGCTGAGAGGGTTTGTGACTCCATGGGGAGAGCAACAATACCAACCAACTAGAGCTCCCAGTGTCTAAACCACCAGCCTGGGAGCACACAGGGAGAGAGCCATGGCTCCAGCTGTGTATTTAGGGGATGATGGCATTGTAGGGCATAGGTGGGAGAGGTGGTCCTTGGTCCAGGGAAGGCTGGATGCCCCAGTGTGGAGGAATTTGAATTTGAAGAGGTGGGAGTATACAGGTGGGTGGGGGCACATTCTCATAGAAGCAGGAGGAGGGGTTATGGGATAGGGGGTTCCTTTGTGGGGAGAGAGTGAAGAAAGGGGATCATATCTGAAGTATAAATAAAATATCCAATAAAAAAAAAAGAATTGAAAAATCAGACCTCATAAAATTGCAAAGCAAAGGGCAGTATCAATAGGACAGAACAGCAATCAACAGATTGGGGAAAGATTTTTTACCAATCCTACATCTGATAGAAGGCTAATATTCAATATATCCAAAGAACTTAAGAAGTTAGACTACAGAGAACCAAATAACCCCTATTAAAAAATGGGGAACAGAGCTATACAGAGAATTCTCAACTGAGGAAACTTTAATGGCTGAGAAACACCTACAGAAATGTTCAACATCCTTAAGTCATCAGGGAAATGAAAATCAAAACAACTGGTGAGATTCAACCTCTCACCAGTTAGAATGACTGAGTTCAAAAACTTAGGTGACAGCAGATGCTGGTGAGGATGTGGAGAAAGACGAATACTCCTGCATTTCTGGTGGGGTTGCAAGCTGGTACAACCACTCTGGAAATTAGTTTGCTTGTTACTTAGAAAATTGGACATAGTACTATCTGAAGACCCAGCTATACCACTTCTGGGCATTTAGCCAGAAGATGCTTCAACTTGTAGTAAGGACATATGCACCACTATGTTTATAGCACCCATATTTATAATAGCTAGAAACTGGAAACAACCAGATGTCCCTCAACAGAAGAATGGATACAGGAAATGTGGTACATTTCCACAATAGAGTACTACTCAGCTATTAAAAACAGTAACTTCATGAAAGTTGCAGGCAAATGTATGGACCTTGAAAATATCAACGTGAGTGAGTAACCCAGTCACAAAAGAACACACATGGTATGCACTCACTTATTACTTATATTAGCCCAAAAGCTTAGAATACCCATGATATAATTCACAGACCACATGTAGCTCAAAAAGAAGGCACACCTAAGTGTGAATGCTTCCGTGCTTCTTAGAAGGGGGAACAAAACTCACAGTAGGAAATATTGAAACAAAGTGTGGAGCAGAGGCAGAAGGAAAGACCATCCAGAGAGTGCCCCACCTGGGGATCTATCTCATATACAGTTGTCAAACATAGATGCTTTTGAGAATGCTGGGAAGTGCTTGCTGACAGGAGCTTGATATGGCTGTCTTCTGAGAGGCTCTGCCCGAGCCTGACGAATACAGATGTGGATGCTCACAGCCAACCACTGGACTGAGTGCAGGGTCCCAGATTGAGGAGTTGGAGAAGGCACTGAAAGATCGGAAGGGGTTTGCAGCCCCGTGGAGGGAGCAACAATGTCAACTGGCCAGACTCTCTGGAGCTTCTGGGGACTGGACCACCAACCAGAGTACACAGAGAGGGACCCATGGCTCAAGTCGTATGTATGGCAGAGGATGGCCTTGTTGGACATCAATGGGAGGAGTGGTTCTTGGCCCTGTGGGGGTTTGATGCCCCAGTGTAGGGGAATACCAGGGTGGGAAGGTGGGAGTGTGTGGGTGGGTGGGGGAGCACTCTCATAGAGGCAGAGGGAGGGAGGATAAGATATGAGGTTTCCAGAGGGGAGACCTGGAAAGGGGATAACATTTCAAATATAAATAAGAGAAAATAAAATAAAAATTTTGTTGTCTCTGGAGATGAGAAGAGGAAAAGAAGTGATATTCTAAGGAGGTGATTTTAATATATATTATTTATTCCTGCTGTCCATATAGGTTTAACAAACAGTTTCATATATTTCAGACTGAACACATAATCTTGACATTCCATAGACTTCAAACAGTACAGCTAGAGAAAAATTGTCAATTAAACTTTGGAAAAGATTGGTATGATTTTCTCTATATTATATGTCTTGGAACAGACTTCCTAGAAGAAAACATGACTTACACAGCAACTCCTGTCCAATTTACTCATGTTTCTTGTGGTTTCGAGAATCAAAAGGGCTGCATCTATTTCTATATAATCTTTACAAATGTGGCCATTATTTAAACCTTGCAAGAAATCCCACATGAAGCATTGGGTCTAGATGCCAAAACAGTTTGATAACCTGCCTATGATCATAAACCAAGAACCAGGTGGAGCCAGAGTTGAATCTAAACATCTTTTTAGCATGTTATTCCTTCTTCCTATAAAAGTAACTTCAGAGGTTCACATTAATTCAATCAGTTATCCATTTTTTCATATTTTATTTCTTTGTTAGGCAATATGTGTTAAATTCTAACAATGTATTAAAACTATGTAGCAAGAGATATAACATTGCTCCTTTACTATTAGTTATTTAGTGCTGCATATAATTTATTCTAGGAAGATGATAGTAAAGTGTAAGTGATAGGAGACAGGAGGATAGATTGGATACAAGCACTTTATTTTCTATAGTATATGGACCACATGTACTTTGTATATTGTCCACATGTTGGAGAAGAATCTTCATATGCATACAATCAGTAAGATAGTGCATACGTATTGACAATTCGTTGTTTATTTTGAATTAAACTCTAATTTTAGCATAATCCAATTAGAAACTCAAAGAATTTGAGACTCATTGGCCTTGGTACATGCAAAACCCTTACTACACAAGGGAATGTAAGGTAAGCAAAGAAAAAGGCAGGAGATATTAAGGGAGTAGGCAGCATTACCAGGACTCTTAGGTACAAGCCTGGACCCCTAACCAGAGAGGAAGAACAAAATTTGCAATGATTCACTTACTTTTCCTCCACTCCTTGTAGATCTGTTGGCTGGAGATGAGATGGAAGAGAGATTTCTAGAATGTTAACACACTGTCTACTCAGTTTGTTCTCTGAGAAAAAAAGTTTAAAAATTTAATTCTTGTTTCATCTGTTCATTGATATCTGTGTCGTTGGGTAATGTGAGCTCCAGTTACAAAAGTAAGTTCATCGCTTGGAGCAAATGTCCTCCTCTGGTTATGAGGAGACCCTGTATGTGCAGGGACTGAAGGTTTAAAGATATTTGTGTTTATTTCTCAGTTTTCTGAACCTTTTGTCACTGAAAGAAGCAGTTCACACATCAAGGGAGTAAAAGGCATGACTTATTCTACATACACATACACATATATATAATATATAATATAATAAATAATGGATGTTTATATACATAAACATAAACATACTATCTATCTATCTATCTATCTATCATAATCATGTCTATCTATGTTTCTATCATCATCTATCATACCATCCATCCATCCATCTATCCATCCATCCATCCATGAATCTATCTATCTATTAGGTCTTCCAACATCAAGACAAACCTTCATACATATGTCTGCAGGTCAATCTCATCAAGGCAGTTCCTCAATTAAGACTCTTCTGTCAGATGACTCTAGCCTGTGCCAAACTGATGATTAAAACTAAGTAGGATATCTATACTAGAGTATAATGAATAAACCGACACTTAGGAAATCTGGTCTTCATACATACCTATGACCCCACAAATTTTGCACCTACTTGCTTGCAGCAACAGGTCACAAAGTCTATTTTGTTGTACTAGATTGTGGGTGGGATAGAGCAAACCATATTTATATGAGATCCTCTCTTTGCTTCTTGCTACCCATGGAGATATGATTATCACTGCTCCCTTCAGTCTTTTTTTTTCTTAAAAAAACCAGATTGTGTATTTTATTTTAATAAGTTTATATTAAATCCTTAAGGACATGATATTAGTTCAATGACAGAATAATTAGTTTTCTTTTAGAGGGAAGAGATTTCTTGGCAATAACAGTTTCATAACACTGCTTTTCCATCATCAAAAAAAGTTGCCATCATTAGGTGGGTCTTAAGGCTTCACTCAGGTTCAGGAGTTGCTTTTTGACTCTCCTACACCCTAGGTTTACCTTGCTTTTCTGCCATTCCAAGGAATGGTAGGAATTTCTTGCTAATCATAATTGTGTACTGGTAAAGCATGGCTCTAAAACAATTTTTACGTTTAACAGTATACTTGATAATATGTTTTTTGTTATTGAAAATGTACTGGGCAATGAATTTTTACTTATATCTCAATTTTAAAATTACATGTTTCTATAATAGGCAAAATAATTCTTTTAGAATGAAATGCTATTTAAGAAAATAATATGGAAATATATCACTATATGCCAAGTCTTTGTTATTATTTTGACTAGGTTGCCATTTATCTTCATATTGGTACCATGGAATAAGTAGAAAAAGAAGACTAATTCTGTCCTCCTCTATGAACTTTTAGCACAATGGGCTGTTGGCTAATATTGTTCCTAGATGTAGCATGCCTGACTTTTTCCTAATGTAATTTAGTACTTTGGGGTTTTTAGAAGTTTTTAAAAAACATATAAAAATTGAAAATGTTTTATATATATATAATATATATATTACAGTGTTTTGTCTTATTAATGCTGTTTGGATAAGATCTTTGCATTTCACAATTCAGTTGTGTAAGTTTAATTAGCGACAGGGGACTCTAGTTTGTTAGCTTTTAGCTTGATGCAACTTCCTTTTTTTTATAACACATTTTAGTGATAATATTCTGAATTTATGGTCATCCTTGGTGTTACCTAAAAGTAATTTAGCTTTAATCCTGTTTTATAGCAACTAATATAAAGTATGTCATAAAAACCTCACAGTTAATATAGTTATTGGATTTGTATTCTCTTTTCCTATATTGTCCTACAAAAGCCACAACACTAGTTCATCTCTTGCCCCACATTCTAATGTTTAGGATAACTAGGGGCTAATACATAGCAGCTTCAACATGCCTGCAAGTTAACTCAAGATGTTTTATATATGTTCCTCAGAAGAGTAGAATGTGTATCAGGCAGTTGGACACATGGTAATACATGCATATTAGTCTGTTACCATACAAAATATTTGTATAAGAACACTGTATCAAAAGACACCAAATAATACAGAACTAACTTTATAACTGACTTGTTCAGGTTGCTCTGGTGATATCTAAGGAGAGTAGCAGCATCAACCTAAGTGACAAAACTACCATTGTGCTGTGATTTTATGAAAAGACTATTAACATTTCATTGGTCACTTTTGATGGTGTTTTAAAAATAGATTTATATTTGACAGCAATTAAATGCCACAGTGTGCTGGCTGCACAATAGAATAAGGACTTTAAAATTATTTCTCCCCAACAATCATATAATCTTGCCTTATGCACATGAATTTTCTTCCTTATTTTTTTTTTACTGGACCACAGAATAGTATGCATTATTACTGCCCATAAATTCTGTCCTGATGAGATCAGTTTTATAGATGTAGGATCAATAATACTTGAGCACATTTACAGCTGTGCACTGCCAAATATTGCTCATTAATGTCCTTGAAGGAATCAGGGCATTTGCTAGAAGCAAAGATAACGAGCCATTGATTATCCCTGCACAGCACAATTCATGCCCTATTTTGTTTTTAATGCAATGTTAAATTAATTTGTAAAAGATCAGAGGCATTGCTGTATTTTCAAGTTGTGACTAAACAGTTATTGAACTTTTCTCAGAGGACATTAATCAATTCTCATCTCCTCTAATCTCCTACAGAGCTTTAGAAATCAGATGAGTATTACCTGTATTTCTCGAGGAGCATCAATCCTGGAAGAGAAAGCATCCCTATGGATCTCAGCTTAGATGAGGGGATATGTGGAGAATGGTAATATTTCTTCTCAAGGTCAGTTTATGGAACTATTGTAGATCAGTCAGTGGGATGAAAATGTTATTAGGGGTTTATGTGAAAGCACCTTGAAGAGTTTATAGATCTTTGTCATGGAAGATCTGAAAGAGTTGCATATTTGTGCTTTGGATGGTTGTATAGTTTAGCTTTCTTTACCTATCTTTATGCTCCTTAATGAGTTTTTGATTAATACTTTAAGGTCATTTACCAAAAAGAGTAAAAGAGTTGTATAAAGTCCTTAAACTTCTAGTTCTTAGATGTCTTCTGGTTTTAGCTCTGGCTGACTAACTGGAAATGAATTGTACTCAGAGACTTACATGACCGTGGAGAAGAGAAGTACTCATGCCACTAAGCATTAATTAGAATAGAACAATGTTAGAAGAAACCAACTGATGAATGAACAGAATAAAGTAGCTGGAAGTAGAGTCTGAGAGTGAGAGCAAACAAAGGCGAACAGAGGAAGATCCTGTATGGCGCAGTTGTCATGATCTGATCTTGAAATAGATGGCTATGGAGCCCTTGTAGAGGAGACAGATTTCAATTTGGAAGATTATAAAGTATAAGAAAGAATTTACAGGGGTTAAAACACTGAACAGAAATAGGTTGAAAACAATAGATTATTATCTGTGGAAAAGAGCTCACCAGTAAAACAGTTGTACTATGGATTCAGAAAAAGACATTGGGGGTCTGAACAATTGGCAAAGGCCCAATATGACTACATGCAACACCCAGTCCTAGAAATTCAGTGGATCAATTAGGAAGAAACTACAAGCATAGGATGCTTAGCCATGCTTATCAAAATGAAATAGTAGCCCTACCCAAAGTCAGAATGATTTTTAAGACTCTCTCATCTCCTATCAGGATTTAACACAGGTGTGTTGACTAGTTGGATTAGATGGCAGTAATATTGATGAGACTTCAGAGAGAAAGAGAAATACATTTAAAGGCTGAGCAAAGAATGCTTGTGGATGCTTATGGAGGTTGGACCTCTAAGTGAGTGGTATAGTCATTCATTGGTGTGTTGATGCTGTCTGATGAATGGTGCCCTATTTTGTTCTTCATTTACTTACTTCTTTTCTTCCTCATAGGTTGCATTTACTCCATATATTTGGCTTAGAAAAATGTTTTCTTGATTGACATTTGGTGTAGGCAGCCCTGTTTAAGATAGCACCTGGGACAGTTGCAAAGTTGTATAACTAGCACCTGCCGATGTAGGCAGCTGGCTTCCAGAGTGGCCAGCTCAGCTAAACTGGTAAACAAGTCCTTTGTGCATGCGTGGCCTCGTGCCCCTCCCGAGCGGGCTTATGCAAATGAGGTATTGGCAGCTTAACCTATCCTGAGAGAACAGTCACTCGCCTGCCTTGGGAAGATATATAAGCAGTGCATTTCTGCTGCTGGGGGTCCCCATCCCCGTCCATAAGTCAAGATTTGTTCCTGCAATAAAGCTGACTGAGAAGGATCCAACCGTGTCGTGTCTTAATTGCTGGTCAAGGGGACGCGACAATTTGAGGTCATTAGAGATGAAATATAAGACTTATCAGGGCCTTGCATGCAGTAGTGGGAATAGACCAAGGAACCTAGAATGGTCCTGAGGATCTGGGGAATTGGGAAGGTTGTGGATGCTTTGAGGGAGTAGGGCAATTGAAATGAAGGGAAGCAAGGACTTGGTAAAGGCAGAATTCAGTTATAGTGAAATATTGTAGGGGACTCTTCTGTGGAAGGTATTTAATCAGGTTAAGAATGCCTCAGATGTATATATTGGATATTAGTCCTCTATCAGATGTGGGATTGATAAAGATCTTTCCCAATGTGTTGGTTGCTGTTTTGTCCTATTGACAGTGTCCTTTGCCTTACAGAAGCTTTGCAATTTTATGAGGTCCCATTTGTCAATTCTTGATCTTAGAGCATAAGCCATTGGTGTTCTGTTCAGGAACTTTTCCCCTGTGCCTAGGTATTCGAGGGTCTTCCCCACTTTCTCTTCTATTAGTTTCAGTGTATCTGGTTTTATGTAAAGGTCCTTTATCCCTTGGACTTGAGCTTTGTACAAAGAGAGAAGTATGTATCTATTGCATTCTTCTACATGTTGTCTTCCAATTGAACCAGCATCATTTGTTGAGATGCTGTCCTTTTTCCACTGGACAGTTTTAGCTCTTTGACAAAATCAAGTGACATAGGTGTGTGGGTTCATTTCTGGGACTTCAGTTCTATTCCATTGATCTTCCTGCCTGTTTATGTATCAATACCATGCAGTTTTATCACTATTGCTCTGTAGTACAGCTTGAGGTCAGGGATGGTGATTCCCCAGAAGTTCCTTTATTGTTGAGAATAGTTTTTTCTATCCTGGGTTTTTTGTTATTCCAAATGAATTTGAGAATGTTCTTTCTAACTCTGTAAAGAAGTCAAGAAATTAGACTCCAGACAACCAAATAACCTATTAAAAATGAAGTACAGAGCTAAACAAAGAATTCTCAACTGAGGAAACTTAAATGGCCAAGAAGCACCTAAGAAATGTTCAACATCCTTAGTTATCTGAGAAATGCAAATTGAAACAACCCTAGATTCTTCCTCACACTACTAAGAATGGCTAAGATCAAAAATTCAGGTGATAGCAGATGCTGGCGAGGAATAATGGAGAAAGAGGGAACACTCCTCACACTTTTGGTGGGATTGGAAGCTGGTGAACCACTCTGAAGTCAGTCTTTGGTTCCTCAGAAAATTGGACATAGCATTACCTGAGAACCCAGCTATACCACTCCTGGGCATATACCCAGAAGTTGCTCCAACATATAATGAAGACATATGCTCCACTATGTTCATAGTAGCCTTATTTATAATAGTCAGAAGCTGGAAAGAATCCAGATGTCCTTCAGCAGAGAAATGGATACAGAAAATGTGGTACATTTACACAATGGAATATTACTCAGCTATTAAAAACAATTAATTCAAGAAATTCTTAGGCAAATGGATAGAACTAGAAAATATCATCCAGAGTGAGGTAACTCAATCACAAAAGAACACACATGGTATGCACTCACTAAAAATTGGATATTAGCCCAAAAGTTTGCAATACTCAAGATACAACTCACAGACCACATGAAGCTCATGAAGAAGGAAGACCAAAGTGTGGGTGCTTTGGTCCTTCTTAGAAGGAGTAACAAAATACTCATGGAAGCAAATATGAAGACAAAGCGTGGGACAGAAACTGAAGGAGGGGTCATCTGGAGACTGTTCCACCTGGGTATCCATCCCATATGCAGTCACAAGGTAGACACTATGTGGATGCCAGGAAGTGCATGCTGACAGGAACCTGATATAGTGTCTCCTTAGAGGTCTGCCAGAGCCTGACATATACAGAGGTGGATGCTCAGAGCTAACCATTGAACTGATCATGGGGTTCTTAATGGAGGAATGAGAGAGAAGACTGAAGGAGCTGAAAGGGTTTGTGACTCCATGGGAGAGCAACAATATCAACCAACCAGAGCTCCCAGGGTCTAAACCACAAGCTTGGAAGCACATGGCGAGAGAGCCATGCCTCCAGCTGTATATGTAGGGCAGGATGGCATTGTTGGGCACAGGTGGGAGAGGAATTTCTTGGTCTAGTGAAGGCTGGATGCCCCAGTGTGGGGAAATTCATGGGTGGGGAGGTGGGAGTGGGCACCTCCTCATAGAAGCAGCAGGAGAGGATAGGGGGTTCCTGAGTGGGAAGAAAATGGGGAAAGGGAATCTCATCTGAAATGTAAATAAAATATCCAATAAAATAAAAAGAATGCCTCAGATGGGCTCTGCCAGTGCCTCACATACAGAGGCAGATGCTTGCAGCTAACAACTGAACTGATCACTATGTTCCCAATGGAGGAGTTAGAGAAAAGACTGAAGGAGCTGAAAGGGTTTTGTAGCCCCATGGGGAGAGTAACAACACCAACCAACCAGGGCTCCCAAGGTCTAAACCACCAGCCTAGGAGCACATAGGGAGGGACCCATGGCTCCAGCTATATATGTAGGGGAGGATGGTCTTGTTGGGAATAGATGGGAGAGGAAGTCTTTGGTCAAGTGAAGGCTGGATGCCCTAGTGTAGGAGAATTTGAGGGTAGGGAGGTGGGAGTGGTTGGGTCGGTGGGGCCACACCCTCACAGAAGCAGGAGGAGGGGGGCTGTGATGGGGTTTTCAGGGGGGGTGAATGGGGAAGCAGATAACATCTGAAATATAAACAAATAAAATATCTAATCAAAAAAGAATGCCTCAGATGTGATTGAAAGCTAAATCCTGAGTATATGTGGTTTAGTTCAGTTTTGTATTGTGAGTCATAATACACACTTTTGTAGTTAAAACAAGGTGAAAACCCACACATGAGATGCTGTAAAAAGGAAATGCATTGATAAGTATCAATGTAAGAGCAGAAAGTACACAGAATCCCAGAGGAAAAAAAATTACCATGAAGGAATTACATGAAGGTAGAAAAGAGTAAGCCATAAAAGGAAAGACATTAAAGGGTATAATGATGTATATTGTAAAGTACTGTAGTGAGTGATGTAAAGAGAAGGAAGTATTCAATATTTACGGATCTGGGGCTATAAAACTTATAGAAAATACTTATAGTAAACAGGATATGTATAAAGCCATGATACTTACTCATCATTGAGCCAAATAAAGACTATTATTCTTTTTGTACCAGATAAAGAGTCATATACTATTTAGTGAAAAGTGTTTTTGCAAAGTAAGAATTTTCGTGTATAAGCATGTAGACCAAGGGGTGACTGGTCACTTTAGAAAAGGCTTCTTCTCAGGATTAATGTTGCATTCCTAGGAGAATGTGGTTTTGCAACTGGTAGTACCACAGGAAGAATATGATCTAAACTCTTGCAAGGCAGGAAGTCTGTCCTAGGCAAATCCATCACACACGCACCTCCTACAGTTATTTTATAACCTGTCATGCTATACAATAAGGTATTATTTTCTCAGTTTTACAGATGTGAAACTGAACTAAGGACATTTCCAAGCTCATTTAGCAAACCACATACTGATTTGGAGCTGAGGCATCTTTCTAATGAGATTTTTTTAGTTCCTTACCTTTCCTAAATCTTATAAAACATTCCTATCTCTCAGACATATCACCAAGGGGAACATTACCAAGAAAGCAGCATAATAATAGCCTTCTGCAGATAGCCCTGGTTTCAAACATTGGTTATGTCATGTATTAACTTCAAATACTTAAGCTTCTTTGTTTATTTATTTTTAAAATAGAGGCAACTCCTAGTCTATTTTTAACAAGTGTTAAGTGAGATAAAGAATGTCAATATCCTAGGACAAAGATGATACATAATAGGTACCCCACAAGTGCTTAAGCTGATCACTTTGTGGACAACAGAGATGTCTTAAGGACAGGCTTGTTTTTCTGCAATAGCATAGGCCCAAAATATAGTTCATTTCTTTTTAATATTTATCATTCATTTGAGCATTTCCCTAGGCTATAGGAGAGATTAGTCAATGTCTCTATTTTGATATATTTTTAGCTATCATTTGGAATCAGAGATTATTTGAAGCACTACAGGAATTTGATTATTTGCCTTATACCTTAACGGAAATAAAGTTGTTATTAGACTTCTGCTTAACTTAGCTGAATTAATTCCACTTTAATTCAAGTTCATCTCTGCAGTGGAAAATGACAGGCATTATTGAGTTCTGTTACACATTTAATAAGAAATATACACTTCTTATCCTTACGGGAGCAATTTAATACACTGCAGAGCCTGTCAAAATTCAATTCAAGGTTGAATGACTAATGCATAAAAGTCATCTCCGAACTCTATTGGAGATAAAGCCAGTTACTTCTTTTTATCAACTAGATAAGGATGCTATCAGGAAGGAAAGGTTTAAAACTTTAGGCTTTGGAAAGTCAGAAGAGGTATGAATGTGTAGAAAACTAGGGGATTATAGGAAGAGATTGCCTATGGAAGTGAATCAGTAAATGGCCAAGGGAGGGAAGAGGACAGAATAGAGGGAATAACAGACCAAATAGGACACCTGGTTCTTTATGCAGGCTCACTTTTCATAGGCTTTGAATTAAGGAAAAAGCTCAGCATATCCCAGAGCTGTTTTTAAGGCTCTGGTCTTTTGCTGATGCTGCTTTACTATCTATTTAAAAGTATATGCATGAATGTCTGTACATGTAGGTCTATACACATGTGTATATGCATGCATGTGCAAAAGCACAAACATGGGGCCAGTTTTACCCTGGAACAGCTAACATTTCTCAAGCAGGTCCTAGATCTTTTATATGCTGAGCACATAGGAATGAAAAAAATTTAAAAATTCCCTTTGTTTCTCAGCCATTTGATTTTCATCTATTGATAATTCTATTTCAAACTGTACTCCACTGTTTAATTGGACTATTTTTCTTGATATCTAGTTGTTTGTTTATTTATATATTTTAGATATCAGTCTATGAGATGTGTAGCTGGTAAAAACCTTTCCCATTTTTAGGCTGTTGCTTTGTCTGATTGACAATGTCCTTTGCTGAGCAGAAGCCTCTTAGCTTCTTTCTCTTCCTTCCTTCCTTCCTTCCTTCCTTCCTTCCTTCCTTCCTTCCTTCCTTCCTTCCTTCCTTCCTTCCTCCCTCCCTCCCTCCCTCCCTCCCTCCCCCTCTCCCTCCCTCCCTCCCTCCTTCCTTCCTTCCTTCCTTCCTTCCTTCCCTCTGTCTCTCCCTCCCTCCCTCCCTCCCTATTGATTATTTTATTTATTTACACTTCAAATATTGTCCCCCTTCGAAGTCTCCCTCTGCAACCCACCCATCCTATCCCTCTTCCTTTTTGCCTCTAGAGAATACTCCCCCACTAACCCACCAACCCTCACCTCACCTCTTTAGCATCCCCATTCCCTGGGGCAACAAGCCTCCACAGGGTCAAGCTCTTCCCCTCCCATTGATGCATATAAGGTAATCCTTTGCTACATATGTAGTCAGCGCCATGGACCCACCCATGTATACTCTTGGGTTGGTAGTTTAGTCCCTGGGAACTCTGAGGGGTCTGGTTTGCTGATAATGTTGTTCTTCCTATGGAGTTGCAATCCCCTTCAACTCCTTCATTCCTTTCCCATCTCTTCCATCAGGGTCCCTGACTCAGTCCAGTGGTTGACTATGAGTGTCTGCATCTGTCTTAGGTGCTGGCAGAGCCTCTCAGAGGACAGCTCTATTGGCTTCTGTCAGCAAGCAGTTCCTGGCATCAGAAATAGTGTTCCAAGGTGGAGCAGTCTCTCCTCAATTTTTGTCCCTGTGTTTCCTTTAGATAGGAACACTTCTGGGTTAAAAATTTTGAGATGGGTGAGTGGCCCTTTCCATCAACTGGGGGCCATGCCTTATATACTGGGGGTGGGTGGTCTCTTCAGGTTTGATCTTCCCTCTGTTGGGTATTTTGGCTAATATCATCCCCATTGGATCCTGGGAACCTCTAACATCCCTGGTATCTGGGGCTTTCTAGTGGTTACCCCATTTCCCAACCCCCCCCCCCACTGCTACATATTTCTATTCATTCTCCTGGGCCCTCTGGACATCTCTCTTGTCTCTTCCAACACCTAATCCTGAGCCCCCTTTTTCCCTTCCTCTCTCTTCTGTCACCCAGGACTCTTTATTGTGTCCTGTCGCGTCCGCCTTGGCCAGCAAGTAAGACATGAGATGGTCGGATCCTTCTCAGTCAGCTTTATTCCAGGAACGACTCTTGACTTAGGGATGGGGAACTGGACGGGCCGTATGGCCGGGGACCTGGACCAGGAAGGGGATGGGATGGGCTCCCAAGCAGCAGAAATGAGCTGCTTATATAACTGCCCAAGGCGGGCTGGGTGATGTGTTCTTTCAGGATAGGTTCAGCTGCCAATACCTCATTAGCATAAGCCCGCTCGGGAGGGGCACGAGGCTGATGCATGCACAAAGGACTTGTTTACCAGTTTAGCTGAGCTGGCCACTCTGGAAGCCAGCTGCTTACATTGTCAGGTGCTAGTCATACGACTTTGCAACTGTAAAAACGGCTGCCTACAGTGTCCAGTGATTATTTTGTTCCCCCTTCTAAGTGGGATTGAAGCATCCACATTTTGTCCTTCCTTCTTATTTAGCTTCATGTGGTCTGTGAGTTGTATCATGAGTATTGTGAGCTTTTGAGCTAATATCCATTTATCAGTAAGCATGTACCATGTATGTCCTTTTGGGTCTGGGTTACTTCACTCAGGATGATATTTTCTAGTTCCATTCATTTGCCTTCAAAATTTGTGAAGTCATCATTTTTAATAGGCAAATAGTACTCCACTGTGTAAATGTACCACATTTTCTGTATTCATTCTTCTGTTGAGAGACATCTGGGTTGTTTCCAGCTTCTGGGTATTATAAATAAGTTGCTATGATCATAGAGGAGCACCTATCCTTGTTATATGTTGGAGCTGCTTTGAGGTATATGCCCAGTAATGGTATAGCTGGGTCTTAAGGTAGAAGTATTTTCATTTTCAGAGTAGCTGCCAGATTGATTTCCAGAGTAGTTCTACCAGCTTGCAATCTCACTCGCAATAGAGGAGTGTACCTCTTTCTCCACATCCTCTCCAGCATCTACTGTCACTTGAGTTTTTGATCTTAGCCATTTTGATTTGTGTGAGGTCGAATCTCAGGGTCATTTTGATATACATTTCTGTGATGACTAAGGATGTTGAACATTTCTTTCAGTGCTTCTGAGCCATTCAATATCCCTCAGTTGAGAATTCTCTGTATAGTTCTGTACCCCATTTTTGCTGGGTTATTTGGATTTTTGGAGGTTCACTTCTTGAGTTCTTTATATATTTTGGTTATTAGGCCTCTATTGGGTGTGGTGTTGGTGAAGATGTTTTTCCCAATCTACAGGTTGCTGATTTTTGTCCTATTGACTGTGTCTTTTGCCTTACAGAAGTTTTTTTTCAGTTTTATGAGGTCCCATTTATCAGTTCTTGATCTTAGAGCTAAGCCATTGGAGTTTTGTTTGGGAAATTTTCCCCATGTCAATGAGTTCAAGGCTGTTTCCCATTTTCTCTTCTAATTAATTCAGTGTATCTGGTTTTATGTTGAGATCCTTGATCCACTTGTACTTTAGCTTTGTGCAAGATGATAAATATGGATCTATTTTCATTTCTTTTAATTTATAGACTACCAGTAGGACCTGCACCATTTATTGAAGATGCTTTCTCTTTTCCACTGTATGTTTGTCAAAGATCCAGTGTTCATAAGTGGGCTTATTTCTGGGTCTTTAATTCTATTTCATTGATCGACCTGTCTGTCTTTGTATCAATAACATTCTGGATTTTTTTTTTTTAAATCACTATTGCTCTGTAGTAGTGTTTGAGGTCAGGGATGGTGATTTCCCCAGAAGTTCTTCTATTGTTAAGAATTGTTTTCGCCACCCTGGGTTTTTTTTTTTTGTTGTTGTTGTTGTTGTTTTTCCTTTTTAAGTTGAGCATTGTTTTTTCCATGTCTGTGAAGAATTGTGTTGGAATTTTGATGCCTCTCATCCTCTGCTACATATGCATCTGGAGCCATGTCTCCCTCCATGTGTACGCCTTGGTTGGCTGTTTAGTCCCTGGGAGCTTTGGGGAGTCTGGTTGGTTGATATTATTGCTCTTCCTATGGGTTTGCAAACCCCTTCAGCTTCTTCAGTCCTTTCTCTAACTGCTCCATTAGGGACCCCATTGGGGATCCTGTGCTCAGTCCAGTGGTTGGCTGTGAGCATCCCTCTGTATCCATCAGGCTCTGGCAGAGCCTCTCAGGAGACAGCAATATCAGGTTCCTGTCAGCATGTACTTCTTGACATCTACAATAGTGTCTGGGTTTGGTGAACGTATATGGGATGGATCTTCAGGTGGGGCAGTCTTTGGATGGCCTTTCCTTCAGTCTGCTCCACACTTTTTCTATGTATTTGTTCCAGTGAGTATTTTGTTCCCCTTTCTAAGACGGACCAACACACCCACACATTAGTCTTTCTTCTTGAGCTTCATGTGGTCTGTGAATTGTATCTTGAGTATTCTGAGCATTTGGGCTAGTATCTACTTATCAGTGAGTGCATACCATGTGTGTTCTTTTGTGATTGGGTTATCTCATTAAGGATAATATTTTCCATCCATTTGCCTAAGAATTTCATGAATTAATTGTTTTTAATAACTGAGTAGTATTCCATTCAGCTTGTTTAACATTTGTGTAAAAGAAGGCTACTGATTTGTTTGAGTTAATTTTATATCAAGCTAGTCTGCTGAAGTTGTTTATCAGCTGGAGAAGTTCTCTGGTCACTTTGGGTCACTTTTGCTTATATATTCTATCATATTATCTGCAAATAGTGATTTTTTTTCTTTTTCTATTTGTATTCCCTTGATCTTCTTTTGTTATCTTATTGCTCTGGCTAGAACTTTGAGTACTATATTGAGTAGATATTGGGAGAGGGAGCAGCCTTGTCTTGTCCCTGATTTTAGTGGGATTGCTTCAAGTATCTCTTTATGTAATTTGATATTGGCTGTTTGTTTGTTGTATTTTACTTTTATTATATTTAGGTATGGTCCTTGGATTCCTGATCTCTCCAATATTTTTAACCTGAAGGGGTATTGTGTTTTGTCAAATGCTTTTTTTTTTTTTAGCATCTAATGAGATGATCATGTGATTTTTCTCTGAATTTATTTATATTGTAGGTTATATTAATATTTTCATATGTTGAAGCAATGATGCATCCCTGGAATGAAGTCTACTTTATTGTGGTGAATGATAATCTTGATGTGTTCTTAAATTCAGTTTGTGAGAATTTTATTAAATATTTTTGCATTGATATTTATAAGTCAAATTGATCTGAAGTTCTCTTTTTTGTTGGGTCCTTGTGTGGTTTAGTATCAGTATAATTGTGGCTTCATAGAATGAATTCTGCAGTGTTCCTTCTGTTTCTATTTTATGGAATAGTTTGCAGAGTGTTGATATTAGCTCTTCTTTAGGTCTGGTAGAATTTCACAGTAAAGCCATCTGGCCTTGGGGTTTTATGCTTGAGTGGGTTTTAATGAATTCTTTATTTCCTTAGGGGATGTGGGCCTGTTTAGACAGTTTACCTGCTCTTGATTTAACTTTAATACATGGCATTTGTCTAGAAAATCATCCATTTTATTTAGATTTTCCAGTTTTGTTGAGTATAGGCTTTTGTAGTTGAATCTGATGATTTTTTTAAAATTTTCTCAGTTTCTGTTGTTATCTCTGATTTTGTTAATTTGGATACTATCTCTTTGGCCTTTGGTTGGTTGGGCTAGTGGTTTATCTAAAGATTTTCTCAAAGAACCAGATTTGGGTTTTTGATTCTTTGTATGTTTCTATGATAAATTTTGACCCTCCATTTGACTGTTTCTTGATGTCTACTCCTCTGGGGTGTATTTACTTCTTTTTTGTTTTAGGGCTGTTAGGCATGCTGTTAAGTTGCTAGTGTAGGAACTCTCCAGTTTCTTTACCAGGACACTAGTGCTATTAATTTTCTACTTAGCACTGCTTTCATTGTGTCCCATAAATTTGAGCATGCTATGTTTTTGTTTTTCATTGAATTCTAGAATATGTTTAATTTTTTCCTTTATTTCCTTCTTGATCAAGTTAACATGGAGTAGAGAGTTGTTCAGTTTAATTGGTATGTGGGTTTTCTGTTGTTTTTATTTTTATTGGAGACTAGCCTTAGTCTGTGGTGATATGATAGGATGCAGGGAATAATTTGAATCTTCTTGTATCTGTTGAGGCTTGTTTTGTGACCAATTATATGGTCAGTTTTGGAGAAGGTATCATGGAGTGCTGAATAGAAGGTATATTCTTTTGTTTTGGGGTAAAATGTTCTGTATATATCTGTTAAATCCATTTGGTTCAAAATTTCTATTAGCTTCACTGTGCCTTTGTTTAGTTTCTGTTTCAATGACCTGTCCATTGTTGAGAGTATTGTGTTAAAGTCTCCCACCAGTGTTGAGTGAGGTTCATTGTTGTTTTGAGCCTTTATACAGGTTCTTTCACGAATGTGGGTACCCTTGCATATGGGGCATAGATATTCAGAATTGAGATTTCAAATTGGTCGATGTTTCCTCTGATGAATATGAAGTGTGCCTCCCCATTTTGTTTGATAACTTTTGGTTGAAAGTCTATTTTATTCTATATTAGAATGGCAACTCTAATTTGTTTCTTAGAACCATTTTCTTGGAAAACTCTTTTCCAGCCTTTTACTCTGAGGTAGTCTTTCTTTGTTGTTGAGGTGTGTTTCTTGAACGTTTCAAAATGCTTGATCCTATTTGAGTATTGTCTTTTACCTTATGGCTTTTTATTGGGGAATTGAGTCCGCTGATACTGAGAGATATTAAAGACATTTGATTGTTAGTTCCTGTTATGTTTGTTGTTGTAGGTGGAACTGTGTGTGTGTGTGTGTGTGTGAGTATGAGTGTGTGTGTGAGTATGAGTGTGTGTGTGTGTATGTATGTGTGTATTTCTCTCCTTTTGGGTTTGTTGTAAAATGATTAATTTCTTGTTTTTTCTTTGTTCTAGATATTCTTCTTCTGTTGGAGTATTCCTTCTAGAATCCTTTGTAGGGCTGGATCAGTAGACATACATTGTTTAAATTTGTTTTTTTCATGGAATATTTTGGTCTCTCCATCTATGATGATTGACAGTTTTGTTGGGTACCATAGCCTTGAATGGCATTTGTGTTCTCTTAGAGTCTGCATGACATCTGTCCAGGATCTTCTGGCTTTCAGAGTCTCTGTTGAGAAGTCTGGTATAATTTGGATAGGTCTGCCTTTACATGTTACTTGACATTGTTCTCCTTTTAATATCAACTTTTAATATTCCTTCTTTCTTCTGTGCATTTATTGTTTTGGTTATTATGTAATGGGAGAGATTTCTTTTCTAGTCCATTCTATTTGGTGTTCTGCAGGCTTCTTTTTTTTTTTTATTTTTTTATTGGAACTTTTATTTACATTTCAGATGTTTTCTCCTTACCCCCCTTTCCCCCTCCCTCCCAGGAACTCCCTATTCCTTTCCCCCTCCTCCTGCCTCTATGATGGTGTACCCACAGCCACCCTCCCCAGTACCTCACCTCTCCACCCTCGAATACCACCCCCCCACGATGTCCAGCCTTCATGGGACCAAGGATCTCTACTCCCACTTATATATAGCTCCCTTGCATATATAGCTGGAGCCATGGGTCCTACCCTAGGCGCTCCCAGGCTGGTGGTTTAGACCCCGGGGGGTCTGGTTGGTTGGTATTGTTGCTCTCCTCATGGGGTCCCGTCCCCGTTCGACTCCTTCAGTCTTCACTCTACCTTCTCTGTTGGGAACCCCATGATCAGTTTAATGGTTAGCTGTGAGCATCTGCCTCTGAATATGTCAGACACTTGCAGACCTCTAAGGAGACAGTTATGTTAGACTCCTGCCAGCATGTACTTCCTGACATCCACATCAGCATCTGCCTTTGGTGACTGCACATGGGATAGATTCTCAGGTGGAATGGTCTGCAGATGGCCCTTCCTTCGGTTTCTGTCCTGCACTTTGCATGCATATTTGCTCCCTTGAGTATTTTGTTACTCCTTCTAAGAAGGACTGTAGCCGCACCCCCCCCCCACTTGGTCTTCATTCTTCATGAGCTTTGTGTGGTCTGTGAGTTGAATCTTGGGTGTTTCAGGCTTCTGGGCTAAAGTCCAATAATCAGTGAGTGAATACCATGTATGTTCTTTTGTGATTGGGTTACTCACTCAGGATGATATTTTCTAGTTCCATCCATTTATATAAGAATTTATCAAATTCATTGTTTTTAATAGCTGAGTAATATTCCATTGTGTAAATGTACCACATTTTTTTGTATCCATTCCTCTGTTGAATGGCATCTGGGGTCTTTCCAGTTTCTGGCTATTATAAATAAAGCTGCTATGAACATAGTGGAGCATATGTCCTTGTTTTGTGTTAGAGCATCTTCTGGATATATGCCCAGGAGTGTTATAGCTGGTCCTCAGGTAGTGATATAATCCAATTTTCTGAGGAACCACCAGACTGTTTTCCATATTGGTTGCACCATCTTGCAATCCCACCAACAATAGAGGAGTGTTCCTCTTTCTCCACATCCTCGCCAGCATCTGCTATCACCTGAGTTTTTGATCTTAGTCATTCTGACTGGTGTGAGGTAGAATCTCAGGGTTGTTTTGATTTGCATTCCCTAGGGATGCTGAACATTTCTTTAGGTGCTTCTTGGCCATTGGTATTTCCTCAGTTGAGAATTCTTTGTTTAGCTCCGTACCCCATTTTTTAATAGGGTTATTTGGTTGTCTAGAGCCTAATTTCTTGAGTTCTTTGTATATATTGGATATTAGTTCTCTATCAGATGTGGGATTGGTAAAGATCTTTTCCCAATCTGTTGGTTGCTGTTTTGTCCTATTGACAGTGTCCTTTGCCTTACAGAAACTTTTCAATTTTATGTAGTCCCATTTGTCAATTCTTGATCTTAGAGCACAAGCCATTGGTGTTCTGTTCAGGAACTTTTCCCCTGTGCCTAGGTGTTCGAGGGTCTTCCCCACCTTCTCTTCTATTAGTTTCAGTGTGTCTGGTTTTATGTGAAGGTCCTTTATCCACTTGGACTTGAGCTTCGTACATGGAGATAAGCATGGATCGATTTGCATTCTTCTGCATGCTGTCCTCCAGTTGAACCAGCACCATTTGTTGAAAATGCTGTCCTTGTTCCACTGGATGGTTTTAGCTCCTTTGTCAAAGATCAAATGACCATAGGTGTGTGGGTTCATTTCTGGGTCTTCAACTCTATTCCACTGATCTTCCTGCCTGTCTCTGTACCAATACCAGGCAGTTTTTATCACTATTGCTCTGTAGTACAGCTTGAGATCAGGGATGGTGATTCCTCCAGAAGTTCTTTTATTGTTGAGAATGGTTTTTGCTATCCTGGATTTTTTGTTATTCCAAATAAATTTGAGAATTTCTCTTTCTAGCTCTGTAAAGAATTGAGTTGATATTTTAATGGGGATTGCATTGAATCTGTAGATTGCTTTTGGCGAAATGGCCATTTTTACTATATTAATGCTGCCAATCCATGAGCATGGGAGATCTTTCCATTTCCTGAGGTCTTCTTCAATTTCTTTCTTCAGAGACTTGAAGTTCTTGTCATAGAGATCTTTCACCTGCTTGGTTAGGTTCACCCCGAGGTATTTTATATTATTTGTGACTATTGCGAAAGGTGTCATTTCCCTAATTTCTTTTTCAGCCTGTTTATCTTTCACGTAGAGGAAGGCTACTGATTTGTTCGAGTTGATTTTATAACCTGCCACCTTGCTGAAGTTGTCTATCAGGTTTAGGAGTTCTCTGGTGGAGGTTCTGGGGTCACTTAAGTATACTATCATATCATCTGCGAATAGTGATATTTTGACTTCTTCCTTTCCTATTTGTATTCCTTTGACTTTCTTTTGTTGTCTAATTGCTCTGGCTAGGACTTCAAGTACTATATTGAATAGGTAGGGAGAGAGTGGGCAGCCTTGTCTACTCCCTGATCTTAGTGGGAATGCTTCAAGTTTCTCTCCATTTAGTTTGATGTTGGCTACTGGTTTGCTGTATATTGCTTTTAGTATGTTTAGGTATGGGCCTTGAATTCCTGTTATTTCCAAGACTTTTACCATGAAGGGATGTTGAATATTGTCAAATGCTTTCTCAGCATCTAGTGAGATGATCATGTGGTTTTTTTCTTTGAGTTTATTTATATAGTGGATTACATTGATGGATTTCCGAATATTGAACCATCCCTGCATTCCTGGGATAAAGCCCACTTGATCATGATGGATGATTGTTTTGTTGTGTTCTTGGATTCGATTTGCTAGAATTTTTTTGAGTATTTTTACATCGATATTCATAAGAGAGATTGGTCTGAAGTTCTTTCTTTGTTGGGTCTTTGTGAGGTTTAGGTATGAGTGTGATTGTAGCTTCATAGAACGAATTGGGTAGTGTTCCTTCTGTTTCTGTTTTGTGGAATAGTTTGAAGAGAATTGGTATTAGGTCTTCCTTGAAGGTCTGATAGAATTCTGCACTAAAACCATCTGGTCCTGGGCTTTTTTGGTGGGGAGACTTTTAATGACTGCTGCTATTTCTTTAGGGGTTATGGGACTGTTTAGATGGTTTATTTGCTCCTCATTTATCTTTGGTACCTGACTTCTGTCTAGAAAATTGTCCATTTCATCCAGATTTTTCAGTTTTGTTGAGTATAGGCCTTTGTAGTAGGATCTGATGATTTTTTGAATTTCCTTGGTTTCTGTTGTTATGTCTCCCTTTTCAGATCTGATTTTATTAATTTGGATACTGTCTCTGTGCCCTCTGGTTAATCTGGCTAAGGGTTTATCTATCTTGTTGATTTTCTGAAAGAACCAACTCCTAGTTTTGTTGATATTTTGTTGTATAGTTCTTTCTGTTTCTACTTGGTTGATTTCAGCCCTGAGTTTGACTATTTCCTGACACCTACTCCTCTTGGGTGTATTTGCTTCTTTTTGTTCAAGAGCTTTCAGGTGTGCTGTCAAGTTGTTATTGTGTGTTCTCTCCAATTTCTTTTTGTGGGCACTTAGAGCTATGAGTTTTCCTCTTAGAACTGCTTTCATGGAGTCCCACAAGTTCTGCTATGATGTTTCCTCTTTTTGTTAAATTCTAAAAAGTCTTTAATTTCTTTCTGTATTTCTTCCTTGACAAAGTCATCATTGAGTAGAGCATTGTTCAGTTTCCACATGCATGTGGATTTTCCCTTGGTTCTATCCTTATCAAAGACCAGCCTTAATCTGTGGAGATCTGATAGGATGCAAGGGATTAGTTCAATCTTTTTGTATCTGTTGAGGATTGTTTTGTGACCAATTATATGGTCTATTTTGGAGAAGGTACCATGAGGTGCGGAGAAAAAGGTATATTCTTTTACTTTAGGATGAAATGTTCTATAGATATCTGTTAAATCCATTTGGTTCATAACCTCTGTTAATTTCAATGTGTCTTTGTTTAATTTCTGTTTCCATGATCTGTCCATTGGAGAGAGTGGGGTGTTAAAATCCCCACTATTATTGTGTGAGGTGCGATGTGTGCTTTGAGCTTTAGTAAAGTTTCTTTTATGTATGTGGGTGCACTTGCATTTGGAGCATAGATGCTCAGAATTGAGAGTTCATCTTGGTAGATATTTCCTTTGATGAGTATGAAGTGTCCTTCCTTATCTTTTTTGATTACTTTTGGTTGGAAGTCAATTTTATTTGATATTAGAATGGCTACTCCAGCTTGTTTCTTGGGACCATTTGCTTGGAAAATTGTTTTCCAGCCTTTTACTCTGAGGTAGTTTCTGTCTTTGTCACTGAGGTGCATTTCTTGTATGCAGCAAAATTCTGGGTCTTGTTTATGTTTCCAGTCTGATAGTCTACGTCTTTTTATTGGAGAGTTGAGTCCATTGATGTTAAGTGATATTAAGGAAAAATGATTGTTGTTTCCTATAATTTTTGTTATTAGAGGTGGAATTATGTTTGTGTAGCTACCTTTTTTTGGGGTTGTTTGAAGATTACTTCTGTGCTTTTTCTAGGTTGTAGTTTCCTTCCTTGTGTTGGCGTTTTCCATCAATTATCCTTTGAAGTGTTGG